>CM029116.1:6116642-6731642 GCA_016859345.1 Istiophorus platypterus
CTCAGTTTATATCAAAATACAGCTCGGCCGGACTGAAGCGTGTCCTCACCACAAACCCTCTAGATGATAATGCTGAGTGATAGAGGAACTGCAGGCACCGTCGTTGTCTTTGTTGTGGTCAGTTTCCCTTGTTATTACTACCATAGAAACTAGGAATTTATTGTAGAGCAGACCTGTACAATTAAACTCAATTTTCTTTTGGGTCTATTAAAAGATCTCTGCTTCAAATCGTGATTTGTTTGGAGAGTTCAGGCAGTACAACTGCCAGACAGAGGTAAGCTAGTGTCTTTTCATATTAAATTGCAGGTCTGAATCTTTCATGTCGCTGTATTGAAAACATCTTATTACAACCCTCTGTCGAAAAGGCAATTTTGTGTCGAATGGGCCATTGAAATGGTAAATCTTAAAAGGTTGTGCCTGAAGCAACAACAAAGATTTGATTTAAGTGCCATGGTAAAGTTCAAGGCTGCTATGGACAGAATGGTATAGAAAAAAAACAAAGAGAAAACCAAGGTAATAAGCATCACAGTCCACCTTGTCATGGTAAAGGCCTCAGCTTCATCTTCCCATCAATCTGTCTCCAATCTGAAAGCCATGACTCCTCTTCTTGCCAGCGTGATTAATGGCTACATAGGCGAGAATATTTCAGAATGTCTTCAAGGAATAGCTTCTCAAAAACCTATGGGTTTTTTCTTTTTGTTTTTGTTTTTTAATGTGTGATTGTGACTACTTTGGAAGCCCTATCTTATCTTTGTTTCTCCAGAAGTTGATTGCTGGTCAGTTAAAATCGGTCTCTTCGGCTGTTTTTTTAACTGGGCATGGTCATGGTCAAATTGTTGTGCAGCTAGAGGTAGATGCACAATGGGTTGCACAGTCAAAGGGATATTAACAAAACAGCAAAGTTTCACTGGCAATGCACCTAAAGCATCAGCCAAACAATTCTGACATTATTGTGGGCTGAAACCAAAATCTGTGTTTTCCACATGATATTTTTGTTTGTTTTCACATGAGTAAGTATTGTAGCCTTTTTTTAAAAAAATAATTGACTTCTTTGTGTTACTGTGTTAAAATTGCACTGCTCTGAATAAGACCGAGAAAATGAGGAAAATAAACCCCTGTGTTACGTATAGATTTCAGTGCTGTTTAGGTTTTTCCTTCCTTTTATTTATTTATCTATTTATTTATTTATTTATTTTTACAATGCCAGTGAGATGTGAAAAGATGAGTGGATTGTATTCATCACACAGCGGCTACACCATGACACAGCTGTGTGAAATCAAGTTTTCTCGATTACTCTGGCTCACCCTCCCATGCTTGTGCTGCTCTAACCGAAGCGACACTTGCAGGCTTTCGTTACATGAAGTGCCCAAACTGAAACACAGCGGAGACAAGATGAGAAAATTGAAGAAGGAATTGGTTTGGGCGTCATCAGGAGGTACAATACAGTATGTGTGCCCCTAATGCTGCCTCAAACAGTGCACTGCTCTAGATGTGTGTTTAAATTGTCGTGCTTTGTTTTTTTTTTTTTATTGGACCTGCAGCAGAGATGCAAGCCTCCGTAGCAGCATGTGAGAGAAAGGAGAAAGGAAAACATGCCCGTGCTGCTCTAGAGGGAGTCGCTGCTGTTTATGGCGGAGTTGGCTCTTTTAATCGGGTAATTCATTCAGTGTTATCGCTGTAAAAAGCTGGAGGCACTCGCCATTTATTACAGCTCAACCTCATCAATAATCCTCTAAACACTAAGCAATTCCCAAAACTCTGGACACAGGTGAGAGGATATTATGGCTGTTGAACTTTACCAGCTGTGTCACCTCGTGCTCAGTAGATTGCACTTCCAAAGTTTGTGCTTGTCTGTTACCACTCACGGCTTTATCTTGATCTGTGCCGACTGGGTGAAAGATATACAGCAAATCACCCAACACACAGAAAAACATAGTTGTTTTTTTTTGTTTGTTTTTTTCCAATCAAAAACTGCACTATGGCAGATTTTCTTCTATATAAACACTGTGTTACTCTCCTATAAATCCATATCATGAACTGGATGTACAGCACTGAAGTCTAAGATGAGATGCCACGGATTCTCCAAATCTGCTCAAATATAATTCAAGTATTTCTCTGTAAATAGTCATTGAAATATTGGTTAGTGGTTGCATAAGACATGAAGTCTCAAACTGATGCCGGATTAATCGGTTAATTAATTGCCTGATCGCCATTGGTTTGCCAATTGAACACCGAGGCTCCTGCATTTTTCAGATTTCTGTCAGCACCATTCATATATTTACGTCATTTCATTGCATAAATTCGACAAAAACTGTACTCGGTCTCGGAATAAGTATGCCAGCAATGTTGAGAGAGCCGCAACAAGCGAAGGGAGACTGTGCCGCAGCTCATACAGCTCCTTTGGCCAAATTGGCAAATCCGCTAACTGTTGCCAGCCTAGCACAAGAGCTCGGGGAAAAAAAAAGGAAAAAGGAGGAGAGAAAACATGAGAGCCTGGCGGCGGCACTCAAAATTTTCCTCTCTCCATCTTTGGAGACCTCCCTTACACCTATATGGATGTCTCCAGACGCCATTAGCGCTGCATTGGACTCGCACATCCAAAACGCTAACAACCATGGAAAGCACATCCAGCGACCACCAAGCCGACCTAACACTGAGACTATGGCAGCTTTGAAAGGTAAAACACAGCCTTAGCAATCAAAGCAGGAAACCTTGCAAATCCACCTGGACGACCGAATCTTGAATGGGGGTATTTGATGCATGTACTTGAGGAAAGCTAAACTTTCCTGCCTCTATAGTGAGGCCTGTGGTTCCTGTAGGAGTGCTTCTACCCTCCTCTCATCTAAACCCATACCTTCTGGTCATCTTCAAAAAATTAACAGAATTTTGGAGAAACTTCTTTTTTTTTTTTTTTTTTTTTTTTCAAAATCATGTCAGAAGTGTTGGAGATATTGCAGCCTATCCACTCATTATTATTTCTGAAGGGCCCCTTTAACCACCCTGAGTTTGCTAAAAAGAAATTAAATGTCCTGTCCTCTGCCTCTCACATCGCCCGGAGATGCATCCTCGCATGCTGGAAATCGCATAAGCCTCCAAGCAGAATGCTCTTGGCAGACTGATCTAATGTCATTCTTTAAGCTGGAGAAAAATCTAATTCTCTTAGAGGGTCAACTAAGAGATTGTACATTACATGGCAACCTACCGTGTCATATTTGAGAAAGGATCTGCAGTTCTCATTGCTTAGAAATGCACTTTCACCTCACTTTGTATCCAACTGTACTCCTGTGTTCGTGCATTTGAATTCCTTAAGATGCTGAAGATGTTTTCCCATGTGTGCTGGCTCTATATATACTATATACATACTATATAAGCTGTGGAACTCTAAATCGTCTTGTAAAAAGCTGGCCGACCAGGGGTTTCGAGGGTGGGTGGTTTTTATTTCTTTCTTTTTTTTTAATTTACATTTTCTTTCTGGCTTACTTTTGTCCATGTGTGTACGCCCGTGTCTGTGTTCGAACAAATGCGAAACTGGCACGTTTTTTTCTTTCAGATGCTGTTTAAATATGTTGTGATGTCCTAAAAGAACAAATTTATAGCCCCAAACCATTAGATTAAAATACAAAACACGCTGCATTTAAAGAGAGAGAGCAGATTACTGATGCTATCTCACAAGATTTCTGCTTTTTTCCAAAGCACAACATTTCAGTTACCTGCTGCTGCGGTTTCAAGGGGTACTAACATGCACAGCTGCCCAGAGCAGCTATTAAACCTGCCTTCTGCTTCCACTTGTGAATACGTGTGAGTGTGTGAGTGTGTGTGAGTTGAATGTGATGAAGTGCTTCCCTGTCAAAGGGGGTTACTTACAGCCGCCTTGTCCCAGGAGAGTTTGTTGTCTGACACTGGCAGAGGGAGAGCAGTGACCCCAGCAACGGCCGGCTGAGGGACAGAGGCCAGCTCTCGCTGCGTTAGAGGACAAACCTCTCAGTGGTCGGTTAAACTAATCACCGCAGGGAGCGGCGGCCATTGCTTCGTTTGCGGGCCTGAGTCTCCGTTTCAGAAATGGGTCTGACGGATAAATGAGCAGACGTCATTCTGTCGCACTCCGAGCCTCGCACAATGCAAAACGAGCTCACAGGCGGGCCGATGGCTGCAAATTTATGCCTCTGGTGGCCACACTGGCCAGAGTCCCATCTTTCTGCCTCATTTTGCTTTTTCCTTTTCTTATTGCCTTCTTATCTCATTGTCATTGACATGCTATGATCCATTTTATTGTGTTTTGTTTTGGGGTTTTTTTCCCTTTCTCCCCCCCCAACACATACTGCACTTATCTGTCTGGTGTGAGATTCCTGTTTGTCCTGCACACGGTGTCCTCCGTTCTTTCTTTTTTTTTTCTCTCAAGGTGTTCCTCTTGTCTTCGCTGCGGTTGTTAGGGAAAGCGAGGTAAGCTATTGTTCCCTGTGCTTTGTTTTGTTTGTATCGGGTTGTATAATGCTTTGCACCGTCTTCATTAATTGGTCATTAAGTAAGACTATTGGAGGCATAGTGTGTGATTTATGGGCAAGCGTATAAATCATCAATGAATAAACATCCCTTGTGTATGTTTGCTAGAATGTCGTTAGTGCTGCAATTTTTCTTAATAATTTTATCTTGAAAGCAAGCTCTCATATTATTTCAAGCTTCATTTTTCTGAACCAGCATCATATTGTCATTTTCCAACCTGGGCCATGAAGACAAGCTTTTTTTTTATCTCAATGAGGAGGCAGTGAAGCAGGATTGTTAAAAAAAAACAAAACAACAACAATTTATTGGAGTATATAATTCATGCCCACTTAAGTAATCAGTCATGATGCACTGTTTTCCAGGAAGCAAATTAACTGAATGCTATCAAACTACAGCTGATAACAGTTAACTTTGGTTATTAACTCTTCTAAACTTTAAACTTTTCTGAGAGAGTTCAACTTAATACCAAAGACCACACTTGGCAGTCAGGACATACAGCAACATATTGTTTTATCCTCGTTTGTATTTTGTAAGGAATCATCCATTGAGGATTTATTTAGCATTAAAATACATGATCTACAGTGTACCTACAAAAATCAGTAGGAGGCTTTATGTGGTAAACTGCATTAATTAAAAACTGCTTTCCAAATGTTGCCCATCCAAGATTAATTATCTGAATGAATGAATGGAACAATTTGACCCTTGCTCTTCTTTGGAGTCACTAACAAAGTGTAACGTTGTTTGAGATACAGCCTGATCGAAGAACAGTTTGGTTTAAGACAATCATGCATCAAAAAGATGAATCTGCTCCTGTGCAAGGTCATTTCGGGTTAGAATTAAAGATACATTAGATCCTGAAATGAATGAACGAATTACATGTGTTAAAACCAATACTCGATTTTTTTGAGAGAGTTGATCAAGCATATTATATTTTGTTGATGCATATGAAAACCATAGCTTCTTTTTTTGCTTCTTTTTTTTTCTAATCACAGTAAAGGCTGTAACTTATTGAAGTCATGCACGTATGAACAAAAACAGGAAAGTATTCGCAGCATTTCTACAAACGATGGTGCTGGATTTAATAAACGCACTCGTGCATTTAGGCATGTGATTAATGTGTTTAACGCATTGACATTCTTACAGAGGTGTGTGTTGTCACGCGCCCCACTATTGACTTTCATGGGAGGTCCTCTTAGGAATGTCAATGTGTTATACTTTTCAGATGGAATATATTGATATGCTTGCCATGTGGCTGCAGACATTTCGAGTTCACAGCAAGGAGAATCTTATCATTGTGTCTAACTTTGTCAACACTATTAAATTTAGAGGGAGTCAGAGATTAATAACTTCCACATAGTGGGGAAAATAGGAAGAGACGCAGGCTCGAAAGCTCGCGGAAAGATTAATGAGTGTCAAAAACAATGAATTTTCAGTTAGATAATAGAATGGCATGTGTTACTTTTACAGTCTTCCCAGCTTTCTCATCAGATAAAAGCTTGTTCAAGGATCACCGGGAAATGACCTATTTTTATAGATAAACATTTTGTCCTTTCTGTAGACTGTAGATTAACGATGACCTATTTTTAAGTCAGAAATGGTTCTTTTTCTTTCTTTTTTTTTCTTCCACAAGGCTTCATTCCACCCTCCGCGACGGGTATTGTAATGAGCAAAATGATCACTATTTTGATTGAATGTTTTTCCTGGCTGTAAAATGCAAAGAAATGTGTAGTGTGGCTATATACAAAATTGGGCTCTTGGACATTGGTTTCAGAGGGGAAAAAAAATGCAGATTGCAGGACAATCTTTAGCCTTGGTGCCTGCTACTGAAAAAACCGACAAACAC
The DNA here is from genome assembly GCA_016859345.1 of Istiophorus platypterus. Classification (NCBI taxonomy): domain Eukaryota; kingdom Metazoa; phylum Chordata; class Actinopteri; order Istiophoriformes; family Istiophoridae; genus Istiophorus; species Istiophorus platypterus. The sequence goes on from CM029116.1 coordinate 6,122,986, forward strand.
ACACACACACACACACAAATAAGCCAGAGCCATCCCTCTCAAATAGCCCTCTCTGCAAACATGTCATTATTGTTATGATGGATGCCCAGCAGTTTTCAAATATCAGCAATAGGGAAACACATGAATGCAGCACTGATGAGCGCGTTGAATACAGATGAAACTTTGAGCAGCAGAGGGATGGTGAGGAGCCAAAAATTATCTTTGACAGCAACAGAAATAAATGAGGTGTGCATGGTGTGAACGATGTCACCGGCACCTCCAGCTGGAAGAGAACAGGGGCCTGTTTGCTGTTAAACATTTCCCATAATAGACAGGATGCGTCAGTACACAATGCATTTGCCGACCAGAGGTGGAAGGAGAGGTAAATACTACAAGAGGAGCTTATTTCTCAAGGAGCTAAGAAGTGTTCGTGTCAGTCAGCCTCCGCGTCCCCAAGAAACGGCGCTTTGCGTTGACCTCCCGTCAGTGCAGATTTGGTCGGGGCTTTTTAAGGAAAAAAAACCCTCCGGTCCCGCTTCACCCAAGTCTCTGTTGAGATCACCATTCATGGCGAACAAGAGAAATGCGGGAGAGAAACAGTGAAAATTTCACAGGGTTTAATCCACGCGTGCGTAACGTTGCGGTTTACAGATCGATCAAAACGTGTATCAAGCAGCCGATTTGCCAAATTATTCAAGTTCAAAAGAGTTTTTTGGGTTTTTTTCCGACGGTGTCGTCCCTCGGCAGAAATTACAGTTTATGGACGCATTGAAACACAGAAAAGCATGAATATCGTGTCAAAACCTTCGAATAAAATTTTTTTTTTATGCATAACTACCTTTCAGTTGTTTCTCATTTTCAGCAATATTTTACTGCTGCTATTCTTGTATTCTTAAAAAGAGGTTTCAAAAAACTCAATATGGAGAGCAAAGACATTTTCATTCGGATATCCGAAATGCTGCACATGGTACCTTCAATAGTAGTAGTAGTAGTTGTAGTCGTAGTCATAGTACTAGTATCTTTTCCGAGATCATATTTTGCCAGAGCACAGTGCCCAATGTTGAACCATGTAAGCATCACCTTAACTACAGCTGCTGCAAGCAGAGTCTCATCAATGTTCCCAGAGAAATCAGATGTGAGCTGTAAATTAATATAACCTCCTGCCTCCACAGTGCAGACTTCTTATAAAATTTTTTTTAAAAAGGTGAGATTTTACAGCAGGACCAGCAGTGAGTTTACCTTCAGGGTTGTGTTCTTCATAAGATTTTCTCTTTTGCTGCTGTGTGCTTTGAATGTGTAACAACTGGGCCAAATGTCCACTATTAATAACTTGCATTCTTCAGGAGACTTCTTATTAAATTTACAGTGTTTCTGTGATTTATTTATTTATTTGTTTATTTTGTGTGTACAAAGGCAGAGATACAAACTTTTCACACTGTAGGTGAGCGGTTGCCTGTTTGATCTTCCTGTTCCAATTTAACAACCTGGGGAAATCCTTATGTAAATGCTGAGTTTGGGAATTTTTTTGCTTGTGTGGTAACTTGTGTTTGCTATTGTTTTTGTTGTTTTTGTTTTGGGATAACACACTCTAAAATTGCTACCCTTCACACCCTGTGTGTTAGGTGCACTTTATGCATATACTATATGATGGAGGAAAATTGAATGTTAGTGGCTCAATAGCTCAGAGCAACTACTTGGATATATTTTCTTCCCTCCTCTGGCCATTCTTTTAGATTTTTACCCAACTCATCATATCAAAGCTATCCATAAAATTACTGAGTTGTGATAATAATTTGTAGGAAGTCAGGTGATAATAAGGAAACTAGCTGTTTCCTTGTGTGAAGAAAAGCCAAAAAACCCTACAGTGTACTTTTTGTGTACTATTCTGACAAGGCTTTGCACATTAGAAAACCATTGCTCTATTCTTCTATCTCAACAGTGCTTTCGGGGAGGTAACAATACTGGGACTGAGCCTTTTTCTGTGGTGTTTGCTGCTTATTCCTTCTGTATCTGGGCACATGCTTCTACCTCTGATTAGGTTTCAGCGCTGATTTTCCAGTTCATGCAGGGAGTCCTTTTCAAAAATCTGCAGCTTAGCGGCAAATCTAGTGTTAATCTGTTCTCGTCTGAAGCCTTTGTAACAGTGTTCTGTCCTCATTATACCTAACTAAGTGTCTATACCTGACGACAGCTAGGCATCTTCCCTTATGTAACCACAGAAGACAAACAAAGCACCTGCTTCTTGAGTGATGATGAAAGAAAATTGTTAACCAATCTGCTATGTCACTCTAAGTAATGTGTAATTTTCATGGAAAGTGATGGTTTAAAGTTATTGAGTAGAGTTTCCCAGGCGCTGTCAGGCAAAAAAACCCTTAGGGGAAAAAATTTACTAATTTTGTTGCGATTAACAATTTTACAGCACTTAATTGTTTGTATTATTCGCTACATCCCATGATCCTTTGGCTATATGAAACATTACATGATGATGTAATGAACCAGATTTAACATAATTACCCGAGACACGCTAATCTTAGGTGCATAAGCACTTTGATGGTGACTCAGTTTTCATGATTTTACCTCTGTACACCACAACAATGGATCTGAAACGAAGCTATTACAATATGACTGAAGTAATGACTTTAAGCTTTGATTCAAGGTGTTTTAACAAAAAAATTGTATTAACCCTTTGGGAATTACAGCCATTTTTATACACAGTCCTTCATCTTAAATTTGTAGTCTGTAGCTGTTCATGCAAACTGTCAACAGGCATCTAAAAGAGGTGTTGACAAAAATGGAGGCCACCATTAGTTTGAAAAAAAAAATCAAACCTACAAAACAGAAAAGGATTGGCCAATTCAGCATTTGGTACATTCTTAAAGGGAGGGAATGCACTGGTGAGCAACACCAAAAGTCCTCAAGACCACGGAAGACAACTAAAATGGATGATCGGACAATTCATTCCTCGGTGAAGAAAAACCCTTCACAACATCTATCCAGGTCAAGAGCACTCTCCAGGTAGTTGGCATATCAAGTCTACAATCAAGAGATGCCTTCATGAATGTAAATACACAGGGTTTACCACAAGGTGCAAACCACCGGCAACACTCAAGAAAAGAGGCCAGAAAACGTCAAAAAAAAACTGCCCAGTTCTAGAAAAAGATTCTTTGGACAAATGAAACCACGATTAACTTGTACCAGGATGATGATAAGAGAAGGGACTGGAGAAGGAAAAGAACGGGTCATGATCCCAAGCTACCACATCATCTGTCAGACATGATGGAGGCAGTGTTATGGCATGGACATGTATGGCTGCCAGTGGAACTGGGTCACCGGTGTTTACTGATGATATAACTGATGATAGATGCAGCCAGATGATTTCTAAAGTTTACAGGTCTATACTATCTGCTCAAATTCAGCCAAATGCTGCAAAACTGATAGGACAGTGCTTCACAGTACAGATGGATAATGACCAAAAACAAAAGCAACCCAAGAGCTTCTAAAGGCCAAGAAATGGAATATTCTTCAATGCCCAAGTCAGTCACCTGACCTAGGCCAAACTGGGCATGTTTTTCACTTGCTGAGGACAAAACTCAGGGCAGAAAGACCCATAAAAGAGCGGCAAATGAGGGTGGCTGCAGTAAAGGCCTGGCAGAGCATCTCAAGGAGGGAAACTCAGCATCCGGTGATTTCCATGGGTGCCAGACCTCAGGCAGTCATTGACTGCAAAGGATTTTCCTCCAAGTATTAAGAAATAACCCTCATATTTATAATAATATTGGTTTGTCCAATTACTTCTGAGCCTCTTATTATGCAGGGACTGTGTATGAAAATGGCTGTAGTTCCTTAATCCCTTCCAGTTAATGCACTATTTTTTTTGTGAGGACTGTCATTTAGGTCATATCAGAAAAAAAAGTAAAAGAAACATAATTGTAGTGTTGAGACTTTTGCTCTAAGCTGTGTGTAAATACCTATTATTCCGTTCTGTGGACCACCAGCTACAGATGCAGGATTTGGAGATGATAAAGAATTAATGATATGAATAACTTGTTCAATGATTTCATTTAATAATGCTGTGATATTCGCAATCATGCTTTTTCTCTCCTCTTTGTGTTGTTGTATTGACATTCTAACACCCGCCACGTCGTGGCAGGTCATGGGTATGAATGTGTACTGAGCACATTTCCACATTCACAACTCTTAATCCTATAATTCCACGTCACCATGGACAGAGCGAACAATAATCATGCTAATCAATGTTTCCCCTCCATGCTGCTATCTAACCTGATGTTTTCTTGCTTTGCCCCTTCATGCTTTCAGTGGCTGGGACAAAAAGCAAAGCGAAAGGTGAGTTATTGCCTCCATTTTCTTGCTGCATGATTTATGTTGCACACGGTTCCCAATAAACAATGTTTGGATCGCCCTTTTATCTCCCCAAAGAGCCCGGGAAAACATTAACATACACAGGTTGTTGCAAAGCTTCCTGGGTATTTTTTTTTTCTTTGCTTTTAATAACCTTTATTTCTCCAGGAAAGGTTTGCTGAACATGCTTGCTCTTTCTCCGACACAACCTGCTTCACATATGTATAGATTCACGTGTTCACACCAGGGAGCTGCCCGCCTCACCCAGTCATGCTTTTCCTCTATTTGGCTACCGTGCAGCTCCACTGGAGCAGCTGGGGGGTTGCTCCTGGTTCAAGGACATCTCCGCGGTAGATGAGGGAGGAGAGGAGTGCTTCTCATTTGCCTTCCCTACCCTGATTTTCCCAGACACACTGTGTATTCAAACTGGAGACCTTCTGGTCACGAGCCTGCCCGTCGTACTTTTTTATTTTCCTGCTGCCCTTCAGTGGTTAATGGTATTCACTTCATTGCCACTGATTCTGATCTATTGCCTAATAAATTGTCATTTTAAGATTCGTTATGCACTGGGCCAAGAAATCTTGGAAAGGTTTTTTTTTTTTGTTTTTTCTTTTTTTTTGCTGCTAACGCACAAATTACTTCTATTTCGTGAGAGGGGAGAAAAAAGGAATATTTGATCATTTACAGATCGTTATTCTCGTCATTCATATTGTTACCGTGTACATTCTCTGTTATTGCTCTTGTTCTTCCTGGCCAGTCCTGTTGTAGAACCTGAACATCAATACCCCAGTATCTTAGTGACTGAGCCCATATGGCTTTTGACGCAACCGTTAGTGCTGTTACTGACGGATTCTGTAAAAATGTAATACGCTTGTTGTTCTGGCTTGTTTTGCTCTGAGCGCCAGCTGACCACTTTGAAAGCGGCGTACTTGTGTCGCTCCTTTGTTGTACAGTGAAATGAAATCTTGCTTCCGAAACATACCCCATTAACATAATATCCTCACGCATTATTCAGGGCAATGTTTTTTGTTTGGAGTTTTTTGTTTCTTTTCTTTTTTCTTTTTTTTTTTCTGGACTTAAATCAAAACCACTGATTAATGTTGCTAATGTTTATGAATGAACACTGAGGGGTTTTTGTTTTTGTTTTTGCTTTTTTCTCCTTTTTTTTTTAATACAATACAGCATTTTATAATTACAGAAGTAATTAGGGGGGCTAGTTTTTAATTAACCGAAGATACATGTTCAGCATCCATACCTCCGGAATCCAGTTCAACACTGGGAAGCCTTTTTTCAACCACCCTTTCAGAAGTCTAATTACAGTTAATAACTTTTATTAATAATGATGAAGATAATAGATACAACCACATGTTTCAATCTAGAATATTGATCACTAGACCGTGTCAGTTTTTCTGTTGCATGCTAATTATTGCAGTGCGTTTTGTTGAGTAAAGATCGAGGCCAGGATAAAAGATCATCGTGGCAGTTTTAATCATAATTGGAAACATGCCTTTGGATTTATTTACCAAGACCTTACAAAGTGATTTATTTGTTCTCCGAAGACAGACCTGCGTGTATGAAGCAATGCCTCGACCTGTGCCAGTGCAGAGAAAGTGGGAATCATTTATTACAGTGTAGACACTGTTTACAGACAGTAAATTGAGGGTAAACTGCTTCGAGAGGGAACATTTTGTGGCTGTCCCAAACTAACAAAAGTTTTTCAGCAAGAAGTAGCAAGGCAACTTGTAATAAGGATTTTTTTTTCTTGTTGAAAACTAAAGCAACTCTACCACAAGGAAATCATATGGCAGAGGTGAAATGTGAGGCTGTAGTAACAGAGATTGTTTTTACAATTGCGTTGAATTACAATTATGAAGGGCATATTCAAGTGGCCTGAACGTCAATGTATCAGGATTGCTCCTGTAAGAGATCGTGTTACCTTTACAGTGGACAGGGTGAGGATTCTCAGTGCGATAAGGTCTTACTGGACATCTAAAAGAGCAGTGCATTCCTCACCACAATATTCTGGGATTTTGTGGAAACGGAAGATGCATACATGTATCCGTGTACCCTGGCTCCTAGAAATTACATTTCTATACGACTAAGCTGCACCAGCAAATACGTTTTGTAGGAAACGTAATCCCTGGCTGGATTATGTTCGGAGGCGACGTTTTTGTTTTTGTTGTTGTTTTTTTTTTTTTTCAATGAGTGAAGCGCTACATTTATAAACAGCACGGAGTCGCAAGCAGGTGGTTGGGATGGATGGAGAGCACACAAAGCATGCAACTGTCACGCCAGAGTCGGGGCTTCGCATCCAGAGTCTCGTCTGCGGCGAGGTTTAGGCAACAAAGGTGCTTTGGTTAAGGTTTTTGGAAAGATGGTGGTTTTTGGTTAAATGTAAATAAACACATTGTGTCTGAAGTCACTGTCAATGCACATCTAGAAAATTTAATCTGGTCGCAAATACGCTTCCTACTAGACTCATTTCCTGTTGCAGTTAAGTTCTATAAATATAATTTCAGAGACAGGCTTGTTTCAGCTCAAGCAGCAGTGTTTGTAATGTTCAAAGAGCATGTGATAACTCTTCTTATTCATTCCCACCTCATGGCTCCTAAACTTTTTTTTTTTTAAAGGAAATCCATACTCAAGGTTATTGAGAAAATTTACCACATAATTCGCAAATCAACTGTGTCTTCCACTAAATTCTCATTAATTAAAGCACTTATCAGCCTGTTAGCAGTCCCCTAGAGTTGGGTTCATCACTCTTCGGAGCAATTTTTTGTTTTTGTTGTCTCGGTATTGACATATATATTTGTCATTATATAGAATGTATACTATTAACGTGCTGCCAGTTTGCCCGTTTTATTTCCTAGTTCGTAGCAGAATACTTAACATTATCCCAAAATTCATTTGAGGCACTACACATGTATGGTCTTGTAAAGTAACACCAGATGACCATGTAATTTCCCATTTTACCTGGTGACAGTACAGTATTTCTGACCCACTTTCTGAGCCTGATGTATTGCCACTTTCCTCTTTCCTCTATTTTTTTTTCTTTTTCCTGCCCAGCAGAAAAAAACACTGCTAAGAGTTTCTCCTAGCAGGGATATTTATTGCCGGTTCTGTGGCTTGTCCACCCCCTACCTTCCCTCTACCTCCCCCACTGTGGCAAATCACAGGGGAAGACGGCACTCAGTACCACCTCTGAGTTGAGGGGAGGTTCACTTTTGCTCAGGTGCTACTCAATAACAGGCACCAAATGTCTTTTTTGATGGGGGATAAAAGCTGACAGACAGCTCACTCTGTCTTGTTTATTTCCCTTTTGCGAATGGATGCTGTAACAGCTCAGTCAGCTGACTGCATCATTTAAGATCACACTATCTGTGCCGAGCATGTATACAATACGGGGCAGAGACACCGTTGTTGTGCGGTGGTGGGTCATTGCAGCGTGTGCATTGTGCCCATCTGATCCGCTGTGAGCTGCTCTTGCTCACAGCTGGTGGAGAAAAACCGACATGATCTCGGTGCAAATAAAGGATGCACGTAGTGAAATGTGTCTCTTTATAACGTTCCACACTAACACATCTAATGCTGCGGAGATTCATATTTAATTTTGCAAAAACCGTCCGGGAGCCGTTTGGCACCTAGAATTATAATGGCAGCTGAGACAAAAACAGCATCCGAATCCATTTTTGTTCATGTGCGAACTGAACATATATTGCATCCTCCATCCCTCTCTGCTTTTCTTTTTACTGTATTGCAAGAAGAAAATGGGGTGTGACAGAGAGCGACATGGAGTACATTACTAATCTGGGCAAAAGGAATCCAAGCCTTTGCTTTTACCATCATTACATATGGATTTTCTATGGCCGAATGAAATGCATACATTTAAATGCCCGTATAGAAAGATTTTTTAAACATTCCCCGGTTGGTTTTAAATTGTGACATTATCTGAGGCGGACTGTGTTTTCGAACAGTTCTCGCACATGCATCACCTTGGACAGGTCATTTACAGAACTTCTTCAGTTAATGGATCAGATCGAGATGTAGTGCTAATTAGTCGCTGCCCTGATATAGTTGCTTAAATCTCCGCGGTCAACTTGGCTGATGGCTTTTAAAAATGACACAGCTTATTGAGCGCTGCAGATCAGCAGATTTGCCGCAAAAACAGGAGGCTTTTTTTTCCCCCTGTTGATGTTGAACCAATAGGGCTTAAATTACACTGTCAGGGTAAATGATTGTTTTCGGTGACAGATGTGACCTTTCAGTCATTATAGAAATAAATTACACGAAATATGTTTTTGCCCATGCCTTTTCCTCTTAAATGTGTTCAGAAAAGGTCACTCTAGGTGAAAACAATCAGATATGATGGGGTTAGTTCAGGGGCCAATTGATAAAAGCACCCTGTCTTATCTGCTCTCATAACCATTTGCTTTCAAAGCATTCCCTTTATCAACACTTACAGTTAATGAGTGAGTGAGCAAGCGTATTGCACTCGGATATTATTCAAATGATGGATGTGGTCGGATTCATCGTGTTGTTTGCATCACCTCTCTGCAGTTTGTCTTCAAATTTGCCCGTCAAGCATGGATATAGTTTACTTGTTGCATTCAGCTTTTTAATATTTTAGTTTTGCATTGCAATCATTTTTATCATCTCCGCGTCTCTTCTTGTTTTTATACTTTTTTTGCACTTCCACGTACTTTCGTCACTTCCTCCACCCACATAAGCTTTACACGCTGTATTTTCGCTCATATGTTCCCTGTAAATAAACAATTAGTACCAGCTCCTAACAAAGCTGTTGCAATCTCGAGACAATTGAAAATTCTGACAGTCAGTAACCACAACAGCATTTACTTCTGCATGCATTAGTATTCAGCCTGAAACTGGCAGCAGCTAGCCCGCATTTTCAGAGAGATGGTCTTATTTGGACCCCGGTGAATGGAACATGTTTTTTACATGCTATGCTTCAAAGAGAGTGTTGCTGCACTCCAGTTAAATACAGTATGGAATATTAATGTGCTGAGAAATTCACAGTTTTGCTATCTGTCCCATTCCAGCAGATAAGACGGAGGCAGAGCTGCCAATTATAGCAGAAGCTGTTCTTGTTTTGGAAAATGTTGTCAAATATGCTCATTATGCAGTCGTTATTATCATGATTATATTATTATAGTCATTTACACATTGAAATATGATTAGAATTAGACATTCCTTTTTATGCTGTGCTTCGGGCTCAAATAGACAAATTTCAATGGATTAGTGAGGTAGATAGGGCTCTATTATAGGATGGTCCTTTTCATGTATTAATTTTCAACCATCCTCCATAGGAGGGTCAGCATTAATCTACTCCACTTCACTCCCTTTGAGGGAGGGGTAACGTTGGTTTTAGCAGGAAGACCACATACATGCGATACTAATATCAGAACTTTTGTGGAGAATCATGGGACTGGCAGCCATTATCGGGACAGCCTCACACTCTCAGGCCTGATTACGGGGTCCTTCTGAGCTGCCGCATCAAGTCGGGGTTTGAAAACTACTCAGTTTTAATCAATTTTTTCGATTAAATTTTTACATGTTACCTTGAAGGTGTGCAGATTATCTTTTTGCTCTTATGAATCCCCCCGGGTCTCCAGAGGGTTGCACATTTCTGCGAGAGTGGAATCGCACGAATCACAGCAAGACGTTTTAGACTCTGACATAAAGTTGCAAAATAATAGTCCTCTTTAAAATAGTATAAACGGAGACTATTACTCCTACATCCAGTCGGCTCTGTGGTACCACGCATGTCTGATACTGCCCCATTAATGATGTTGGATGAAAGTGGAGGTCTAATTGTGAAGTTCACAAGAACAACATTTTCAGGTGAGCCAGTGATGTATAGTGCCAAAAGAATCCTTGAAAGTCCTGGTTTTATGTATTTTACACAATAAATGACAATAAAGGGATGAATCCATAAGGAGAAGAAATTCAATAGCTATATTTACTACCCACCTACAGTAACTAAAATCCATTTACATGCAGCACTTAAATGCAAGACAATATCTAAATGGTTCCACATCGCAAGCAGCCTACTTACATACTAATCAGTATATAGATATTATATTTACAAAAATACACTGTATTTAAACATACTCTATAGCTGCACTGCTTTTATAATTTGAAAACATTCAGACTGTCTTTAGTCCAGGGTAATACTGAAACTGCTGTTATGGCACTATTAAGAGATGTGTTTTCCAACAATAAGCACCATAAGTTCTATACTCAGAGGTGGGTTTTCATTACATTACATTTTTAAGAGCTTACTTAATGTTGGTTTGTATAGGAACAAGTAACTAACATCAAACCAACATCACACAACACAGTGTTTGTGCCTAAGCTAGTTTGAAGTGCCTGTCCTCAGATGGGCCTTTTAAAATACATAAAATTAAACAATAAAATATACAGGGCACAGAAAGCACAGAACACAAAACTCAAGAAAATACATATAACACAGCACAAGGCACAAACAATTTACAAACAATGATACAATAAAAATAGCAATAAAGCTACTGCAGTATGAAATGGTCTACTCTATGATCCTACGCTTAGCTGAGAAATGAGGAAAAAATGAGAAACTGCCAATTTTCACTTCATGCTGCTGCTGGGAATTTGTCTATGATCAGATTTAAATGTCTTAAGTTGAAGCTGTTAACTGTGTAAAGCTGGATTTTCTTCAAACAGAAAGAAATGTTTTGGGTATTTCGTGTAGTTTTCCCACTCCCCGGTTAATATGTCAGTTAAACCAAGCACTTTTCCACTGCTACGGCTCCCAAGTTGTCAAAATGAAGAAGAAAATGGGGATTTTCATCACAGAGGCCAGTTTGACTGAAGAAGATTCACTTGGATGTCAGTATAATTTTAGAATACCATTGTTTGCAGCAATTTGAGCATGTGAAAGATTAAAACATCCTGAAACGTGCTTGTGTGGGGGTTGTAAATGAACAACTGAGCATAGCTTTGAGGCCATTTATGCACAGGCTTCACAGGTTTGAATTTGTCCCATAGCAAATTTGAAAAGTTCCCTCTAATCTATCTTCTGCCTCTCTTCAATTACCTAACTGGAAAATACTAAGAAAGCTGAATTATAAGCAAAATATTCCCCTGAAATTTTTTTCCTGCTATTGTCAAAGTGACTGTATAATAGTCCCACCATTGCTTTTTTTAAAATAACATGTAATACCATTTGTAATTCTGCACAGTGCTTATTGCTCTAGCAACATTGTTAAAAAAATGCATTAACAAGTACTTAAAAATCTTGTTGTTGGTGGAGTTACCACCACTACCAACTGCCAAGTTAAAAAGCACATACCAAACAAGCAATGAAAACAATTTGAACTTGAATTTAAAAAGGATTTTTTTTATTATTATTTATTTTTTTATTTATTTTTTGCTCAAAGGGGACTGTAGAAGTGATTTTAAAGGATGATACTGATTTAGCAGTCTGAGCTAGTCTGGCAGGACATTTCACAGTCTAGGTGTCCTGGCAGTGAAATCCAGTCATCTTTCATCTTGAGCCTAGACTTAGCAACTGCCAAGAGCCCCGCCTGTGGTGTTAAAGCTGCACTCTGACTCATGAGGGGCCAAAAGGTCATAGAGATAGCTGGGGGCAGGGCCCCTGACAAGCCATGGAAGTTATCAATAAAATCTTGACAACAGTTGAAAAAAAAGAAAAAAAAAGAATGGTTGCCAAAATGGATTTAATATGGTTCCTTGGCTAGAAAAACAGCATGACCATAAGAAGACAAGAGGAAATAAAAACATCTGTGACCCTCCTCTTCAGTAGAGTAATTTCATTCTGGCAGAGTTCCCTGATTAGAGAAAATTTCACTGCAATAATAATTTATTGAGGATGATAAACATAGTTGACAAACATTCAGTTGAAATGACAGGAAATTCAGTTTTGTGATATGAACTGCGTAATATATCAAATTATTTAGTCATTTTTGCAGGGTGTGTAAAAGTATACAGCTGCAGCAGCTGCCTATCAATAATGAAATACTGGAAGGAGATATCTATATTATTGTAAACTGTAATGTAATTAGAATGAAATTGAACCCAGGATTAAGCCTTGATGTCCACCATATGTAAACAACAATGTGCAGGAGTCAGGGTAACTACGAGAAAACTCAAACATTCATGGTTCACAGCTATTTGTAGTATTCCCAGAGTCACCCACCTTCCGTCAATACCTTCCATGATGTTTACTGAAGAGCACACATCTCTGCTTTAAAATGATTTTCTCTAGACTCGAGATTTAAAAAGAAAAAAAAAATTGAGTGCATAGGTCTTTAGTTAGTAAGGAAGGTTGAATCAATGTCAGGTTTCCTCAGAGGAAGCTAGACTATATTGTAAAATATGTGACACAACCATTAGTCCCAGAGTTATTTACAACAGAGGAAGCCGTTAGTGTTATAACCTGTGTGAACTCTGACAAATTTAGTAGGTATAATGTCTAGTGCGCCGGTGGATGTGTCAAATGTGATCAAATGTCTATTAGTTCTTGGGGATAAAAAGCGACTGAGCGGAGAGAGGACGACTTATCCCAACACAAGTAAAAGTAACATGAGCAAAACTGAGAACCCAACAGGATGTTAAGAGCAAAATGTAAACTTAACACTGGGTTGGAACACAGAGCCGTCTGCATTTGTCTCACATGGGAGGCAGTGAGCTCTGTTAATGCTTGCTCTCTCCACCAAGGAACGCACACCACAAGAGGCTTCGAGTTTTAATTAAATGGAATATTTATGTACTACGGATGTTCACCCCCCCCCCCAACATGCTGGCAAATAGGCCACAGAGTTTAGAGTTATCCAATTAATTACAATTTTGTCAAGTCACCGCAATTGCAGTGATTAATTATTATGTTCTCGAGAGTATATTGTCCATTTAACTGCTTTGTGAGTATTAATGCAAGACATTTGATTCCTTCTCAGTTTTAAGATTTACAGCATTTACTGTGAACCCGATATGAGGGGTTTTTGTTTGTTTTTTTGTTTTTTGTTGTTGTTTTTGTTTTGTTTTTTTACGATATTTGACAATCATTTACAGATAGCCATGAAATTGATTAAATAACCTATTTGACATACTAGCTGTTTGAGATTCAAGGTACAACTTAAATCAACTTCTAAACGATGGAAAATTGTGTAGCTAAAAGTAATTTCACGTGTATGTAAACCAACATTTTGAAGTTACTTCCTTGTTTATCAAAAAAGAACTTCTCAGACCGTATAGGAAAGGAAGACTTTCACATGTATCGTCAATATTTGCATGAAACAATGAAACTGAAATGTAAGACTTTCATCCATTTATGTTTCAGTCTTACCATTCAATTTTAGTTTGCATGATTAAAATAACTTTCTTGACACCGTTTCCCTAGACATTGCCTAAACTGTCTCATCAACAATTTATGCTCTATGTTAAGTGACAAAAAATTGTCTGCAAAAATATCATACACAATAATTGACTGGATTAAAAAAGACTTCCAAGTACAGGCACAGTCTTGACACTGCAATGAAAACAAATCCATTTCAGAAATTCAGCTTTTAGTAGGAATGCATATGTAATTTGTAGAGACATGTTCTTACGTAGCATTTGATCACTGGCAGGCACTGTAGGAAGTTGCCACTGCTCATCAGCATGCAGACGGGAGTTCAGTACATCCAACATCTCTATTTGCAAAGAAGCCCTCATAAAATCAAGCACTAGAGGTGAACTTGCGGTTTGATAAACTGCCTGGATTTCATTTCACACAAAAATTAATAATTGTTATTACTCCGTAATGAAGGGAGGCATCGGTTATTTCTTGAACTATTTTCTGAGTTATTTGTTTTCTTTTTATCCAGCCTGCAGTTTACAGTTTATTCTGCAGTGGTGTGCTTGACTGCTCTCCAGCCATTCATCAAGGCACTGCTTTCCATTATTTGGTGCAGTCAGCTGAAACTGTGAAAGGCTTTTGGGGGGGTACGGCTCATTCTTCCTCCACTAACTCTCTGTTCTCCTCAACAGAGATGTTCTTCGAATTTATTTTTTTTTTTTACCTTACGCCCCGGATCAGTGGTCATTAGACGAGTGAGTGAGATTACATATGCAACACGGATCTCTTAATGATCCAGTTTTCAGACCTGGTTTCCCAGCATGCTGTGATTTTCCATGAGTATCATATCAAAACAGAGCCAAAAGATTTCCACATCGTCGATAATGATAAAGCACTCCATTTGCATTCACCTGCTAACTCTCTTAATCCTCCTTTTAAGTACAGTCATAGAGATTTCTATCTTTCTCATATTCACATTTTCTAGATACCCCCCCCAAACCGCAGGATTCACAAAATCAATAACCTAAGTATCATATTCTTGGCTTCTAATATTGTCAGACTCAGATTCCATCAGGCTACTGTCTGAGCTGCATTCTGATAACAGCATGAAGAGAGGCTGGTTGAGATGAAATGGGGGAAAAAAAGTGTATCATTAATGCACATTCAACAGCCAGCCACTCTGAACATCTGTATTCATACTTTTATACGCTACACCTGCTGCACAGACCTCATCCCCTGCTAAACCATATAGAGAAGAGCAGACATCTACATCTAGTCTGTGTTTTAGAAAACATCTGTTTCTCTGGTCCTCCTTTAAAATCTAGTCATCAGTTATTTGTGTTTGCAATAAAGAGTCTACCCCCCCCACCAACACCACCACATCATCACCACCACCCATTTACATTTCCACCTAATTTCAGCTGTGTAGGTAAATATTTGATTCATGAGCCAGTGTCACTTGATTCTGTCTGAAAGTTAATGTCACTGCGGAGAGATGTGTCAGCAGCATTCAGCAAACAACTTGACTAATCTCGTGTGTGCTGACATCGTGACTGATGATCAGTGTGTCGGTTGCCCACCTGAATGTGGACCGTAATCTTCCAGCTCAGGGTGATATTGCCAAAAAAAGAAGGGAAAAAAAAGACAACAAAAAACAGAAGCTCTGAGATCCATGTGACTGTCATAAAAAAAGGAAAAAATATTGTGAAAGGGCGAAGCACTGCCAAGGGACCAATTATAGCTCAAAGAGTTAAGCCCATAAGCAGGCTGGTGTTGGGAATGTTTTGATTAAAAGCACATATACACCAAAATAACCCCAAAAAATCTATAAAAAAAAGCTTAGATTTTAATTGATTGAGTTAAATTTCCATGTAAAAATTAGTCCATTTCTATTTCAGGGGTCACCATTTCATGTTGTTAATCTCGACATCCGCTTTTGAGAACCTGTAGGGAGGCTGACTTGGAAAGAGATGGAGGGAGAGAGCGACCGAGAAATACCAATGTGACTTATCACATATTGAATTCTTCTGTTACTATTGCACTTCATGATATTCATGGAATAAAGGAGAAGAGTTGCCAGAATGAAAAAAAAGAAAGAAAAAAAGCAAACGGTTAATGGTATTCATGTTTCAGGGGGTGCCAGCTACTTTCATCTAGATATCTCGGGTTACTCAATCCTCACCTCACCTACTCGCTGTCATGGCAGGCGGGTTGCATGCCGACTACTGTAAATATGTGCAAGCTGTCAACCTGCTGCTGGCCTTGACTGAAAATAAGTAGTTCCCTCTCATTCAGTATAATGCATCTAAGCAATGGGAAAAGGATACAGCCAGGCCCCTGTATTGAAGTTCTTTAGCCTGCAGAGCTGGTATGCTTTCTGGTTAAGGGATGGTCTGTCTTCCCCTAAGGCATATTGCAAAAGTGCAGGTTTATTCCTCATTTCATCGCTGCACTTCACTGAGTCATCTTGGATCATCTGTGGAGCAGACAACCTTCATACCTCTATTACTTCTCTCAGAACTGTTTGTTCCTTTCACGGGTTTCGCTTTTATAGGAAAACACAGCCATGGCTCGACATAATCTACTCTCACTTGCCTCCACCAAGAAGCTTTTTATTGTATCTTTCCTTATCCAGAGTAGTAGTGTAATATGTGGAATTATTATTGTTATCATTTTTAGTTTGACAACAGTAATTTTGGTTGTAGATAAATGAGACAATCCTAGTGAAAATTGATGCAGTCTAAGTCAAATCCCAATACACTGTGGCTTTTATTTAATTTGTTTTCATATATATCTGTTTAGTTTGTTGTGTCTCTTATTCAATGATTTTGTTTGTTTGATTTTTTTTTCTGCCATTTAGGAAACACATTGTAATACATCTTAGCCTTTTATAGCAGATTATATTACAGCTCAGCCATAACAAGGTAATGGGAGGGGGGGTGATATCTGTAAAAAGTCTACCAGCCGATTGTTAGAGACCCTGCGCGCCTCTGCTCTGGTTGAAGCTCCAGCAGTCTTTGTATGTACCAAATCCATGTTTCGTCACGTTGTGTGAGCTCTGTCCAATAACTTGTCATATCATGGTTAGTGTTGTTTCATGCAATTTAAAAGAATAAAAACCAAAACTCCTTCAACTGGCACAGCTGCAGCAAAACAGCCCTTTTTTCCACAGCAGACACTTTGACTTGTCATAGCAAGGAAAGCACAGGTGATACTAACAACATTAACAATGGCTCTGTTGTCTTCGAGTGCCCCAATAAACCGTGACGGTGGGACGGTGGGTCAGCATGCACAATGATGGGACCCTGAAGCTGAAGCAGCTAAATCCAGCCATCACTTTTTGTATTTTTTATATTTGTGTCCTTTCTACTCTGACATATCATAATGTGATAGAGGTCTATAAAAGTCTAGGGGAGCACAAGCCCACACAGCTCACAAAATAATAATAGGTAATAATCACCTGTTTGGGTGCACAGCAGGGCATTTGAACCACCGTGGCAATACAGTAGTTAAATGTTATCTATATTTGTCAAGATATTATCTGGTTGTTCCCATGGTTGTCATGGTATTATCAGAGCATTGCCCTGTTGTTAGTCAACGTTAATCCTTCATTACCCTTATTGTTATAAAATGCCACCACATCTTTTTTTTTTTTTTTTTTGTGCAAAACAGGCCACATGTTACACAAGTCTAATTAAATATGTGGTGAAGCATCCCTCCTTGTCACGCGCCCCTGAACATATGTTTCAGTGAAGCGAGGTAAGTGCGCAGGGTCACATTGCGCAGTGTGGTGTCCTTGGTTCGGCGACTTTCTAGAATATTGTTTGGCATTGAGCTGTGGAAGTAAAGCCAGCCGCAAATAATAAAAAAAAAAAATAAATTTTAAAAAGCACTCTGTAGTTGGCACTGGGGATTATGCTTCCACAGAGGGGAAAGCGTTTGCCAGCCTCCAGACCGCTACAGAAAGTCAAGACGGTGGAATTTCGTCAGTGTATTAGGTGGAGCCCAGTTGGCTGTGGCGCACGCAAACCCACACTGACACGTTGTTTAGAAACAATGAAATGTTAAAAAGAAATGTCAGCAACAGGCTTTCGCCAGAGCAGCCCCGCATTCCACAGCCCCAGTGTGATGTGAGAGAATGAGTAATATATTCATCACCGTTCTGTTTGGAGTTTTTCCTAAACTGCGGACACCGATGGCAAAGATGGGGGGGCAGGTGATATGACAAAAAAGTTTAAACTTGCAGGGGCTGACAATAAAAACTCCACATTGAATCCCATTCACAGTGCATCCACATCCATTTCCCTTTGTAATATAATGACATGCATAGCTGGTTTTGTTGGACTGCCTAGCTGAAGCCCGGCCAACTGCATATGAATTATTGTAATGATGACACGATGAAACGGTGAAGTGCTCGTCGATGCGATATTGTGCCTTCGGATGCACTGAGCAGATAAATAATGTTCTCTGTTTGAGTCGCTTTGCCGTTACTATTTATAGTCGGCCTCACAGTCAACTCTGGTTGACGATGGTCTCCATCAGGACAGTCCAGGTCAAGGAAGGTCCACGGACCTTTGGCTGTCCCAGCCTCCGCTACTCCCCCATGTGAGCCGGACTAATGAGGCAGACAGCTGCTCCCTTCGCCGAAATGTCCCCGTGGTGAACTGTACCTGGGAGAGGCAGAGACAATGTCACCTTCATGTTCGCGCGAATTACAAGAAGAGACCAGAGGAGACCTGTGAAATCAAGAGGAAACGTACACTAAGATTAGCTTGCGGACAGTGAAATGCTCCCAGGCGAATACAAGCGCGTTCAGCTTCAAGCATGAACTCGAGAGCTCTAACACAGTTGTTTACCTTATTCATACTTAAAAGGGGCAGGTCTGGTCAGGCTCATATTAGCCTATAAACTGTCTTTCTCGCAATCCCCTGCAAAAAGAGTGTTGGTTTTCAGGCATCTGTTTCTGAGGCTTGGCAGAGTTCAATAAAACAGGAGCAGGATAGAAATGCTTCTGCAGTATAATTAGGGGACTTTACTGAGACGACAAGTACAAATGCGGAATAAGAAGGTAAAATCCAGCAAGGCCGGGTGATTAGGCCTCATTTGGATGTCTTCTGCACACTGTGACGAGCGGCTGTTTCAGGGCAAGGCAGTCGCTCGGATCGAAGGCCCACGGTGTCTAGGATTATGTGTCAATTTACCACCCAGCTGCAGCTCGAGACTCTACAGCAGAACATGACTACCTCTAATTAGGCCATGCTACCAATTAGGGCCCTGCAATAAGGCAGTGAGGAAGGCGCTCTGGGAGAGTAAAACCGGCCATTGTTTCCACCATTGGAAAAGAAAAAAGAAAAAAAGAAAAAGACACTGTTTTCTGGCTGCAGCAGCTGTCGAAGGCTGGAGTCCATGTCGACCGGGCTCCCATTAAGCTATCTTTGGTTTACTGTGATGTAATGAAGGCATTAATGTAATTGGGCGATATGATGACAGGACATTAACTCTGAAAGGTGTCAAGTCCGAACGGTACATTAATGGGATTCAACAGAAAACGGTAACAACCGGTCCAAAGAAGCACTGTATTCATGTCAGAGCCATGACCTCAAACTCTGTCTCATAATCCCCACAGGAAGCCAAGGTCAGTTCCCCATAACTCAGAATGTGACGGTGGTGGAGGGGGGCACAGCCAACATGACCTGCCGCGTGGATTACAATGATAACACTTCCCTCCAGTGGTCAAACCCTGCACAGCAGACCCTGTTCTTTGGGGACAAGAAAGGTGAGTAATATTCCCGGGGATAATGGCCGTGATGATAAAATGAGGGGATATGATAAAGATGTCTTAGCCTGATTGTATTGCCACAGCAGTCGTCTTCATTAATTTTTCAAATTTCTGAATGCGCGATTTTGTCTCCGCCCGCCTGCCTGCCTGCCTGCCTGCCTGCCTGCCTGCCAGCGAGCGCACACTTCTACCCAATGCCGGAAAAAGACAGGATACGGGGGAAGTGCATTACCCGCAACGTCAGAGCAGACTTTTTAATGAATTTATGTCTCCATTGATGTCCCAGGGCACAAACTAAACAGAAACAGAAATGTTTTTGAATTGAACCTCAGTGATCACGCAACACTGACAGAGCTGTTTACAACGCAGCGATGCCTGTGGATTGCGAGATGATTGGGCTTAATTAGCATTTTAGATGCCCTACATTTGTATAGCTGTTTGGGTTGTCACTCTGGAAGAGGGAAATGCACTGTCGCAACCTCGTGAAACAAGGCCCCGGCCAGAATGAATTATAATGTGCTCTCACCAGCCAAATCCAATTTAAAGGTGACAAAAGTCTGGAGTTGATAAATTGGAATTGGGGTGAGAGGGAGTAGAACAGTGGACTGGTCTTGTAAGGGTTGGGGGTGTTCATCTTTCAGTGTTTCTCACAGCATATTACCCAATTCATTTATGCTGTAGCTGCTAATACAATATCATTGGTTCAGTGATTGAAGATGAACTTTCCCTTTGAATAACAATTGATGGAGAGAGAGTGAGAGACGCCAGAGTGAACCAGCAGAATGAGAGTGACTGTCTGGTTTGAAGAAATACTTTCTCCCTTGCAAGTGATTGGATTTAGTAATGAGGTCTGAGGTGTTTTATTAGATGAAATTACTTCCAAATACAATTAAACCAAAGTTAACTGAATCTTAAATAGATACTCGTGTGTCAGTGCTGTGAATGTGCCTCAGGGATTTAGATTCAAGCAAAAGTCATTGAGCTAAAACCATTCTTTTTATATTGTTATTTTCCTGTATTCTCCGGTGTACAATAGATGTAGCATTTTAGAATTTTACTTTGCAGAAACGATTATGGAAATCACCAGATTCTGTCGGGGAAAAAAGAAAAACAACCCTCACCTCCACTTCGTTTGTACTTTGAAAAAATTGTAACACACGATGAATCTCCGCTTTTGGTTTTTTCATTCGGCTCAAATGAGGCCAGCGAGATGCATTTTATTCACATCTCTCATCTCCTGTGAATAGAAAGCAATAATCTGTATCCACCTGTAAATCTAGAATGCCGCTGCTATAATAAGCACGTAAGGAGAGCTTGGAGAGCGCGATACACATGAGCCACTTTGCCCTTCTCGAGCAGCCATTTACAGTACATTGCACGACGGAGTCCTTTTCCCGAGCAACATGGACGACGAAATGAACGCGGCCCACTCGGCCGAGGTTGCCAGGGCTAAGTGCGAGAACACTTCCTCCCCATCTCCTTTTAAACAGCCAAATGAAAAGCTTTGTTGGCACAACTGATACGATGCCTGTGAGGCCATCGTGGGGAAACGGGAGGCGTGGAGCAACACGAGCCTCATGCGAGGAAGAGGGTGGGACACCTGGGAAGAAAGCTCCGCTGTGCCAAAGCGCCAGTTAATTGCTTGGCAGAGAGCTGCAACTGTCCTTCTTCTCCAGTTTGTTGTGCCTTCTTGTAGGGAGCCAATGAAAAATGTTAGATTCAACCTTATGCTGCCTTTCAATCCAACAACTAGCTGCAGACTGGCTTTGCTCGAGGCAGGCTGCTCTCCTCCTCTGATGAACAGCTGGTTGTGGACTTTTGTCATTGAGTAGATGCAGCTATGTCGCATTTTCTTGTTCTCAGAGTTGAGATTTTTTTTTGGGGGGGGGGGGTTGTTTTGTTCTTTACCTGCCGTTCATATAAATCTCTCATTTTCCCTTTGCTTGTTGTATCTGTCTGTTTTCCCTTGTCCACCTCTCTGCTTACTATAATCCCCTTGGGTGACCATGACAGCATGGCCATATGTTAGCATTTGATAAACATGCAAGCCCCCCCACCCTCTCTCTTCTCAAAGGTAGTCTGTCATTGTGCATGTGTGAGCCCAAGGAAATTCAGCTTTTACAGCTTTCATGTGTGATTCCGGCTGCTCAACACATACAAGTAATGATGATAAAAATACATCGGCTGGTCTGTCTTAAATTAGACAAAACACTCTGTGAGGCGTTTTTTTGTTGTTTTTTTTTTTTAAATCTACTCTTGCTCTTTCCTCAAGCTCGGTATTAAAGATAAGGGCATTTTGTCTGGATGTGTTTGGAGTTTGATATAAAATAGTGAGGAGGAAAAAGAGTATTAAAATGACCTTTTAAATCCTTTTGAACAGCTACAGTGAAGTAAAGAGAAACATCTTTAAAAAAAAAAAAAAAGTTCTGTATTATATCAATTGAGTTTGACAGCTGCTGGGTAAAGTAAGACAAAATCTGATCTTTGCCCCGACTATAATTTGTTCCATTTTAATTCAGGTCTGGCAAATGAGAATATGGGAAAAAAAAGCCCCAAAGAGTAGCTATTACATCCAAGGAGAAAAGGGATTTCT
This sequence comes from Istiophorus platypterus, assembly GCA_016859345.1. NCBI lineage: Eukaryota > Metazoa > Chordata > Actinopteri > Istiophoriformes > Istiophoridae > Istiophorus > Istiophorus platypterus. Next base: position 6,145,045 of record CM029116.1, read on the forward strand.
GTGTCTTTCCAGAATTTCAAAGACACTGAATACCATTAGTCTACCCCAGTGAAACAGAAAGGAAAGCAGGCGTGTGTAAAGTGAATCCTTTGCATCAAATATTATTCGTACATGAGTGACAGTATAATATCATTATATGACAAAATAGGCCCGAAAACCATATTTTCAGCTCTGCCACCACTGTGGTAAAGACCTGGTTGAGTTTAGGTCACTTAAACTTCCTGGATAAGGTTAGAAATTCATATTGTCAACCAGCTGTAGATCCTAGTATCCTCCCTAAGAGGTTCTGCGTCGCCATAACGTCACAGTACTTCTGCCTCTGGTTTGCCTGACCAAAAAAGCATAAACATACAGCAGGTCATTTGAAAAACATTTGAAGAATTGTGCGTTATTTGATATAAACCCACTGGGGGTCCCTGGCCAGGCAGGTAGGTAGAACGTAACCCTAGCACCGCATCCTACAAAGTTGAGACCCGCTATTCGTCTACGCCTCCCACCGCAGATATGGAAGGAGGATGGAAGGAACAGGAAGGAGGCAGTGGGCAGGCGACAGCTCAGTGCCTTAACGAATCACTGGTGAGAGTGTAAGCGATGAAAAGGACGCCCATCTCATCCTCTCCCATAACAGGCTCAGTCAAACCTTGCGGAGCTCCAAGAGAGTGTTAACCTTGCTGGATTCCCGAAGCCGATCCATATGGGTTGGACTGTCTCTGCACATTTGTCTAAAGCTGAGCACAGCCCTCCTCTTATATCATGCCAGCTGGCTCCTTGGCATGCTCCTACTCATCCATTATGTATATCTGAGTCTTGGTTGATTGTTGCCACCTCAGAGGCTTCAGACTACACTATGGCAACATGCAGATTCCTAAGCACTCCCGCCACAGACCTGAGACAACAGAGATAGATTGCCTTAATAGTGAGGCCAGCACATCATTCATACATTAGGCCAATTAGTGGGGACTGTTGAAGGGAGCGGCTCTGTGGTGGGCTACCACGATGAAGAAATCGATTTGGACCATATGTCTTTCGTCAAATTATCCCTTTTATGTTGCCGGGGTTATGAATTATTACAACTGTGCAGGACAAATGAGAACAGAACTGTCCTCTGCTGTCTTCATTATGATTTACTTCATTTTTGGCTTCTGTTGGAAAAAGGATAAAAACATAAGTGGGGATGCTGTAGAGAATGGTAATGACATTTCTGGAGGCATGTAGCACGGAGGCAGAATCTTTTGTCAGATATGGTGAATATGAATAATGCAATTAATGGGAAGCTACTGCAGGTTGCATGTCAAAGGCAGATAACAAATTGCTCATTTGATCTACAGTATGGGCTTGCAGCAGAGATATGGAGATGTACTGTACATAGTGCACACACACACACACACACACACCCATACAAACTGTGCTGTGGTAAATTGTACATCACTTTTCCTCATCTCAATCTCGTCACTCAGAAGTTTGTGGTTCATCATTCATGACATTTAATTGGGACATTCAGCCTAGATTGTAAAGGTCATGGAGCAAAATTGATCTTAATTGGCTTGTAGTAATCAAAATGCTGTTATGTGCTAAATGAATGCTCTAATGTGAGCATTAAAACATTCATTAGCTTGAGAGAATGAAGGATAATTACCAAGGATGCAATTACCAGACTGAGCACCAATGAAAGCGCATTTAAAGGTCTGTTCTAGTAAACACACAATATTTGACGGTGGGTCCGCTGAAAGCCACAGGTATCTGTAAGTAAATCTGTTCTAGGTTGGAAACGGTCACCCACTACCTTATTCTTATTCTTATTCTTATATTTGAATGCATATTAGTGAGAAAGCAAGATGAGAAAAGGTATAAAAGAGAGATGAAAAAGAAAAAAAAAGACATACAGGTGTGTGTGTGTGTGTGTGTGTGTGTGTGTAAATAGATATGTGAATAAAAGAATAAAAAAGAAAAAGTGAAGTGTGGAGGAGTTAAACATACCATGAAGTTTATTTCATTAATGGATATGACGGGTAATGCTTTCCCACATTTTCTTCAAATACGTCGGAAAATCTCCCACTGAAGTGATGCTGAGGAGAATTTCACAGGCCACAAGTGTCTTGTTTACTTTTCAGTGTCTGTTTTTACTGGTGACAAAATGTAGAAAGGGCCTCACGGCCACAGCTAATGTCTTTCTTCGGGGGACTAATGCAGTTTTAAGTGTAGCCTATTGGGTTACCTCCAGCTTCACTGAAATGTGAATCCACCATTATGCCACTATAGGCTCAGATATTATCACTAATGTGAAAAGCTGCACTTGTACTATACTAAGCTCTATGCCACAATGCACCCTCATGTATAATGTATATGAGCTCTTTAGAATAATGAAGCATATGTTGTATTTAAATTCCTTTAGAAATTTGACACCCACCTGAGAAATATTTCAATCCTTTGAACAGGGGCTAAGTCATTGTTATGTGTTGTACTGTAATATATCTTTACATACCCTGAAATGGGTAAAGAAGCATTGTAAACCAACAGATTTATGTAACCACCACCGGCACTTGTTTTAATAAAAATTAAATTGAGAGAATTCATATGGAAAAAAAAGGGACTCAAAGGCAGAAAAAAAAAAAATCCCCACAGTGTTCAATCAAGCTTATGTCAGCGGGCTTAAAAATGGATGGACAAAAATATATTTAGTCTCATTATTCACCACTTGAAGAGAGGACATAGCTGCTGGGAGAATACCTTCTTCTTTCCCTCCCTGCTTCAAGCACTGAAAATGAGTCCAATTTGAGGAGCATCTGCTCTGTGGGATCTCTGAGAGTGCGGGCAGTAACAATGGCCCTCTGGAACAAGGCCCTTTCCTTCTCTTAATTGCAGCCACATGTGTGGTGGGAAAGAGCCCCCTGCTTGCACCACTAGCTCTGGAACACGTCCAGAATCGCCCACACAGTCACTGAGCAAGCACAGCCAGCAGCAAACACACTCTAATTGCAGAGAGTGGAGCCCCTGGCTGGAGAGCGAAGGGGTGGTGGGGGTGCTGGTGCCGGTGGGGGTGAGGGGTGGGGGGGTTGGAGGATGCGCCAGGGCCCTGTGTTTTCGCTGAAGGACAGCTAGTGCTCTCACATTCCAGGACTGGCTCAAAGTGGTTACAGGCCATGCAAAAAATGGCCAAATGAGGACACTCAGTATTGCGGATGTAACACATTTTGGCTGAACCCGAGAGCCATCGGCTCGTTTCCAAGACTAATGGATAGATGTAAAATGTCCTTTCCTATCTGGATCGTCGGGAGATACTTCATCGTTTTTGGATCAGAAACGTTGGTTAACATCTGTCCGCTGCTCAGTGGAGTGTAGAAGTGAATGCCATGTGATAAGTGCACTCCCAGTTCCTCTGTTTCCAGTTTTATCTGACGACTGAGCTAATGTAGCTGCCAGCCAGGCTGTCAGCTCTTCTCTTACACATCAAAACAGTGCGCCATGTCGTATTAGTTTAAGTCCATTTCATATGTTAAATCAGTTTCTTGGACATAGTACATTTAGATAACTTTCAGTGAAACGGACCTGGGTTGTTAAGACGGAATCTCACAAACTAGAGTTTTCTCAGGAGACCTCAAATTGGTCTTCTACTGACATGGTTGGTGGAGCAAAGGACTGTCAGGGAAACTAGGCAAACATTACTTTGCATCAAAGGGCCATAGCAACAGTATCCCTCGCCCTGAGGGGGAACTTGGTGTCAGTTTTACTGATTTGAGACAGCCTTGGTAAGGCCTCCATCACAGGAGATGTACTGCACATTAAGCTGCCACGCTGCAAGGCTCTAGCATACACAAGGTCAGGGTGCAGATTTATGCTTTCTCCTAAGCAGAATGAACAGCATAGGACCCATCTAGGGTTTGGGGGAAATGAACCTTTTCATCACATTGATTTCCTAAAGCACCTGGAAAAAAGCTTTGTCAGCCGCTGGCATTTGGGTCTGATTGTTACGGATCTACCCACAGTCTGGGCCTGTAGCCTGAATTGGATTCTAGTAGTATGGTATCTTGGCCATATGCTATTTGAGTAATAGATAACACTTGTCTTTTGGGTTATTCAAACCTTTGTACATCTCATTCTATCAATATGTCATTGACCCAGATGCTTTCTAGTGCCAGTGGCTGTGCAACAAAAATGCATCATTTAGGTCCATTTTTTTGTTTAACTCTGGGCTGTTTCTCAGCCCCTACTTCAAACTATCTGCCTCAGTATTTCAGCTACTGACATTTAGATTTAGTTCTGTTTTGATGGTAATGTGATATTGTTCAGTAGATAAAATGAAGTGTAGCCTATTGGGTACTTTAAATGTCACTTGAAATTATTAGTGGTCTGCACTGTATTTGGCCACCGTTTGGTATTTAAAGTGATACTCCACATCTATCGAGCATCAGGCAGTGTTAAAAGGGTTTTTTTTTTTTTTTTTAATTGGTAATTTCAGTGAAAAGCAGCTGTCCTCAGCTTTATTTCATTTTAGTTTCAATGGATTCCAATGGCAATAAGTTACAGCGAAGAAGGACTAAATATGCTACTATGGAGCCTCAAGGGTTGCAATAGAGCAACATGGAAGCAGCAGCCATTTTTTTATTTTTTTATTTTTTGGCCAAAACAATAGCTGTTTGGATCAGATTCACTGTATGGATCCACAGCAGAAAAAGAAGTGCATAGGAGCAAACTACTTTTTTTTTCTCCTTTTTGTGCCAGCAAATTTTGGGTGGAATATCACTTTTACCAAAGGATGTCAGTTTTCCCTTAACAGATCCCTTTTAGGAAACAGTCATAGCATTTATCTGTATCTCAGAGGTGTTTGTGCTTCCAGGAACAGGGGGTTAAGAAGAAGAAAAGTCGGCCCGTTTCTCCCTGTCTTTTCTCTGTAGCTTTGCAGAGATAGGGATACAGTGCCAGGGAAAAGTACAGTGTGTCATCCTGTCCACAGCTTTGATCCTCTCAGCCTGTACTTTCATATCTTTTGAGTTCCTCTACAGTGTTTGCTCAGACCCCATCACCTCTCCGATGCATCCATCCACCAAAACGCTTGCTGTTTTCTGCCTGAGCCTCTGGGCATTTTTCAAGCTCTGTAGTGAGGATGCTTAACTACAAAGAACATCAGGCAGCTTTGTTTCGGGATGTGGTTTGCTACAGTAAGACTATCAAATGTTTGTATTAAGCCCCAGAGCACATAATAAGCTGGCTCTCTGATGGCACAGCTTGTTATTAAATTTTAATTCTGGCTTGAAGATTGTTTTTATTTACGCTGCGCTTTATTCTTGGATAACAAAGAGTCTCTAATAAGAAACTTCTTAGGGCCATCAATATCTTTATAGCCAATCTTGATTTCTTTTTTTTTTTCCTTTTTAGCATGTGTGTGATTATACGATAATGATCATCAAATGATATGGTGTAATTGAAGCTGAAGAACAGCGTTGTTGATAATGACCTATGTCTGTGTAAATCTAATAACCATTTCAGCCAGTCTAATTTAATTGTGTATCACATGTCTGCTGTCTACGTTTATCACTAAAATCAAATGGGGAACGGAGCCAGTGATTAATGATTTTCATAGAGATGTCTTCTTTATCTGATAGGATGCCACATTACATTGGCTACGTTAATTACATCCGTCCTAACACACACCTACTGCATTTTTTTTCTTTTTTGCCAGATTCGCCCTGGTAGTACAGTCCAATAGAGTTCAAATTGCCTCAGATGAAAGAGTGTCCAGGGAGAGAGAGCTGGCCAGGCCTAAAGGGACTACGGATTAAGAATGTGTAATTTATTCGATGAAGTGCATTTTCCTTCCTGCCCTCCGTGGCTGGTCGCTTGTAGGAGCAGGTGATTCTGAATTTGAAATTTTATGGGAGATGACAGGTGCAAGAGGACCGTTTTCAGCCGAGCTGCATGGTTCTCCCGAGTTTGTGAGGGAGCGCTCGCATCTGGATAAGCAGCGGCGAAGGTGTCCAGTATCTAAAGAAAACATGAAAAGGTTTGCTTTCAAGCTGCCTTCCAAGGATTCCCATTGTGATTATTATTGTACCATTAGTCTTGTCAGTAGCAGTGGTTAATTTATACTCTATGTAGCTGTAGCATTTATTTTTTAATTTCCGTTAAGAGTGTTGTTGTTTGTTGTTTTTGGTGGGTTTTTTACCTTAAATCTACACTGGGGTTGTGCTACTTGGTTGAAATCAATATCACAATATTAAATAGAATGTTTTAACATTATTAATGTGTATCAAGTTACAGCAAATACATCAAAGAACAGCATATAAGATAATCAAACTGAGGTCCAGCGCAGTAAAGTGTGTACCATGGTCATGCATTAGAGCTTTAATTTATATTACAGTTACATTAAAATCATTAGTTGAGATAACAGAAATTTGTAAAACAGTAACAAAATATGTTTATCCTGGTATCATACAACTTTTATTTATTGCTCAGCCCTGATGTGCACGTTGCTCTTTTAGTAAAGTTTTGGTCTCAGTGTTCAAAGTGAGAAGTGTCACAGGCTGAGCCGGCCACTAAGAGTGTTAAAATGAGTGTAAATCAATACCTGGAATGTAAGTGATTACCTAAATAAATATTGTAATCTAGGGCCATAAGCTGTTTCTGCCGCTACACTTCGGTGCATATCCTCTGTATTCTCACTGACTGTGAATAAGAGCGTCAACCTGGAATGCAAATGCAAAGGAAATGTTGCAAACCACCGGCCACAGTGTGTGGTTTGCTGCATCTGACAACTATTTAAAAAAATAACTGAGAGCACAGTGTATCCGGCCTTTGCTCTGGTAAAGGTCATCCGAATCGCACGTGTTGCCGCTACTAGCTAACCGCTGTCACTGAATCCACCCATTAATGACTTCCCCTGTCTGTTTTGGTATTGGTTTTGTTTTGTTTTTTGCCCCCCGCTGCTTTTCTTGTGATTCCTTGTGTCCTCCTTACCTCATACAGCTCTGAGAGACAACAGGATCGAGCTGGTGCGGGCCTCGTGGCAGGAGCTCACCATCAGAATCAGTGACGTCAGCCTGTCGGACGAGGGCCAGTACACCTGCTCGCTCTTCACCATGCCCGTCAAGACCACCAAGGCCTTCCTCACTGTTCTGGGTGAGCATGCATGTTCTGTCACAGCCTCCACAGGCCAGTTACTGGTGACCAATTCTTCAGGTTCTGACAGCACAAATGCTTGTGCATTTTGAATTATAGTCTGTTGTTTTCCTTCTCCAGGCACTCGTTGCTTTGCAGGAAAACAACACGTCTGCACGTTTTACCCTTTTCTACTAGAATAAAGGACTGACAGTTGAGCTTGCTACTATATTTAATTTTCTGCCGAGAGGGACGGCCTCAAAAAAACTCAATTAGAGTCTTTTCGCACCTGTTTAAGACAGACAGGTGTGCTGAAGGATGCGCAGGGACAGGCAACAAATAAAGTCAACTCCCACACGCTGTCAACACTTACAGTGCATTTGCTGAGACTGACGTTTCTATAAGATGATCTTGGTCAAGAATCTCACGGCCATGCAGGACGATAATAGCCATTGTCTTCTTTATAGAATTCTTATTGTTTTTCTTTCTTTGTCAGTTTGTTTTTCAATGTTAGACTTTTAAACCAGTTTCCAGCTGTAGGTGAATCAGTGCTTCTCCAGGCATCCCTAATACAATGTTTAGCCTCAGGTGAGCATAGAATGAAATCTGTCTATTTGCACCCGACAATCTTAACTCAGGTGGAAGTAGTCCACGAATAAATACCCGGGAGCAGACAGGCAACCCAGTATTGATAATATCAGATTGAGTTTGCATGACCTTTTCCCAGGATTTTTCAGGTTTTTTTTTTTTTGCTGGCCAGTGCCAAAGGCAGTGAAGTAATGTGCTTCCCTCAAGGCCACATTTATTACATAAATCAGGATTATTATTATTATCAATGTGATGTGTCAGGGAGGGAGTTGCGTACAGTATGTTTTAAATTTAGTGCTGATAGCCGGCTGCGTGCTTCTTGGCAAACTCTCCTCCAGTCATCCTCAGAGATTGCTGCTGTGATTTCTGTTTGTCATTCCTTTTTATACTGCCTTAAAAAAAAAAACAACCTAACTTTGGGAGAAAAAAAATACCCAGAAAATATTCAATTTGATCTTGTCACTGAGAGAAGAAGACATTGAGATCTGAAAAAGAATTGTCTCAGTCAGTAAAATCATTCTTTATCGCTAGAGAAATATGGGACATGTCATACACACATGGGTTATTACTCAGCTCCTCATACAAATGTATTCAATATGTTGTTTATAATTGTAATTCCATGCACCGCAGGAGTTCCTGGGCGGCCTGAGATCACAGGATTCACCAAGCCTGCCATGGAGGGGGATGTAATTACCCTGACGTGCACCACATCGGGCAGCAAGCCAGCTGCCAACATCCGGTGGTTCCGAAATGACAAGGAGGTCCAAGGTAGGCATGTGGTGTGGGTTTCACAGAGCATCGTGTCTTCTGTTTCCACTTGTACCCAACTGGAGACATCATTACTGTCAAGTCATTCAGCCGCTGCATTCCTTTGTGCCCATATATTCGTGCATTGTTCTCCTGCATTGTTTCACTGTCTGGGCTTTAGCGGTGCCACAGTTTGCCTGGCTCACATCCAGCGCTGCTGCTGTTGTTGGAGGTCGTCCAAACATTGCTGGCCTATGCCGGAGCCATCCGCATTTCACCACCTGACCCAATCCGAAGACATCTCCGAGTGCCCCATATCGGGTCTGATTGTGTGCATAAGTATGCCTCAGCAACAGGTTCTACACTCCATTATGTTTTTCTTTGTCAGTGGCACCAAGGTAATGACGTTCTCAGCTCGTTGATTAGTAGAAACACAAATCAATCACACAGTACCAAGAGGTAACTATCAGACACAAGAATGTCACATTTTGGGGCTACTGTAGAACAGTAAAGCAAAGAACAGCATAACATCCTCACATATTAGAAGCTGGAAACAGCAGTTGTTTGAAATTTTACAGCTAATTTATTATCAAACTTTTGTCGATACAATTTCTGCTGTTTGGGCGATTGACTCAACCGTGAACCGGACGATCGGTAAACGCCGATTTTGCAGCGGTGGGGAATCCACGTTTAGGAATCAGAGCATAAAAGTTACACGCTTATAGTCTGAGCGAGGCTGTGTACGTCATGTTCAGTTCAAAAGATCCTGTCGGTGGGTTCATTTATCCCACAGTTAGAAATTCTACACAGAACCTCAGTGCTATTTGCATGTGATGGGTTGATCTTGGGCTTCCTATCCGTTCCTGTCAGCCATGTAACCATCCATCCTATCCCCAGGTGGCTCCAGCCTGAGTCCTTTATTTTTTTTCCTGGAGCAGGAATTAGATTAGTCACACGAGTCAGGGAGGATACAAGAAAGCACAGGAATACAAACTAAGAAAGGCCAGAGTACCTGCTTCACCCAGATCGAAAAACCAAAAAAAAAGAAGAAAAAAAAAAGCTCTGACAGAAACAATGCATTAGGTAGCAATGGCATGTGTGCTGATCACACTGAACCAGCGGCGTGCCGCACAGGCTTTCGCTTCCTTGTATACTTCTTTCCAAAGTGTCTGAAGCTCTGCACTTTGTATTTTCATAGCTTTTATCACGGCCTTATTTCTGCTGTAAAAAGAACAAAAACAGACAAAACATTGGGAAAAAAATGGGAGCAGAATGTTTTTTCCTTAATTTGATGGCAGAGGTAAGCTGTGTGGAGCTCTTTAATGTAATGGAGCCTGCTGCGGAGACTCAGTGTGACAGTTGCTCTTTATTGAAGATTTGCACCAGAGAGCTTTTTCTTGGTGATTCTGTCTATGTCTGCCCAACATGGCATGATGATTGATGGAAGAGGGGCCGGGATATGAAGTTTTCTTGTTGAAATGACATGCACGTAGATTCCCTGAAAGGCCAGTGGAGAGAGATGGCACACAGCATCACAACCAGACTCGCCGTCCATCTCCAGAGGCACGGAGATGATTTTTTTTTTTTAATGTCTTGAAATGTACTTTTTGAATAAATCTTTAAAGCTCAGGACTTGATATTCTAAACGTGTGTGGACCTACTGTATGCACATGAGCCAAAACGCCAAAATGTAATCTAACGGAGTTCAAGAGGTGACAAAATGTTACACATGGCTCCGATGTCCATCTTTTATGGATAGCAATGAAAATGTAATACCCCCAACCCATTCCCAGGTTAGCAGGCATCACAAAAATGTCTAAAGGAAAATGAAAACAAAATAATGATTCCCGCCCTTTATATTTTATGTATGAAATGGCATCGATGTATGGTGGTGAATTGCATATCTCCAAAAAAGATCATGTACCCTAAGTCTGCCTCAAACTGGTGCCTTGTATACAAATGTTCCTCTTATTATCTTTACCTGTGTATGGTGGGTTTTATTAAGCCGCTTGGGCAAACAGACCTGGCACGATGCATCTCCAAGTCAAAGAGAGATAAAGAACAAAGCAGGGACTTGGGGGCTCGACTTAAAAACTTCATTTCCATGTCAAAGTGTCAAAGAGGGGGAATGTCAATCAGTGCTCTCCGGATCCGGGTCTTTTGTAGGCGCTGCTTTAAAGCTTCCTTAGCGAGAATGTGCTGGGAGCAGCATGTTTTGCCATGGGTTCTTGTGTGGCGGATCATCACTGCTGGTGTCTGCTGTCAGTCAAACCTATCCCCACTGGGGGAACCGGTTCTACAAAGTTCCAAGACGACAGCAGGTGTAATAGCAAAAACATGTCATATTTATTTCATGCTCTGATGATTTGTTTTTTCAACAATTTATATTAGAAGCACGCAGCATTACAAACCTCAAAATGCAACTGTCATCTAGTGTCAAATAATTTGTTTGCATAGAGCCATACAAATTACTTGTGTCACTGAATGACAGCCAGGCTTCAAATTGTAATCTACTGAGGAAAAAAAAATCCACCCACTCTCACTCTTTGCATACATAAAGTGGCCTACATATCTGTAGGGGGGGCTGAGCTGGCAGGCAAGAGGAGTCAAAAAAAAGAGGGTCTTTATTCACCCAAAATGAAAAATAGAATAATTTAGAAAATATGAAACAAAGCTCTGGGCCCATAAAAGAGGTCAGCGAAACAGAACTAGACTCAGGCAATGCTAACTTAGCAGAATGCGGCTGTAACTGAACAGAACAAACTCACTGAACAAAGGCAAACTGACCTACCTAACTGAACAAAAATTGGCTCTACAACATCCACTCACCTTTCCTTGGTTTTCCATCAGGCAGAAGTTGTAAATAGTACCTAGTACCTGGTGCTTTTTATGACATCGCCTCTGTTAAGGGGTTCCAAGAGAACTGATGCGACACCAAAAGAATTTGTCACCACATCCGCGTCATCAGTGCGCGAGTCGGGACGTCCTGGAAAAAACAGCGATTTTTAAGTAGCCGAGCTACTGTATTCCGCTCACTGTAGACTGTATTATATTTAGTTATTATACTCCGAGACAAATCCTCGCCATGACAAACAGCCACATACTGGGAGCCAAGAACGGCATCCCTTCGATATCCTCCGTTATTCCTGCGTGTGTTGTGCTGAAGATGATGTCGCGGCAGTTTCATGCGGCGACGCTTCTACATTGAGGGGGATGTTATATCTGCGGCGGAAAGTAAAAATACCAGGTAACAAAAGAAAGTACAGTCGAGTGGGGACCAGTCGAGCTGAGTCGCTAGTGTGCAGTGAGAAAATGCTAAAAAAAAAAATAATAATTTTAAAAAAAAGATCAGACCACTTTAAAACAAACTCTAACTATGGACGAAACACTACATGAAGGTTAATCAATCGTTTTAAATAGTCTAGAACAGACCCAAAACAAAAGTATCAAAAATAGTCTAAAGAAATAAACAAAATACCATTTTTGCCATGATGTGGCAGCTTGGTTGGATTAGTGCAACTGGCTCCTTCCTTTGTTAAGCGGCTCGGCTTTGGCGGGCGCATCTTCGGCACGGGTAACTCAAAGAAGCGGCAACTACAACAACCTAAGGCAATCGGAGCTATAGGCAAACCAACAGTGGGACTGGACAGCAGTCGACCAAATGTTGCAGCCACGAATAGAAGCGAATGCACTGCCGAGCCTTACCGAATAAGCCGCGCGGGTGAGATACGAAATGAAAACCGCGCGCCGTTATTTCCGTTCACTGGCATGCGATGCGGATGGGATGTGCGGTGAGGTCAACGGAAACTAAATGAGGAGTAAATGAACCTTCAAGTGTAAACCACGCGGGAGGGTAGCCGGCGTTCAACCAGCTGTGTGGGGGCAGGCGCGGCCATCGCAGCATCCCCTTCACAGCGACTCAGGGGCGCACTCACCTGCACAGCAGCTCCAACACGCTGACCAGTTTTTCTATTCAGACTTGAGGCAGGATATCAAGACCTTTTTCCAGAACAAGGATGAATAAATAATTTTCACTACTACTATTATTACCATCATTATTTTCGGTGGCAGATCTGTGTGCTCCCATTCTCTTCCGCGGGATCAAGCACAGGAAAGAAGAAATGTTGCAAACTTTCATTTTTCACTTTTGACAATACTTCACCCCGAGGTCATACAGCTGTATACATTTCTTGCTCCTTGCTCTTTGCTGATTGGCTCACATCAAGTGTTCCCAACATGCTGACATCGTTGCAACTTTTAATAAGCTGTGTTTTCACCCGTGTCTTTTTGTTGGTTTGTTTCTTTCTTTCTTTTTGTTGTCGTTCTGTCGCTTTGTTTCTCTGGCCGGCAGCTGATTACGTGAAAAATACTGAACTAATTTTTCACCCAACTTTGCGGAGGGGTCTGGGCATGTTGGCCGGGGACAAACCCATAAACCCATTGGTGCATATCCAGTTAAAAGGGGAGGTTTTTTTTGTTTGTTTGTTTTTTTAAACATTTTCCTTACCATTGTGGGGAAGGGTTGTTTTTCTGTTTTTCTTTTTCTTGTTTTATCCTCAGCGGTGGTATGTGCTTAACCGAGTACCGTCCTAGTTGTCGGATGTGAACAGCAACAAATGTAGCAACTTTCTCCAATGGGTGGAAAAACACCTTAAGGCGTGTTTACTACCAATGAATCTGGAAACAAATTGGTCCAGCTGACTCATGTTTGCACTACATGCTTCTCTAATCTTAGGATTTGTGATAATCACCGTGTCCCATACGCAGCGTCTACTCCAGGGAGGAGCGGGGGCTTGAGTAAATATTTTCGCATGCAAATCAGTGCATCATGTCATCAGACAACGTCTGGCCTTCGTGTTGTTCTGAAATATGTTCTAATCTTTGTGTTACCGTTCATTGATTCTTATGCGAACTTTGCTCTAAGTTGTTAAAGCAACTTAATTCCGACATGATATAAGAAGTCCTATATATTTACTTGTACATGGAAATGATGATAAGAGGTCATAGGTCTTATTTAGTTTAAATGTAACAGCTATGCTTTAATTAAATTAAAAACGTGAATGCAGCAGTTTAGACACAGTTCAGATAAAAACAGTGTTCTAAAGTTTATAGTTCAGGCTACATCTTTTTAACAAATTGCTGTAAGTGTAGCAACATTGCAAAACATGACCAGCCCCTTTTAACTTGATAAATCTCCACTTTAATTGCAGAATAATTGCCCCCCGTAGCCACAAGCGTGTTGACCAGAGAGTAATGTAATGTGGTTCCTCTTCATCATCTGTTGATCTCTTTCTTCTTTTCTTCAGAATTAGTCGACTGGATCCCTTTCCAGTACGTTGGTCTGTGAGAGCACGGTCTCTGATGTTTTCTTCCTCATCAACAGCACGATCCAAAATTAGATCAAGCGTCTCATTCATACAGAAGATCACTGTGGCGCTGCCAAAGAATGGCACGAAAGCAAGAATGATGTGTCTGTTGTATTAAAGACCTGTTGCCATTGGCAGCAGGGATGAGCTATGTATTGCTGCTGTATTTAACCGTGACTTTCTTCTTTCCTTCTTTTTTTTTTTCAATTTTGAGTTTAACACCTGTTTTACCTAACTCTAAAAACACAACTCCTTGCCGCATAATGTTCTCTACAGCTCCTTTTTGCTTTGCCTTTACCTCTAAGTCTTAAGATAGGGGCAAAGTTTTTTCCAGAGAATATCCAAGAGTTTCAAAAATCAGCACCATTGAGGAAACATACCCGCATACAGTAAGTTGCAGAACTTCAAAGTGTTTTCCCACAGTCATCGCCTCAGATGATGGTATCTGAGCTATTTTTTCTCTAGTCCAACTTTAGTGCACACTAATCTGTTTACCTCTTTGAATTTAGTTATGAAAAAATCATAAAGAATATATTTAAACCAATAAAACTTAAGGGGCTGGAAGCTGTGGGGGAAGTTATAGAAGACTTTGGGATGAAAGATAAAACTTCTTTTTGGCTTCTGCTTGTTTTTCACAATTGTACAAATCAAGAGATCAAAATGAGCCTCCCTAATTTTTATGGTAAAATCATTAAAAAGAAAACCCAAACAAGTATTAAAAAGCAGATATGAGTATATTTAAGCCTTTTTTAATCGTTCCATTCAATTGATTCTCTTAAGTACAGACATCACATTGCTATGCCCAGATACACTCGGCATTAGTCTTGAACTGCAGCGCTCCGGCATCATCTGCTTTATGGAAAGTGTTACCTGAGCTCTACGTGCATTTTTTTTTTCCTGATTTAATTAGTTGGTGATTTTCACATTTGCAGCCACTTGTAAGTTAACAGAGATCTAAAGTGACAACAACAGTCAAAGACCATGACTTTGAAAAAGTGTTTCCCGTGATGAAACTTGTCTGATTCGTCAACAACTTGAAAAAATATCTTTCAAACATGTAATCAAAGCTTAATGGATGATGGACAACAGTGTCATGGACAATTACTCCCTATGAGAGGATTAAAACCACCTGTTAGCATTGACAGCATGTTCTATATTAGTGTTTGAACTAATATAGTCTGCATACCGACCAAAATGTAATTAAGGATTGTACTGCAACAAATCAAACTGGTGGAAAATCAGCTACTAACTACATGTTATGTCCCTTATGTCTCTTTACCCTCCAACTACTAAACACCAAAACCCTATATGAGCAGGATTGTTCATTAAGGATATCAAGTAACAATATCTAATTAAAGACCCTCACAACTTTTAAATGAGGCAAAACATTTCTTCTTAATATGAGTTTATACTTAAAAGGCTTTTATCAGCAAATTAGTTTAAAAATTAGGTCACAGGATGGGAGAGGGAGAAAAAGGAAACTTGAAATTTCTGTAGCCCGTAATTACTGGTCAGCAGGTGGTACGGGTGCGAACTGTGCCGAGCAGGAAGTTCATGGGTTTAAAGAGACACGGTTTGAAATTGCTGTAAATTTAGAAAAATGAATGTGCCATTAGAGAATGTCTCTGTTGCCGTCAGGCTCAAAACGTTGTGCGCAAATGTTTTGACCCAGGGAACATAAAAACTATAATTAATCTAATCCTGACCAGCTCTAGTGGCTCCCTTGTTGGACCTGTACTTAGATAATCAAAAAAGAAAAATCAAACACTGCTACTTAGGCTCCTCCTAACGTGGTGACTCCAGGAGTGTCTTCCCCAAGTTGCCAGAGCTCAGACCCGCTTATGCATTGTGGTTCTGGGCCAAAGCAGGTGCACCTGGGCACATTTCCATCCTTCACGAAAGGTGCCTCTCCGTGTTCTCTGGCGAAGCTCGCGGTCGCCCTGAGACCGGCTGGCAGCTTCTCCACGGCAGCTCCAATGCTGCAGGCAACTTGACGAATGGGAGGGAAGCTTTGGGAAGGAAAGATATTTGGTCTGTTGCCAAAGAGGCACTTCCAAATCCCCCCTGTGTGCTCTGGGGCAAAAATGCAAAGCCTTTGACTAACCTGGTTGCTCAAAGGATATGTGAAGTATTTTTCCAAATTTTCTCATTTGAGATGCATTACTCAACAAGAGTGTGATATCCTGGAGGATGGTGAGGTTGGATTTAATTATTTTTTTCTTCCTCCTCTTGTAGTTATCTTCTTCTTTGTCTTCTTCTTTTTTTCTCTGTTATTACTTTTAGTTTTGAAGTTGGACGTGTGTGTGTTTGTGTGTGTGTGTGTGTGTGTGTGTGTGTGTGTGTCATGCAAACAAAAGAAAACAGTGATTAATACAGATCAGAAAGACTGGGACAGAATGAGAAGTGCACGCTTTCAAAATTTCAAAAGTGAAAAACAAAATTTCACATAACTTACACAATCATACTTTCATATTGCCAGTTCTAGAATAATTAAAATTAATAAATTACTAATTAAGGGCTTGTAATTGCAACTCACAGTACAAGAGAAATGAAATTAAAGATTAAACGAAAAGTTTACGTTCCTTTTTTCTAAGCTTTTGAGACAAAGTTTGACAAAGTTAATTGAAGAGGCCGAAACAAAAACCAATTCCAATTTTTGATCATCTGTACGTCATAATATATTAGGATTTTGTCAAGCTGTTTCATGAAAAATTGATACCCTTAAATCAATGTGGTATGTGAAGAAAAAAGAGCTGTTCTATGAAGTAGGGAGAAGATTACATGTAGTGGCAGTAGCACTAGCAGTAATAGTAGTAGCACTAGCAGTTATAGCAGCTATAGTAGTAGAAGTTCTTCCACTGCAAAATCCAATAAAATATTAATCCCCTTCATGCACATGACAAAATCAAAGAGATCCGGTGGAGCGGAACAAATGAAACAGATCGGCCCAAAGTGATGATGATATGGGTGATCTGGGTTTCATTCCAAGGGGCTTTTAGTATTTAATAGACCAAGCGATTGAACAATTCGTGTGGCGCGTGTGTGCTTGTGAGTGAAGGAGTGGAGTGAGTACAAGCGTCCTATTGATTGACTCAGTGGTTTGCACTGGATTGCAGAAAGTCAAGGGAGAGGGAGAAGTGTGTGTATGTGGGGGAGGGGAGGGGGGGGCTGAGGAGCATAGCATCCCCGGTGAAAAGTCCTTTTCTGAGGTAAAGCCTTTGTCCTGTTTGCCCCCAGTCAGGTGCGGTAGCCTCGTACAGCCGTTTTCCAGAGTAAAAAGTGACACCGCAGCTCGAGCAGCAGAAAACCGCAAAGAAAATGCCTCCAAACTCTGGGTTTGAAACGAAGACAAAATTTGACAGTGAGGGGGGCAGATCAGGATCCGAGGCTGTGTAAAGGGCGGATGTTTTGGCCTGAAACTAAGACAAGGGAGAGGGGAGAGAGGAGAAGGTATGACTACGACATGGAAATCCAAGCCCACGCTGCCAGGGGAGTGTGCGCCTGTTTATGTTGACTGGGATGTTTCAGAGACGGTCCTGGAGGAGCAAACACACCCAACCAACCGAGTCAACGCTCATACCGCTCTCCCCTCACTGTTCACTCCACTTTGACTTGACTTTCAAAGGCCAAGGATTCTCTCCCTCAAAGGAGATGCAGGGGGGAAGAAACAACAACAACACAACCACCACTGCAGCTGTCTGTGTCAGAAGAGCAACATCTTGGAATAAAATTTCATGTCTTTCACGTTTTTGGTTAACATAGGAGCAGAGTTGTCGTTTTTTTTGGGTTTTTTCCCCAGATTCTTTTTCAAGAGCACTTTTTTTTCTTAGTGTGTGGAGCTTGCACAAAAGGCAGAGTGACTCCCCAGTATTATCAGCAATTCACAAGCACATCGCACCCCTGTTCATTTTCTGCCTCTCCGCAGGCACCAAGGAGGTGAATGCCACAGGAAAGTCGTTCACGGTGAGGAGCAGCCTCCAGTTCCACGTGGACAGACGGGACGACGGCGTCGCCTACACCTGCAGCGTGGAGCATGTGTCGCTGCCCAACCCCTACATGACGACCGAGGTCCTGGAGGTCCACTGTGAGTGTAGTCATACACACCCTACAAAGCTGGATTAGGGGCGAGATTAGAATTGAGAAGAAATGCAAGGATTGAGATTACATTTATGTCTGCAGGTTTAGTTTTGCATTTGCTCAGGATTAATGTAGGATTAGTTTGCAGGTAAGGGATTAGTACCAAAGCAGAACAGGGATATGGGCTGGAGCTAAAAGTTGCCCAGTGGGTAAAGAGCTAACTACTCTTGTACTTTGTCAGTGTTAAAGTAAAAGCCTCTAACACACAGTGCAGTGATAGCATTGGATTTATTTATTTATTTATTTATTCTTCTTGGCAGATGCTCCCCATCTGGAGATCACGCATTCACTGATTATTCCACAGGAAGGGCAATACTTCAAACTGGAGTGTGTTTCCATAGGCAACCCAATGTAAGTTTGCATTATATTTTTTTACTACTTCCAATTGGTTACAAAAGTTATTCTTCTGCATTATAAAAGTCATTTTTCAAAAATATTTCTGCAGTTCATTTTGGGGTTTTTTTTGGGGGGGCGGGGTTGCATTTGTTATTTCTCAACATTTAAGAAATCATAAACAGCATGAGAGGATAAGGCTCTGTGCGCTTCTCTTCCCCAGACCTGAACCGGTGCTGTGGTCCAAAGATGGAGGAGAGCTGCCGGACATTGAGCGTATGATCGTGGAGGGCAGGGAACTAACCATCACCACGCTAAACAAAACGGACAACGGCACATACCGCTGCGAGGCCAGCAACCACCTGGGGACCAGCAGCGCCGAATATATACTGTTCGTATATGGTGGGTACTTCGGCAGGAGCCAGTCTTGTTATGGATGGATCAGTTGTGTCGCTGTTTCACATTCAGGGCTTTTTGCCGCTTTCTCTGTGCCAACTGAAAGATGGTTGGTGTTCATTACAAAGATACAATGCCAGCAGGGGGTTTATCAGTCTGGCAGTTTAATATAAAGAGGCTCTATCTACAGCTGGTATGTATTATGATAAAAAAGTCTCTTAATCAAAAAGCATGATAACAAAGCAATAGTAGCTACCTTAAATATGAAAGATTACAAAAGAGGAATAACGCCAGCATCTGCTAGCATTACAGTGTTTTTGTCTGATAATCTGCCAGACATGTTGGAGCCATATTTTTTAGGTACGTTTCTAACGCCAGGTTTTCTGCCAAGTGGATCGTGGACAGATGACCGTTGACTTCAGTCCTTTAACGGTCATTAGTGATTCATTTATGAATATCAGCTGACAGGCCGCAGTCGCCTGCAACCCTGTGACGGATGAACATGTGCGGATGATGAATGGATATTTAAGAGGGTATACATCAACAGATGTGTTTTAAATTTGATTTAAAGTGTTATTCTGGCTGTAACGACCTGCGCCAGGTGAAATTGCTTGTAATAGGTTTCAAACACTTAAAAGACCCTGCCGATGGGTTTGAAGGGTTTAATTCCTTAGCTACAAATCACGTGTATTTAGCAATTTGTCCGACACTTTTTGATAGAATGTTGCACATTTTTAGACGGTTTTAGATACGTAATATTGTAACTCTGACAGTAAATAATGCTGACGTGACAATCACAGTGATGGACGACTGTAGTTAAAGCCGCATTTTGGCTGGAGAAATGATCAGCTGCGATGTGAAGTATGGTCAGCTGAATACGATTTGTAGTAAAGGGGACAGAATACAGTGATAATATAGTTAAGATAGTTATAATATCAACTTGATATGATTGCTTTGTATTTGCTGCCTAGTGGTAAATACATGATGGAATAAAATAGAATAAAATGCGGCCTCCACCATTGACCACAGTACTTATCTGACACAATTGTGAAAATAAGAATAGTAAGTTCGGGATTATGCGTCATTAAATATCTCTAATTTTGTAGTTAAAATATATAAGATTAAGACAAAGGCCATTTTAGGTCCAGCACCTACAGTATATCACAGCAAAAGGACTGTAGTCCTGCATGACACCCATTTGCAGACCATTTCTTCAAGATTCCCTTTCCAAACCTCGCCTTGGCACGGTGCAGGATAACCCAGTTTACCTCACTGTAGCGTACACATCACTACACAGGTTTAGCTTTTGGACTCTTCCTGTGAGGAAACAGAAAAAAGTGTAAAGGATGCAGAATTTAGCTTCCAAGTACTGCCTGGAGGAGAGATAAGTTAATCCTGAGACAGTGGAGGGGATGAGAGAATAAAGACAGCATGGTGCAGGAAACGGATCATTAAGGCCTCTGCAGCACATGTCTATAATGTTTATCAAATATAGCCAAGTAAAAATACAAAGAAAAAATAACAGAACATATAAATTCAACATGGATTTATCTCTTCCCGTTTTTTGTCACTCGAACCTTACCCACACACAGAAGTGCAGTTTTGTTTGTGAGAGCCTTATCACAGCTCCGGCGCTGGACTTGTTCGAGCTCACGGGCGGTCGCTGGATGCTCGGCAGCTTCTTTGTTTGGTTTTAGAGGGAGAGGAAGTCCCTTGAAGTTTTTTTTTGGGGGGGGGGTGACACTTTCGTCCCGTCGGCTCTCTGTTAACCTAGTCTCTCCTTTCAGCTGCTCAATGAACAGGGTGAGGCGGTGGTGTCAGGCGGGTCTGTATCATCCTGTCATATCTGGTCGCCATGCGCTGGTCCCTAGTTTCACTCCTCACTTTCACACTAAATATGTATATATAGACATATACATATTGTATATATATGACTATATATATAGATAGATAGATAGACAGATAGATATAGATATTTATATATCTATATGTATGCATATTTATAGATATATATATTCTATATGCATATTATGTATATGTAATATATATAATATGTATGTGTATATATATACATATATGTATATGTATATATACACGTGTGTGTGTGTGTTTGTGTGTGTATCTATATATATACATATACACATATATGTACATGTGTACCGTGCAGCCGTTTTCCAGATGGAAAGGGGAAATAAAGCGCTCACCCTCGACAGAACCTCTCACGGTGACTGCGAAGGTCCCGGTCACTGGGAGAAGATGAGACATTGATTGGAGCAGGTAAAGACGTGCGAGACGAGCTCATTTCCACTGATGACGACGGTGATTCTTCAGCGCCATCGTGTCTGGCTGAACACTTAGCGGGTCTCTCCGGATCGCCTCGGCCTCTGCGCCTAATTTGCTAATGACACGAGAGCGGAGAGGCAATAAATGCCACCGCTCCGCCGCGATTCATCATCGTCGCCGATTATCCTCCTTGATACAGCGTATTAAATAAATCGAGGAAACACCGTATATGATAATTGCTCTGTCTGAGACGCCGGGGAGACGGTAACGGATTAGCAGTCCGGTCAAACAGAGCGGAGGGGGGGTCTGCGTGCGTTTGTGAGGCCGCAGACCCCCCCCCCATACGTTCACCCCCTCCTCTCCCCATTCCTTCCCCCCATACGTTCACACCCCCCATATGTTCACGCCCCCCTTTCCCCATACGCTCACCCCTCCCCATACACTCATCCCCCCATACGTTCACACCCCCCTTCCCCATACGTTCACCCTCTCCCCTCCCCATTTTTTCGTCCCCCCCTTCCCATAAGCTCACCCCCCCCATACGCTCACCCCCCCATTCGTTCACACCCCCATGCACTCACCCCCCCCATTACTTTGCCTGTATTCAGAGGTGAGAGACCAGAATTAACCCCCCTCTGCACCAGCCACGTGCAGTAATTGATTCGTGCCGTTTGATTTTCTCTCCTGCGCGGAGCCTGATCCGTACGGGTGGGTTCGTTTTTGACCCCCGTTGTTGCCGTTTTCATTTGGCAGACGTCGTCACCTCGGGCCCCCCCCAGCCTCCGTTCTTCCACTCCACTAATGCCCACATTCCCACCTCAGGCAGAGGCAGTCACAGCTGCGTTCCCAGGTACGCCCCCCCCCACACTCACAAACCCTCACCCACCCCCCCCCCCCCCCAACACTCCCCTGCGCTCACAAACATGACACTGAACACACAGTTGAAGATTGATGAGCTAACAACGAGGCTTTCAGTTAGAAAATAGCATTGCTTCTCTGGATGAATTCAATACCCTGTCAATTTTTCCCTTTCCTTTTTTTGCTTTATTATTTTTTCTATTCAAATTACTGTTACCTCACTATGAATTTTTTTTTATTTTATTTATTTATTTATTTATTTACTGTTTCTGATTAGTGCTATTATAGGTGGCTGACAATATGCAGACATTGTAGAGTAAGTCGCCATGTCAGGCTATTATGGTTTGTAAACCGCCGCACATAAAACATCTTCTTTGCGGAGGCAGAAAATGGAAAACATGAGAAGTTGTTTACACTTGTGTTCTTGGGCGGAATGGTTTCTGCCTTTATGCCATCACGACCACATGCAGGAACACATGCAATTACATTAGGAACACACTTAACCAAAATCGCACGCTCCGTGTGAATTGGTGTTGTATGTCGTATGGAGCCAAATGAGCACTGGGCAGCTAAAATGCCCGATGTGGTTGCCTTAAAGGTCAAGTCAAGCAAAAGGAGAGAGAGGATAGTAAGAGAATAACACATAAAGATAATGATAAGAACATAAATATAAAAGTAGGTTTTGAGCAGGATCATGGTTGCAGTAGGTGACCCACAATCACAGATCCAGACTCTGCAGCTCCGGAAGAAGAAAAGCCCTCAGAAAGCGACAGGCGGAGAGAGGGGAGAGACGAAGAGGCACAAAATTACGGGAAAGAGAAAACGCTGAGTTAGCGACAAGCCTTAATGGGATATGAATGCGTACGGGTGGAGAGGGGAGGGAGCGAGGAGACGGCTGAAGCCGGGTCTAAGCCGGGTCTAAGCCGGCCCTAACCGGGAGCTTTATCAAAAAGGAGAGCTTTAAGCCTACTCTTAAACTTTGAGAGGGTGTGTCTGCCTCCCGGACCAAAAAACTGAGTTCTGGTCCCACAGTAGAGGAACCGAAGGCTCTGCCTCCCCTTTATTATATTTTTGGAAACTCGAGGAACCAAAAGTAAGTCTGCGTAGTAGGAGCACAGTGTTCTTGTTCGGTATAACAGGGCCTTATGAGCTCCGCAGGATATAATGGTGCCCGACCATTAAGGGCTTTGTAGGTGAGGAGGAGGAATTTAAATTCTGCTCTGGCCGGATGCAGTGAAGCTAATACGGGAGAAATATGATCTTTTTCCCTCATCCCCGTCAGCACAACAGTCAAAATGAGGAAACACAAAGGTTACTCACATTTTGGGATGGACTTCATTATGATAATCATCCCCCCGAATTGTTTTCTTGTAAACAAACAGAAGCTATGTTTATATTCAGTGTTTCTCACCGAAACGCATTATGTGTATCCTTGAGGTCTAGCAAACACGGTGAATGTTTTTCCTTCCTCATGGAATATTTGCAAAAGCTGATTTTATTTTAATATTTTACTTTCTGCACTGTTTACATCCATGTGTACCAGCTTGCGGTCTTAACTCACTGGCTTTGCAAGCGTGCTTGTAGATCCCTTAGCTCGTGCACAACACAAACAAAACAGGATCCCACTCATAAAAAGGTGCTCCATAGCACTACTAGCGGTTAAACAAACAAAAAAAACAAACAGATACGAAAAGGTACCTTTAAACAGGCCTCTAAAAGCCATGACTTAGCTTTTCATAGCGACTCTCTCATTTAGCAGTATTTTATTTTTATACTCCTTCATCATACACTGTCCGATACACAGTATGTTCTTGAATACTCTACCTGAATGTTTTCTAATAGATGGAAATTCCTAAAGGGATCTGTGAATACAGAAGAGTCTGTTCACATAAAATCCAAAAAAACATGTTTTCTCATTTACCTATGGTGTCGTGGGCATGCAGACGGCTTTTGTTTTATTTCCCCAAGTTTTTAGATATTTGTCTCTTAACATCTAAATAAACCCTCACCACAAAGAGGGTGACTGTAATTGTTCATGTTTATTTGGCATTTTTGGTGAACCAACCCATTAAGGATGTAAACTGCCAGTTACACACACACACACACACACACACACACACACACACACACACACACACAAAACACTGCGCCTTCGTTCTTCATCTTGTCCTCGTCAATGTATCTTGTGCCCCTCTCCCAGTCGCCGTTTCCGGTAGCTCCAGTAAAGCATGTACTCGGCTCTGACAGCAAGCTTCGCTTCCCGTCACTTCTGCAAAGAGAGAAAGAAAATATATGATAAAAACAGACCATGCTAATTTCACATGTTTCCTTTGAACCTTGTGGTCACCTTTTTTATCACGGTGTTGTTCCCCTCGTCTTCCCCTACTGCTGTCACTGTCTGCAACCATGGCAACAGCCAAAGACTTTCCAGGGCCTACAACAGGTAAATATCCCACTAGATGATCATTGCAAGCCAGATGTACAGTGTGCGATGCCGGACCTGCATCCGGGTCAGGACACATCCACAGCCTCCACCCAGCATGAGCCAGACCATCACCATGCATGGATGCTCACTCTGCTGACGCCAGCCACTTCCTCTCTGGCCGTGTCACGGGCTGCATAAGTTTTCACACAGTATGTTTTTTTTTGTTTGTTTGTTTTTTTTGTTTGGTTTGTCTTTGAACCATCTATTTCATTGTGCAGTCTGAGTGGTGCTGGGCTGGAGATTGCATCTGTGCCACTGTGTAAATATTTGATTTTTAGATCGTGTGAACACAGCAGAAGTGGAAGGGAACAACCAAAATTCTTAGTAGGAACTCTATCTTTTGCATTCCTGGCCACAAAATATTTCTCTTTATCATATTTTTCCTGGGTACGTTTCTTTTTAATCTGATTGCACGGCATGTGCTTTGAGCAACTGATATGGAGATATGCATATATAGATTTTATGAAGTTTCAAATTGTTGGGGTTGCGTCTATGTAACGCAGGATGAAAGCAGAACAGAGACAAGATTCCCAGTTCATGTGCAGTTCATAATGTAACTAAACACCAGATCAGGCTAAATATGGCAAATTGAGTCAGTGAGGTCCCGTTGGGCGTTTAAGTTTCTGCAGTTTTCCATTAGCGTCTAATGTGTCATCTCAGGGTTTCACAAAGTTTTTCAAATTTTTTGGAAGCATCATGATTTTTAAATGATGCCAGGTTTGTTCCAGGACTGAAATATGACTAGTCAGTGCATTCACATGTGAATTGAAGCTCAAAAATCTGGTTGGACAAGAATAGATACTAAATGATAATTTTACTGACATTTGAGGTGGAAGCACAAGTTGTGTTTTAGGAGGCAAGTTCGGCTGCAGTGCATCAGGAAACTGTTCGGTGTGTCTCGTTCCTGTGGGCTTTGGGCACCAGCCAAGTGTGATATGAAAACTGCTCATGCTCCTTGTTGACAGTGGAACACCTGTACAAATCATTATATCCATCGACATGCAACCAGAGCTGAGTTGATCCAACTGTCGTACCAGTTAACAGTTACCGCTTCGGAGTCTGAAGTGCCTGCTTGTAACCCCTGGTGAAACAATTCTGCATGGATTTAAACTGCATGTTTCACGATTCCATTTTTTCTATTATTATTTTCAATGTCCCTCGCTTCGAAAACGAGGGTCTTATTCCGTTAACAGAGGAGCATTAACGAGGTTTGTAGGAACATCCCCGTCGTCATTTCCCAGGGTCACTTTGCAAAACCCAGCGCAAGCCATAGCCATTCATCAGCTTGAGATAATGAGAGCACAGGAGGTGCAGAGTAAAGATACAGCCACTTAGAGTTTATTACACGGCAGACACAAAGGCATGCTCCTTCCTGGGAAACCTTCAGCTCGCCCTCTGCCCAGAGGATGCCTCATGTTAAATAACACTTATTTAAAAAAAAAAAAAAAAAAGGGAAAAAAACCCACCTGATCCTCGGCGACTGAATGTGGCAGCAATCAAGGAGAAAACACAAAAGATGGTGCGTGAGTGTGCAGAGGCTTTGACAAAAACAGCAAAAAAAAAAAAAAAAACAAAACAAAAACCCATCATTCAGAGCTAGACTTCAGTTTTCTTGCAGCGACGTTGCTGCTGTTGCTAACACCCCTTTTTTTTTTTTTTTCTAATTGTAGAGATCTGTGGTATTTTCTATGATCATTTCTTTTATATTTCAATTCAGGCTCTTCAAAGCAGCAGTGTCAGGTTGCGCTAAATATGGCAGAAGCTCATTTGGGTCCATTGCTGCATTTACAAATGTAAAAGCTAGATCCTGATTTTTATTTATTTATTTTTTTTCTCCAGGATAATTGCAGGAGCAAAACATTTTCATCGCCGTTTAATAAATGTCTACAGCTGTGTGAGACAGCGGCAGAACATCTTGCAGGTGTTGATATTATCTCTCCGCTCTCCCCCCTCCGCCTCTCTCTCTCTCTCCCTCTCTCTCTCTCTCTCTCTCTCTCTGTCTCCGTCTCATTTCAGATCCTAATGCTCTGGGACAACATGGACCCGACCACGCCTTAATTGGTGGCGTTGTCGCAGTCGTGGTCTTCATCACCTTGTGTTTGATAATAGTTCTCGGGCGATACCTGGCCAGACATAAAGGTAAAACAGGGTCACTGCAGCTCCCTTGAATAACAATGTTCTTGCCCCGGGGTGAGCGCGTACGTCTGGGCGGCTAACTTGCCGTGGCTCTGTGTGTCTACAGGGACATATCTAACGCACGAGGCCAAAGGAGCAGAGGACGCCCCCGACGCAGACACAGCCATCATCAACGCTGAGGGAAACCACGTGCATGCAGAGGAGAAGAAAGAGTACTTCATTTAGACTTCTGTAACCCCACTACCTTTCGATTCACGACGATTTTTGACAGCAGACATGCAATTTTAAGCTGCCTCAGCATCACTGTCTGTTTTTACTTTACTACAGTTATTTACTAATTATTCTTTTGTCTTCTCCAGAGAGCTCATGCTTTGGATACGCTTGTTTTTTCAAAGCATTCGCTGACGATATAGCCTTCTCCTTTTGTAATCAGTGTACCCCACGTACAATTGGATCGTGTCCATTTCAGTTTTACAGTGCCTAAATGCTGTATATTTTTTTCGCATCTCTTTTATCGCTTGCATTATCTCTATTCTCTCTATACTTCACCCGTTACACAACTTTTTGCAGATTTTTAAAAAAAAAAAAAATTCAGAAGCAACAGGAAATGTGCTTCAGCTCAACTTAAGAGTCAAGTCTTAGCCTTTTGAACCGTTTTTGCTGTAAGAGCAGAGTGTGTTAAAAGCATCAGTTTATCAAACATTGACGTCAGAGGAATCTTTTTAGGGATTGGATGGTCTTGGATGTTGCCCGGAGTTAACCCACCACAGCCGTACGGCACATCTTTTTGAAAAAAAAAAAAAAAAAATCAAAAATCATAAAGCAGAACAGACACTCTGACACAACAAAATGTAGAAGCACAATCCACTGTATGTGATTGTCTCTAGATAAAACCAACCCCCTTTTAGGACCGTCTGTAAATTACTCCATCGATGTTTTTTGCTTTTGTTTTTTCCAGTTTTTGCTCACGCTGTCGATCTGTACCAACAGAGAACAAGTCACAAAAGCACAAAGT
The DNA here is from genome assembly GCA_016859345.1 of Istiophorus platypterus. NCBI lineage: Eukaryota > Metazoa > Chordata > Actinopteri > Istiophoriformes > Istiophoridae > Istiophorus > Istiophorus platypterus. Next base: position 6,172,481 of record CM029116.1, read on the forward strand.
CTGAGGACTAACACAGAGGGAAAACACATCTACTGTTTCTTGTCTCAGGATTCAATATGAGTCTAGATGGAGAGATGGTGTCAGACACACGAAGAAGATTTCCGTACACTGAGAGATTTCAGTTAATCGCCATGGATGAGGAACTTTAATTTTCCGGCCGGTTGGTTTGATGTTAAGATCCAAACTGAATGAGTGGAACCTTGTGGGGGTTCATTATTTATGTTGAATTTTATTGAACAACTATGCTCAATGTGTGGATATTGCTGTAAAATACTTTGCTAACGTGAATATTGGTGAACAATATTGTTGAATCTTGGGATCCCTGACACATTGCGATTTGTATATTAGCATATACAGTATTTAAAAGTATTACACAAGTCTTAATTTGTTTCCATTTATCTAACAAGAGGTTGTTTTTTTGCCATAAGGTATGTAAATAGTGTGTAAGTATTCAATTTCAGTAAAAGGAAAAAAAAATGCTGATTAAAGCTTTTTAATTTTAGGTCATATCACTTTCCCATCACTTTGATGAGATTGTTTTCACTCTTTTGAAGATTTCTTCAAACAGGGATTCTCAAGAATTGCTTAAAATGTTAAAAAAAAAATTCTGGTCAGAATATATGTATTTATTATTATGATTGATTGACATTTATTATATAATGCTATATTGATTGATATTATTGCTGTTATTACTAAAGTAGTGGTCTGACATTAACATTTCTCATTTTTTAATTCCAAAACTTATCATAAAAAAACAATACAAGGATCACCGTTATGGCCTTTGAGTTTGCTGCAAACAGTACTAATGACATGTTGAGGCATTGGTGAATCAGACATCCCTTCACTGTATATAGTCACTCTGTCAAAGACATTGAACGGCATTGCCAATGCTCATACATGTTATTTTTGTTAGTTCAATATGATGCTATAAATAACTCATTTTGTACAAAGTTTTAATCGCTGTAATTAATTTGCTTTTTATGGGGGATGTGTGAGGTTTTTGCTTTTTTCTCAGTATTGAATATTCATTTTTCAACTATGCCACTGTAAAAAAAAAAAAAAGAAAACAGAAAAAAAGAGAGACAAAGTGCGGATTAAAATATGAACAACTTGAAAACTGCCATATTGTTGTGATTAGGTTTCTACTTTGAAATACCCTTATGGGTAATGCTTTGCGCTCTTGAATTACAACCCCATTACCTATAGTCACAATATCAGTCCTCGCATCTACGGTCATGGACAGCGAATTGACCGAAGCTGAACTGTAATCTTTATTCCACGCAACTGTTGAGCAACACTCTGCCTTACATGCAAAGTGTCTAACTTGTAGGGGGATTAAAAAAAGCCAAGAAAGCTCCTCGGGAAAGATTGCCTGGGGCTCTCAGCTCCACTCGTGATTTGTGCATTAATACGGGGTGACAAAGGGAAGACTCGAGTTGCCCCGAATTCTTCCCCCATCTCACCGGGGCTGAGCCTCGACATGCTTGAAGTGGCCTCGGGAAACTAGCCACAGATGTCCACACAGCAGGCCGCCGTTGCCCTTGTTTTTAACAGACGAGACAGATGAGGCGGGCTGGGTGAGGAAAACTGGGGGAGAACTTTGTGTGATCTGACATTATGGTCAAGGATGCAGGGATGCGGCTGATTGCTCAAAATGGGAGCGGAATTAAAACACTTGAGATTAAACTCCATTGATCCCTGTGGGGGAATTAGATCACTGGAAAAGAAAATAGTAATAGCATCTATCAAGGAAAAATACAAAGAGGGTGCATTTACTGAGGAGATAATATAATAGGCAATTGATGTAGAAAAATAATAGTGATATTGAGTAAATCAATTCTGGAGTTAAGACATAAGCTGATGTTGCCTTTGTACTGGGGTGAAAAAAGGATGGATCACTGTTTTATGGATTGGTGCACGTATCATTTGCATTCATGTCCTCTTAATTACTGTGAACAAGGATTACTGCAGGATAAATATTTGCTGTGGATGAGCATTAGTATGCGTAAAAATAATGCAGTCTATACTAAATCAAATAGTCGTGTGACTATGAAAAAAACCATTAATATATGAGGGATATATGGGAAAAATCAACATGAAAGTATTCCAAGAACATGGTGTGCAAATGTGCATTATAATCACATCAGGTAACACGTGCCAAATGTATGGACATGAGGTGTAATGGTCCTTAGAGAAGCAATATAAATACTAAACCTTATGAAACTTACATCTGACTAAAGGAAGTGTTGATAGAGGCATCTTGAAAACAGTCGTGATCTTGATGCTACATGTGAAATAAAACCTACCAATTTAGAAAAGAACAAAAAAAAAAACCAGCCACCTCTCATGGTCCATTATCACTGCTTCAGTGACACAGATGAACTTTTGGAAATTTTCGGGGGGACATAATAGCCCTGCGCAGATTACTGCACCCATATTAAATATCTCAACATCCTTAAAGGGAGATCTTGTTCCAGGACACGGGGCCCGAGTCATTACGATCCTCCACTCTTCAGCTCCCATTGACCTTGAGCATAATGTTGCTTCCCAGCAGACTAATGTCGCCATTATCAGCACACTGTCCGACCAACCGCCTGCCCGCTTTCGCGAGATGCCTAGCCCAGCCCCCGCCCTCCCCTCCCCTCCCCTCCCCTCCCCTCCTCTCCTCTCCGCAGTGACGGCTCCCAATGCTCACTTCATAATCATTACCACCAAAACGCCCAGCCAGTTCAAATAAACATCAGCTCCCCACCATCACGCTGCCTTCGCGTTTATTAAAAGCCCGGTGCTTTGTTAGGCTATGTAAATTGAGATAGACTATCTTGAATAACGCCTGGCAGAAGAATAGCACCAAGAATTCGTCATAATTTAGTAATTGGATACATCGTGGAGGGGACACACTTGTGCACAGACATAAATAGTGAGTTGGAAAATGGATTTTCTCTTTACCCTAGAAATGTGAGAGCCATACCCTGGGCAATGTAACAATCACAGCATGACCTCTGAGGAGGCCTTGTAAGTCTTACTAAACTGGAGAAACTGATCCCCACTGTACCCTGTAGGCACGATCCATATCAGTGCTCCAGCTCACAATAAGCTCTTATCATAGCAGAACAGAAGTTTCTGACAAAATCCTTTAGGGACAAATTGATATCTTGAAAAAGAAAAAATCAAAAAAAATTTATTGCACTTAAATATATAGAGTATATGACACTATTCTGATTTTATAGCATTGAGCTAATAGTCCTAGTACAGTTTAATAGTAAGACTGGATGTGCCACTTTTTTCTAGTTTCGAAAAGACCAGGACAGAAAGGTAGGAAGTTTTTTTGTTTTTTTTGTTTTTTTTTTGGGGGGTTCTTGGACCAGACTGTGACATCAACACAGCCTGCCTTCTTCCCTTTCATCCCAAAGTCCTGCTGTAGATTAGTGACGACCGAAAAAGCCCCCCCCCCCCCAACCCTGACACAAACAGCGGCCCTTATTTTTGGATTAACGGCACAACTGCTCAGTGCAGGAATAACAGTAATTCCGCTTGTTTTCGCTGTCCGAGCATGTGCAGCAAATTGCCTTGTATAATTCGGCGTGCGATTTGCCGAGGAAGTGAAAGGGTCAAGAGGATTTCAGAGGAACGAGCGGGATTTCAAAGTGAGCGCAGTAGTGGAGAGGAAATGTTTGTCCTCTGGATCATGTTTTTAATTACAGATTTAACAGGTTATAAGTGACACTATGTAGTAGCCCAACGATTCTTTCAAACCTTGAATCAACACTGTATTTACTGATAACAATAATCACAATATTCCCAAATGGAAAAAAAATCTATCCAACCATGTTTTTTCTTTTTTTCTTTTTTTTTTTTATTAATATTGTGTAATCTTTCCTATCGCCTGCCAGGCAGGACAAATACTTTGGAGGAGTTTACTTGTAATCATTGCTCTGTGCCCAAAGATGAGGTGCAAAGAGCAGACGGTGGAAGATGAAATTCACAATTTTTCAATATCCTCCTTTTCATTTTCATAACTTGGTGCTGGGAGTCTGCTGGCGTTGCCCCGAGAAGCCCGAGGTTGCATTGTTTGCGTAAATGGCTTTGTCTTTGACTGACAGCTCATTCTAATGGAGGGAGAATCGTTTTGAATAATAACAGCATGTTTACAGCACTGCTGTTCCCTTGGAAAAGGAGTCATTGCAGTCAAAACAAAACAAAACAAAACATAACAAACAAATTTAAAAAAAAAAACAACAACCATAACACTCGTGATGAGGTCCACTAGCATAGTGGATAGATTCTGTCAAAATGCCTACAGCTAGATAAACTAGGTGTATTCTTACTTCTATATGTTTAAACAGCAAAATTTTCATGTTAAGCTAGAGAAAGAAAAAGTGGAGCACGGCTGAGTTTCCTGTAGCCCCCCCCCCCTTTTGACTCATAGCCACAACATTCACGCCTCATCTGTATCGCTGCTGAATCAGAGGGCTGCAGGATATTATCTTGAGATGTGTTTTGCCTAATCATATTTGATGAGATTAAACAGATCACTCACATTTCCACTTGTGACAGGGCCGAGTGGAAGTGAAGAAGGAGTCAAATGATCTGGAACAAAGAACATGAGCTTGTGCATCCCCCCTGGATGCATCACCGTGCCATTAGTCTAGATGAATGTGTACAGTCAGATACAATCCCCTCGTTTGCTGCATGAGGGCTCCCACTTTGCGAGGCAGCTGCTTTCGCTGTTCGAACCGGGCCACACGCGGGCCGGCGGACTGATGACTGAAACGGGGCTACCCGCTGTATTTTAAAACCCATTCATCCACACTGTCTCACATCCTCGGTGGCTCGTCTTTAAATAGCCTGGCTCTGGGATTGTCTGTCTACCATTTGATTTATTCTATATTGTATTTTTAGATCTAATTAAAACAAACTTTCCTGTATTGTTTGGCTGGATCTTGAATCGTGCAGACCCAGGAGAGTACATAAAGGGAAGCCTTGTCTTGGGTAGTCTTTTGGGGGGGGGGGGTGCTAGTACCTGTGGCATAAGGTATGCAATAAATAGCGTGCCATCTGTTTGGATTTGAGCACCAGAGATTCTTCCAAGGAACTCACCAGAGACTTAATTAAAGTTGGAATATTAGTGAGTGGGAGACTGATGTTCCTCCAATAGAGATGACGGCTATACGAAATCTTAGCACTAGTTTGATAACAGAGATTAAATTTTCTTGAGGGTGCAAAGACAGCGTGGCATTTTTATTCAAAATGTTTATCCTCAGAGGTTGACAGAAGATGTTCAGTAATGTTTTTGTTGCCGTTCAGTCTTATTTAGCTTTTCAAATTGTAGTTTCCATGTATCCCGGGGAAGACTGCCGTTTCCAGCTACCCGTGCGTATCTAATGGCCAGTGGCTAAGTGGATAACTAGCCAGTTAATCAGTGGATAACAAGCCGCCATTTTTTTCTGGGACGGATGATGTGCCGCTAGCAGCTCATTGGTTCCCTCCAAATCAGGCTGCTGGTAAACCAAGAGCTAAATGAATGCTTGATGTACTCACAAGGGTTTGATTTAGACAATCATTTAAATAAACATTTTGCCAAAAGAAACCAAGTGCCTGACTCCTGTTGTAGGCGCTGTAGGGAGAGGTTTAGCTGTCGAATGAGTCCCTTAAAACCAAAAGAATGTTCATACATTCGTCTGCCCCACTGTCATAGTTACCGTCGCGGTGTTTGGCGATAATTACTGAAGCCTCCCGATTGCATCGCTGATGCGACGAGTAAATGATTGTGAGGCTTGCGTGAATTTGCCCGTGCATGCAAAAACAACGAGATGGTTGATGTCCAATAGCCATTAGTAGTGAGGAAAGGCGGCCATTTATTTTTAAGGGCAGGACATTAGTGGATACAATGTAAGAAATTTTTAAAAATATAACAATTATAACTATATATTTCATGAACATAATGACCACTATGCTAATTTTTCTCCCGCTTATAGGACTTTCTTTTTCAAGTAACACACTCACTCCAATACAAACAGCATATTAATGCTTACACATCATATTGAGAAGGTTCTGACAAACTGCCGTGCCGGCAGGATGCCAGCTGTCTGGATGTGGGTGGACATCAGATGCTGGCATCAGCTTCATTATCATCAAGGTCCTCCTCTCCCTCCTCTGGACACCCCCCCCCCCCCCATGTATAATAATGAAATAGGATGAAATCAGGTTCTAATAGCAACTGGGTTTAAAATAGCAGCAGTACCATGACATATGCTTCGGCTCAGTGTGCTGCTGTCTGTTGTTTGCACTTGTTCAACTGGTGCTCGGCTTGTGTTCACGGATTCAAAATTTCATGCCTATCTTATAAGTAGGAATCTCTTAAGTTTAATAAAGGGGCACAGGATCGTTCATTATCGTCCTTGTTTGAACCACAGTATGACGTCGAAGGTAGTCACAACTGGGGGCTTTGTAAGTTGTGAATGATTCTAAAGTTGGTGGCTAAACCGAAAATGTTCTGATTCTACAGGTAAAGGTTTTAAACAGAGAGACCAGTGGTGTTGATTGAAAGAAAAAAAAATATGCACCCACGGTTTTGTGTAGGAGTGAAGCCGCGCAGTCCAGTTTTCTCTCTCATCTAATGAATTTCTGACAGGCAAGATACTGCAAGGCCAACTGATCCCAGCAGTCGGTTTTACATGTTTCATTTCAAACTGCGGTTTAGGACATATTTCAACACTGGAGCAGCCAAGTCCACCAATAAATAAATAAATAAACAAATAGATAAATAAATAAACCCTCCAGCATGGTTTACAGAAAAATACAGTCTGCGTGATTATCTCTTTCAAGTGTTTTAAATGAAGCAACTAATCAAATAAAAGAATAAATCTCCTCTCTGAGCCGATTACACACACAAGCACCTCCATAAAGCCTAATATAAATCTCTATCTGTATCTGTTTTTTTTATTCAATTATTGAAGCACTTTGCAAAGATAAATCACACTTAAAAATTGGTCAAGGTGTGACATAGTACATCGCAAGCATATAACAAAGAGATTTTCTGGGTTTATAGGGTTGTAGCTGCTAAAGAACACACACACAAAAGAAGGGGAAGGGCCAGTGGGACAGCAAAGACTTGAATTCTTCCAGAGTGGTGTGTGTCAGTTGTCTTTATGATGCCAGTCAGTGTGATGGCGAGCCCCAGGGATTACTCCAGACAGACAGCTCAGTAAGACAACTGATTAAATAGTAGTGAGAAGAGAGAAAAATGTTTAATTCAGCCATATTTAGTATTCATGGGACGGACGGCCGTACAAGAATTCACCTTGAGGGGTCACCGGGAGAGGAGGTCCAGAATCCCAAAGAGCTGCTGGGCCAAGTCTCCACACAGCACTTGGAAACACAACTGATTTGCAGCAATGACAATAGGAAAAACAAAACTTTCTCACTTCAGACACAGAACGGTGTGGAGTGGAGCCATCGTAGCGTGCATCTTTCTCGGGTCTGCGAAGATTTTCTGAGCATAAGTCTGACAACTTCTCGTCGTAAAACTCTCAGAGCCTTATGTTAAATGTTTGTGGCTTTGAGTAATTCAAAACAATACTGCTTATATTAGCTTGGCTCTGTGACAGAGTGCCAGCCACAGAGACATGATGAAATCCCTGTGTTGAAATACCTCACCATGACGTTCAAAACTAATTCAATTATATGCATCACCAGTTCAATAGACCTACAGAATTGGGTTATTGTCTGAAATGAAGAAAAAAAAAAAAGAAAAATACCAGTAAATCATCTGTGAATGAAGTTTAATGTAAAAAAAATGATTTTCACAAAGAGTTGCCAAAATGGGCCTCAAGAACAAGGGATAACAGATGATTTCTGCAGTCATTTGCCAGGCTATTTACTCTGCATCAACTACAGATCCCATTTACTCTTTATCTTCAAAGGTAATCCTATAGTGGTGTGGGGGGGGGGTGTAATATGGTGAAGGGCCAAGTAGGGCAAACAAAAGAAAAGGTTAAAAAAAAAAACAAAAAAACAGCACAGGGGAAACTTTTTAAAAGTCTAACCCAGGCATGTGGACTGAATATAGAATGGCCTTTAGTAATAAAACTCAACAATGCATCATGCACTGCTCTAGAGGAAGAAATGTTCCCAAAAAAAAAGTAAAGTATCTTTGATGATTATACTGTATAGTGTGGCTCATTAAATCAAGGCTACATGTTTGGGTTTGTTCGGGCCTGATCAATACCTCGTTGCATCAAACGCGGGGTTGAGAATACATCTGTGGAAAGTCAATAGGGATGATGAGCTTCATAATGAGAACCAAGAGATTCCAGAAACGTTGTCAGCGATAAATCTCCGTCGGCAAAGTCGGCTGGTTCATGAGCTGACGTGTTTTTTTTCCTTAGTCCTTTCATGATTAAGCTCCTCAGTGTCAACTCCCCCCCAGTAAGTTGAAAGCAAGAGATCAAAGTATGCACCAACAGTCACCAGTCACCAACAGTCCACTTGGATACGGTCCGCTTCCCCCCTCGCTTTCGTTTAATTTAAAAATATTAATATGTCACTGAACAATGGAACGCGGCGGGGCGGGTAAGAGGAGAGAAATTAACGCCACCATTGGCCCAACCTTCGCCACCTGCACCACCTCGTCTGTGCAGTTCTACTATAATGATGTTAAGAGTTGCAGAGGTCCTGGAGAAAATTGGAAAAGCACCCCAGAGGTTCCCAGACACTCCCAACACAACCTTGATCTGTGGAGCCATTTCGCCGACATGGAGGCTCAAACTCACAATAATCACCGTACACCAATCACCGTACTTTCTGAGTGTTGAAGGAGAGTGACGACATTTCCCGCTGTTTCGGTCCGTGCTCAAGAAATGAAATAATTCAACTCAGGTTACAGCACTGACTGTCGGCTTTAAGGGATCATGTCGGTCCCCAAAAACAGGCAGTGAGGGATGATGACTGCAGCAGCCTACAGGCCTTGCAGAGCTTTACCGGGGAAGATGCTGTGAAGCTGTGATCATAGACTTCAGAGAGTTTTTTTCAATGCAGTGGATTTACATCCAAATATGTAAACATGATTTTAAATCTTATTTTACTCACCACTTAACTCTTTGCCCCCCCCACAGTGTATCTGCTGATCTGATGTAGACCGAAGCGCCGTCAAATTAAAGCTGCACTTTATATCACTTTGACCCAACAGTCATTGTATCAGTCTCACTGTCCTGTCATCTATCAGCAGGTAGGAGTACAGCAGAATTAGTAGAATCCAGCAGCTGTGGTTCAGTCACAATAACAAAGTGGATAGCATAGCTGCTAAGGAGCGGTCTACACTTGACCTGTCATGGTATTATTGGCCTGTGTTGACCAGAAGTAGCGGTAACGACTTGTAACGACTGCAGTACAGGTCAGTCCCGCTCCTCAATAGCCTTAGATCTGTACTGTGAACGATGAATCCACTAGAGGCAGTTTTCTATGGTTACATTTGGCAGGTAGATATGAGCAATAGACCTCTAATGGAGGCAGCAGTGTTGCTCTAACTAAAGTAGGCTGCCATTTCCCATTTAGCTATTCACAGTCATACCCCGAGGCACAAATTTCCCAACGGCCTTAGTCGGAATGGCAGTCAGAATGGCAGTCATTTTCTGGCGATGTCAGGATCGTATGCCGGAGCATCATGAGTGCTACTCATCAAGCTCACTTACTCTGAGGATATTAGAGAAAGGACATTTGAGGTGTTCAACAGTGAGGCAAAGAGCAGTAAAAAGGTTTTCTAGTGAGCCAGAAGTCAAACATTCCTCGACACACTTCCTTTGAATTAGCACCTTGGCATTTTCAAGTTAATCTTCAGGACATGTGGTCCGCTGTGGTACAGTTATGGTAGCAAAGGACTAAAGAGACTCTGCAGAAATAATGAAAGAAAAAAAAAATCAATGAAACATCTCGAGAGTCAACTGTGCATGGAATGAAACAAATTAAAAGTTGCGGGGTAAAAAAAGACAATTCCGTCTTTACCGAAAGAGCCTTTACCCTGGATTTCTTTCAAAAGCTGGACATTCGTTCTCCACTGGTCATCGCTATGTCAAAGCAATTATGAAATGTTGTACGTCATTACATTGAGTCATGGGAGTGATATTTAAATTTAGAAAAGAGGCATTTTTTGGGATTCGCACCTTTACATGGATTAGAGAGCCCTCGCACATTTCTAATCTAGTGATGCATATATACAAATATTAACCAAATTAATTGATTCATTTATGTGTAAGGGTATTGCTTTACAAACTGTTGGGGCTTTCATTTGATATATCTTTGTTTGATCTTTGGATTTAGACTAGAGGGATGTCCCCAAAGCATAACCAGCCAGATATCTACTAAATGGTGGATGTGTTTTAGCCTAGTTAGAAGTAAAGTTGCATAAATCCTGGCTTTTTACAAGACAGAAGTCTGTTTAGTTATAGCTATATACAGTATGGGTAGGATGGGTTATTCATCTTAAAGACCTTATGGAAATGCTGACTGAGGAAGTGATTTTGGACTCAGAGAGGAAGGATAAAGGGTTGGAAGAAGATTCTGACTTCATCAAGTCCTCAGGGATGAGCTGGAGTTGTGGGTGAACCTGTGAGCTGAGTGCTCAAGCAAATGGAAGACTCCTCCTCCGATGAGTCCTTTGGCGAGGCGAGTCAGAATGAGTGTCATGGACCAGGCCGAATGAGCTCTGACTGGAGTTGGTCACCACTTTCTGGAGGCAAGGCATGAGCCCCCCCGCCCTAAAAAGGGACCGACATCAGCTGACCGACATCTCCTTGGACAAAAGAGGCCTGGGACTGGAACTCAAAACAGAATGAGGAATCCCTCCATATGGCCACATCTCTAGATCTGATATCTGCCCATCAGTGTGCATTGCTGGGAAAAACAACCCCCCCCCCTTTAAATCTTGCTTTAAAAAAACAACAAAAAACAAACCCCCAAAACAAAACAGATGCACAAATGAGACCATGGAGATGATTTTGGGAGTGATAAACAATGAATATTCTTGCTGTCATTAGTTTCTTGCTGTTGTGAAATGTGCCACAAATATACCCTCCCTCCCGATACGCACACACACACACACAGACAGACAGACAGACAGACACACACACACACCTTATCATTATTTCATTAAATTATTATAGCATTTTAAACTGTATGGTTAAGTTATGAGAGTTAAATTATTTATTTTATTTTTGAAAAATCATAATATCAACATTTAATCCAAAAAAAATATCTGAAATTGTTTTGAAATTTTTAACCAAACCCTCATTGTACTAGTGCTTCATTTTTTTAGATGAACTCAGGTGTTTCTGGGTCCAGGTTATGTGGTGCATTAGTTTTGAAATCACACTTGAAAAAAGAGGCTTCATTATTTTCTAACTTTGATTACATAACACTGCCATCTGCTGGGCAATGCAGACCAAACAAATTTGCAAAGTAAATTCAGTCCCTGAATACCTGCAACCACTGAACATTAGCTATGTCATCACGTTTAGTCTCCCCTGAGATTTCCTTTCATCATATATCTCTATGTTGAGCTAGACCACCATTCCTCTAGTACAGCCCCCTTACCAAAGTGCTAGTGAAAGAGCAGTAATAAAAATTACAATGTGCTTCTGAGCTCTGAAATGCTCGCTCTGGGGTCAAACACCACTGAGGAGATAAGGTTCAGTGATAATGGAAGATGTACTGTTTAAGACTATCCCTCATCTTACAAGGCTTTTAATTCCGTGCTGTGTGACTGTGTAGGTATGAAGTGGTAATGGCCTGTCCATGATACACTTTATGAGTTCTTACTGTATGTGGACAGTGCACTTTGCAAATTAAATCACATAAAAAAATATCCATATATAAACCATTTATTTAATATGATCACCTTACAGCATATGCTGAACCCTGGAAGGAACAAAATCCACAAAGACGTCCATATGAATTTTTTTTTTCACATTTCCATCTCAGTCTAAGGGGGCTAAAAAAAGATTCATGTTTAATAACCTCATGTTTTAATTGCCAGACTGTAATCCACAATTATACACAATTTATCAAACAACTAATCACTCCAAGAAAATTGGAGAACGACTTTCCATGGCTATGTTATCTATAATTCATGAGAAGAAAAATCAACAGATTTCATAGACATCCAGCATATTGTAGACTATGTTGTCCAATTATTAATGTGGTATCAGACCTGAAAATCCTATAATAGCCTGGTAGTAATACACAGTGGTGCCATTGAGGAATAAAACACCTAGGGCAAGGTGTGATCTGTAGCACATACAGGGGTATTAAAATTGCAAATACAACCGAGGTCCTTGAGAAAACTCTCAGGTAAACATCTTTTTAATGCTTCTTTTTGAAAAACATGCCTATTAGCAAAAAAAAAAAAAAAAAAAAAGAGCAAGAACTGTGTGTCTCAAATCGCAGAAAATGTTCTGTCTTTTATTCCAATGAGGTCCCCTGTGTAACAGTGGAGCAGCTTCCATAAAAAGGTGGTTCGTTTGTAACAGTTTATCAGGCACGTGTGACTTTGTGCTTGCACAAGTGACAATAAAACTAAATCAATAATGAATGCACAGGACCGATTTTTAAGAGGCGTTACTTTGATGACAAGACACCACTCAAATACATTATTTTATATATATATATATATATATATATATATATATATCCTCCTCTAGTCTGACCATTACCTCCCTTCAATGCCAAAATATATCTGAAAGATGTCACAACAGCCTTTCTCATTTAAGAACTGGTAGAGTTGCCCAAGGTCCATGTGATTACCTCTGTTCCCATGGGGGTCAAACATTGCTTCTTCAAAGCCTGTGAATTTGCGCAGGGAGTCTATACTTTCAACAGCCCCGCTGTCCTCGCCCCGACGATCAAGGGGAATATCCTCCCTATGTCGAATCATGATCTTCTTCCATGTCAGAACCTTCACTCTGTGAAATGGGAAAAGGTTTAGAGAGAGAGAGAGAAAAAAAAAATATCCTTGCACCTCATGCTGCTAAAAATAACCGCAGTCGGGGTACCTGGACCAGAACTCCTCGCAGGCAGACTGAGGACCTTCCACACACACAATACCAGGCTTGCCAGGCATGCTGAATCCCGTCAGTCCCAGCTCCTTGGACCACTCCAAGATGTTCTTCCTCTTTGTCTTGTTGTAGATGTGGTGACTGTAGATCCACAGTCGGCTAAATGCCTCCTGTGGCCGTGGAGAACAAGACTCTTTCTTGGGAGTCGTTGCAGCTGATAAGCTCTTATTAATGAAGAGCTGCAGGTTGTCTCTCACCCAGTCTACGGCAGAGAGCACACATACTTCCCCCTGACAGTTTTCTGCGAGGTACACATTGAGATCTGCGTGGAGCTGTGTCTGCTGGGCCCTGCTGAGACTAGCGCACCTACGGCACAAAACAAAATCTGCTAGGAGGAGAAGTAAACTTCCATTCTTGAGAGCAAAAACATCTAACGGAAATCTTGAGGAAGAGTTGTACTGCGACAATAACACAAAATAACTACGACATATCTTCAGGAGACTGATATGCTTACTAACTAAAATGGATGACTACTCCCAGAACAACATTCTCTAAAGCAAGTAGTGTTTTTCGTTTACTGCTGCTGCAGTGTTTTGCATTGTGATATACATAGCGATCACACGCCCATCGATCACACACATACACATTCTCATATTATATGACAATGTGATGGCCGTGATTTGTCTCAGTTACTGTTCACCTGCTTTAAGTGGATAGGAGAAGTCACTGTAACTTGTCCATCAAGGTCACGAATTCTCACTAGTCATCGATGGAGGTTGATACATGTCATCCTTATGCCTTTAGCATCTTTTACTGGAGTTTTTGTGAAACGGATCAGTTAAATTAGTGGCTTAATAACATAAAAATGATCACATACAGCAAATTTCTTAGCTTCCAATGAGGCCGTATCAGTATAAAGAAACGACCTCACACTTTTTATCACATAATCCATTTCCTCTGTGTCATTAGTCTGTTGCTCATCTAGCAAGTCATTTTAAATCACTTAATTTTCACATTAGACTACACCAATGGCACAGTTGTCCTTGGCTGCTTTTTGTCGTTCTTTGAAGATCGGGCTGCTGCTGCTTACTGCTGCAGGCTTTATGGAATGAAAGCTTTCTCAAGCAGAATGGCGAAGCTGGAACGCGCGTGCTCAAATTATTAATGTCTGCTCGATAAGGGAGTTTTATGGAAATGTTACAATATCGTTAGCTTTAAAACTGCAGGAACTAATGTGACAGTTCATAACTGGCTCCTAAACCCACATGACCTCTGAATGAAAAGGGCTTTTTGTTTGTTTTTTTTAGGAAAAGCCTGCGCACACTTTACAGGTGAGTCTCCTCTCATCTCCCTAAGATTGGATTATATGAACATATAATCACATAAATTTCTCTTTTCCAAATTAAAATTCAAGTGTAGATGATATAAAATCACCGTAAACTCTGAAAATTAATTATTCATTGTTTTGTATATGTCAAAAGTTCATCAGCTTCACCACACATCAAATGTGGATAAATGGCTTACCGGACTGTTATCTCTGGTAACACATTGGGATAATCAGATGGATAAGCACAGGAGAGAATGACATCCGTCTGAGGGGGGAGCAGCAACAACAACAAATCAACAACAAAAGAGGGGAAGAAAAACAAAACAGAAAACAATTATATCTTAGTTCACATTTGAATCGGGGTGACACGCCAGGGCAGTGTTATGCGGTTACCATCCCCGTGCCTTACGGTGTCCAGCCTCTGTTTGAGGAGAAACTGGGGTCTGGAGGGAGGCGGGCTGACAGCCGAGGCTGATCCCTCCACGTAGTCCCTCAGCTCGGCCAGGGCCAGCTGGTCCGTGAGCTCCATCTCCTCCCGGCCGGGAAACATGCTGGTCAGCAGCTCGATCTCTGCGAGCTGAGACTGGGCCCGCTCCGAGGAAGACATGCTAATAAAGGCGAACTAGACGGCGTCGATCCGCACTAGAATTATATTATTTAAAAACAACAACAACAACAAAATTATTTTTGTTTTTTTGTTCGCGGTCAAAGAGATTGACAATTTTTTAAGTGAACATCGCGTCAAGTTCCATTCGCCAAACTAACAAATGCCTAACAAATGACACGTTTCTTTTCAATTCAGCAACAGCAACTAATGTAAAACTTCCCTATGGAAAAAGTCTCTCGTCAAAAAGTTGGTGATAGATATTTATATAAAGTTTAGGCAGAGATCTTAACACGCAGCTTAGTTCAACACTCGGTCCACAACTCCCGTAACCTCCGCGTTAGCCTAGCTAGTAACCGAGGCTTGTTTCCACTCGAAAGGCTTCAAACGGCGCACACAGGAAACGCGCGTTCCGGGCCGTAGAAACAGTGACACCGTCACATTTTGTTCCCCCGTTGTCTGCATGTGTCAGACCTGATTGTTTCTTCCGGCCAAATCAGCGGACAGGATTTCTTTTGCCCATTTTTAAAAATTTTGCCGAACCCTTCTCTCGACCGAGGGCTTTGGTTTTACCGCCGTAGCCGGTGCTCTAAGTTAAAACATGTCTGGTACAGAGAATCCATCCACGAAAAGTAAACGAAACTGAAAACTGTGAAGGTTTCAGGCTCCTTTTGTGACCGTAAGTTGACTCAACCGTGGGGATGGTGATGAAATTTAACCTTACAGTACTTTTTAATTTTTAAATTTTAAAAATTCTGACACTGAATAACCAGGTGCTAAATTGTGTACAGAAGCCTTATAATCTGATGTAGCTCTTAGCCAAAGCTAGCGTCTCTTTGCTTTGTCTGATTTCCCTTTATCTCTGATTGTGCTTAGGTGAAAATGGGAAAGAAAAGGGGGAAGGACAAGAGCTTCAGAGAGGACGATGACATTGACCTGACAGGTTAATTCTCATCCTCTTCATGTCATATGAAAACCTTTGCAAGGCCCTGGAGGAATGACTTTTTCTAATCCTGTCCCTTATTTATTTATTTATTTTAAATCACCATAGGTCCATCCTGTAGGCATATTAAGAAGGGGACTGACCAAACTCTCCTGAAGAAACTTCATGGGAATTCAGATTGGACCAGTTGCCAGGATTGTAAGCACGAAGAAAACAAAGAAAATAACAGCGCCGCCCTGCCGCAGGACTCTGAAGAGGAAAAAGAGACAGCAGCCATATGGATGTGCTTGAAATGTGGCCACAGAGTGAGTTTATTTAGCCCATATATTCAGATGCTGACGGTGTATGTAGTGATGTTTCTGCTAAATAGCAGATGTATCTCTTCTGCCAGGGATGTGGACGAAACGCAGAGAACCAGCACGCCATCAAACACTACGAGATCCCTCGCTCAGAGCCACATTGCCTGGTGATCAGCATTGACAACTGGAGTGTGTGGTGAGTGTGTTGCTGTGCCATGTTACTATGGAAGCTTCACAAAGTATCCAGTCAATCTTTGCACACTCTATTGTGTTTTAAGTTTAATTTTAACTGGATAAAATTATCATCTAGGCATGAACTTGTTAACCTCCAGGGTTGTATTGTCTGTATGGTTTTGGTCATGCTGACAGTAGAAAGGTGCACTCTGGACTAGGTTGTCTTCAAAAGACCTCCCTCTATTTGGCTGCATTTATCCTCCTCTCAACTCTGAAGAGTCTCCCTGTCCCTGCTGCTGAGAAGCCTCCCCTCCCCATTAACATGATGCTGCCATGACCATGCTTTACTTGAGAAGCTCAGAAGAGTCCTGTGCCTTTTACTCGTAGTAGCTTTGGTCTTGCCACTCTACCATAAAGCCTTGGTTATCTCCCTGATCAAGACCCTCCTTGCCTGGTTTCTTAGTTTGCTCAGATGGCCAACTCTAGGAAGAGTCCTGGTGGTTCCAGACTTCCTCCATTTCACAGTTACTGAGACCACTGTGCTCCTGGGAACACTAAAAGGTTCAGAAAGTTCCATAGATTTCCTTGGACTTCATGTCTGGGTTTTTGTTTTGACATGCATTGTGACTTGTGGGACCCTCTATAAACAAGTGTGTGCCTTTCTAAGTTGTGTCCAATCAGTGCATTTAGCCACAGGTGGATTCTAATCAAGTTGTAGTCACATTTCAAGGATATTTCAAGCTAACAGGATGCACCTGACCAGAACCTGAGGGCCACAGCAAAGAGTTTGATAACTTTTTAAAATAAAAAGAATATTCAGTTTTTAATTTCAACAAATTCAAAAAACCTTCTAGTTAGTCTAGACTAACAAAAAATGTAAAATGGAAATTTTAATCATTTAAAATTAAATCTTCAACAAATCAGTGTGTCCAAAAAGTGGAGGGGTCTGAAAACCTCCTGAAGCCACTGTACAGTGTGTTTAAAATGAGAATCCTTTCTTGCATGTGTTGTCTACCCTGCAGGTGTTACATATGTGATGATGAAGTCCAGTACTCCAGAACTGGACATCTGGCTCAGCTTGTGACCAACATTAAAAAGCAAACCTCTGCAGATCCCATAAAGAGACCACAGAAAAGTAGGTGTCAGTGGGAAGTTTCTCATTGCTCAAAAACAAAAAAAACAAACATTCAGTCAAAATGTATTACTGAAATTACATGTCTCTATAACCATGTCCAACACATCATGTTTGGTTATTTAGGAGTCAAAGAGGAAGACGCCTTGACAGATATTGAGCAGAAGACTGAGACACTAAAATTAGAGGAAAGTGAGGACAAGGAAAATAAAGAAAACAAGGACCACCAAAAGAAAAACACCAAGAAGGAGACTGTTGGGAAATCACAAAAGTCCGGGACAACTGAAGACAAAAGTGGTGTTTCAGTAAAGGGGCTGAGCAACCTGGGAAACACATGTTTCTTTAATGCAGTCATCCAGGTAGGATTTGGCCATACATGATGCCAGTGATGAGTTAAAAGAGAGAAGTTATAAATTATGGAGTTATCGTGAACTGCTGCCATTGTCTTTTCCAGAATCTCTCTCAAACGCAGCTGTTAAGGCAGACTCTAAATAAAGTGACGGAAGAGAAAAGGAGTGTTAACATTAAACCTGGTGCCTCCTCCGATCTGGTGTGTTTCTGTTATTCTTTAAACATTTTGTTTTTAACTGTAAAAAAAAGTAGGTTTATGTAGATTTATCTCGCCTAATATACGACATTTATTACTTTTATTGTGATTGCAGGAGCCTGTTGTTGTGCAGTTAGATCAGCCTGGATCCCTGACTTTGGCAATGTGTCAACTGCTCAATGAGATCCAGGAATCCAAGAAGGGAGTGGTAACGCCGCGGGAGTTATTCACGCAAGTTTGTAAAAAGTGAGCCTGACCAAAGATTGAGGTGGAACTCGGCGGCAAAATGTGCTTTCTATCATTGCTGCATTAAGCGCCAGTCATGGACTCATCTTCTTTTCTGCAGGGCTGCAAGGTTCAAAGGATTTCAGCAGCAAGATAGCCAGGAGCTGCTGCGCTACCTTCTGGATGGGATGCGAGCTGAGGAGATCAAAGTATGCGTTCAGTTTTTCTGAAATCACCCCCCCCCCATTAAGTGACCGTAGAGATTTGGCTTTCTCAAAAAAGGTACTCTGACAGATGGGTTAATTTTCTCAAGTAGAGGTTTTGTGAGAATACAATCAGAGCGTAAAGATGCTGAGATTATTGATATGAATCTTATATCTTTGATACTTTATCAGATGGTTATTTTTTCTATCATTTACATTAAAGGAAAGTGTTTGTCTCTACAGAGAGTAAGCTCAGGCATCATGGAGGCATTGAAAGAGTTCAGGAAAAGCACAGATGGAGAGCAGCTTAAAATTCTTGTCAAAGGTAAATGACTGAGATATAAATTAAATGTATAGAACTTTGTTGCATCCTACTATAGAATACAATCTTGATATACCTAGTAGTTAAATGTAGCCCTCTGACAATGAATGTTCTAATTTCAGAGTATGAGAAAAATGGATGTCCAAGAAACTTCATTGACCAAGTTTTTGGTGGGGAAATGACCAGCACAATAATGTGTCAGCAGTGTAAAACGGTATGTATTGCGAACGAGCATTAAAAAATAACAAAAACAACAACAAAAAAAACCTGTCCGCATTATGTCAGTGTCAAGCTAAACGGCCGCTAATTTGCACTTGCAGGTTTCTGTCGTCACCGAAATGTTTTTGGACCTTTCCCTCCCTGTTTCTGATGAGGTAAAAAGCACCTATGTTTTGTTTTGGGGGGTTTTTTGGTTCTTTTCCCCCCATTTTTCCATGTTAAATATGAGTCAAACACACCTGTCCTCTTATGACTGCATCTTACAGGCATATAGAAAGAAGAACCAGAAAAAAGGGGTTCAGAAGACCAGCGATTCGAGCCAGGATGGCAGAGGCAGCCCTGCCCTGACCAATGGTAGTGATGACATTCCCACTGGTAGCAAGTACCAGCAGAAGAAAGCCAAAAGGCAGGCAAAAAAGCAAGCAAAGGTATGTACACAAAGGATGTTTTTTTCCTTTGCCTTTACTTCTCCCTTTGATGAATAAGTGCTGAATAATTGTGCAGAGTAAACTAAAGGGCCTTGTTTGTTTTCCATATCTTTGCCTATAGCAACAAAAGAGGCAGCAGAAGCTTGAGGGCAGAGTTACTTTGGACAGTCTCACGTCTCCGAGCTGCAGGGAGAACGAACAGACAGATCCTTCTGCAGATGCAAACGAAGGGGAACATGCAGACAGTGAGACACATGAAGAAGCCCAGCTGAGGGAAGGAAATCCTGCACAAATAACTGCAGCAGAGCAGGGAGCGAAGAACCTCGACACCATCCAGGCCCAGGAGGAAAAAGGAGAGGGAGAGGATTCTTTAACCGACTGCGACTCATCGGCTATGTCGTCGGTCACCAACCGTTTTACCATCTTATCAGAGGAGCAGCACTCTAAGGATGGCATCTTAGATGAAGACAAAATATCTGACATGGAACAGGAAGCGGAGGAGGACACACAGCTGGCAAGCGAAATGGAGAAAGTGACCCTGGATGATGCCTTCATAGAGGACTCTGATGCTGTGGAGCAAGGCATGGAGACTGAGGACGAGCCAGTGGAGGATAAAGAGTACACTGTAGTAAATCAGGACCCGGAGCTGGCCTTCCACACCCTGGCTACCAGGGCAGCCCCTGAGAAACAGGAATGTTCGGTACAGTCCTGCCTGTTTCAGTTCACAGAGGTGGAAACCCTCACGCAGAACAACAGCCTGCTGTGTGTCACCTGCACTAAACGGCAAGGGAACAAAGCCGAAGCCGGAGGTACGTGGAACTTTATGTACATAAATATATTTGTAGTATTGTTAACCATCTTTTGTTCTTGATATTATACCAGCTGAACATGTTTGGATTTCATGCAGAACTCACAGCACAAATCCAGTAGGCGAGGAGCCAGTCTAATTATACTAAATTCTTTCTTAAAGTGACTAAGTTTTCTGTTTGGGGATTAAAAAAAAATAAAAATCATTGTCTTTATTTGTGTTCTGATTAGAATCCAAGAAGAATATCTACACTGATGCCTTGAAACAAATGCTGATCTCCTCTCCCCCACCGGTTCTCACCCTTCATTTGAAGAGATTTCAACAGGTTAGACAGCTGTAGAAAATTTCAGGATTTTTACACCTTGGATCCACTTGAAAATCTGTTTCTGTTCACACAGTTGTGACTATACAGCATGACCGTTTTTTGTTTTTGTTCTTTAAAAATTATTGTTATCTTTAAAACTTCATTCTTTGGAATTTTAATTAGATCACCTCTGTTGTTTTTTCTCTAGAACGGATACAGTATTTGTAAGGTGAACAGACATGTCCAGTTCCCCCTAATACTGGATCTAGCTCCTTTTTGTGCAGCTAAATGCAAGGTAAGGTTGGGATCGACAGCTTTTATTACACATCAATGTCTTATGGGCCTATTTGTGAATATATTGTTTTTTATTTTAGTCCAAGCACTCAAAAAAGGTTGTTTCCAAACAGAACGTGACTGAAGGAGATACTCAGATTCTGTACAGTTTGTACGGTATCGTAGAGCACAGTGGAACAATGAGGTCGGGTCATTACACTGCCTATGTGAAAGCACGACCTGAGAACCCTAAACCCACATCCAACGGACTTGCAGCAGAAGGTAGGTGTGCTTATGCATCAAAGCCAATAGGAAAATGCCTTGTTCCCAATATTTTGTGTTCACCTATCTCCGTTAACGCACCACTTCCCTTCAGGGGATGCAGAGCCACCCAGAGGATCCTGGTTCCATATCAGTGACACAAGCGTTCAGCCCGTGACCGAGGGTAAAGTCCAGAGTTGCCAAGCCTACCTCCTCTTCTACGAAAGGATCCTCTAATCTGACCGACGCCTTACTACTCAGGATATCCAAACAAGCTGACCTGCTCCTCCTCCTGCTGCTGCTACTGCTGCTGTTGCTGTTGCTGCTGCTGCTGCTGCTGCCGCTGCTGCTTTGGCCCCACGGTTTACCAACCTCGGCCTGTTTTATCAGAGGCTCAAACCGGGCTGTGAAATGCAATTAAAACAATTATACACACGGGACATTTGACAGTGTTTGACATTTTCATCACAGTGGTGTCATGCAGTGTTTCTGGTATTAAACAGGACAGCTGTTGATGTCTCCCTAGGCTCGTGGGAACGTGGCGAGGTGTGACACGAGAGTGGAGGCGGGACATTGAACAGATGGTTGGAATTGTTTATCAGTTTTAGGATACGAGCGAAAGTCCTGGGAAGGGACGAGGAGGGGGTTGTATGTTAAAAAAAATAATATTTATATGTCTATTTTTCAATCAATGTAATTTAATGAAAAGCTGCAAAAAAAATGATAAAAGTTTCTCGTGGCTTGTGTTGCGGCTCTCTGACTCGCACTGAGCATGCGCGGTCGGTGCAAAAAAAAGACCAGCTCTTCCTGGTCCAAAATTTGTCACATGACGAGAGGAGAGTGTCTCCGGATGGCCAGAGTCATCTCTACCCAAACTTTACTAATGGCAGTGTTGTCCAGCTGACATGGCAGGTCAGTCAACGTTTGGCCTTTTTTGTAAGAATGAATATTTATAAAAGGAGTGTTTCGAAAGGTTTCTTTCGTTTGTTTCTTTCTCGCCAGCAACGGGAAGATCCCACGGTGTAGTTCCAGCTAGCGGCCAGGCCTAGCTTAAAGCTATGCCATTTGCATAACATTTCTAACTACTGCATTAATATACCTCAGAGAAAATTTCCTTTGTCAGTAACGTAGCCCTCTTTCTTTAATAACCTCCGATAGCTCGTCACGCTTCTCCGCCGGGCCCGGCTCGGGTAACTTGGCTAAATATGAGTCAGCATTTTAAACTCACCCAAGTTAAAGAGTTATTCCAGAGTGAAATCCATCCAGGCTGCAGCAACTCACCGATCATGAGCAGTAACTGTTAAGGTTAATCAAAGGTTGTCGGAGGACTTTCTATCTAAGTCTTTATCCCAGTAGTAATTTACTATATTTAGCCTACGTGCACAAACGCACTGAGACAGACAGACAGACGAGCAATGGAGCATGTTGCCCCCAAACTGGAGACCCAGTCCCTGGTAATAACGTGTAGCAGTGTTGAACCGTAATAGCACCATAATATGCTTTTGAGGCTAAATTGCATTTCACGCGTTCAGCTGCCTCTTGTGTTATCAATAATACCCTTGATTGAGGAGGGTGCAGCCAAGAGACTTATGTAAGGAGATTTAACCGGTTCGTTTGATTGCGCTTGGACCTTCTCTGCTGTCAATAACAAACAGCATCGCTTTAATGTGCTCCGGGTGCCGAGGCGAGGTTGTATAACACAGTTTTAAATATATATATATATATAAAGGTATTTTACTAATGCGAACGAGTAGAACCGTCTCAGATGCCTCATTCCTAATGTTCCCCCAGAACGCAAGGGATCACCCAGACTACAAAAATGTGCTTGGCAGCTGTGTGTGATTTTTTTCCGTCTCCTTGCTCCCTCTGACACGCAGGCTGAGCTCGCAGGAACCATGTCGCTCCAAGCCGCTCCTCGCATGTCAGTGTTCACGTTTCAGTCGGCGGCGCACAGCGCCCACGTCCTCCGGTGCCTGGACGACCAGCGGCAGCAGGACGTGCTGTGCGACGTGACGGTGGTGGTGGAGAGCCGGAGCTTTCGGGCCCACTGCTCCGTCCTGGCTTCCTGCAGCGAATACTTTAACAGCAGGGTTACCGGCGTCACCAGACACAATCCCATCATCACCTTGCCCGAGGAGGTCAGTGTCCCGCTGCTCAGATGAAGGATTTTTAGGGAAAACCCACACTGCAGATTTTTTTTTTTTTATGAGGGGGGGGGGTGCATTAACATAATTTGTTGTTCTCTAAAGTCTCACCGATATGCGTTGAATTCAGTCGCTCTGTTACAAATTTATGAGTGGTCAGATCTTTTTAAAGTGGGAAAAATATGGGATCTCTGTGCCTGAACGGTCCACAGCGAAATCAATAAATATAGACTGAAGTCTTAAATTAGCGCGATATCAATAAAGCACTTTGGCCCCAAGAGGGGAGCTGTTCTACAGAATGGCTGCTATGTTAGCTAATTCATAAATGGGATAAAATGATACATTATACTTAGCAAGCTGCAATATCTATATGTGCAGAATGTAC
This sequence comes from Istiophorus platypterus, assembly GCA_016859345.1. Lineage (NCBI taxonomy): Eukaryota > Metazoa > Chordata > Actinopteri > Istiophoriformes > Istiophoridae > Istiophorus > Istiophorus platypterus. The sequence continues at coordinate 6,196,128 of CM029116.1, forward strand.
GTGCAAGGTCGACCATGTAAACATTCTTGAACGAGACTAATTTGTTATTATATGGACTTTATAGCTTTTTTTCTTCTTCAAGATTAACCATGAAAAATACAAACACTGCTTGTTTTGATTTCTGTCGAGCGGCAGATGACTTTGTGTAATTTGACCACTGGTCCAATTTATTGATCTTGTAATAGTGATTCTTCGACCATGTGTGTGATAACAATCTTATACATCTGTGAGCCCTGCATTGAATGATGCAGTATTACACAACTTTGTTAATTTTATGATAATTGTATATGTGTTTACTAGATACTAGAGTTTATATTGTGTAAAGGCCTTATTTGAGAAATGTGCAGTTTTTAGGAAAATGGAAGTTACAGATTTCAGGGCAGGTATTTAAAAGCCCTGGTGAAGTGGATAGTCTCTGGTACTTTTTGAGCTGGTAAAGTTTCATTGTAGTATTTTATTCTTGCATGAGTGTGATGGTGGCTCAGCAATGTGCCGTATATATATTTCCCCACAGGTAACCGTGGAGGGGTTTGAACCTTTGCTTCAATTTGCCTACACATCAAAGCTGCTCTTCACCAAAGAAAACATTCATGCCATCCACAGCAGTGCTGAGTTTTTAGGATTTCAAGACTTGGAGTCAGCATGCTTTGATTTCCTCATCCCAAAGTTTTCACAGGGCAAAAGAGCCTCAGAGGAGGTCAGGAGTAGAGCCTGTTGTCGGAAACGGGATCCCAGTACCAGCTTTGGCTCCAGCGTAGAGAGCAGCCAACCAAAATCATTTGAGTCTCACAGCTCAGTGCCTTCAGCAGGTGATGAACAAACAGACTTCCCATCACAGTGTCCTCAGAACACACAGGGCCAGGCGAACAGCGGGGAAGAACACTTCTGTTTGGAGAACTGCGGTCCACAAATGGCCCCCTTATCCCTGGAGTTAACAGCAAATGGCGTGTGCCCCATGTTGTCTCTGCCATGCCCAGACTCTGACAAAGCGGATCATCCATCTCAGTTTTGCGAGAGAGACATTTTAGCGATAGGAGATGTGTGCAATCAGAGTGAGTTTAGTTTGGCCGACTGCGGCTTACCCTGTGAGCTGTCAACCTCAGGGGAAGTGAATCCGCCAGAACTCATTGGGCCAACGGGCAAAGATGCTGCACAGACTGTTGAGACGCTTGGGGCTGAAACCAACTGTAACCCCAGTTCGTGTCCACTCAACACATCGGGGGCAGAAAATTGCAGTGAATTATTAGAGCAGAGTGAGGCTGGCCTTGAACAGAGAATGGCAGGTGATCTCCCAGACCCCACACTAACTGCTTTAAGTAATGAAGAGGGATTTGGGGAGAGGAGCAGCGTGGAGAGAGAGGTGGCTGAACATCTGGCGAAGGGATTTTGGTCTGACCTGTGCCCACCTCAGGCTCAGCCACTCCCCCTGGATCCCGTGGATCAAAACAGTTTGACAAAGGCGTCAGACTTCCACTGGCTTAAGCAGCTGGACTTGAGTTCCAATGCAGGAGACTGTCCTTTCCTCAGGGACCTTGGGACAGGTGACGACCCGGCTCCTCGCACTGACAGTCTGTCCCAGTCAGAGAAGAGCCCCTACATGTCCTCCTCGCTCAACTCGGGGGACGACTCAGACCTGGACACAGATGGAGATACTGAGGCCAACAACAAAAGAGCAGCAGAGGTCATTGTGACGCATAGCTGATGTTTGAGGTTTGCTCATAGTTGAAGAGAATAAGTAAAATGAAATCTAATTCCCAAACCCTGTACTCTACAGATTCAGCTCCCATTCCCCGTGGAGCAGATCTCAGTGCTTAGCCGGAGTGCCTTCCAGCAGCTTCTTAGACACCATAACCTGACTCAAGATCAGCTGGAGTTTGTCCATGACGTCCGCCGACGGAGCAAAAACCGCGTCGCTGCGCAGCGCTGCCGAAAAAGAAAACTTGACAGCATACACCAGCTAGAATGTGAAATCAAAAGATTAGTAAGTCACCTTTGATATGTCCAGTGTTAGCAATATGTTGTCAAACACTGTATTATTTAATTAGTGTCTTTCCAGAGCAGTAGGCACTTTGTAACCTTTATTGACCTCTAGTGGTGACCAGTCAGAACTTCAGAAACTGTGGTGGAAGTGCTGTTGTCTTCCTGCATCGGCCTGCACCCCTCATTTCATCTCTTGTATATATCTGACATAACCAGAATAGAGTTACTTTTGCAATAGGGGACGGTATGTTACATATGTGCAGCACATTCACCACACAATGACTTGTTTGAGGACCACAAGACATCTGGCCCACTTCATTATTGAAATTATATGGGTGTAAATTCTGTAGCCGCTGTCGGAAGGTGAGGGGTTACAGAATGAATAGACTGGACCATATAATGTTTGAATTTCATATACCGTAGGTTGATGAAAGGACATAATGGAAAGGGTAAGAACCACGAACGAGTCTTTCTGACAAAATATTTGCTAAGCTCTGTGGAATGACTCTTTCATTTTAGAGAATAAATTTTCAGTTGTACTTCTTTTTTCCAAATCAAAGGCAAATGTACTGGTTGAGGAAATGACTTTGCTTTACTTTCGTCCTCTCCACAGAAAAGCGAGAAGGAGCGGCTAATGCAGGAGCGAACTGAGCTGGAGCAGAACCTGGAGGAGACGCGGCAGAGTCTGTGCGGGTTGTGTAAGAGCGTCAGCATCGAGACCGGTTCCGACCAGGACCACCTGCAGCTCCTCACCAAGCTCTCCTCAACCGACTTCCCCATCCCCTCCCCCGGCCTTGTGGGTAAAGAGGAGTCCCAGATCACGATCGAAATGTTGAGTTGCTCTCGTGACCCGAGCGGGCCGCCGGCCGACCTGGCTCAGACTGCTGCAGCGGAGGCTGGCGCACAGACAGGGGAGGCGGGTTCTCCACAGGGCTGCCCAGTTCCCGCATCTCTGCTCAACGCTTGTCTGGACATGGACAACAGCTTATAATTGGACTCAGATGCCATTGTCATTACTAATCATGCTGGACCACGGTTAGGGCGTGAACTTTGACTATATACTGTAATCACCTTTTGGGATAGCCAGACTTTCCCGTGTATTCACTGAATAACCTTCTGCCTGACAGAGGCATCTCAAATTGATATAGATCAGAGTTAGATCTCCTTCGCTGTATTTCTAACATGCATTTCACTGTAGTGTACACACTAAATCCGGTAGTCATCGTTTTGATGGTGCAGACAATTTTCAGGGACTTCCCAACTATTTCCATTTGTAAATTTAGGAGAATTAGGTTTGATTTTCTCAGGGACACTAATCACCTGACTGTGTTTTGATCCATAAAATAATTCTTTTTGCACACCCGCCCCACTCCCCTCTTTTACACCCACACAGAACCACAGTTTTGATAATAAGCTGTCTATTTCCTTCTAGGGAAAGTAGTCTGTCGTTACAATCTTGACACATACTGTTTTATTCTACCAGTATGCTTTGATTAAATATGCACAATACTAACAACTTTTTACTGCAGATTTCAAGAAATTGTTACAGCTAATAATACTTGTATAGTTTGAATGAATATAACTGTTACCCCCCCCCCTCTAGTATTTGAGGAACGGTTGCATTGAGTCTGAAAGTATTACAGGGAAACATAAGAAAACTTGTTTTTTTTTTGATGCAAAACGTGCCTTATGCAGTAGTATAGTATGAATAGAGGAAGATAAAGGTGATCTTTGTATATTCTTGTGTCAAGCACTATTGCACATTAACCCAGAGCCCATATTGTTGGCTTTCTCTTACGTTTAGGTCTGTCTGCATGAGTATTTTTTATTAAATGCTTTCATGGATTTCAGATTTAAAATAAACAGCATTTTCTTACCATTCAGCGTTTCATTTCATCTCACAGGAAGCAGAAATATTTCACCTCGCTACTGATGTACAGTACCACAATTTGGCCAGTAGGTGGAGGTAGAACTATTTACCACATTTACCACCTTGATTGGTTGACTGGAAAATCATAAATGTCTCAGAGAAAGACTGAGTTTACTCTTGCAGATCGTTCAAGATTAAAGCTTGAGATTGCAAAGGCTGGGTAAACTCTGACCCATAAGGTGGTGACTTGTCAGTCAACAATTTTGGACATGACAATTACCAAAACATAAAAGATTAACAAGTGGAAAAAGAAAAACTGGACCTGAGCTTGAAAATGAGGAACAAGAAGCTGTTTCAGAGCTGTTTGTGTTACTATAAAGAAAATGAGTTGGTGGCCCAAAGATCATGTACTTGCGAGATTATACTGCGTAAATAGTGCTATGATACAGCATTTAGTAGTTAAAACTGATCAGTTGTATGTAAATTCATCAGCTCTACATTAGTTCTACAGAGAATCTTTTGGTAGACGGGGCTAAATCAGTTGAAAATTAAAGGAGACCTCAGATTACGGTGATAAACAACATAAGCTTATTAAACCAGTTCAATGCAAAACAACCTGTGCCACTTGCGGAGAAGGAAAGCAAAGTAAGCGACCTGAGTCACGGTATCATCCCACACATAAACAGAAGCTGTATAAAAATTAATTAATTAAAGAAAAATTACACTGCAGTTGTGACGTTCATTTACTGCATTAGGCACAAGTAACAAAACTGCAGCAGATGTTCCTCCCTTGCTTATGAATGGCTCACATCAAAATGTCTACCTGTGCAGGTCCACATATAGATGGATAGTTTTGGTACTAGTGGGTGGTGTAGGCCAGACAGAAATGATGCTTTCATATACAATTAAAATTATATATTCAGATATATGAGAAACAGTGGGTTCTGATGCTTCCATCTGACCAATGTTGTGAAACAAAGTGGATCATTCTTGGTTTTAAAAAACAATGCTGTCATCCTGTTTCTTGATTTCTTTTTGACCTTCACTCCTGCATCACAGCAGTCAAGCTCTTCTACAGACCGCACATCGTTTTCAGCACGTGGTTGCAGGCAAAAGTTTAACCGATCAAAGCACAAGATACGTGAAGATAAATACAAACAAGCAAAAGAAAAAATTGTGTATATAATGAAAAGCACCGTCATCAAATCTACACAGCTTCTGTCCATCACTGAGCAGAAAAAAACATCACAACATGGTGACAAATTATTACGTCTCCTCATGGTTGTTAGACAGTGGATATCTGTCTATCTAAAAAGAGCATGGGGATAAACTTTAGTCGAGGTTTAAAGTTGCTGGAGCTTGACAGAGCCGAGTTGCAAACGGACACTGGTCTGAGTGCTTCCTCTCATTCCGGAGCAGACGTGGTCAGACAAGTATGAAACAGACGTATTAAACAGAACAACCGTTTCAGGAAGGCCCCTTCAAAGTTGAAGAAGCAATTTTGCCAGGATGTTTTTGTGTTCTGATATGAAATTTCCTACTTCCCTCGGTCTGGGCGATTGTTTTGTTGTTTTGTGCCCTTTAAAGTAGCCAAAGTAGCATTTGTGGACAATGAAATAAAAATCAGTCTCATTTTTCCACAGAACACTTTGCTCAAGGTTAAAGTGGTTATTACACTGGCAACCCTGAACGTACCCATCTTTGATGAGTTGATTCATACACACATACACAGACACACAAAGCTGCGACTCTAACACTACAAGTAGTGTTGCTTCAAAAAGTCAAAGGGATTAGATGATGATAATACCACAGACATCAGATATCATCTCCCTGCGCTGCCATGACACACATCTGTGGAAAATCCTCAAGTTGACGCTTGTCGAAAAACAGCCATCACCTTCAAATACCAAAGCACCCCAGAGCATTATGGGTCGGGCCCATATCTGAAATTCCCTCCCGAAAAAATTAGGATACTTCCCCGGTGTTTGTGTCTTTTATGCACAGTTTAGATTTTGGAGCATTGTAGCTCAAAAAGTAAGATTATCCTCTTTTGCGAGCTACACAGGACGGGAGACTTGATTTGAGGAGGAAGCAGCTGTGCGGCATGGCAAGGTCAGAGGCGCATAATCCGCGGCCTCATTCAGGCGAGATTAAAAACCTGCTCCGAGTTCTCATTAAGAACGCAGGGTTAGAAGATTAAAGACCAGCAAACAAAATGAAAGCAGTTTAAGCCCAATCCTGGAATTCATCAGAATACCAAAACCTTAAACTGTCATTACAACGTGAGATTAATGCAAAGCCCCCTTGAACTCTGTATCTGTCTTGACATATCTTCGGTGTAAGAGCCTATATTTCCTTTTTTCCCCCCAAAATCTGGCTGAAGATCTCTCACCTTTTTCAGTTTTTTTCCTCGCCCCCCTCTTTTGTGTTTTTTTTTTTTTTCAATTGAAAAGATTTTTTTTAAAAAACATTACAACAAAACATTGTCGGAATGACTTGGCTCCGATTAGTCAATTTAATAACGAGTCCAATTGAATTCTTTTATTTTGTCACACATTACATGGTTTCATTTTTATAAGGGTTTGATGTATGTCCCTTTTACCTACATTTCCAGTGATTCCACTCATTATCCTCTTGACGGACAGACTCCACGATACTTAGGTAGCAAGGATTAGGAAACAGGAGGCGAGGGAGGGAAAAACAAGGATTAGAAACTAAAACATCTGGAAGTTAGCTTGCTTGCAGAAAATTGCTAAAGCAGAGAATATACACGCTAATGAAATAGACAAAAACTTTTCAGTGTTGCACTCGTGGACATTCATTGACCTTTCCTGCAGGCTAACACTGGCCACAGATGCAGATGTTACCTAGTAGGTCTTGTTTAACAAGCAGCAACACCATGAGAGGCATTACAAGACTGTTTGCTAAAAACATCTTTTCATTATCCACATCAACTTTGAGATAAATATGAGATGTGTGAAAAAAAAAAATCACACATTCAAATTGTCGAAACGTCAGAACCGTATAAACACAAATTTGTGATATCATAACAGTGATCTTCATCTCAGTAAACACCACATTTTACCCTGATATATCAATTAGCTTTCAGATTCCTTATCGTTTGCTGCAAGGATGCACCTTATGTAAAATTCAAATAGCAGCACCAAGGTGACCCCTGTCATTTTCCCCTGAACGTGGAGCTATGGAGTGAACGGCCATATAGTGCGGACGTCTTGTTAGCATGGGTCAAAATCCTAGAGAAAGACAAAATACTTGTATAATCAGTCCCAGCATGAGGTCCATGACCTTGCTGCAACAAAGCATAAGTCTTATAAGCTGTTGAGCTACTGTATCCTAACTGATTACATGCCGCAGTCACTATGAACTTCATTTTGGAGGTAGTGCGGAGAGAAGGGGCTGTATCCCATTGACAGGATTATATAAATGAGAACCATAATACTGTAATCTCCCAGAGAAATGAGAGAAACCAGGGGACACGACGAACCCCGGCCCACTAGCACCCTGGTCTGCAACTGTCAGATTATCAAACAGCTGGTTGTACAGTGGCAGATTACATTCACACTTCTCCTCCTGAATTAACAGCCCTCACTGCACCGCATCTGTAACACTTAGGAGCACGAGGGGGAAAAAAAATGCCTTTTCAGGACAGGATCCGTCGAACGAGTCATGCTATATCAGATTACGACTATTCAAGCAGTCATGGAGAAATTGTGAGGATGCATCAGAGTCAAGAGCCAAGTGGCAGAGCAAAAATGATGCCTGCAATTCTGCCAAGTACGTGGGTTTTTAATTAACTTTGTTCTAGTGAGCGTTAGATTCAGCACTGAGTCTCTTTTTTTCCCCTCTTTCAGCTCAACAGTGCGGAAAAAATCCCCAAAGTTTAAAGGAAGCCATCATCCTTTCAACAAAGTCACATGTTGTGGGTCACTGGTGCATTTTATGTGTGCTGGTGTGAATGGGTACAATGGAAAGATGACTCCAGTGTTTGCCTGTATTACAATGGACCAGAATCAATAGTTAGATCCTATTATATCCTCAGTTGCTGTTTGACTTGTTGTTTAACTCATGTTATCTGGAGCATTTTCTCTCTTTCTGCTCACTGGTTTGTATTGATTTTAAAACAATCCGACCAATGAGGGAAATACCAACAAGATAATGAACATCAGTTATAAAATGTTGTTGGTTTTGACAAATGCAGTCAAAAGACGATTGCTCGGGCTATTTGCCTGAGGCAGTTGGCTGAAAGTGCTGCTCTGCCAACAATTTAAAACATTTTAAAAAAGGATATGGGGATTATCTTTATTAATACATTTATGTGGATAAAAAAAAAACTTAATATTTTTGAAAGGTGCAGAATAATTATTTTTCTTGCTTTGCATTTTGTATGACAGAAGAACATAATGTGACATGTAACCCTGACCTCCTCTATTCTTGGATTTAACATAGCACCGAAAGGGATGAACTGTTGTAATAGAATAAATATTGGACGAAACTGTAGAATCAAATCGGAATCGAAAGGGATGAACTGTTGTAATAGAATAAATATTGGACGAAACTGTAGAATCAAAATCAGTTGAAAAAAAAAGAAGGAAAAATACAACACTCAACAACTATCAGGTCAAACTCAATCAATCTATTGGAAACTGGACTGAAACATCCAGTGTAGTTCTGGCTGATTGTTTGATTTTGACCTGGCATCATGTTTTGAAACCCCTAAAAAAAAACAAAAAACAAAAAACAAAACTAGAACCAAGCACGGGGGCTTCTGTAATCCCTTGATTGCTGATTTTTGCTGTGGTACAAATCATTGGTGCCTGAATACTTAACATTTGCATCGAATGGTTCCTGATTTTTACGTCAGGATATCTTGTATGTATCTCCATGTTTGTTGTCATATCGTTGAGTGCAACAATGAAATTGGATTGTCACTGAATGTGTGGGCTGTCACATCCGACGTAGCTTAGCTTTCAAAGCTATGTTCTGCCGGTGTGATCCAGGACATCATGCTGTTCTGTGTCAAAAATCATAATCACCTTTTCCACTTGCTAATTGATTCGCTATAGGCATGCCCCATGTGGCATTGGACAAAGACATCTCTTTAAAAAACAAAAAACAAACTGTGAATATAAATTGAGGTTATGGTTGTTGTTCATGACTTGCACTCAACTGTCCTTAGTCCTTAGCGATAATCATATCAAACCTGAAATATTAAATAAAATCCTGTAAACCAGAGACAAAACAAGCAAAGCTCAGCGTTATCTGTCACATTTTGGGCAGGGAGAGGAATTTCATTACTTCTGCGAGATTTTCTAATCTGTGTGTCAGGGCCCTGACAATTTTAAACCAGGAGTGTGTAAAGTTTATAATCCGCTACCTAATGAAGATGTTATTTACAAGCCTAAGCCTGAGTGAGGTAAACATGGGGTTGAATAGAGTTTGAAAAAAAAAAAATTGATAAAAACTCAGGGAAGCTAGAAGCTGCTGCTGAGCCTGTGGAACGTGTGATAACTTGAGAGGACCCCCCCAAACCACACACACAGCCTCTTTTCATCCACAGCTCTAGGACTGATTGCTTTACATTCATTGGTTTGACCCCTATAACTAATGGCTCTAAACGCATGAATGGATACGCTGCTTTACACCAACGATGAATAACCGTGGGCAAATGCATAATAGTTGGTAAGTCTTGAATAGTAAGAAACTGCAAGCTATATCTATGTATGTTAAGAAAAATAAGACCTTGGTGACGTAAAGTGTAGCATGTGAACATATAAAAATATTATGTGTAATAAAGTAATTTCTCTGTAGTGCAACAATAATAACGACAATAACAAAGAAACCAGGGGTTACTTAATTCATAACTCCTGTTCTATTATAAAACGAATGAGCTGTCTCATGAAAATTGTTCACCAGAAAACGAATGTTTGAAAGGGAAGTCAAATTTATCACATCAATCAAATGCGCAAAAATGGGAAAGCCACATTTTGAAAGACATATTAGCGTGATAACAGCTCAGATCTTTCTCGATGCGGTCCCAAAGTTTTGTGATAACGTTTCCATGCAGTAACGGAAAAGGCCTGCGCACGCAGAAAAGGAAGTGGTCAAAGCCAAACCAGAAATAAAAGGGTTAAGGATGTAATGTTCTCACATAACTTTAGTCATTCTGAAACAATTCCCAACATGACGGAACTTATACATGCATGTTCATGGAAGTCATATGTTATAAAAATCAGAAAAAAAAAGTATAAGACATTTAGCATCTTGATGAATAAAATCTCGAGGGGGCACTCATTCATAAAACGAACTGGACACGACCGTCACTGAGTAAATCAAAAGATGCTCTGAAATACATGAGTACATACAAAAGTGGTAAGAAGTAGTGCTGTTATATCAGTTTCTGTGCGCTATAAATATGAAAATCCATTATAACGGAGTCCTCGGAAAAACCTGCTGCAGTTCCTGAAAATAATAACACGGCAAACGTTCCTCAAAAAGATACCACTTACCATCACTTACCCACAAGATCATGGCTTGACATAGACATTTTTTTTTGTCCACACAAAACAATGTTACAACGTTACAGCTTTTTTTTTGTTTTTTTGTTTTTGCGAGAAAAAAAAAAAACCCAAAACAAAACAGAAAGGCCAAGATGGTCAAGAGTCATGATGTCAGGAATCGACAACCATCTGTCATTATAAAAGGGGATTTTCTTTTCTTCTGATCGAGACTAGAATGTTCATGTGCTCTACATCGAAACTACGGAAAACACTAAACTCTGCGTTAAAAAGTTTTCTGTTTTGATTGTAACAATGCAGTTCGACACATTCAGACGTGGATCTTTTTTGTTGGCCCGGCGGTCACCGTAGTCCTCTGACGGCAACGACGACAACGCACGTGTGTAGTGGGTTCGGGACAGTCTCGTACCCGGGTTCCGCTCGCGGGTTAGTACTTGTTGTGCCACTCGCACTGGCCGACACTCACCTCCTCGATGTCCAAGTTTTTCCTGGATTTGTAAATAAACTCTCCGATCGCCACGAAAACCGAGAGGACCAGTCCGGCCGCCAGCACAATAAAGATCCCCCCTATGTTTTCCACGCCCAGGGCGCTGGCCTCTTTGCTGTCCTCCTCCGGGCAACCATTTCCCCTCCACCATTTCTCCTTCATCATGTGCAGCTTTCCCTCCTCCTGGAGCTGCAAGATGGCAATGGTGACCTTGTCTCTGTAAGGGGAGCCTGCAGCAAGAACACCGGCTAAGATTAAAAACCATTATTACTGCCATTACGAGCCAAGTAACCTTTGTGGTTTGTTGTTTTGTACACATTTAGGGGGCATTTGCTGATTATAGTCGTCAGTATGTAATTTGTTGCTCATCTCTCTTACCAATCGGGGTTCCCACACCATAGCCCTTCGAATCTATCAAGCCGCCGATCTGCGTGAGGTTGCAGTTGCGCTGGCTGATGTACTCAATGCTGGTCGACTCCATCAGAAGAGCGTAGTCAGTGGTGAGGACCCTCTGAATCCCCTCGCGGTTGTTCTTCACCAGGGCTGTGTTCTTCCTGCTGCTCATGAATGCCCACATTTTCTCGTAGGTCGAGATCTTAGATTTCTGTTGAATCAGAATCAGGATTTGAGGAAGCTTGAAACAGCACAGGTTTTGATGTTCAGGTCATGGTCTGGTCCCAGCAAATGAAAACAGAGAGTTCTGAACAGAAGAGACTCATGGCTGCTAGTCGACGGTTGTTTTTTAATATTTAAACTTAAAGAGTATCTGGGGACTAACTGCTGACAGGAGCTTTTCATTCTGATGCACGGCAGGAAATGGGCTGTGACACGTGTTAACAAATTTTGCCTAAGTTCATTCAATTTCCGCTGCACGTTCAGATGACCTGGAGGATGTGCCGCCAGCAAAACGACAAATCATTAAAATCTTTATGGGGAAAAGAAAACTGCCCACAGGTTTTTGTAAAGCTACATGTAAGAGGTTTCTAAGCTACTGATCTCTGATCCCCCCCCGCCCCCATCTCCACATCCTGCCGACCCCATCAGACAGAACACAACATGTAACTGTAATGACTGAGGACTGATGGCTCAAGGGTAAAACTCTGTCAGGCTAACACACACAGCCACTGCTGCTGTAAAAAAACTTTCCCATTTATTGTGTGAGGGAGCGAAGGGTTACCTTAAAAAAGGTCATGGTGGAGCCGTCCCTCACAGCCCCATACTCTATTTTTGTCTGCTTGGCCAAGTCGTCGGCAGAGTCGATGGGTGAGTCCATTCTCTCCACAGTGAGGAAGGCAGCCAAGTTGGCAGTGTACGACGAGATAATTATCAACGTAAAGAACCACCATATTCCACCGACTATCCTGGTAGAGAGGGCCTTGGGCATCAGTTCGGATCCTGTGGGAAAATGACACAATGTACATTAGCAATTCTACAAGCATATACTATCACAAGCCAAGGATGAGCAAAGTATGCAGCAAATACAGTGACCGCCGTGAAAGTGACTGGCGTACGTTTCCTCCCAGGTGCACCACAAACATTATCCTGAGTGGGAAAGCAACGGTCGAGGTGCCCGAGCGAAAGGGGAGCTCCCTCCAGGTAGGAAAACAGCCCAAAATCACGGCACGGTCACGGGTGCAGTCGGCTTACCTTGCTGCATAAGCGCTCCGACGCCGAACCAGACGCTATTAATTAGAGTGAAGTTGTTTTCAACCACGTCTGAGTCTGGGTTGCAGGGGTGAGGGTTGTACCACTCATAGGGAGTGAACCTGAAGAGGAAGAATTAAATGGCCACAATTAATAATGTGAAAAAAAAGAAAGAAAGAAAGAAAAAGACATGATGACTTGATAATGAGAAGATACTACCGTATTTGGGTCTGTGGCAACAGCTTATATTTTAATCATTACTTGCTGTGTTTAACCTCTTTTCCAGCTCTTTTTAATGACATTCATAAATCATGGATCCAAATGACCTGTTGCATGCAGGAAATTAAAAAGTTCAACCAAAGTGAAATTTTGCTTTAAGTTGATTCTTATTACCTCACGCGAAACCAACTACGATAAACATATTCTTTTGTCCCATTTATTAGCATGTGCGTTATGTGTTTTTTACACAAAGAATCAAAGACGTTATAGGATATCCACCCATCCTAAACCACAGAACATGTTTAATGTATAGTAACTGATTTTTTTTTCACTGTTAAGTGGCCTATTTAGAAAATCTTGTATATGTATTATGTATTCTTAGCAAAACATTCCTGTTAGACAAATCAAAGTGCTTCACTTTTTCCCCCCTTCTAGCAGTGTACCTGGCGATGACGAACAGCACGCAGCTGACACCGAGGCAGGCCAGCAACACATACATCCAGATGTCAGGAGAGAGCGGGTTGAGGAAGGAGAACACCCCCGGATTGGTGCCGTTGGGTTTGTGGTAGAGGATGCTGATCCCCAGCGTCATGAAGGGCTTGGAGAAATCTATCACCTTTTCCCTCACGTACGTGATGGTGAGCGGGGCCACGGCGAGGTCGGCCACCTTGGGAAGGTGAGGGGGGACGAAAACCAAGGTCAGCCTGACACCGACCATCACCTGAACACCCTCCCTCTCTCTTCTCTGGCAACACCGACGGATGGATACTCACGTGATCGATGAGTTCCCGCACCATGCCGTTCCACTCCCCCTTGTCATTCTGGGCCCCGTACTTGCCGTCTGATACCAGCTTCACCTCGTAGGAGAAGCCCAAAATGTTGGAGAGCTCCTTGAGGAGGTCGAGGCAGTAGCCCTCGAAGCGGTCGTTCCCGTACAGGGGCTTGTCAGATTTCTTATACATGACGTAGGGATTTTCCTGGGAAAAAAGAAAAAGACGCAGTGTTGACTTCCTTTATTTTTCTTTTTTCTCCTCAAGACGTTCTCAATCAAATAATGCCTGATAATACTTCTACTTTTGTTCATACCAGTATAGTAGTGACGATCAGGGTTCTGTTGGCCATCGAGTCAGTCACATTTGTGGACGAATCCTTGTTGCTGTCTGTTAAGTTAAGGCCTGTCTGGGAGTTCCACACACCGATCTGTGGAGAATAAAAAATCTGAGTAACCGCACTGACTGGACGTCAAAGATCCGTAGCTGCCTGAGTCCCCCTCACAAGGTAAACAATGCAAAGAAGGGAAAAGAAATAAACACTAGGAAGCAAAAACAAACAAACAAACAAACAATGAGAGGCCAGGGAAAGGAAAAAAAAGGAAAGGAACACAAAACACAATATCTTGTAAAACTATGCCATGTCCAGCATGGACATGTTGAATATCTCTTCCCTTCCTTACTTATCATGAATATGGGAGACATCACAGAGGGCATCGGGAAGAGTAAATTCGTAAAGAGTGTTATAAATCCTTTAGTCTGCCGGGGCAGCTAAAGTACAGACCTTTTTCCACACTTTATTCAGACGGTTGTTGCCTGCGATTGTCTTGCAGAAATAATAAAAAGAAAGTGTTTTAATCACAGAGCCCTGAGCTTAAAAGAAAAGTACAAGCACTCATGGTGAATCCTGGCTTCAAGATAAATGTGGAGAGTAACTCCTCTGGTTACAACCCTTATTTTCCTTTTAAATTCAGTCTTTAGCTCCAACTGCGTTAACGTGAGTTTAATTTCCTTGTAGCGAAGAGATCTGCCACAAACAGATAACAGGCCCGTTAATGACCTGTGGACGCTGTGAGCGGCGTTGTCAGTGATTAAAGGGACATCCACAACCGTCTGAGTTAAAATGATAAGTATTTGCAAGAGCTATGGGTCGAATCAGCTCCATTGACGCTTTAAGTCATCATCCTGCAAGTTTAGAAAACAAAAAAACAAACAACAACGGAAAACAGTGAAGAGCAGTGGCCTTGTTTGTCTCTGGTTTGTCCTACACTGCCCAGCTCTGCTAGAATGTCCACAATCACAGCCTTCGCTGACGATATAGACTCGGGGTCAAATAGTTCACCTTCTCCAAGCCATCCTCCTTTAGGCTGATGACGTCTAAATCAAATTCTTTCCGCAGGCCATCTGTCTTGTTTATAATTATTTGTCCCGTCAAGCCGTTCCATTGTGCCTGCAGCGTGGAAAAAGGGCAGAAAACAAAACAGAACAAAAAAATGAATCCCTCAGTTTTTTTTTTTTATTGTCTTAATATTTAAATGTGAAGCCAGGCAGAAGACTGGAAAAATGAAAACAATTCTTAATGAATAATTGATGAGCCCTCCATTAGGAAATGAACAGTGACAAAAGGCTAACTGCATCTTAATGGACATTTTTTGCATTTGCTGGAAGTTCAGCAGAAATATTAAGTGTCTCTGAGTGTATAACATAGTGGACGATGATGTAAATAGAGCAGGCAGGCATGGCCTTTGTCTGAGAGGAGAGCAGTGGGTGGGCAGCAGAGCTAAGAGCTATCTGAACGCAGTTAATAAGTGAGCTCAGCTGAATAACAGTCAGGTTAAATCTCTATTCCAGACGGCTTAGAGAAATGAGCCGCATCTCAATTCTGCGTCGACAGAGAAAAGCCGAGGAGCCAGTCTCTTCATGGGGAGAGCTACTTGAGCTACAAACACATACAGCTACTGTAAATTGGCCTTCAATTCGGCTCACTGCATTTGGTATTTTTAAGTTCTTCTGGCCACCAATCAAAGTGTAGCCAAAGTATTTTTTAAAGCTGCAATTCACGCCAAAACACACACAAATAGAGGGAAGATCCAACACTTTTGATCCATTACATCTAAACAACTCTTTTCCATCTCAGTGCACCTCGGAAGTGGGTGAAGTTTTGCCACAATTCCCTACTCTGCTTCTCCATTTCATCAAAAAGAGACATAATCTAGTCCCACTCTGATTAAAAGACTTCAGCTGTGTAAACAAAAGCATGCAGCCGCTCCCCAATTAACATATTATCAGTGGTAAAACTGGGTTACATATGATAATGCATGCAACTTTTTGTGAAGAGCCAGTTCCTCCTGCACAAACACAGCAAACAGCTGGAAGAACGTAGCTCTCTCGCAGATTTTCGTGAATGAGTGTAATTGTAATAAACCGTTGTTATGTTCGATAAAGGGGACACAGGTGTGGACAGAAGCTGAAAAGTGTTGACAGACAAATAAATAAACAAATAAATAAATAAATAAACCACGGCATGCGGGAGAAGAGCCGTTTATTTTTCAAGGATTTGTATTGAGGCTCACAGCGGTGCGCCTCGCTTCGTGTGTGCTCTCAGAACCGAAAATACCGAGGGTGCTTTTGAGCCACACAAACCAAAATGCCGCTGAGCACACGGCACCGACGGAAGCTCCAAACCGACCACAAACCACACCGACGAGTTAATGTTTTATTGGACTCTCGGGCAAACTGTCCCTCGCAGCAATAATTGATCGTAAAACAATCCAATAATGTAGTGACACCATGTGTTAATTCCCAAGAAAACCCCAAAACACTCCAAACTCAATATTCTCTATGGTCTGTTTGCATTAGAAATCAATAACTGGTTTTATTAGGAAATGCCAAACAATTGTGAGCCTTTGTATTTCATCATCTTTCTCTTTCAGCCCTCGAACAGAGACTTGCATCAGTCAGTCAAACAGTTTACATCGGGGGAAATGATCCTATTCAGCCCATTGGAACCAAAACAGACGTATCCTGAGCCATCAGCACAAGCAACAAGCCGTGGACAAAAAACAAACCCTGAGTGGAATGAATTAAACCGCGTTGTGCTGCGGCGCCGCACTGCTTCACAAGCTTTACATTATGAATTACTGTGAGCTATAGGTTTGGTTCTAAATGCAGAGAAATGCGCAGTACTAGAGGGGCTGTGTTCCGCACAGTGTAACTGACATTCACAAACAACACTGCCGTTTAGTCCACACTTCACCAGGGGTCGGTTTCCACCACCAGATTCAATCGGAGAGATCTTCTGGGTCTATGGACGGCAGCAGGGTATCACTTGGTGAAGCTGCTCTTTGATTAGACTGCCTCACACGCTCTTATTGCACCCATCCGCCAGACCCACTTGACCCCTAAATCCAGATTTACTCCTGTCATTAAGTCTCTTTTTTTTTTTTTTTTTTCAAATCCTCACCAATCAAAACCGTCTCCCTTCCCGACCATGTGTTGGTGTCATTACTTTGCGCGTCGGGACGGCTCGGATCGGGGGATCCAGATGACATAAAGGGAAATAATGAGATTGCGACACAGTTCAATGAAACCTCACTGGACATCCGCGAACTTGTGAGAGGGGCACTGTGATAAATTAGAAAAAAAAAAAAACCCACACAATTTCCTTTTTGCCATCCACACAAAGCAGCATCCTTCTGCGTATGCATTTTAATACGAAAACAGTCCAATACAGGGAGCTTAACCTGAATTTTGTTGAGCTGTTGGTTGTTTTGTGAAAATTTCTCTGCAAAAGTTAAGTTTTTAGTATCAAATATGACACAGCATTGATTCCTGAAGGGGAAAATCTCTCTTTTTCTTTTTAATCCTTCCCCTCCACCACTTGGGCAGAGCGCAGGTGGAGTCAAGGGAGTAGTATCCCTGGATCCAATGGCTCCGTCAAGGGCCCTTAAGATAAAGTATAGCTATGAGCTAACCATGCTAATTTACAGTCTTCGGGGGGCCACTACAGTTCTTTTGAATGTTTTCACCCATTTAACTAATAGGTTTTTTTACATTATGCTGCTGCTGCTGTTGATTTACCAAACCATAACACAGGATTTCTAATATTTCACATCAACAGATTCAAGAATGTTTCAGACCTCTTGATTTGATTTTAATGTCGTGATAAAATTAATAGAAAACAACTGCCATATTCTGGTACCTGATATCAGTTTCAACATTTTGCCTGTTTTTCCCAACACCAACCTCCTGCCCTTTTAGACCCTGCTATTCCATCACTCTCCAGTAGTTGTCCTCAGCTCTTCAGTCACCTGATCTCCACCTGCACCCCCTAATCAGCTCTCCCAGTATACATATACCTGTATATACCGGCCTCCTTCCACCTGTTCCCCCACCAGATTGTCTAATTAATCATATGGAAGCTTCGTAAAATATTAGCTGCTGAAAAAAAAAGCTAATGATTTGTTTTAAATGGGGCTAAATCCTTGAAATGAAACTTCCAGTATGATCCTTTTGAATTAGTGCAATTTAATAAAAACAGCTTGACCATGCTTTAGAGGATCAAGGATCTTATTTTTTAAATTGAGCGTAAAACCAAAAACAGAGTAAATGGCTGGTAATGATTAGCAGACAAGTTTCTTGTATTTTATACTTTAGTGTATTTATGTAGAAATGATTATCACCAAGTGCAAATTTATCTGCAGAGACTGTACAGCTGTAAAGTTATTTACTCTCACTCCACTCTCTGGCATTGGCTGTGTCCTTCAATACTCTGTCCCCACATGCAACTGAAAAGTTCATTTGACAAAGAAAAATCTAATCAAGAGAGTGTCATATGAAAAGTGCCTATTAAATTCACATTAATATACAGTCAAGACCGTGAGTATATTTGACAGTTACACATTTTCTTTCATTAGCTCTGAGCTTCAGCACATTCAATTTGAAATAAAATAAGGGATGTTGTATCAAAGTGCCAATTCTCTCTCGCTTTAATTTGAGTGGGATTGCGTTAAAATAGAAAGAACCGTGTTGGATATGTGGCCATTTCAACAAAACATACCCAAGGTCTACAAATTAAAAAAAAACAAAAAAAACAAAAACAAAAACTGGAGCGATTTCCACTGGAGCGAAATCAAACAAAAAGTCATTATATTTATTATTTTGTGGAAAATCCTTTGCAGGCAGCGACTGCCTGAAGTTCTTAACCCACAGACATTAGAAGACTTTTTGTATGTTGCCTGTTGATGATCTATGGAGCTTCGCTGCAGCCTCCTTCAGCTTCCGCTCGTTGTGGGGTCCCTCTGCATTTAGCCCGGGCTTCACCGAGTGGATTTGCCTCTCAGGAGGACTGAGATCGGGTGACTGACTCGGCCAGTTGAGGACATTCCACCTCTTCACCCTGCTTTTTCTGTGTGTTTAGGATCGTTGCCCTGCTGAATGTTGAAACGTCGTCCAACGGGTTTGAATGGGTGTGACTGAATCTGAGCCCATTGATCATTCCCGTAAACCTCTGCATTCATGCTGTTTCTCCTGTCAGTTTTTTAGTCATCGATAAACGCCAGTTCCATTGGTAGCCATAGCCGCCCGAGCCATAATAGGACCACCGCCGCGTTTGACAGACGAGGTGACGGCTCTGGGCCGTGAGCTTTTCCTTTTTGCTAAATTCACCGGAGCTTGATTTGTTGTTTCAGCAGTCCACAGAACTTTGTTCCTGCACTCTACCGGTGTATTTTGGGTTTTTTTTGTTAACCGCAGTCTGGCCTTTCTGTTTTTGAGGTTCACAAGGGGTTCACATCTTGTAGTGAATCCTCTGAGGCTAATGTCTTGAAGTCTTCTCTTGATCGCTGACAGGGAAACATGTTTGCCTGCATCCTGGAGAGTGTTCTTGACCTGCTGTGCAGTTCATAAAGGTTTTTTTTTTTCTTCTGCATTTGTCATCAAAAGACTTGTGTTCCTTGGTCCACCAGGTCGATTGCAATTTTCCAGTTTTCCTGTACACACCTGCTTCTTTAGAAAGTAACCGACTGTTGATTTTGGGAAGCCAAGCTACCGCTGATACCTGAGAGATTTTTGCTTTTACTTTGAGCTTCCCTGTCATCTTCTTCACTGGCATGGCTCTTTACTCCTCACGCTGTCAGAAAGCTCCATCTCAATCTAAATGACAACTCTCAACTCTCTGAAACACCAGTGAGCTGTCTTTATTTCAAATTGAATGTGCTGATGCTCAGAGCCTGAGGAACATAAACGGTATAACTGGTCAAACACTTATGGTCTGGACTGGATCCTTGCAAGGCTGAGAAATTCAACTTCCCCAATTAAACTGGGATAATTACAACTGAACAGACAGATTAACATCGCGGGATACTTATTATGGCATCAATCACAAACATTATGAAATTAGTATTCAGCTTTGGGGCTTTGTCTAACAAAATCTGTTTAAAATCTTTATTATCTTATCCTGTTTGCATTAAACATTCATCCAGCTCCAGATCTCAATGGAGACCTCTCATCAGCTCATGACGTCAATCCCTGTCTCCTGAGGAAAATTATTTTGAATAGAACCGTCGCAGTTGCATTCACCACATCTGATCTAACTCTATTGTTTCTGCTCCCGCACCCAAGGAAATGAAATAGAGGCAGCAGGCTATGAAATGGATGGACGGATGGATGGATGGATGGATGGACGGATGAATGGATAGACAGATGGATGGGTGGATGAAGAGGGGCGAGTGTCACACACTCATAAACCTGACTCACGTCTTTGAGCATGTTCATAAAGCGTGATCCGAAGCGCCAGGGCTTGTGTCTGTGGCACTGGAGGGAGCTGACGGTGATCTGGGAGGCGCGTTGCGAGGCGGCGGCCACCATGTAGACGGCATCGTACATCAGGGCCGCTTCGGTCTGAAAGAGAAACACGGCCATTGCCGCCGCCGCCATCCATTGTCAGCGGGGATCACAAATGGCATTGTCGAGGCACTTATTGCATCAGGGCTGTTGGTGTACATGCACGTGGTCTCTCAAAGCGTGCCAGCCCCCCCCCATACTGGGCTACTTTTACAACCTCCATGGAGAGCAATCAAACAGGCAAACCACAATCAGTGAGCACAATTTGGTGAGCAATTCCACCCAAAGTACCTTTTCTGATTGTATACACAATCAGAAAGCAACATTGTGGATTGCTGTATTTTATATTCAAGTTTGGGCAATAAAGTGGCTGCAATTGGTTCTCTAAAAGGTCTTGTGCAGCTTCCAAAAAAAAAAAAAAAAAAAGCAACATGTTTATACATTTACATATAAAATTTTACAGTGATTATGTCCGTTTCTAGAGACTTATTTGATATTAGAGAATAGTTTTGGCAAAAGATTATGTAAATGAAATGTCACATCTGAGTTCAGTCCGAATCGTTTCCCAATGATTGTGAGATTTTTTTTTTTTTTTTTTTTTTGATGGGAATTATGTTTATTCCTTTACTCTTTTATAAAGAAATGAAAGAAAAAAAATCTGTAAAAGTTTAATGACTGTAATTAAATTTTCTGAATTTGCCATGCACACCTATTGTTCACAATGCAAAATCAACTCAATGGGGAGAGAAAACAGTGTGGAAATCAGACTGGCTATTGAAAAGAGGGACTTTTCAGGTGTGGCAAACTTTTCTCAGCTGACAAGCTTGTAGGTTGTTTATTTATTTCCCATTGTGTAGTTTTAAAAGAGATTTAATGGGCGCTCGGCGACCTGTTGAGATTGTCTCTTACAGCATGTACACACAGTAACCATCAGAGAGGATGTTGTCAAAATTGCCGTCCCCGCTGAGACACATTTTGTGGTTGTTAGGCTATAGATATGAAGAATGAAGTCAGGGAGGGAAAGGTAAACTCACTGTCATCATCCCCTCCATCATTCCCGTCTCAGCTTTGGAGGGAGCCTGCAGTCGCTCCATTGCCCACCTCTCCACCACTGAGGCCACCTGGGGGCTGTCTATGTTGAGCAGCCTGAACCCCGTCATGTTGACCCCACTGTAGCGGTACGGCTCCAGGTCGAGGGCAAACAGGTCCTGCTCGACCAGACCCAGAAAAGAAGACGTGATTTACTCAGCAAGGGTAAAGGGAGACTTGATTAAAACAGAGAAACACTACCCTGTATAATGCTATGGAATAATGCAAAGGGCACCAAGAACATCCAGCAATCTTATTGCAAATCCAACCACAGATGTTTGAGTTTATCTGCTAATCTGTTCACAGCAGAATCTCTAGATGAAAACACACATCTGAATTTACGTGAGACGAGGGGACACCTCATTAATACAATGGAAGCGTGTGCAAATATGTGGCATTTTACCAATGCACATCAGGTTTTTCAAACCAGTTTCAAAGGGAAACCTCGAGAGTCGATGTTACCCCTGCATAATAAAAACAACCTTCATGTCCTCTTAACAACAGAAATATTTTGGAAAGGTGATTTTCTTACCAGTGTAGTGAAGAAGAAGTGGTAATATTCAGTCATCATCCCCATGGACAGGATCTATACAGGATGAGAGACAGGGCGCAGTGGTTTAGAGTTTACCCTTCATCTGTAGATTCACACCAGATTTTTTTTTTTTTGCTCCAGCCAGGAAAAAAAATAATAATCTCCTCTTCCCCGAACGCCATTCAACCTTATTTATATTTGTGTCCTTGGACTCTGCATCTCATCTCAGCTGTTTTCTGAATTGGCTCAGTCCGTATTGTTTGCTTGGTTTGCATTAGCAAGTATTCGAGTGAATGTAGCGTATGTCACAAATTTGCTCATGTTAGGGTAGTGTCCAATTAATCTTCTGTGCAGCTTTTGGGTCTAAATGTGTATGTCTGGCTCAGAAATGGGCTCTGCTTGGATTTGGAAATGAACATAGGATTTCTGAAGGGGATAGAATTTGACTAATCTTGCACATAGTGAATATTAAACCAAAAGCAATGAGGAAATGCAAAAAAATAGCACAGGGAGTCATTCTCCATTGAAAAATTCAAATGGATTCTTGTGTTTAAAGTGGGTTTCTGACAGAAATTGGTATTTGAGGTATGAAGTTATGATCTAATCCCTGGGGGCAAAGACCTCTGCCCAGTGTCGACTGGATGCCAGCGGATGTTTGGGTTTATTTACCTGCTTGAGAACATCAGCTGACGTTTGGTAAGAGCAGTCAAAGATGACATAGAACTCCTTCCCCTTCTTCATCTCTTTCAGCAGAGGACGGGCGTCTTTGCTTCCTGTCGGCAGCTGGCGGATCTTGATTTTAATACTGTATCTGGACGGAGCTTTGATCAACTCTTGCAAACGGATCAGTCCTTCATTTAAAAGAAAAGGGGACCCTTATTATACCCAACAGGCACATGTTTCAATCACGTCTGCCCGCTGTAGGTGTTTAACCATAACATGTTACAAATAAAAATGTTATTCACAGTGTAGTTTAAGAAAGGGTGTGTACTTAAAACAATCTTGATTGCGAGATTTGAGTGGTTACATTTCCTTTCAATATTTCTTAATAATATATTATAAAAAAAAAAATTATGAGTCTTCATGACCCCCGATTGATCACTGCAAAAAAAAAAATACACTGGCAAACTGAACATATTAAACTCCACAGAAAAAAAAATGCATAAAAAAATAGATATTTCCAGTATGTTTCTGATGGCTTCTTTTGGCCACTGTACTTTGAAAGTATTAACCAGAAGTTTGAGTATGTAATGGTGTTTTGCAGTTCCACAGTGTGACCATTGGAGGGCAGTAAACACAGATGCTTCCATACAAGCAGACAAGTGGCGAGGGTGAAATGACAGACAGAAAGCTAGCATTAATAGACTAATGCGCTAGCTTGGCTAATGCTGCTTATACTTAATTAATTAATAATTTCTGCACGAGTAGCAGCATTATGTTGGTCAACTGAATATTAACAACATGTTGGGGTTTTGTGGTCTATCTGTGAGGAAAAGTAAACAACGCTAGAGGAAAAGTAAACAACATTTCTGTTTCTTGTATGTTTCTTGTAATATTCAGTTTTGCAACTCTAAAACATTCAACAGCAGTACATCCAAACCATTTAATACTAGGTAAAATAATTCTATGAGATACATGTCTGAACTGGTGAATCTTTAATTTTGGATAACTCACTTTGTACAGCGTTCCACCTTAATTTATTTATTCATATTTATATTTATATTGTGACTGTATTATATAACCTATATATCTGTATCTGTTCCCGCCAACATCTGTCGTCTGATTAACTGCCGCTTATCACTCAAAACTTTCATCTTATCCTCCTATATTATTTATTAGCATAAATAAATACAAATAGATATGTGAGTTTTTTTTATTCTCAAATACCCTAATAATTTAGTTCAAAAAATATTTCAGAATAGTGAAAAACGCCTACCACACTTTCCCAGAGCCCAGTGTGACTTCTTCAAATTATTTGTTTTGTCTGACCAGCAGTTAGTTAACAAACTGATATAAACCAAAGATAATAAGAAAATCCTCACATTTTAGAGACTGGCTACAGAAAATGTCTGGCATTTTTGTTTTAAAAAAAAATGAGGATTAACTGGCTATAATTTTCACTGAGGATGAGCCTTCTGTCAAATTAATCAACTAATTGTTTCACCATTTTAGAAGTCCAATAGTAAATTCCTGGTGTAATCCATAATATGTTAGCTATTTTAATTATATTAAAGGAGTGGAATGACCTTCATGAGGAGGAGATACAACACAAAAAGCAAAAATATTTTCCACATCATCACCGCAATTTAAAAAAAAAAAAAAAAAAGGCGCATCACTTCAGAGAAGGCCTTCAAGTGGCCAACTGAAAGAACACTGTGTGAACATTATCAGACTGGTTCTGAAAGTCTTTCCAACACCAGTTTGCAAAAAGGCTTTGAATGACGATATTCAATTCTACATTTATTGTGCATTTTCCTCTGTAAAGAGTTTCACCTTCTTCTCAGGCTGGCCCCTGTTTCCTCGATGTATAATCCCGTACCAGGGAATCTTGCCATCATCATTTCCTCTGAAAATCTGAAATGTTATTTTGAGTGTTTTTACAGCCATATCCTAATATTAATTAGTGTTGTGCTGGCAAGTTGGATTTTTCAGCACAGCGCAAATTAAACTTTATAAAACTATTTTTATTTTTTTGGAGGATAGTCTTTACGGTTTCTTCTGAAAGCCTGCATTTCTTTGTGTCTCATATGAATATCACAGAGATATGTGCAATAAATATGGTGGACATATGGTCATGCAGTGTATACTTTCCAAATAAATATTCATACCTCTACATGTATTCCCACATATGCCTGCAAACACCCACACTTATACATACATATATATGTATATGTATATATATATATATATATATATATATATATATATGTACATATATATGTTCACGCATCTGTATGTCATGTTCAGCTAGGCAATTTTATGCAGGGCTGCTTATGGTAAAGACTCATGGGAGATGTAGTTGTTGGGTTTTTGTTGGCTGCTGGCTTTTCCTTATGGATCGGCATAAATAATTTACTCCAACACCTCAAAGTGACTCCTAATCATTTAACTTTAATGCAACGAGGGTGTCATTTGATCTTAACACTCAACAGATACTTTGGGGTATGTGGGACACACATGCAAATACATTCATCCATTGGTGCCATTAAAGTGTGTGTCCTTCCTGCTTCTAATTACAGCACACAGATTCCACTGATGTGTTTTTTTATGCTTTACTGCTGTTTAGATAACTGAGCTCCCCTCTGGGATCGAAAACCGCTTGACTCCTGTCACCAGGTCTCATCTTCACTCACCTGTTGCATCCTCGTACACCACAGTGACCGTCTTCCACTTGTAGAACTGCACTATGTCCAACACAGCTCGGCTTATGGAGGTGTATTCGGGGTAGAGGTTGATGTAGAAGCTGTCTTTGTTGTCCACGGAGGGGTGTTTCCAGCGTGTCTGGATGTGAGGGACTTCCAGGGCGTTACAAATAGACTGGACCGCACTGACGGAGGAGCTGTGTGAGGGGCCGAACACGGCCCCTACACCCAACGCCAACTGGTCGCAGGCTGCGGTAATGAAACAGAGAGCGGAAGGAGAAAATGACCGACGGGAGAAACACTGGAGTCAACAACACTCTCTCTTTATTGATTCTTCAACACAAAATGAGAACGATCCTTTAAATTAATTGAGATGACCCTTACCTCTCCTCGAGGCCTCAAAACTGTCAAACAGGTTTATTCTCTGGATATCGTAGGTCAGCGTGGTGTTTGGCATCAAGGTCCGGTTCCTGTTTATGTTGGTCACAGCAAATTTAAAGGCCAGTTCCTCAACACTGATGGGCTCATTTTCAAGCGTCTCAAAGATGCCCCCTGTAGGAAAGAGGAGAAACAAGGGCGGTGAGAGATAATTTCTCCACATCACACTGAGGCAATTACAGAAAAGCCACTGGTCGAATGACCTCACACAGCACATCATTCATCGCCATTTCAGTATTTTTTAAAGTTTGAAGGTTACTGCTGCCGAATTTCTTGCAGTTGCATAATGTGGCCCAATTTTCTGTGTCCTTCTATCATACAATGCTACTGAAGGCCTGGCTGAGATGACGGGATTTAATCTCATTCAGAGAAAAGCCTGATCTTCGCAGACTTCAACCTATTTACTCGGCCTAAATTTCCCAAGCTGACACAATGGCTTTTATAAAAGTTTTGGGGATGATTTGGCAGGGGAAAAAAAAAACATGCTACATGTTCGGCTCATTACCATCCAGCTCCACAGTAAACACGTCTGGAGAGTTAACACATCCAATAACGCGTTATCTAGGCAGACATTTAAAAGTATCCTTTTCTAATTCACTCTAGTTCCAACAGATAAACAGCTCCACTGATTCGCCCCATATTTGCAGCCTTAAGTTCGCTGCCTTAGACAACTTTCAACCTTTGACGGAATCATACCCAGACATGTCGGCACCAGCTCGTAATTTACAGCATCACATAGACGAACCCCAAAACATAACCTGATTTACCGAAAAGAGGTCGAGGACTCAAGCGTTTCGGCTCAGACTGCCAAAACACTCCGGCCATTAAGGCTTGTCTCGGTACTTGAATGCTTCACTCTCCGAATAACTATCTGCTAATTCCTTTCAAGTGATTTAGTTATGTCTTCATTTTCTTTTGGTGTTAACACCATGGTTTTTTGATTTTTTTTTTTTACTATTTTTCTGCTATCTGGATGTAGAATGCACTGATAAAACCAATTCATCTTTTCTTTGTGACATTTGCTGGTTATTCTCTATTAATCAGTCATTGCTTCGACTGGAAACAACAGTATGTTGAAATCACAGCACCTTTAAGACTCGAAAAGACCACAACAAATGTTCAAAGCTACTCTAGCCTCTGGAGTGTCACTGTTTATAGAGAGGCTGCTTCGCTGCCCCTTCACAATGCACTGGAAAGGGAGGGAAGACTCACACCAACCACGGTATTCGTGTTTTCTGAAACTATACTGTGAGACTGAGCATCATTTTTTCATCAACTAAAACATACTTAATCATCAGTCATGCAAAAGGGATTTCTGCATCCTTTCTGTCTCTCCAGTAATTATCTTAAGTACCTACAAGCATCCCAAAAGAGCCAAACAGAGCGCTTTCCATAACAAGGCCAAGTTTAACATGGCATTTTGTAACTGTGTGCACCCTTGTGTTTATTACATTTAGGACCAACAACTAATAATCATTTTTGTGACTGATTAATTGAAAAATGTGCCGATTAAATCTTTCCAGAGCTATAGCTCACGTCCCCACAAAAGTTGTTCGAATATTCAGTTTTCAATGAGATAAAAGTGGCAAATCTTAGATTTCAGAAATTAGAAATGGGAAATGTCCTGTATTTTTGCTTGGTAAAGTTATAACAGTGAATCAGTTATCTATTTTTTTCTTGATTGCCTAATCAGTTCATCGACTAATCATGGCAGCTGATAATTTCAGACCTCTTGTTTCAGAAAATAATCACGATGACCAAGTATCAGAATAGTTGAAAGAGGCACCAAAAGGCAATCCAAAGTATCGACCTGTGTCCAGGAAGGAATGACAAACGTAATACTTAATAAATATTATAGGTTGTCGTGTAACGACATTGTCTGCTGCCTTTTCTGCCCCTTTAAATAAAAGTCCCTCAGAAGGTGCAGCCTGACAGCACTAGTTTACATTTCCCCCTATGTAAGTTGAGCTTGTAAACACTGACCGATGCTTTTAAAAATGAGCTGAAATCACATCTGTCAAAATTTGATTTCAAGATATGTTTCTCTTTTTTAAATACAATCACTTTTCAGCCGGCTGTGTGTGCCAGGGCCACTGAGAGGAGCAGAAGGGATGGGGAGAGGGGAGTCGCTTCAGAGTTGAGAAGATCATTCTGAAAACCATCCAACTCTTAATCCACTGCATCGCTCCAGAAGGATGACAGGCCTAGCATGCCACAGCTGGCAATATGGCCATATATTACTACTGCCAGGCACGAGCGCGACGTACACTGTTTTACATTTCAGTTACATAAAGCACAGAGAGGAAAAAAAACAAAAACCTTAGGGATTAGGACTAGGAAAAAACAAATGCTGGATTGTCAGTGGATTGTCAGGACCTGCATACTGAGGTGGATGCACTCGTGCAAGCATCAATGCCCCCCCCCCCAAAAAAAATGCCCATGCACATCGATTCACCCAAGCCTTTAAAATGTTAATCATTTAAAACATCTGGGCCTTCGGTGATAGGATTTCTGAGGTAATACACTCGGGGTTAAACGTTTGTTCTCACTACATTGGCATTCACGGGCGCAGATAGACAGACACCAGGCCTGTCCAGAACAGTTGGGGTGAATCAGTTTCTTTATCCTAAAACTAATGTTGAATACACTGTTTTCAAGTTCGCCACATTCACTTGATTTTTTTTTCCTTACAACCAAACAAACAGTAAAATAAGGTTTTCTAAGAGCTCTGCTATATCTAGAATTATTAATCAATAGTTCCATTAACCATGGGCACACCACATAAAGGTACAATTTCGATGTTGCAATAGTTTGCAAATGACCTCACTTCAACACTGAGGCTACAGATGGCAATAGGTCATTGCACTCCCTAACAGTCTTTGAAGAATTGCCTGTGAAATTGTGATTGATTTGGAAGGAGAAAAGGCCTTTAAAAAGCTCCCCCTTGAGACCTTGATTGTGAATGACCTTTTTCTTTGGTCTAGCATAGCCTCAAACCCCAAACTGAGAGAGCTTTGTCTGGACTCCCTGGTCACTAAGAGCATGCTTGAAAGTGCCAATCCTAATTATGGTTACCAAGCCTCAGTGAGCAGCTGCTGGGACCTGTTAAAGTCCTTAATTCTATCCGCTGGAATATGAAATTCTCAGGTAAAAATAAAATTACAATAACCCACTGACATAATTTGTCAAGGACATACTCTATATTCCAATGCAGGATCTTTGATGGGACTTTTTTTCCTTCCAAGGTGTTTTTAATATAAAAGAGCGGTAAATTAGACACGTGTTTTGACTAACTGGTCTTGATTATTATTTGCCTGGAGTGCAGAGGTTGAAGCCAATGTCACACGCCTTATCAAGAATTCAATAACAAAAGTTAGCAGCATTAAAGCATCATTTCCAATCAGTGATTTTGTTTTTCCTCATACTTTAATAGATGGTCTAGTTTGTGCCAGAGGCAAAAATAGCTGCTGCTATTTAGATCTTCTGATTTGCATTTTTTGAAGTTGACCTCTAATCGCGCGCATAATCATGGGCACCCATTCTACTGTGAGTGCTCAGAATGTAGTCAGATGTGCACACAGCACAATAATCTACTGAATGAATCTGCAAAATGTATCGATGAAAACACTTAATAAAAAAAATACAAATGAAGTGGTGAGTAATGGAAAAAAAAACATGATTTGAGAGGCTCTGCAATGCTCCTTAGAATAACATAAATTTTTCTTATGAATTCTGCATTCATCAGTAGCTTTTATTCACATTTTGATATGCCATTATAGCCCCGTCTGAGTAATTTACTGCCTCTTCGTTTGAGAAATGAATGTAACCTCATTATTAGTCCCACATAGCTTATGTCATAGATAAAAAAACATATTAGCAGCTGTCATACTGTGGCAACATCCACTCACATCTCATTATGAGCACTGTTTGGAAACAGACAAGTATTTTAGTGAGGCTTTTATATTTGAAATGAGCTGCATAAACTATTTACGCACACAACTTTTATTGTCAGCGAGAGATGAATGTGATTTCTATTTTATTGCTCTGCTCACTCATTCAGTTCCCCTCTGCAGAGTGTCTGCGGAGGTTCAGAAAGCCACGTCTCACAGTGAAAGAGGACACGTTTATCTCCGCTCTCATTTCCACTTCAGATAAGATCTTAAATTTCTGTTTAAAGTATAATGACTTTCTTGATTTTTTCCAGAGACACAACGTGGGGGGGGGGGGGGGGGGTCGGCTGTGTGACGGCTATGCAGCGGCTGTTCGTCTGCAGCTCGAAGAATGTCGGTCTAAGCACTCGGCTCTGGTCCACCTCAGCAAAACACAGCTGGAAAAAATGTATTTTGCTTGTTAGGAGTAAGTAGCTGAGGTCTTTGTTTAAATGTCTCTGGACAACATATATTATTAATATAACTGAGGTGGTTTTACACTATATCAGGAAATGGCTAATCCATCTGTTGGCTTGTTTGTTGTGCAGCAGAGAATTATGCTCAATTGCACTGACTGTTAATAAAGTACCCATAACCACTATCAAGCATCCAGACGTCTGGAGTGAAGCGGCAACGGTTCTCCACTTCATTTTTTTGAAAAACTGGTCTCAAATTAGTCTCAACTATATTCACACGGTTGAAAACTGTGGCAGGAAATCAGTCTTATCTCTACAGGCATTTTCAATTAAAATGCCTCACAAAAACACTGCACACATATCACCGGGAAAAATAATTAACTTTGTCTCCACCCCAGGCTCCGACAATTATGGTCCAATGAGACTGAGTCAACATTTATGTCCAGAGTGGTATTTAATGATTTCCTCCGCCTTTCAGGCAGAGAGGGTTTTTTTTTTTTAAGTCAAACAAGCATTCCCCGAATTGTCTCTGATACCTGGAAATTAACAGGCTTTGATCGCAGCTTAATGCAATACTTCATCTCCATCTCTTTGTTCGTGGGTCCTAACAGGCACTAATGTTCAGGGCATAACATAATTCATCAGCCAAATATTCATTCTTTTATAAATATACACAAATATATAACATAAACTTTTTTTTATGCAGATCACTTAAATTTGATGAGTCAAGAATTGGGGCCAACATACACGCTGAGAAGGATATTTTACAGTTAAATAATAAACAAACTGACATGTATCTTTGTCATTTCTGTGCTAAAGTTTTCCATGACTTAATGACCTCCAGAGAATGCTGTTAAAGTATATTTAGATTATTGATCTAGCGCTGCTTCAGCTTAACATCCTCACTTATTTCACTCTAAGACTTATGGCAAGATCCTGCAAGTCTGTATATATCCCATCAAGTCTTAACATGATCAATAAATTTTGGAATCATTTTAATAGTAAAACATGATCAGGATTATATCGTAAATAAAGAGATATCAATGAAAAAGAAATCCATGCTGTGTGGCTTGTGGCCTGTAAAGAAACCTACCGAACACGTCACTTTCTGGTGTTACTTCAAAAATGGGTCCAAGGATCATGGCTCAGTGCATCTTTTATTCCGCATTTCACAGAGTGGGGATGAAACTGACACTGTAAACGGGATCCGCTTTAGATAACCACGCAGGTATAACAGGGAGGAAAGTGACTCGCACTATCTGTTTGCAGATGACAGTCGGATCGATGCGCTCACTCAATAGGCTATTAGGAAGCAAGTGAACAAATGGAAAAGAGATGCCCCGGTTAATTTATACTCTAGTAATTATAAGGTTGAACTTGGAGGCGCAAGTAAAACTATAAAGTTAGAACAATCAACTGACAAGCTTTTCTTGTGAGACGCTTTATAGTGCATTGTAAATACCCACATAATGCAATTATGCATATTCAGCAAAAATAAAATATAGAAAACCTACAATCCCCCCTTTTTGTTAAAACCCAGAATCTTTTGCGAGGAAAGCCTCGTCCTTGTGATCCAAACTCTGTTTTCCCCACATCTTTATGATTAGGGCAATTTATAGCGAGAGGACGACTGAAAACTCGTGCTATAGCTGCCATTAATTGCTTAACAATAGAATTTTCAGGATCACTGAACCTCCATCTCATCTTTAATAGGCCAGACAACGCTGTGGGGTGATCCATGCTAGGAGGTCACAAAAACAAAAGCTTCTGCTCGTGCTGCAAGCTAATTCAGATAAACCCTTGGGCTATGCTTTTTATAGACTTCTGTTCCCTGCTTCGGTGCAGAGAACAAGAAAAAATAAGGTTCAGGTTTAGGCAGCTGGATGGATCCCCCTTTTCTTTTTTTTCTTTTTTAAATCCAGAAACCCCTAAAAACTAAAGGGGTTAATATCAAGAAGCCAATCTTTAGATCCCGATTCTAATCTGTAGTTTTGTGACTCTGCATATTATCACATGAAGGGGAGTCTTTTAAAGCAGAGGAACACAATGACGTAGTGTTTTGCTTTCTCTCCACTCCCCATCCTGGGCAGGTTCCCAGTAAGACCCCCTGACCACCAGCACCAGCACCAGCACCACCCCCAACCCCCACCCCAACAACACCAGCAGCACCACTCTAACCTGGGGCCATGCCAGACTGTGAATGAATGAGGAAGTCCTAACCAGTCTACTATCCTCGTTTGATGTGGAGCACTGAGGTTTCTCTGTCTGTCGTATAGACGCTTGCGACCCAGCACCAAAACATTTAGACCGAAAGAATAACAAATCTGTATCGATACATCTGGAAAATCCACCCAATTTGATGACATGGCTGGACTATTAGAAACGGAGATGGATTATATCACACGACGTTTCGCCGACCGATGGCAGCTGATCACAACTTCCACATCACATGGCCCGAATCATAGATAAACAAATCAGATTTCACATCACATACGTAAAGCATGCGAGCAAGAGGAAACGGGAGTTTAACCAACAGCATTATACAGAGAGGAGGCCAAGCCACAAGCTGCTGCTTCTGTGCTCTCCCCAATGATGAGATTTGGTTGCTGCCTAAGTACCATATTTGGGGAAGAGACTTTCTGCATAAAGAAGATTAGTGTTAGTTGTTTAAAGGCTTGAGGGAGAAGATTTACCATTATTACCAACCCCAGTGAAAAAGAGTGAAAGCCGAACACAATCTGATGCCAACACTTGCCAAGACAGAGAAACGTTAATTGAACCGAGCTGCGCGCCATATGGGAGAGATTATGATGTGTGCTGGTCATGAAGAGAGTGACAAAAAGATTAGATGGCCTCGGAGATTGATAGATGATTGAGAGACATTAACGATATAGAGCACAGATCGGGGCTGTTAGAAGGGTGGGGGGGGGGGGGCTCTGGCACCGGCCCATTAGCCTTTAAAGTTATGCAACGCCACAAGTCTGATTGTTTAAGTCTTTAGAAGTAGAGCAAATTTGGAAAAATACAGTCGCCCCAGGCGCTGAGCGCGGAAGAGAGGCCCTGAGGCCCGAATTAAGAGTCATTTTTGTGATGCAAACTTCGAAAACCCATGAGAGGAACGGTGGGTAACCAATGGGAGAGGAGCAGAGAAGCATTAATTTGCTAGCAAACACCAGCTCATTGTCACAAAGTTACATCAGAAATCAAAGGGGGTGGGGGTGGGGGGGGTGGGAGTCAGAGCAAGGGCTCTGTTTGTCTAATTACAAAGTGCAGGGGTGCAGGGGGAAGTTGAAAGGAGAGCTCTCGTCGATTCTCAAAGGCCTAACAGACAACTCTGGACTCTGATCCACACTCACAGACGTCATTGGCTATCAGCATGCATACGCATCAAGCCTGAGCAACTTTAGAGCTAGGTAGACGAGACGAGAGGCCATGAATAACCAAGCCCCCCCCCCCAAACCCCCCAGCTCTTCATTTGTTAGCTCTGTATCCATTTCAGATTCGTCTGTGCCAAAGACGCCGTTGTGCCAACAGTGCATGCAGCAGTAGGCCAACTTAATCACTCATCTGCCGCTGACCTGCACTGTCAACATGGAGGACCAGAGAGAGAGAGAGAGAGAGAGAGAGCGACTCGCATTGGTCGACCAAACTGGATTAACATGATTTTGATGAAAACAGAGTTGTTTCATGTGGACAGCCAGCGCTCCGTTAATTACTCTACCTCCTTTATGAGAAGAGGAAAAAAAAAAAATCCCATAATGAGATGTATAAATTTACATCACAACAAATGGGAAACAAGTGTCTTAAGGACAAGATTTTCCAGTGACACTCAATGTACAATAAAAAAAGCTTTATTGAATAGCAGAAGCACACGTCCTGTGTGTCCCTAAGGGGTGTTACAGGATATTGATGATGTGATTCTAAGATATAGTAACAAGATTTTTATAGCAACACAACATCGTATTAACCTCATAAAAACACCCACAAATCCACAGAGTACGTGAGACCCACTGTGGGAACAGTAAAGGAATAAAACACTAAGTTTTGGTTGACGGCGCTGGGAGTCAAAGGTTATCCTGCAGCTTCCGAGCTGCACTGTTGCTATGGACAGACACCCGTCCATGACATCCACATGTATAGCCTCTGCATGTATTATCCTGCCTGTCTTCCATGAAACATAATGGTTATTTTTGCACATCTTCATCGGTGATCAAATCAAAAACTACGTGCTCCACAGGCACCATGGGAGATATCATATGTTGTGAAAATGCCATAAAAAGGGTCCAATTCGTTATTTTAAAATGTATTACAGATGCAGAGATGTAGGACATTATTAATCCAAATGAGAAATGAGCTTCAACCTACGTCTTGTGATCCCAGGGTTTATTGGACACAAGTGATGGTGGCATGGTGGCAGTCAGTGGGAACAGAAGTAACACAAAGAGATGTGGCAAATCCCAGCACTCACCAATTCTCAGGACTTGCTGCGAAGTGAGCCAAAACTCTGCCATAAAGTACAGCAGCGGGAATAACAGTCCCTTCCTTTTCGCCATGGTCCTCCCTCCAGAGTCGACTCTAACATTGATGATCAGTTCCTCTGCCCTCGGTGTTTTTCATGCCGTTAACTTGCCAGTCCTCGTATCCGTGACAAAAATAAACTGGCATCCGACCCGCATCCATCCCTCACACATTGTGATGAGAAAAAAAAAAAAAAACAGAAAATAAAAATTAAAAAAAAAAAAACAAAACAACAACAACACACACACACAAACACACACACACACACACACTCACACTCTCTCTCACACACACACACACCAAAAAACACACTCCACTTGCAGCAGCCACTGATCAGGAGAACTCCAGTTTTCCCAGTCTAAAATCCCTCATGGGCCAGCACGGTTCTGTTTCCCATAGCCTCTGTCCAGACGTCCCTTTTATCCTGCTTTTTTTCCCGGTGCACACTTGAATTGTAGGCTGCAAGTGAGGAGGAGGAACCGAGCGCTGCGCTCCTGCTGTCGAGCTGGCAACAATGCACCAGGGCGCCTCCGGTCACGCCTTCCAAAATAAGAGCTGAACTGTAGGAGGGGGGGAATATCAGCAGCACGTTTAATGAGGAGTTTTTGTCACCGATTCCAGATATTCAATGCATATTGTAAACAAACGAAGCAGAATACCAAGTGGTATTTGTAGTTGTGTCTAGATTTTTGTATCTACGCATAATTTTTTAATTACATATGTTTTTTTTTAAGATATTTGCCGTATAATGTAAAAATCTGACCCTTAATTAACCTTTGCCTTGCTATATCAATATAGATTATATATAATCTTATTATTTGTGTCATCTATTGTATTATTGTATAAACTTTTTCTTACACACAATTAATTCCCATGCCCATTCAAGTCTTGCCTACGATTATATTTCCACAATCCCAGAACATTTAGTCATGACAGTATTCTGTTTAAACGTTTATTCCCCCCCTGCATCTTCATGCACCTAATTCACCCATAACTTGAAGGATTTTATCAGGAGATCAATATGGCCCCGTTTCCGCTCCCGCTCTCGCTGCCACGGTCCGACTTGACGGGGGCGAGCGTCCCTCCCGTGCCGGCGCTCAATCGAGGGCACGGCCAAGCCCCTGATCCGCAAACACGGATACGTCCTGAAGATTAACTTCAAATCTGGCAACGCTCGACCTCGACAACGTCTTTGCCTCGGTACACCGAGGAATGATTAAATCTTTGCCCCAGTCCTGATGGAGACGCAAATCTAATCTGCGAACCGGTCGGTGACGCTCCGTGGGAGATTAACTACCTAAAAAAAAAAAAATAAAGCGTCTGTTTGACACAGTCTCCTAGTTAAAATAGAAAAGTGTTGGCGTTACCTTAACCCACTTTGTCTGAAGCGGAGAGGTTTGGGATGAAAGAAAGAAAAAAAAGTTTGGTTGTACTTCGTGATGCTTTAAACTTTCCTCTGCCCGAGGGAAGCAGCACCAGGGGCGATCAGCGTAATATCACTATGATTTAACTCCTTAGAAATTAGCCAAATTAGACACTGACACTTTAGAATGATCTCTCGGTTCACGCACTGAGAGCGAAGACTCTCCCAAGAGAAATAATAATAATAATAATAAAAGGTGCTATGTAATTTGAAGTGTACTGGAGATGAAGAGGGGGGAGAGAAAAAGATTATCTGCAGTAACACGCTGAAAAAATAAAGATATATAGCCGAGTAAACTATACAATAAGTAGCCCACTGTATGTGTGATACTTGTTCTGACATCGGAAACACAGTTGTGTTAAAACTGTATTGAAAACCAGGTTCCTGTGTTTTCGTTTTAACACCTTTATTCGCTCCTCTTGACACCTGCGGGGGGGGGGGGCTGCTCCGTCCCACCGGGGGGGGGGTGGGGGGTCAGGCGGGACACTCGTCACGTCCTCTGGTGTCATCTAGTGGTGAATGATGACAAGTGTCCGCCAGGTGATGGATGTGTTCGAACCTGGTTCGGTGGACTTGCTCAACACGTCTCATCTTTTTCTCTGTGACCCCACCCCCCACCCCAACCCCACCCGGGCTTTCTAGGTAGTCTCACTATTTTACATTAATATGTAGTTTAACAGAACACGATGATGTTGTCACATCCGCACCCACAGTGCCTGTTTTGCTCCTGTGCCGTGTTGCAGGGAGCCTGACCCAGCAGCAAACACTGGCAAAAAAAAAGCAGGGAAACATTCTTAACAGGTTTCCAGTCCATGGTAGAGCTAATACAGGCTCCCAGTCTGCCCAGTCTGTATGAAGCCCCCCCCACACACACACACCTCCCAGAGGAAAACATCAAAAAATCCACATAAAGCCAGATTTGCCGGATGAACTACTGCATCCCACAAACTACATCTGCCAGTTACTGAGCACTTGTGAAACAAAATTTCCCTTTTTTAAAAAATGATAATTGCTCATACAAACCAAACCAAAACCCATAAATGAACTATTTGATTTTATATATACATATATATTCTGTTTTTACATTCATGGCTTCCTGGTTTTTATGTTAATGGCTCCAGTTTGAAACTACATCTCAATAGTAGAAGCGATAAAAACAAAAACCGGGCTGAAAATCACGAAATAATGATGACCACAACAAATTAAAAAATATATATAAACTGAACAGATGGTAACAAAGATGCAAAACACCAGGCTATGATGTTCCAAACCGATGATTTCTCATAAATATCTCTGTTTATGGGAAAAATAAGCCCACGCCAGGGCTTCATGAAAACAGCACAATGTCACCTTTATTTACACTAAAGGCAGCAGTTATGTTCAACATGATCCCATAACTCATATGTAATAGAAAAAAATTTAACAAGCTCTCTAGAACTAATATAAGCAGAAATTATTCACCTTCACCTTGTATCTAATGTACAGCAGTTTAAACTAGCTTGCAATGCTGGGGTATAAAAGCAAAGCACTTTGTGTCCGTGAAGTTCAATCGGCTAAAAAAACGCCGCTCGTGGTTTCGTTTTTATATGTATACACCAGCACTGCTCCCACTGTGAGACTCCGGGTGAATCCTCGATTCTTTGTAGCTTATGAAAATGGGAGTGTGTGGAACTGGATGAAAACTGGACTGGTAGGACGCGGTGGGATTGGCGATGTAGGTCGGTGAATATGGTGCGGCATGTTGGCTCATGTACAAGGAGTTCCCCGGAGTGTACAAGCTTCCAACGTGGTTGGAGCTCCGCAGGGACGAATGGCGAGCGATGCCGCCTTGGTACAGCAGCGACACGTTTTCAGGCAGGCCTGGGTTATAGACAACCGGAGGGTTGGTTAGCGCTCCATTATATGTCATTGCTGGAGAGAGGTTTTCCAGCGGCATCGTAAGTTGTGGACCAACGGAGCCATTGTTCAGCAGAGAGGGCTGGTGTCCAGTCGATCGGAGGCTCGGGACGCTCGAGATGGGATTATACCTCATCAGAGTTGGCTTGCTGGGCGCCTGCATGTACCCGAGCAAGTTGGCCGGATGGTACACGTCGAACGAGCCTTTGTCTGAGGGCAAACGGCGGCAGACAAACAACATGGCCGAGGCAAAGAGGAAGGCGCTGGTCACCCAGCCGATGTAGAGGGCCTCCCCGAGCTCCCTCCTCTGGGCATCAATCAGCAAAGGGTTGTAGAAATCCCTAATGATGACGTGGCCTGTCCACGAAACGGGGATCAAGATGCAAATGCAGGCCATGAACTGCATAACACCCGCAACCTGCAGGATAATGGTCTTGGCCCAGTCATTCCCCTGAAAACAGGAAATGCACCGCATTCCCGCCAGAGCCACGAGGAGCCCCAACCCCGACAGGGCCACGGAGCTGCACATCAGGCCCCTGGCCGCCTGCAGCTCCGGGGGCAGGAACAGCAGCGAGTCGTACACCTTGCACTGCATCCTGATGTTGGCCTGTCGGTAGCAGTTCATCCACAAACCCTCCCAGCGCGTCTCCATCACAACGATGTTCTCCCCGATGAAAGCCGTCACCTTCCACATGGGCATCCCTGTGGCGGCAGCCGCCCCGATCAGTCCAATCAGGCCGACACACGCTCCGGCCACTTCTGAGATGCCTTGAATCATTGTATGGCGTATGAGAATTCAGCTGTATCCAAATCCAAAATTAGAGAAAGATCACGTCAACTTTAAATTGCGACGCTATGGTATAACGTCTCAGAATCTCTAGTTGGAGATGTGTTCCAGGCAGTCAAGATCTTCCCATCTGATGTGTTTTGTGTGCTGCAAGAGGCTGTTTGTTATGGGAATGGTGTTCTGAAGTCACCTGGTTGGCCCAGAGCGATGGGGGTGAAGAGCATATCTGCTTATTTTGTGTTTATGGTTCCTACGGCCTTAGCGCTGTGTCTGCGCTGTCAGCTTTTCCAGCAGTAAACACTAATAAGTCAATAACAGAAACAGATCACAACTTTCAGATCACAGATTTTTTTTTTCATCACTTGCCATTGTTTTTATTCTCCATATTATATGTGGTTAAAAATCCAGAGGCAAAAAAATATACATATATACAGTGTAGCACATAAGCTACTCCAGTTCTTCTGTTGGCCACAGGGGTGCAGAGATGGTCTTCAGGCCAATGCAACAGAGAGAGAGCTGGTCACACAGGCCATCAATCATTGATTGTTCAGGACCAGATATTAATTTTTATGAATCACAAGTTCAAATTTTGTACCACAGGTAAACATATATTCCATATTTGTGTAACTCTATGGCTGTTGAGCAGGGATACCATAGATAAAACAGATGCTTTATTTTAGTGTGACCTTAAGCAACAATAAAGACAACATTAACATTCTACAATTATAACTTAAACCACATTTTGCGTTTGGACTCGCTCAATGTGAAATGAGGTGACCTGGTAGTTTGAAAACTTCTGTATCTGACTGAGCATAGATCTGTTCTCTCTCTTGTTGCTCAAACATACGAAGCATCAACAAGGAAGTGGACTACACAAGTGTTATTATCAGACTATCTGCGTCGCCATTCAAAGCGCCTTGCAAATTCTAAACACGTCATCCTGCTGTCAGCACGTCTCCGTCTGGCTTCTACGTAAACAGTGAGCTCTCTGGCTCAGGCGTCACCGATTCCACACCTTTGACAAGCAGCTTTAAACCTATACCCCATGTTTACCCAGTGCCATCGGTTCACAAGTGCTCCGGGGCATCACGCCAAACTTTGATAAAAAGACTTAGAACCCTTTTTTCTGTCAAGCAGATGTATACAAAATAGCATTTTTACACAGTCCGTCACCCTTTACTGTCCTAAGTGTAATACCTGTAACACACCTGCCTTGGTTTCCCTAAGGGGTATCATGTGTCTAATACTGGCTAAAACTAGTTAAACCTGGTTAAAACTGAGAAGGAAAACACAAGGACTGTGTGTATGAGGGGGATTAGTGTCTTTTAGAGGTTACATATGACTGACACACAGGTGTGTAACACTCATGTGTATGTCTGTGGGGTTTTTTTGTTGAGGATGGGGGCAGAGGTAAATTAGAGCCCTCAGCTCAAGCACAGTTTTTGTTGAATGCTTAAAGAAACTGAGTTGAAATGTCTGACGTATTAAATATCTTTGTAGCTACACAGCTCAGTGATATGTTCCTACAACAAACTGCATTTGACAGTGAACACAAAAACACTTGTGCCACGTCATTCGACGATTAACAACACACACATACAAAATAGTTAACCTACTGTACAAAAACATAGGCCATCGGTATAAAATTTGACAATACAATACCCATAATAGTGATGGAAATTATTAGCTTACACAGGCAAGTTTATAATAATTTCAAATGCTGATATCATGTAACTAGTGCTCTTTAACAAGACATTATATATTCCTCAAATAATGTTAAAAAAAAAAGTTGATTTTAAATGGACATTCTATATGAGTCAGTACAATTTCTATTCACAGTAAATGTATTCATTAAAACATGTCTCCTTCTTCTTCTTCTTCTTTTTTTTTTTTTTTTAACTTGAAATACATCTTGGACGGCTGAATTGTGTAGCCCATAGACCCATATTTAAGAGAAATCTCCTTGCATATAGTAACCCCATACAATCATCATTACCACAGTCGGTCAGAGTGTTCAGAGATAAGCCACGCCACTGCGTACAGAGGGGTGCCTGGAGTGGTAGGTGTAGATAGTTGATGGGTGTCTTGACAGCACTGGCTGTGGCTGCATTTGGGGTTGATGCTGGGGGATTAGCACCAGCTGCTGAGGCTGTAGAGGCTGCGGAGGGTAGGCCATGTAGTCAGAGGCCCTGGAGTACACGTACCTCTCTGAACCTTTGCCTTCGGACTGCACGTTGCAGCAGGTAAACATGCATCCTCCCGCAAACAAGAAAGCGGAGGCCACCCAGCCGATGTACAGGGCCTCCCCGAGCTCCCTGCGCTGGGCGTCGATCAGCAGGGGGTTGTAGAAGTCCCTGATGATGACGTGGCCGGTCCAGGATACGGGGATCAGGACGCAGATGCAGGCCATAATGATCATGCCCCCTGCGACGACGAGCACCAGCCGCTTGGCTCGGTCGTTGTTTTGGATGCACGACGTGCACTGCAGCCCCACCAGACTGATCAGCAGGCCGAGGCCAGCCAGCGCCAGGGCGCAGCACATGAGCCCCCGCGCCGCTTGCAGGTCAGGGGATAGGGCCAAGAGGGAGTCGTACACCTTACACTGCATCCTGATGTCGGCCTGCCGGTAGCAGTTCATCCACAGACCCTCGTAGCGAGTCTCGAACACAATGATATTCTCCCCGATGAAGGCCGTGACTCGCCACATTGGCATCCCGGTGCTTGCCGCCGCCCCGATCAGTCCGATCAGGGTCAACAAAAGAGCCACTATTTCCAGCGCTGAGTTGGCCATCCTGTTATTTTTTTTATTCTTTTTTTTTTCTTATCCCACCAAGCTCATACGTGCAGAGATGTGCAGATACAGCGTGACTTCAGGTGGATGCAGTAGATTACCTCTATGGAGTGGCTTTGCATCCCGGTGGAGGAGGAGGAGCAGCAAGTTGCCGTTCACCTGTACTGTCTCCTCCCTGTGGACAGGACACCGGAATGGAAAGGGTGGGAATTGTAACCTGCTGCTATGAAACAGAATCCCCCCGTGGCCTTTTTTTTTCTTTGTACACCTCCCCCCAGGAGGTGCTGTAAGCTGCCATTTTGTTTATTCACAGGTCTCAGTTTAGATAGTCAGATCTCACTTTACAAGGAACCTTAAAAAAACGTATATGTTTCATTAAGAAGGGAAATCTTTTAAGGTTCACCAATTTGTTACTAATTATCACATATAAAAACTGTAATGGGACTGTAGAAGCAAAATATTAGTGAAAAAGAGCAACGAGACCTCTTACATGTCTCGTTACTGTGTGTGTGACATTGGATGGGGGTAGTATTTGTGAACCCATGTGTCATGGTCAGTATTGGATTTCTTGTCCAGGTCTGTCGGATCCGTCGGTGTCAGAGAAAAAGTTGGCAGTTGCGGCTCTGGCTTGGTTGAAACCAAACCTCTTGGAAGGTTTGCATCATGGGTGGACCCGTGTAAACAGTCTGGTTTAACCAGTTCAGGCACATCTCTTCTGGAAACAGTGGAGACAGCATAACAAGTCCCTATTTACACACAAAAGGCAGGAAGTTCCATCTGAATCTCAGGCAAGCTTGAACGTTTCTGGCAGGGAAGTGAAACACTGGCCATCATGCGATTCTTATTTCACTGTCTTTACTTCTTGAACGGTTTAGCCTTCCTCCTATAGGCACCAGTAAAAAAATTATAAAACATAGAAACAAAATTCTCCTTTTTTGGAACTTTTTTCTTTTATTGTTAACCTCCATTGACCTTTTACTTAGGTCTGCATTTTGAAGAAAGTATGTACATTTACAACAAAAACTAAATGGTGAACATAAATCATGTAGAGGTATATTATCTGAAAAAGGCCTAGTGCATAGTTTGTCCTCAAAGAGCAGGCCAGCAGAGGCTGAAAAGATAGTGATATAGCAGATAAGTTTTGTAGTATTACAAATCTAAAAATTACCATGCCTGAATGACTGATACAGTTTAGAGTAATTAAGCATATGGAAACAAATCAAGCATGCAACAATTTAACACAGTTCATCACCATCAAAATACAATTAGTTCTGCAATGAATTTCAATCCCTGCAATACACTTGGCCCTTTTTGAGAAAGTAATGAAAGATTTGGCCATTTCCAGTGACAGCCTGTGGTCATATTTGTTAATCGTCAAAAAAAAAAAAGAGTCCTCAATTGTCTCTGTGCTTGATTTTCCTCACTAGTACTGAGTGGGTGTATATGCTACAGAACCTGGTGGGGGTAAAGAGTAGGGAGGCTGGTAGGTGTACGCCGGCTGGTATGTGTATGGCTGGTACGTGTACGCAGGCTGGTAGTTGTTTCCCTCGGGGTTGTAAACAATCTGTTCATCTGGATCCTGGGTGCGGGGGGCGTGACGGCAGAGCAGGATCACACCGGCGGTGAAAAGCAAACCTGAGGTCATCCAGCCGATGTAGAGGGCCTCTCCGAGCTCCCTGCGCTGGGCATCGATCAGCAGAGGATTGTAAAAGTCCCTGATGATGACGTGGCCGGTCCAGGATACGGGGATCAGTGTGGTGATGCAGCCCATGAGGAACAGGCAGCCCCCGGCCACAAGGACAATGTGCTTGGTGCGTGCCCGGTGGTCCACCACCTTGGTGCACTTCATCCCAACCGCTGAGACGATGAGGGCGAAGGAGGTCAGGGCCACGGAGCTGCACATCAGGCCCCTGGCCGCCTGGAGGTCCGGGGGAAGGAACAGCAGGGAATCGTACACCTTACACTGCATCCTGATGTTGGCCTGCCGGTAGCAGTTCATCCACAATCCCTCCCAGCGGGTCTCCATGACAATTATGTTCTCCTCGATGAAGGCCGTTACCTTCCACATCGGCAGGCCTGTCACAGCCGCCACGCCGATTAGTCCGATGAAACCAATGATGAGGGCCACCACCTCGCAGCAGATGGCTTCCCGGCGGTCCTTCCTCTCAAGCCTCTTTTTCTCCTCATAAACAGAGTCCTGGTAGTCTGTATAGGCCTCTTTCTGTTTCTCATCGTAGTAAGAGCCCACGTAGGACTGAGGTGGCTTGGTGTAGCCACTGTACGCAGTGTAAGAGGCCATGGCAGCTTTTGACTGCACTCTCGCAGTCTACGAAGCGGATCTGAGGAGAAGAACGAGTCAAGGAACTTTTACACCCACAAGAAAATCCCAACAATGCAATGCGACCTTACTGGTTGAGCTGCCTTTACATCAATCAGATAAATAGAGACACACCAAAGAGTGCTGCTTGTTTTGAATGCAAATACAGCTGCCAGGTCAAACAACCAACCATTTGATTTTATGATTAATCAAAAAAAAAAATTAAATCACTGTATAGAGTCACGGTTGATCAAAGTATATTTCCTTTATTTTAAACTTTTAACATATTATTAC
This sequence comes from Istiophorus platypterus, assembly GCA_016859345.1. NCBI lineage: Eukaryota > Metazoa > Chordata > Actinopteri > Istiophoriformes > Istiophoridae > Istiophorus > Istiophorus platypterus. The sequence goes on from CM029116.1 coordinate 6,240,269, forward strand.
ATTTTCAATTCCACAAAGCATTTTTTTTGTAAATTATAGAATTGATTTAGACAGACAATTTAGACATTTTAAGACAAAGGCTAAAATCTGCTAAACATACTATTTCCTTTTTTCTTACTGGTTGGAACTTGACGATGTGTGATAAATGTGAGTGTTTTTTTATCTCTGAAAAGAATTTGTATAAAATCAGAACAGTTAGATTTGGATCAACATTATATACGACATGAGAGAATTACTGTGTCGTTATGTTTACGTGGTTAAATTTATGTTCGTGATGGCCTGCACTAATGTGCGTAGGTTGAGAATCTGTCTCTCTCAGATCGAAGCCTGATAGAACGATCACAGATGTCAAACTGTCGCCTCCTTTAGATGAAAACTGAGCTGAAAAAAGAGGTGTCGAGCACAGAAACTTAATCAGGATCGGTTTCACTGTAACACAGTATTGTCTGTTTGCGAGCAGTTCTCGCCGTGCACTGCTGCACTGACGTCGTCCTGCCCTCTTAAACATAAAAACAGTTTGTGTATAGATAATCTCAGCAGTAAGAACACTAACTGAATGGTATAACTGATGGACTATCTGGAGTGTTAGCTGTGGTTGGCTTAAAGTTTGCCTCTTCACCACTATTTTGGATCTGAACCAAAGCCATAAAAACTTTTTTTTGAAGTGTACAGTTACAGTTTTAATTCAATGATGGAATTACAGCCATTTTTATACATAATACCTCCATTTTAATGGGCTCAAAAGTAATTGGACATATCAACATAATTATGAATATAAATATTATTTTTAGTACTTGGATGAAAATCTTTGCTGTCAGTGACTGCCAGAAGTCTGGAACCCATGGTAATCACCAGATGCTGAGTTTCTTCCCCTGAGATGCTTAGCGGGTTTTTGTGCCCTCAGTTTTGTCGTCAGAAAGTGAAAAACATGCTCAATCGAGTTGAAGAATATTCCATTTCTCTGCTTTGAGAAGCTCTTGTTTTGCTTTCATAGTATGTTTTGGATCATCATTATCCATCTGTACTTAGAAGCCCTGTCCTATCAGTTTTGCAGCATTTGGCTGAATCTGAGCAGACAGTACAGCCCTATACACTTTTTTCTTTAATCATTTACAAAACTTTTGATTTGGTCTCTCCTAAAGTTTCTGCCTTCTGTCTGATAGGTTCTTTTGTCTTTTCAGCCTAATGATTCCTCCTTCATTTGCATCAACACCCCTTTGAAACACATATTAAGTGTTCCCATGAACAGCTACCGAATGCAAATACAACACTTGGAATTGACTCCAGACCTCTTTAACTGCTTCATTTGTCATGAAATAATAAGTGAACACGCCACACCTGGACATGGAACTGATTCAGTCAGATGTCCAGTTACTTTCAGTTCTCTTGATGGTTTCCCTTCAAATCCATTATGGTGATGAAAAGAGAGAAAAAATTATGAAAGTTGTGTCACTTTCTAAATACTTATGTACCTCACTGCATCTGTTATTGGTTGACTACTTTGCCATTTGACTAAATCAAAAGGATCAAGAACAACTAATCAGTTAAAGGTCAAAGGTGCAGGTTGACAGTTGAGAATAATCTAACTGAAAAAACACAAAAAGCACAGCAAAGCAATATAGTTTTTCCAAAAACAATTGTATTGTTAGTCATGCTGATTAAATTAACAGATGAGAATTTCCAGGTATGAATAGTTTTATATCTTCAATTGATAAACCTCAAATATTTTCTTGCAACTGTGAAGCATTTTGCCAAAAAACAAAAAATGGAAATAAGAACCATTTATAGAGCAATTGGAACAATAAATGCATTCATCATTTTAACCGTCACCATGATCAAAACGTGTAGGTGACATGTAAAAATGGACTTAGCACGTTGCAGTCAGTACAGTAGATTGTTTACACATATTCGTGATGCTTGTGAAAGCTGGACGGCGTCCTCTCCAGGCGCATGCTGCCCTCTTTGCGTGCATCCCCCAATGCCATAGGATACACCTCGGCGTAGGGCTCGTCCTCCTTCGATTTGTGTTTGCTGTAACTTAACAGAATGATGGCCCCAGTGATCAGCAAAATACCAGATGTGGCCCAGCCGACGAAGAGGGCCGGCCCCAGCTCCCGTTTCTCAGCATCAATCACCTGCGGGTTATAGAAGTTGCTGATGACAGTATGGCCCACCCAGCTGACAGGGATGAGTGTGGTCAAAAAGGAGAGCAGATACAAACTCCCCCCCAGGACCAGGGTGGTGTTCTTGCTCTTTATGTTGTCATCACAACAGTTGCTCCTCCGGCAACCGCATCCCGTGATTAACAAGGAGATGGCAACCAGAATGCTGGAGACACACATGAGCCCCCTGGCCGCTTGCAGCTCTGGTGGGAGAATTAGCAATGAGTCATATATCTTGCACTGCATCTTGATGTCGCCCTGTCTATAGCAGTTCATCCACAAGCCCTCCCAGAGTTCCTCCATGACAATGAGATTAGCCCCGATGAAGGCGGAGACCCTCCACATGGGCATGGCGGTTGCAGCTATTGTCCCAAACAGGCCGATGGAGCCCAGCACCAGGGCGAAGACTTCCAACTTTGCTCTCATGGCTCAGAGGGAACTGTTGCCTCGTCTGCTCGATGTTGTCTGAAGGACTGTCCAACCGATCAGTTTTACAAAGCTGTTAATCTGTGAAAATCTCACCATGCCTGCAATGTGGTAGTACTGGTTTATGTTGAACTGACCTTGATTCCTGACGGTGATTCAGATGTTACTAAAAAAAAAAACAAATAAGCAAAATAAAAACCTGCTCTGTGCTTGTTTCATTCTCAAAACAAGTCATTTAGAAATCATCATTGTTTGTTATGCATGACAAGCACCACTGAAAAGACTTTGACTCTCTTGCAATGTGAAAGTCACACATTTATTTTGTGATCTTCTGAATCTCTGTACTGCACCCAGTCTAAACCTAGAAGGATCCGATTCATGTGGAAAGTAATTCAGCTGTGAATAAAGTGTCCAGCAACACTCTCAACCCACACATTGTTTTCTATGCGAGCCCGAACACAGGTGGTGCATAAACTTGAAACTTGGTGGATCAGCTTGCGATGGATCTGCAAACATCTCTATGGTTTAATTGTATGGTTCAGTCACTCACTTCATTTAAAATGTATTATTGACATCCTCATTTAAGTAACAAGGAAAAAAAATCCAGCTTGGCTATGTTCATTGGAGAGAGATGAATAAAAATCAATCATCAGTCTAGAGAGTTTTTTTTCCTTTCAACTGACTTGCCTGTTTTAACTTTCAAATTCATATATACTTATTAGATAGATTATAGACGCCTATTATACTGCCGAGAAAATTATGAGTTTAACTTTCTTTATATCAGACAAAATATCCTTTAAATGCGACTCGTTGTACCAGCAGGGGATTTTTGCCATCCTTAACAAAAGACACTCCTCTATTCAAACTTCAGTCAGTCCAGGAAAGATAACACCCAATTCCTGTTGACCACCCTGTTTCTGAGAAGTAGGAGTGACCAATAAGGAAAGATAGGGAGAGGGAGAGAGAGAGAGAGAGAGAGAGATGTAGCAGGATGGGTCATAAAAGAGGAACTGAAACTGCAAAGCCTGTTGAACAGGTTTGCTGAGTGATACTTAGGTCACATCCTTGGCTGTTAAATGTAAATAGATACGCCAGCAAAGAGGAACCCATAGCTGTAAACTCACATATATCAAGTCAGTACTGTGGAGATATTTTCTCTAGTTGTGACCCCCTAAGGTACTAGTATTGCAGGGGTGGATTTTAATTTGAGATGGATTTGATTAAAAATATGATGTGATTAAACGATGATTAAATGGAAGAAACACATTAGAGAGTAAATTGGTGCACTGGTACAACCACCAAAGACTATGTCTGCCACCTGCTGTATGGAAAAATAAATGCATGTTCCTGGGCCACAATGAGATTGATACAACATTTTGCAAATGTCCAAAAATGTAGAGTTTAGATTGAAGATTCAGAAATAATCTGTTTAGATAAATGGAAATGAAAAATCTAGTAAGTCTGATAAAAGTCAGTTATTATATTAGTTATATTATATATTACATTATTATATTACAGCTAGATTGATAACAATGTAATACGGGTAATTGGACTTCTTGAACACTCTCTCTCACAAACACAAACACACAAAAATAAAACTTTAAATCTGTATTTAGTCTCACCTTGACACTGATCTGAATATCCGGATGCACCTACAACCTGAAGGAGCACCAGAGCCTTTGTGGTGGGGGTGGTGAATGACGAGTGTGTGTGGGTGGCTGGTTGGCAGGATGTCCACTGAGACACAAAAGAGACAGGGCTATGAGAACCATAGATTATAGTGTCTAGGCCAAGTGTGGCCATGCTGCCCCCTCGTCAGCTTGAAGATGGCGAGGAAACTGGTCTTCGCCCTGACAGGAAGTTGACAGAGGAAGACCACTGTTGTCATCTCTGTGGCTATCTGTGATCGGCATCCTGATTTTGACACTGTTCCCTTTTGTCTCATTGTTTTTGCAGGGTTTGGGACTGATATGCTGGTGTTTCAGCTCTCACAAAGACCAAAGACAAAAAGAGAAAGCCTTGCTAAAAAAACAAACATACAAACAAAAAAAAAAAAAAATCAAAGAGGAAATCACAAGCAGACCCTTCATAAGTCATGGGGAGATGCTAATAAGATACAGCAGTTGCTTAACGCGTGAAAATGCTCACAGATAAAACCATCAAGTGGCATCAACAGGGATTAGTCTAGAAGCAAAAATTTCAAAAAATAAAAACTAGACATAGATGCTATATAGATATACACACACACATATATATACACATTATATATATATTATATACATATACATACACACACACACACACACACACACACACACATATAATGTGTTCTTTGTTTCTTTAAAAAAATATATTTTCTTGTTCCGCCCCAAAGTGTTTTTTTTTAATCTTCATTGTAATGTCATGGGGTCTCTTGTTTGTGATCATTTCACTTTTCAGCATCTTAACATTTCCCAGCTGTTTACTGTGCCTGAGCATGTTTAGTTTCCCCCAAAGAGAGAGGGTTGCTCCTTAGTGAGAACTCCACATCTGCTACAGACATTTCTTTATCCTCTCAGTGATAATAGGGGTTTTAGCTCCTTCACCATCCCTCAGACACTCAATCAGCTGTGGCTTGTAGACACACAAAAGTGGCTCTTAGAGCCCTCATAGGATTTATTTTTTTTTTTTTTTGGTGGTTTTTCCCTCTTTTGCTGCGACGGCATTCTTCCTCCGCCTGTCGCCTTTGAGGCAGAGTAGCATTGATTAGTTGCCTGGTTCTGTCGTTCTCAGGCATGTCAGAGCACATTGGGGCATTTGTGTGTTTTTTTTCCCTCTCACATCACAAATTTGTTCTGCAGGGATGGTATCTGCAGGGCAGCAGGGAAGGTTAAGCTGTAAAGCCACACCAAAAATAAATAAATAATAATTAAAAAAAAATAAAATTAAATTAAAAAAAAAAAAAAAAATCGATGAACCACTAGACAGAGGGGCTTTGAATTATAAGTAGGAAACAACAGTATTTATTATGATATCAATACATTTTTTCTATATACACACAGTAATAAAAATGCAGTCTTAGTAGCACAATGAGTTGTTTACAAGTATGACTTCTTACTCTCTTCAGGCATACTGCAAGTCTTTCCCCTTGATTGCTTGAGCAAATTTGGACTTTCTTAGTGGAAAAAAAGAAGGAATTCCTATGTATGTTCTGCTAACAAATTAATTTACATATGAATAAATAAAATGTTGCTTTGTAATCCATTACCAGTGAACAATCTTTTTTTGAACAAGAGTAGCTGATGTGCAAATCCTTTACAATTCAGGGTGTGCACGTGAAATGTTAAGAATGAATATAACGTTGGCTGTTCTTTGAACGGCAATACTGAAGAGCAAAAAAGGAAAAAAAAACAACAACAATGGTTTCACAGTAAATAAAAAGACATAAAACAGCAAATGCAAATTCAAGTAAAACAGGATTATGTTAAGTTAAAACAAATTTAAATTCCCTAGCCTCTGTGACGTAGGGGCTAATACATAATTTCACTATTAAATGTAACAAGAGATCAAACAAAAATATTTTCCAGGCTAAAAAGATTTAAGTTTGTGAAACGAGAGATCAAAATCATATATATATCATTACCAGGAAAAACTCCCCAAAAACATGTCAGTGTATATTCATGTGAAAATGTACAGGTACAGCAAACAATGCAAGACAAGACTGTCCTCTGCAATTATTTATTTCTATTTCATAAAGGACAAATAATATACAGCCCTTAACTATGATAATATCTCTGAGCCACACACACAAAACAAATATCAATGTTCTTACGATACCCAGATTTGGCGACAGCGGGCAGGACCATAAGAGCGCCGCCCAAATGTGCAAACCATGCCGCCCAAAGCGACTGATTGGATTCCATGATTGTACCGTTAGTTCATCTCTCAAAGCTCACACCTGACTTACATGCAACAGCATTTGATTTGGGATCAAGCTCCCTCATCCTGGATCCCTGTATTGCTCCTCTGACGATCTTAACTGTACAAAAAAAAAAAAAGCAGTCAGCACTAGTAAGGTAAGGAAGGATATATCTTCTACTAGCAGTGTGATATACTGTACGTCAGTGCCCATGCATTGTTGGAGAAGACTGATGACTGATCTTTATGGAGCCCACGTAAAGCTGATAGAAAGTTTGCTGTCTGCCTGCGGTCTTCGGCCTCTTACGTGCCGCAGTCTGGGGACGGACCTGATTGCTCCCTTCGTACCCAGACCTCACCCTCCTCCGTCTGCTTCTGATCCTCCGCATCGGCATCGTTGCCGGTGCTCGGCTTCTCGCCGTCGACCGGCTCCGCATCAGTCGTCCCGCTGGCTGTCGGGCGCTTAAGGCTCTTGTGTTCCTCAGTCTCCTCACCCTCCAGGGACAAAGCCATGACGGGGGCCTCTAGGTTGGCCGCGGCGGATGGCGCCCGGGGCGTCTGGCAGAACTCATCGTCGTCGCTAAGGATGTCCGTCTCCTTCACCTCCTCCTGGTCCTCGTACTCCTCCAGGTCGAACTGTTCTTCCACCCAGCGGTCCGTGTCACCCGCCAACTCCGGCTGCTGCTGCTGCTGCTGATTCGAGTCGGGGTCCTCTGGCGAGGTGAGGTCCTGTTCGGGTTCGCCGTCGAAAACGATGTCGGTGTCGATCGTGAAGCGGTTGCGAACGAGCTTCCTCCTGCCTAAAGTCCTGGTTGGGGCAGAGGCTGCAAAAAAAAAATCCAAAAAAACCCAAAAAACAAAAAAAAAAACAAAAACCTTTTTTGAAACACATTTTTATAGTCACATTTTTATAGTCACATTTTTTGGACAAGATGAATTAAAACCCATCTGCTGATTAATCAACAATGAACAATACTGGTACAGCAGAGTATATTAAGAGATTATAACACAGGTTGTGCCCTGTGGACAGGGTTGAGCATTACATTATCACTTGCATTGAAAAATACATTAATAGCTGTTTCAAAAAATGATTTGATGAGAGTCACAAACTATCAAACTGATTCTACCAAAACAAAGTACCTGTAAAATAGTCTGACATGATACCTTTTCTAAAAATTACATTACCTGTCCTTTTGTTTAAAAACATGTATGTTGTCAAATATATGTGGTTGAAAACAGAAATGAAAAGCTCAGATTTGACTTTCGCATTTTTTTCCCTCTCCTCACCACACCGAAGCATCCTATCTGTGTCAGGTAAGAAGGAACAAACTCAGAACTGGGCCACTCGGAGCTGTAGGGTAGATGCAGCCACAGACGGGCATTTACCTGCTCTATTTATGGTTGGACGCGCTCCCTTCAGGGCACAGAGACGCTTTCCCCCGAAGGGCACGTACTGCTGGCTGAGCGGCAAGCTCTCTGTTTTCAGGAGCTGCCGGCGGTGCTTTTCCCTCAAGATGGAATGGACTGTCTTCAGAAAGTCTTTTCTGCTCTCCGGAGAGCTGAGGGAGACAGAAGGGCAGGTTATCGGTTTGTCACTCGGCAGATAGCGGCCCAAAGGGCTTTTATCAGTGGCACAAAGGCTTCAATCTGCAGTGGGAGTCAGCCTCCATTAGACAAGATCCTCACCTACAGCACAGCTGAAACGTCCTCTCCGGCCTTCCCTCCGACTCCGATTTTGTGTGGACGATCTCGCACATGGAGGAGCCCTCGCCGTCTGAAGGGAGAAATCGACACTCACACGTGATCCCTTGCACTAGAGCAACCTGGAGAGATTTTTCTGAAATGGTTCCCAGAGAGTCGCCTACCTGTGTTGGTCAAGGATCTGACTTGGAGCGCGTCGGTCGGGATCATGTGACGGAATCGGAAAGGGTCTTTGTCATCTGAAGATACAGAGGCTCGATGGGAGCCACCCTACAATTAATGAAAAAAAAAAAAAAAAGGAAAAAGAAAGAAAAAAGTTTATTTCCCCTACCGAACTATGCTTGTGAAATGAGATGCTCCTCGATCTAATAAGGATTAATGCTACTTTTACAGGTGACCTGCTGAGCTGATTCTCAAAATGGTGCATGGGCAAAGCACATTTAGAACGCTGTAACAAAACAGGTTATATTTTAAATGAAATCTAGTGTCGCTGATGGCTTTTTGCGTGTGTGGAAACATACCATCTTCTTTTTCTGCTTGGATCCGTCCTTGCAGACAAAGACAACTGCCGTTTTGAACACTGAAAAAAAGCAATGGAAAGTAAAACAGCCCATCAATTATCAATGAGAGCTCCAAAAAGCTGTCAAACAAAAATGCAAACAGGAGTGATTACATAGTATGGGAGGAAGATAAAGATGAAAATGCTACTTTATCAAGGAACATACCAAATGTAGCCATCTGGGGCTCTTTCTTCCATTTTCCCAAGGAGGCAGGAGGGTTGATCCAGGTCACACTGGTGTGAAGGAGCAGGTCACCCATGGACAGATCAGCAACCTGGCAGAAGCAACAAAAAAAATAACAGCAGTCACTCATCTTGTACACTTTAGCTGACAGAACGGTGCAGAGCAGCGCTTGTCCCGACATACCTCTTTCTTCTCGCCGCTCTGCTCCGTGATGAGCTGATCGAACACGGCTCCGAACTCCTCGTGGATCTTCTGCATCTCATTGATGTGGCTGGCAACTTTGTTCATGGCTTTCATGGCGACTGCAGACAAAACACCGGTTAGAGTTGAACTGTTGCGACTGTGTATTCCCTCAGCTTCCCCGACCCCCTCGTCCGAAAGGATTCCATCCTCCCAGACCGGGTCTTACCGTCCAGGTGGTAGTGCTCCTCGCTGTCTGGGTCCGTGAGCGAGTAAAGCTCCTTCAGCAGGAGGGGATACTTCAGCACCCTCTGGATGGGTTTGATTAGATACGATTCCAGGGTGGAAGAGTGCTGCTGCTTGGGGTTGCGCTCGTCCAGGAACGCCTTGAAATCGGGGTCCGTTTTGGCTAGAACGACCGACAAAGAACACTCAGTGCAACTCATCTGCACATATGGCCTTTTTTTTTTAAACTATTGTCCCTTCCATATTTATTTACTCAAGAAATTTTGTTTATAATCTGTAATACGCAATAATAGAGCTTGTCCTCTGCTTATTTGAAACCGGCTTAAGTTGTTTAGCTTGATATTACATCCGATTGCTGCGTATAAACACGCTGATCTTGTGCAAACTCCAGACCCAGTTAGTGTTTATGTTAAACTAAAGAAATTATCTACATCTGAGACAGTTTCATGCTTTGTACAGACGAGTCATTTCATCTAAGAGCAAGTTGACTGAACCACAAGTTGGAAGAAAATGATCCCTCAACTGCTTTAGAACAGCTTTTACCAATAAGCAAACCAATTGTTGCCAATAACTATTTGACTCGTTGAACGTAAAAGCAGCAAACAAGGCCGTCCACTTGAGTGCTAAAGGGAGTGGGTGGACTAACTAAAGAACAAACTGTTCAACACTGCTCATTTTATATATATATATATATATATATATATATATATATATATATATATGTATATATATATATATATATATATCTCTCGCACGAATGTTGCAGGGCTATTTAGTCCTGGGAGCCACCAGCTTGAAAGCATGCAAAGGTCAAATGGACAACTGTCTGGCTGACAACTCGGCAGAGCAGATTTATGGAGCCTTGCAGGATATGGCAGATGGTTGATGGATAAACACATCCTCTCCTTTGAGCCAAGAAGGAATGTTGACCCAAGAGCGCATTTACTCACCCTTTACGAGGACCTTAGGGACTTTGGTGTGGCTGGCGCAGAAAGCGCTGTAGATTTTAAAACGGTCTGCATAGTACAGGAAAGAGCCGCCCAGGGAAAAGAGGATTTTCTGTGAAAAAAGGGGGAAGAGAAGGTACCAAACTGGCAGTTAAAAAACAGCTGATTGGTGTTTTTTTTTTTTTTTTTTAAATACTTGTTGTCTGTTACATCCTTTCGTGCAGGTTTCAAAACACAAGGAGAGAAATACCTTGAACTGGTCCACTTTCTCCAGCTTCTCCAGATCTGGAACCAGTCTGGTGCCGTCTTCCAGAGTCTTGAGAAACTCAACCTGGAACTCCACCATTTCTGGCAAGTTCCCAAACAGCACATCCAGCTGGAGGAGGGGAGCGTTTGAGCGAAGTTAAAATGACTTCTCCTCCCTAAAGCATTTAAGTAAAGTCTCTCTCTTTACGTGGTTCATCCAATACTAGTCCCCTGCTATAATTAGACCATGGAACTTCTCAAAGTTTAATACAACCAAATGAATCATTATTGCAATTGGATGTAAAACATCCCTTCACTTTGCCAACCTCCCTCTCCCTCATCATCCACCTCTCTCATACTCATACACAGCCACTCTTTACGTAATTATGTAACCCACTTTTCCAAGAAATTTTCAACACTCGTGGCATTTAAAAGCAAACTACCCTTCAAAGACTCAAAGAGAAACATTACGTACCTCATCCTGAGTGAGAAAGGTCTCTTTCTGCAGCGGGGTTAAATATCTCCCGATGAGGCAATTGAGATCCTGCAAGACAAAAGTGAATTATGTTCGATTCAAGGTTGCCCGCATCATTTCGTTGGAACACCAACACGAAAAAACAGGCAGCTTTATATCAGGCTTAAATATTGCTTGCAACAACAGGGTGAACAGGGGGCAGGGAAAGTCTGGGAGTCCCTTGAAGATCAAAGACAGAGGAGCTGCGTGCACTTTAAAGGGAAGGGAGCTATATGGAAACCCAATTAAATAAAAGACTGTGGCACCAGTCACCTTAGCTGAACTGCAGAGAGCCCATGACATCAATTAGCAGCCCTTTCAAAAAGTTGTAACAGACCATCAGCATTCAAAAGATGGATGGCTGGTGGTCTGAGAAAACAATGCACAGCAATCTGCAAATTATTAAATTTAAAATATTAAAAAAGCTCTCAATCGACTCCTATTAACTTTCTACTTATAGTGATGTCCATGAGTCCCAAACAGTAATCGACTCAAAAGATTTTTCATGCACGTATTTTAAAGAAATACTTATATAGATTATATTACATTATATTATATTATATTTATAATTATGTTAGCTTGTCCAATTACTTTTGAGTGACTGAAATAGGGATGGTTAATGTGATATTTTTTAGCTAAAAGGTGTACACACCTTGATGGTTTCATTTCAAATCCACTGGGGTTGTGTACAGAGGCAAAACTACAAAAACTGTGTCACTATCCAAATACTTATGCACCCAGTTGTATGTTGTTTACAGTGTTTGGTTAACATAGCTAACTAGCACACAACTTAATATGACCAAACATTAGCGATTTGTCCAATAATTACTTCAGAGTCAAAGTCTTTCTTCTTTTAGCGTTTCGGTTATTTGACCTATCCCTATATTATCTTAGCAACATAACTGCAAGTCCAGCTGTTGCAAACCGCACACGCAGACTCACAAAATGCACCCACATGTCTGTTTGACTCTGGGTAATTGAAACAAATGGGCCAAGTTCACCAAAAATCAAACTATCCCCTCTGAAGTATGCACAATATGCAATCAATCATGCACAATGTGATTTCTATAATAGGTATATATGTCCCCTCCTGTGATGAGGTATAACATTTTAGATAGCACTGACATTATCCCATTATATATCTTCACTAACCCGGTTATTCCACTGAGCCACATTTATATCAGGCAGGAAAAAGATTAGGCAATATGCAGGCAAGGGCACAGCTGTGTCCCTTTACGTCCCCTGGGACACAGAGATAAATATGGACTGGTCATGTGGAATAGGTAATGCGTAAGGCCAACACAGCCGGATGTGGACAAAAACACAGATCAATGGATGGAAGGAGCACATATGCGCACGCTCACAAAAAAAAAAAAAGCCCATCTGACCCCTAACAAGAAAGATGAGTGATACTGACTTTGACATAGGTCCGTTCGGTCTCCACGAGCTCGCAGATGACTTTGCGGAGCTTGTCAGCGTCGGAGAGCTGCCGGAGGGTGGCGGGAGGCGGGAAGGGGGAGTCCGGGCTCGGTGAAGAGGACACGCACTCCGAGGGATTCATGTCATGGAGACTGCGGCAGAAAGCGGCAACCTGCTCCGTACTCTGGGGGAAATAGAATAAAAAAGAAAAATATAAAAAGATAATAGATGAGAGGCAGAAAAGTGAGGGAAAGACGTGATTAAATTGTGTGAGTCCACATTGAAGGCAAACTGTCCATGTATCGATCAATCAGCACAGAGGCATCATCCCGGAGATTAACTTGCCAGGTGTCTTGCTTTGCACCTGCCGATGTGCACAGGTTCATGACTGAGCAGAGAGAGTGTGGGAGCCTAGAAAGAGGCAGAGAAGCAGCTCTAAAAAAAAAAAAAAAAAAAATCTGTTGCACTAATTTGGTCTATTTTCAGTCTGTCATAACAGTGACTCTCCGCCTCCCTCTCCTTCACTCACATCCCCTGTTCTCCCTGGTATTTTCCTCCTACTGACAGATCAGTGGCTTATTGATTCATCTCTTCCTCGGAAATCAAAATGTACACAAATAACAGCGTCTGTCCACATACAGTATGGGTTGCCGTGGAGACCGGCCCCGATGTGCATTAGACTATCATTTTGGACCAAAATAGACCCAACTCGGCAACAGCCTGCGTGGCTGAGCTGATACAAATACTTTGTTTGCAGCAGACTACGGCCTCACAAGTCATAACAAGAGGGTATAATGGCTTTGTACATCAATAAAATAACCACAAAGGAGAAAAGCACAAAGAACTCTATTCACGATCCCTATTTTGTTTTATGAGAAATCATTTGATAGATTTTTTCCCCCTCTTCTTTTTACAATAGATGAGACATAAAGATAAACTGAAAAAGTCCCGGGCAACAAACATAGCTAAATAACAGGAACCTCTAACCACGACATCATTGACTCAGTAATAGAGAGAGCTAAGAGACCTCTGGTTGGTTATAAAGGATCTTTATGGGCCAGACAGAAGCAATTTAACCCATCATACCTACAAGCTCCTCTGAGAAAGAATAATAATATAATCTCCTCACGGATGCATTAGATGGAGCGTTATCATTCTTGGAAAAAAATAAAAATTAAGATCAGAGCTACTTGTCTATCATCAATCTCCACAACCGAGGACATCAAAAAAAACAAAACAAAAGCAAAACTTGGTGTTTTTTCATATTAGATATTACTGTGCATGAAGAGAAGCGCAAATACAAAACTGCATAGCAGATTTCACTGTAATATACCACCAAGTACCACCAAGTAGATGATATTTAGAAACAACCATAGGTTAAGACCTCCTTTTTTTTTTGCATTCACGAAAAATATGATGAAATTCCAAAGGCAAAAAAAGCATACAGAAACAGGGAGGAATGTCGTGCTGTGAAATGACAGACACGCATCCACTAATGCAGCTGCACGAATGACAATGGTCATCAACTATTACCTAATCGATCAGACACATTCATATGTGAGGCACGAAAGCGGCTCGTTTGACGACGTTCCCAAAAAAATAAATTAACTGGGCAGCTCCAAGATCAGCTGGCGAACTGGCAAATGCTGTGATGTCTGGACATGTACATGTCGCAATTGCAAATTTACACCAATGCACTGGTGCTATTCTGGCTAAGCCTGTGGTGAGAACTGCTATTGCAATCTGCATTTTGTTCATCTTTGATGTTGTTTTTGCTGATTGAGCCATGACAAAACAAACACAGGATGTGGATAGAAAAGTATAAGCATCAATATTTCCAAAAAAACTGGATATGGAGAGTGGTATTAACAAGTCAAATGGCTGTCAAAGGAAATCACCCTCATTAGCATAAGGCACGTAAGAAATGTGTCTCATCGCAAGACATAAACAATTTTCCTCAGAAAAACACGGACTGTATTCGTCTCTACATATGCAACCAAAACGGATGTTCAATGGTAGTATGAAAGCAAAACATTTTTGAAAAACCAAAGCATCACAGCATTACATGTAAAGTTTGTAACCCATGCAAAAAAAAATGTAATGCAAAGAAGAAAAGTGGGGGAGGGGGGTGGTGCAAATAAGCCTCATTTTTCTACACAGCCCAACAAGACAGTCACAATATAGTTGAAGTCTTCACTGGACTAATTAGCACCATGGCAGCATGGACAGTCATGACATGGCAGAGAGAGTAGAGAAGGAACAGTAGGGGGTTGGGGGGGGGATCAAAGCCTTCAATATCACATGAAAAGAACAATATGTAGATAAGGAGGCTGTCGTGTACAGAGGAGATACCAGAAATGAGCTTTCCCTCCCCACCAGTGAAATATACATTAAAAACAGTTTCAAAGCATGAAAGCACTGACGGCAACATAGGGAGAAGATGGCACATCTGCCCTCCAATGAGCCCCTTGATCACAGCTTGGGGGTGCCAGGGGAGAAAACTCGGCAACAACGGTCAGGCTAGTTTGTTAAAGACGCGCACAGTCCGGGGCATCCAAGATCAGATCTGCAGACACTCGCCTCCTGCATGCACCGTTTTATTTCAACCCCCCCCTCGTGGAGCGCTCCAGTGATTCTGGGGCAACTCTGCGACAACGGTGACTCACGGCTTCCTGTTGTCTGTCTGTGGCAGCCAGGAGGGAGGTGTGGAAACAAGACACTGAGAAGGAAAGGAGCTTCACTCTCAGCAGAATTTAAAAAACAACAACAACAAACGAACAAACAAAACCCAGAGAAAAACAAAAGCAACAGCAGCAGCAGGATCAGGAGCAGCATTAGCTAACCAGGAACTAACCAGGTAAAAGATAAAGGGACAGAAGGAAGGAATCTCACCAGGTGAAGCATGTCATAGATGGAGTCTGAGGAGCGCTTGCTGTGCTTGCTCCACTTGAGCACGGACATAGCCAGGTGCAGGTGGACAGTCAGTGTTAGTCAAAAGTGCAAGAGAGGAAGTGACTCCAGCCTTTGGAAAGAGTCAAGTCTACACTGCGCCTCCCCTACACATTTCTCAGCCCTTTTGTCTTTCTTCTGTTTTGAGAAAAAAGAAGGTGCTCTGGTGCTTGTGATGAAGGATGCGAGAAACTGCTCTGCCTCCTCCTCTTCCTCCTCCTCCGCCTCCCACCAGCACTTACAGCCCTCCAACTCCCCTTCTCCTCACCCTCCGACTCTGCTGTAGTTTTGTCACTGATACTTAGCCGTTTTCTCTCTCCCTCTCTCTCCCTCTCCCTCTCTCCCTCTCTTCTCCACAGGCTGGGCAAACCCAGGCACACAGTGTGAGTGTGAAGATCTGGCCAACTCTGGCAGCATTGTAAATGAGTCTCGATAATCCTCCGGATCGGGGGGAGGGAGTGAAAAGGAGCAGGAGGGAAGGAAGTCTCCTCCTCGCGGCTTGCGGTGGAGCAGGATTGGCTGGGTGAGCCACACCGCAGTGGAATATAAATGCAGAATATCAGAAGAGGGGGAGAAGGATTGGGGGGGTGTGCTGCGAGGGAGGATGAACGCAGGAACAATCTGGGGTGGGAGGTTTCGAGCAGAGAAAAACAGAGAGTGGGATGCAAAGATGTCTTTAATAATAAGTTACAAATCAAATGAGGCCTGTGCTACTGCGATAAGTCCCTGAGCTTTGAAAACGCCCTTGTTAAAACCAATAAAAGAAAAAAGAAGGAAATTGCACTTGCAGCCACATTTAGACATCCTCTGTCTTTGGTCAGACTCCAGCACATATTTAACAACGGAGTCACGATTTACTTTTCTCGACTGTCCTCTTTCCTACCGTTAGCAATTTCCCCGTTCTTCTCAGGGAAGCCAATACTGCCGTGACGAAAGGCCGCAAATCTGTACGTCGAGAGAATGACGCCGTTAGCGCACGGCCAAGCAGAGCTGCGGCTGCTATTCGGGTCACAAGACGTCTCGCAACTGACATCATTGCCATTGAGGTTCCACCGGTGCTGGTAAAAGTCCGAATGTCGAGAGTACTTGCTGTGAAGGCCAGGCACCAAAGCCTTACGACCAAACAATGTGACTGGCATCCCAGAGAGAGCGGAGGGGCCAAGAAACAGAGGAACGGAGCCTATACTGCAAAGTGCTCCTTTTTTTTTTTTTTCTTTTTATGACGATGTAGTGGTGTTACGATTGATTTTTTTTTTTTTTTGTCCTTTAGTGCTGCGACAGAAAAGGTTTGTCTCCGTTCCAAGACACAAAATAAAATTAAACCAATCTAACCCCTGAGCAAAAAGTTTTATCAGTAAATACCAATGACTCCTGGAACCCCCCCCCCCCCCCCAAAGATCATTTTTGGAAGCACTACTCCCACCTTGTTGCCATCTCTGCAAGACGTTCGGGGGATAAATGGCGATCACAGTGTACACAAGGCAGAACACTTGTGAAGGACAGCCAAGGAGCGGATCAGTTGGTATCAAGTGGTATCGTCGTTTGCATCATTTCTATCCTGTTAGTGAGCTCGGCGGTGCGAATCCGGACATGATTAACATATTTCAGGAAACTGAGTCTTTAATCTTCACTCATCCCGAAAGCTCTGACAGTTTTTTCGCAGTGCAACCTCTTACACTGATTCATCAAATACTTTTGATACTACACAAATACAGAGGAAGCCCGAGACTTAATGCTTTATATCGTCATCTAGCCTAAATGAGAAAGGAAGGATAAATTAAATTTAATTGGGGGGGGGGGCAATTTCATGGGGTCAAAACACAGCCGAATGCTGCATAGATTATTTTTTTCTTCATTTTGCTCATACCCATGAGTATTATTATCATTATTAATCACTACACAGACAATTAACTAGACTTGGTACAATATTTGATGAAGAAGAGTGGTTAAATGGTGGGATTAAAGCAATAACAAGCTAAAGGAGCGGTAAGGTGAGCAGTCCACCATTTGAAAGGGGCAAGTGCGATGACTGAGGGCCTCACACTAATCCTTGGATCCTTAATTCCAGTTAGTGTGATGAGAAATTACATAGTAATCATGTTCTAGATAACAGATTAACTAATGTATATGAGGACCCCCTCCTTTTCATTCAGCATTTCACAAGTAAGTGCCCAGTTGTCTCAAAATCCCTTTTTTAAAAATCTCGTTAAAATGTTTCTTTTTTTTTTTTTTAATTTCTATTACTCTGGAGCTCTTGTTTAACAAAGCATAGGCTTGATTAGTCATCCTGTCAAAGAGTTTTATTTTTTCTTACTTGCTTGTCTTGTTCTGTGCTTTCCTTTTGTATCTTGTGCCTGCATCTTCATTTAGCGTTAAAATGAATACACCTCCATTCATTACCTGATCCTAATCACCGTACATAATCAAGCAATTAGAATGCAAGCGTAATCATAGACCCATCCGTCTCTTGGCTGTTACATTCACTTGAATGTTTCACCTTGCCTCGATTTAATTCAGCAATGTAGGCGTATATCAATATTAACGCCCCTTTGATTTCCTTTCGTTGAAGCCTTCTAAATTCAGTTAAAACCGGTGTTTGTCAAAAAGAGAAGAGACACCTAGAAAACCACAGAGTCTGTATCAGGAAGCATGGGGTTAACACCTAGGTAATATAAACACAGACACTGCTCTGCTTTCCTCAACAAGATAAAAATGAGCCAGTAACAGATGGTGCTTCCAACTCGGGGCGAGGAGGACTGTTCTTCAGTGCTCTTTTCATTATAATAGCAGAGTTGGGGGGGGGGGCACAGTGAAGGACGAGAAGGGACAGGAAACGAGCAGAGGAGCCGGTATGTCATAGGAGAGATGTCTCTGCCAGATGTTTTCCTTAGCGATATTAAAATCAGACTCCACAAATAATGAAATGGTGCTCTTACCTTTCTGCACTCGTCGAACTCACCGAAGATCTCGGAGTCGTCGTCCAGGCTGTCGCCCGAGCTCTCCAGCAGCAGCCCCACCCCGTCGTCGAGGATCTCCTCTGCAACAAAACGAAACGAATCAAAAAATTTTTTTTAAAAAGGTGCATTTGAGCTTCATGACACATTGTGGGACTTTTTTTTTCTCCATCAAATGAGATGGATGTATTTTCACGAGCACGGCAAAGTGCATAAGAAACGTTGTCCATGCTTTGTCATATTTATGAAGGTTTAAGACCCTTATGTAAAAACATGCTAACTTTATCAGTCTAATCCACAAAATGGGGATGTGACACATGGCTGAGAGCCTCTTATCCTCCCTAATTAAGACCCTGTGGATTCACTGCGTTTTGCATAAATGACACAGATGTCTCCAAGAACACTGGCAAGAAAACATTTCTTCCCACAAGGAAAGAAAAATCAGAGCCTGAGATCTGTCTAATTTTGCCTTTCTGGTCCATTTACTGTCCTTTGGTATAAAGTGGTTACAGGCTGGCTGGTTTGGTAAATGCGGCCATACAGAGAGAAACTGAGGATTTTAACACAATCTACATGATTTCTGGGAATTGTGTTTTTTTGAACATAAACTTCTCGGAAAATTCTGCCAAGTTGGATCTGTGAATGTGTCGAGCAGCTTTAACCGGCCATGGGAAACAACCTGGCAGGGTGGACCGTATTTTTGCACGTCAGGCTAACCTTGACTCTGCGAGAAGATGTCAGTGTAGAGGTCCTCCTCTGCGTCTGAACGGCGTGGCGGCACGTAGCACAACTGGCGGCGGTCGACGGAAGGCAGGGTGTTGACCGTTAGCGCCAGCGACGCTTGAGAGAAGGCAGCCTTCATGTCAGAGAAGTTGAGGCTGTGCGAGTCTTTTCCGTTTAGCTGCAGTATTTCATCCCCTGCGTTAAGACCTGTGGGGTGGGAAACGCCATCAGCTGTAATTCAATTTGGACCTGTTACGCCTCTATGCACTACATAACATCTTCTATTTCCTCTAATATGAGGTAAGAACAATAACAATCGAGCTTATTTTCAGTGTTGATTAACTGACCGTTCAACTCACAATTAATATGACGAGTTGACATTAAAACAGTTCGACTTTGGAGACCATTATTTGCAGATCCTTTACATTTCCTCTATATTATCCTTATATTTTCTTATAAGTATGACCAATCTCTTTAAGCCCTATGTCAGCCACTGGGACAGTGCAACCACCTCACTTTCTTCCGTAGTTTATCTTTGTAGCATGGGTACCAATGTGAAAAGCCTGCGGCCAGGTGTTGTATTCAGCATCACCCTTCACAAAGGCCAGTGAGAGGCGGTGTGGACTATAGTAATCAATGCCTCTGAGAACAACCATGCTTCTCTGAAACCTATCCCCGCCGATGAAATAAACATGCGCTAAGCCGTTTCTGAAGAGAAACCGTAAAAATGTCGGATGATCTCTTGAGAAAAATGCTCCGTTTGAAGACACAGGTAAAGGGCGGGGAAAAAAATGACTAATGCAACCCAGATTCTTTGTATTTTTTTTTTTCCTCCAGCAGCGGCTCATCAATGCACAGACACAGGTTGAGTGTCTTCGAGGGGAGTTTGTTTAATGGAAACGAGAGGTAATGCACCTTTGGCGAAGGCTAATCCTCCCGCCTTCACGTCGGTGATGTAGAGCTGCTGCACTCCGTCCTCCTCCACCACGGAAATGGAGAAACCTGGAGGAGGAGAAGAGGCAGAGAGGTGAGAAGAGGAGAGGCAGAGTAAGAAGGGGGCTCCTTATATAAAACACATCAGAGGGATTTGTGCAGCACAAATGGGAATAGTCTGGGAAAAAAAAAAAATACTGTGGTTGTGTATTGGTCAAAGCAATTATTACGCCCAAAACCGCAGCACCACATCTGAAACCTTTTGACAATGAATTTGTTACCACATCATAAGTGAAAACAAAAAAAAATCATGTCATTGTCAATTAAATTGATCATAAATTGGAAAGAAAACACAGAGGATCATTTAAATGGTTCCTACCGTAACCAATCATGCAGGATTCATCTCTGTCAAACTGGATTACTTTTGTTATTTTGGAGCAGAGCTCTATTTCTTTGTAGAGCTGTGAAGAACAAAAAAGAAGTTATATAAATCATAAAAACAGCTGCCTGCTTTATTCCTACTCTGTATTTCTCAGACAAAGCTGTCTTTATGCAGGAATGGCTCATGACAGGTCATGATTACATGATGTTAATACAAAAGTAACTACAGATCATTTTAATTAAAGCTTTCCATGAATAGATTTGATGCTATTTGCTGGATAAAACATATGAAATTCAAGAGGATAAAAGTACAAAACCTATCACTAATTCACAGGATTGGATTCTTTTATGTCTGTAGTGTTCTGCAGATTGTGATTCCCTGCATATTCCAGTGCAGTTACCGGCATTTCTCTAAATTTGTTTCTTGACCTTTCTCATCTTGAGCGGCCCAGCAAAAGGAGGAGGAACAAGATCATGCTAAAATAAGCGGTCACATACCAGGTCACACACGTCCTCCTCGGGTTTAGGGATGTAGAATTGCACTTGGTTTTCGATAAGGAATTTGAGTCGCAGGTAGTGCTTGGTGGGATCAAGCAGGTGAGCCTGTGGGATAAGGACAAAAGAGACAGACAGAGGATTGTTTACTGAGTTTTTTCATCTTCTCTCTGAGGAAAGTCCTCTGCATGAGTCTCCAGGTGCACGTATCTTTATGCCCCAGTCAAACCTCAAAGGGGTGAAACCTGAACCATGGGTCAGGGCCGGTCATCTGAGTCCGGGTGCCCTTACCTTGCAGATGGTCTCCAGCACGCACAGCGCGGACTCCCCCGGCTGGATGATGGTCAGCACCGGCTGGTCGTTTGGCAAACACACCCAGGAGGGGGTGAGGTGGTCGGGGACCCAAAGGTCGCTCTCGGTGCTGGGCCGCGGGAGGCTCTTCACAGTCCCCTCCTCACTTTTCTTTGGACAGAGACATTAAAAGGCTCATTCAGTCTGATACTTTAGAACGGGTTGAGTGTGTTCTTTGTAAACATGTTTGATTGGATTAAAATTAGGGGGGCACATTTTAATCATTCCATAAATTATACTCTCACAAGCGAGCAGTTGCAATGCATTTTTCAAGGACTAAAGTACATTACTATACATTTGCTCAGAGGGAATGAAAGAAAAATGACAACCTCTAATGCAACTGAGTAGCTGTCATAGCTGTAATGTCTGGGACTCTGCTCTGCCGCCTACCTAGGATACATAAATGGCTAATGTTTATTTGACGTTGATGTGGGCTAAAGGTTTAGTTGAGTAAGTTACTACTCATGCTCGACCTTAGGCAAATAGAGAATGAATCACTCCTCCTTACTCTGTGCTCCTTGGAGGGATCAACGTATATTCCATCTACGGGCTTTTTCACTGGCTCTTCGCCATCGGCAAAGACCTGAGGGATTAAAAATAAAAAAAGAAGGTCAGATGGTCATAGGCAGAGCTGTGGAGGATGAATGCATGAGGAAAAGGCAAAAAGAAATCTTTTTTTTTTTTTGCACAAAGCAGTTGTGTCACTTGCTCTGAAACTTTCTGTATGAGAATGAAAAACCTTACAGACCTGGTTGATGGTGGGATGGGCTTTTGTCTTCTTCTTTGAGGTAGTGTCCAGACCCCAGAGGGAGGAGAACCTGCTCTTTCGCTTGCTGCAGGACCGAGACATTGCCTGGGTTCGCCGTCTCACTCCGGTCTCTGTGCGAGCTGCCACCTGCAAAAAAAAAGATAAATTAAATTTAAAAATAAATAAAAATAAACAAAATAAATAAATAGCTTGGTCGGTCCTCGAACAAACAAGATGAGGCAACCGTTAACGATTTTATATATTAAGCCTATTAACAACGTGAGAGCCCAACAAAGGTTAAATGAGACCATAACAAGAAAAGCCAACGATAAAAAAACATTTCTTTAAGTGGCACAGGAACAAGAAAAAGCGACGTTAAAAGTGTGAAAAAAGTATAAGCATATATTAGGAAAGTATGGTCAAAATATTTATGATCACTTAGTTTTCCTTTAGCATAAAAAAAGGGCATTTGATAAAGCCGTTGCTATAAGAACTTTTCCTTAACTGTTCTATCGGGGTAAAATAAAAGGAGAAAAATGAGTTGCATGGTCCTTATTATGATAAATAGTTAACATGCAGATAAAGAGCTGCCACACATGAGCACTGGGTTCATGTAGATTTGTAAACAGCCTGACATTTCTGGGCTACTCGTCTGTGAAAGAAGCAAAAGTAAAAGGGTCTTTACAAATATGCTGAAGTGGGCATCAAAAAAGCTCTGTGCAAGTAAGAGCGAACATGCTCTAAAGTTAACCCACGATCTCATTCTGTCTTTTTTTATTTCGTCAAATTATCTCAGTACAATTTTGTACAATGTGCCCGAAACAGGTATTCGTAGATGTGGAGATGAGCAAATTAGAAAGGAATAAAAGTGGTGGAAAAACAAAATCCAATCCTGCTATTTTGCAGCTCAAACACCCACTTGCTCTATAGCACTGCTTTAGTGGTTGGGGGAGCACTTTGCTATCTCCAAACTTGCCTCTATAAAAAAAAAAACCCTGCAAAAAAAACAAAAACAAAAATCAAATGGATGTTTTTCTGTACTACCAGTGCTTAACTGTTGAGTGCACGGTTCCAGTGAAGCAGTGGGAGAATCAAACTGAACCTAAACCTCCCAAACAGGTGCCCTACTTGAGACCCGGACTCCAAAATAGCAGCCATTATGGGAATAAAAAGTGGTTTAACAAAACACATGTAGTTTCTGGAATCAATTGCCCTGCCTCGAGAGTCACTAAGTGTGCGCAATGAGGCCAATGTGTATTTTGAGAAAGATTCGGTATTTTGCTCTGCCCACAATCTGAGGAACCTCCACATAAAAAGGACAACATAGTGTTGAGAGTGAACTATAACTGAAGGTTATAGGTTCGATCCCTGCAACAACTACAGTTTGTGTTGCTTAAGTACGCCTGAGTTACAGAGTAGTCCTTCAAATATTCAGTGATATCAAGTATTCACAGAATGAAAGTAAATAAAATTAAACCTATGATGTTATAGAAATGTGGGTCATGACAGTGCATCCAAAAACTAGATTAAATAAGGAGATTTAATAGACATGAAGGAACAAAGAGGGATATTTACCAGTGCATGGAAGGAAGAGACGGAGAATATACCCAGCCGGCCCATCGCCAGCTTGGTGGGGCGAGAGGCAAAGGCCAGGAGGCGTTTGGGGTTGGGCAGCTCACCCCCCTGCAGGCTGGCCAGGTAGCACCTGAAGCGGAACAGATCCATGTGAAACTGCTCCAGGTTCTGCTCCCACAGGAAGATCTGTGGAGCGAGAGGGCAAAGACAATGCATCAGATTAATTGGACATCAAGGCTCCTGTTTGTCAACTCCAGACCAAGATGGAGAATCTCCTCGCATCCCCCAGAGGCTCCATTACCAGTTCGCCCAAAGTTTTGCCAATGTGCGCCCTCCGCGCCCAACGGTTTGATGTTTACTGGGGCAGTGGAGCAGGACATTGTGATTATCCACTGGGCCGTTCCCCTCCCAGTCACGGAGTTGCACTGGTGCTTCGAAGAGGCGGCCAGCGCCATGGCGGAGGGCTCTGTATCACTGCCAAGTAGCCCGGAGACCAGAAAAGAAACAATACTGCACATTCCACTGGCAGACAGAGGCTGGGAGTGCTTCGGCTTTCCAAGGAGAAGGCCTGTATCCTTTCAGCCCTGCACAATGTGAAACCCGACACTGCCAAACAGAACCGCTCCAACCAAACACTACCTAACTGACCAAACAAAGGCCATTTGATCTCCCTTCCCTGTAAACAGACCTATTAAAGACAATATGAGCTTTGCAATTAATTGAGAGAGTGGCAGGCTATCGACCGGTGCCAAATGTATACTGTGTCAAAAAAACCCCACAAAAACAAAAAGGACTCTGGTGGCTGATAGGTGTGTAGCAGAGGCAGCCTCTAGCATATGATACCTCAGAGATCTGTTACTTAATCCCCTCATACCTCCCTTGCTTCTTTGTCCATCTCCTGTTTCTTACGGAGCTGGACCGTTGCCTTTTTATCATTCCATCTTAAGTAGTTCCAGTACCAGCAGTAAGTTCACACTGAACTGAATGACAGGGAAATATTTTGTCCCAAAAGTATTATCTGCATGGTTGTTTTTTTTTTTTTCCACATTTGAGGAAGCTGCTCTGCCCATTCTGTTCCCATATTATATTTTAGTTTAGGATTTGAAATTATAGAGATAAATGAAAAATTCCTGACAAATTGAGCCCTTTGCTCTGTACTTGACTTTTCGAGTTTAATGTTTGGACATTATGCTGTCAAAATAATTGTTTTTATGATGTTGAACCGGGCAGAACAATGAATTTATACAATTTAGTACAACATGTATATGTCTTTGAGGGGATTTTTGAAGTTGGCAACTCAGACGAGCTGACGCGAGAAAGAAGAATGAAAACCTACCTGATCCAGGATCGTCTTCCTCTTCTTGGTGTCGGTGACAGCAGACAGCTGCATGTCCCCCATCTTCTTCATCTTCTCGTCCATGTCGATCTTCTGCTCCAGCTTCTTGATCTCGGCGCGGAGCAGCCGCACCGTGTCCTCCCTGTGGTGCTGGCGGGCGACGGCGGTGGCGCAGGCGGAGTGGATGGCCGTGATCCAGTTCTCCAGCTCTGTCTGGCTGCAGGTCTGCGTGGGGACAGACAGCCAAGTGGCACAGGTTAAACATTCAAAGTTAAACAAGCTCTTTATTTGCATTCTCCCTATTTTGATTTGCAGCTAATCAGGATTTAAAAAGTACAGCAGGAAAGAAAACAGAGTAGGTCAAGGTGCTCTTTGCCCACGGGAGATTTTTCAGTCACTCAGAAATCAGATGGCACGCAAGCATTCTCTTACCTGGAACAGAAAAGCATCTCCCAGGGAGTTGCTGAGACAAAACACAAAGTCCTTTTTAGGATGCTCCGGCACAGCCTGGACGATGCTGTTCTCCACCCAGATGGCGTGCTTGGGAATACTGTTGTTGTCGATCCCTGAACGGCCATCAGTCTCATAGAAGAACAGAGTGCAACCTGGGAAAAAGCAAGATAATCTGTGACTTGACAACACGGATGCCTCCTGGCCCCCAATTGTTCTAGGAAAGAATAACAATGATATGTTTTTTTCTTTTTCAGATACAGCATGACTTGCTCAAGCAATTTTATTCTGCTCTCCAGTGGCCAACATTAAGAAGTGCAGCATGGCTGTTTTGTCAGTGAGGGAAGCATCATGATCATCAGAGCACTGATTTCATTTAACACCCACTCAAATGGCATAAAATTTGATACTGGGGTTTGCATCATGCTTGTATTAAAGCTTGGTTTTAGGAGGTTCATTGAAGTAGATTAGTTTATATGTATTTCCACATAAACTGTTTTTATGTCAGTGAAAAGCTACACATCATCAAAAGCATTGTGTGCTGACTGAGCTGTACTGACACTAAGATTATGTGATAAAGTGTAAATGTTATGGACACACTGAGGGTATAACAAACCTTTGAGGGAAACCCAGTAACTCTTCCACTTGCGCCTTGTGGCCGACTCCACCTTCTTGTTCTTTTTATGCACGAGGAAGTTCTTGACAGCGAGCCTGCCAGCTTTGCGCACCATCCCCTGGGCGACGCCGAGCAAGGGGTCAGATTGGTAGGCGGAGCTCATCGTGCTCTGCTCGTCACTTAGGGCGGACCCAGCCTCCTCCAGGCTCTCCGTCTGGCAGGAGCTCATTTCCAGCTCCTGGCGGAAGTTCTCGTACACGCCCTGCGCGCACTCGCTGGCCCCGCCGCCGCTGCTGCTGCCGCTGTCGCTGCCGGCGAACATGCCGCGGCCGTGCGCCGAGCACACGGAGAAGGAGGCCGACATGGTCTTGTAGCGCCTGGACTGGTGCTCGGCCTCCGCCGTCACCCCGTCGATGCCGCTGTCCTCGTACTCGCTGCCCTCGCCCGCTGTGACATCCTGGGTCGTGGAAGAAGCACAAGACAGGTGAGACGGCATGGTGGCCGCGTTTTCTTCATCACTAAAGAAGGAGGCCAGTCAACAACAAAAACTCCTACCCTGACTGGCAACTAAGCTGCATCTGTAGATACAGGGTAGAGCCATTCTTGCAAAGCAAACATGTAAAAAACCGTGACTGCAGCGGTCTAACAAGAGTCCGTGGGTTGCTTAATCCTGAGGCGCTCCTTAAAATTAATTACTCCCAGCAAAGCATTTAGCGCTGTGTGAGTACAGCCTGCCCTCCCTGTGGCACCGCAGGGTCTGCCCCTCTCTTGCCCACATGGCCAAAGGCTCCTGGGAGATGAAGGGGGTTACACCGAGCTCAGTATCTCCATCTGGTCACATGACCCAATCATGCGCTCCAGAGCTCCATTCACAAGGGCTGACGGTGCCCCGCAGTGACAGGGCCACCATACACGTTTTACTGTTACACTCTTCCACAGGCCTGCGCTCATTATCATAACAAAAGACTGAGGCATTTCAAAGGGGGAGTGACTTTAAGCTCTGCCCCCCCCCCCACACACACACACACACACACATCATCGGATTCTCCTCTCCCAAGAAAAACAACAGTTTCATCAGGGAAACAACACATTGCTCCCTTGACACAAGATTTCTTTTTACACTTCATCCGTTTCAGCAGCTTATTATCTTTGAGGTGAATGCAGTGGGGGAAATGCTCAGACACAATGGGGGGTGGGGGTGAATGAGGAGTGCTGTCTTGTTGGTGATGCCGCCAGACTGCATTAAGATTCTGCACAGCTTTTCATACTCTGTCCAAGGAGAACAAAAGAGCCAGGACATATTTTTAACAGTTCAGGACCCTGACATCTCACGAACGTGAGGGAGTAAGAAACAGAGATGAATACGTTATTTACATATTCATGATTAAAGAAAATATTTGTTCTATTTTCTATTAACTGTGCCACATTTTAAATGATATTATTTGGGAAAAATTAGTCGCGCTACATCTTACCTGTATAGTCTGTGCCCTCCTGCCTTGCATACTGGCACACATGGCAGCTTGGTGGCTGCTAAGGCCTTCGGAGAGGCAGTGGGAACGCCGGCAGGGAAGCGTAAACGCGCCGTAAGTGTTCCCGTCCTCCTCTGATGGGGAGAGCATCTTGTCGTCCTCGCCCTCCCTGACAGCCCTGCTGGCGTCGTGCCACTTGGCGTAGCGGCTGTGGGGTTGCCTGCGGGCGGGGCCCTTCTGGCTGTACAGCTCGTCCAGCGAGTTCGCCCGGTCAGCGGAGTCCGTGGGGCTGGACTGCAGGTGGCCCTCGCAGTCGGGGAAGTCTCTCTCGTTGGCGGCGTCTATGATTTCCTCCGTGCTGGTCAGGTGCTCCTGGCTGAGGTCTGACAGGGAGAACTCCAGGCTGTCGTCCCGCCACATGTCCGCAGACTTGGACCTCTTCTTCTTGAAGCTGATAGTCTCCTTGGCCCCGTCCCGGGTTTTCTGGAGGTACGTTACCTCGCCTGTGTACACGTCCTCGTCCTGCACCTCCTCTGCAGTGGGGCCAGGCAGGGTTATGTGCATTGTATTCATGTGCACCGTGGGATTGGCCAGGTCATTGTGGAAGGACACAGGTCGGAGATTCATGGCCACGCGGTCCACCCAAATCGGGCTTCCAAAGTCTGGGAGGATACTGGTCTCGTTGAAGGGTTCCAGGCCATTGTCGGCCAGGGACTGTGGGATGCTCGGGGTGCTACTTGAGCGGGTGCTCGTCTCAGAGTTCCTGTGCTCTATTTTCCCTGACGAGGCGTGTCGAGAGCGCCTGGACTGCTTGTTGGAGATGCGAAGAGACCGAGACATGTGCTTACGTGACAAATAGCCACGCTCATTACCGTAGAGGCCATGGTCCCCATTTTGGCTCTCGACATTTCCCATGATTCAGAGGCTGAAAAGAAAAGGACAACCAGCTGAAATCAAAACTCCAAAAGAATATTAAACCAATGGAGGAACATAATCTGTTGTAATTTTAGCCCAGAGATTATTATTCGTTTGACATGCACCAGACATCAAATGAAAGATTGGTGTCTGTGTGTTAGCCTACCTGCAAGATAGTAATGATTTTTCTGGCATTTTTGTTTGTCACTGGATCTTCAGACAGTTTGGTCCTTGAGCTGCTGGTAGAGTCCACAAAGCTCTGAAAACGGATACAACCAGGTGAGAAATCGTATCAAAATTGTATCATGTGTGCTTCTAACTATGTTTTTATAATACTGGCTTGTGTGGAAAGTAATCAGCAGCTAAAGATGAATATGTAAACACTATAATTTTTATGCATCTATTGTAGCCTTTTATTGGGCCGTTATATAATTGTCAAAAAAGTTTTTACATAAAGCTAGAGTCGTCTTTTGCCCAAGAGCCCTGCATGCATCCATAGAGCATAATCCATGAGAGAAAACTTTATCCAGACAGCTTGAATACATTAGCAAGATAAAGAGATCAGTTAAATCAAAGCAAGTCTGAGCATTCATTAACTGCATCTAAGACGAGGCTTTAAGAAACAACCTCCCTAATGCTGAGGAAAAACAAGACGATCACCAGCCCAAGATTGTACGATCGAGCGCATCATATGTCTTCATGTTTAATCAGTTTGTTTCACAGATCAAAACTGAGCCTGTGATTGTACCCCAGTGTATCTGTGTGCGTATCGACTACTTAGCAAAGTCACTGTTGCAAAATATACAGCGACTTGGATTTGTGCAGCACAGACCCCCCCCCCCCCGAAAAAAACAAACAAACAAACAAACAAAAAACGCGATGCTTGTCACAAAAATACATCAGGGAGGTGAAATGAGGAAAACCACAACAGTGGAGCGAACAAAAACTCAACCCTGGTTTATTGCGCTGCTACTCCAGAAAGCTATTCCATAAAAAAAGGGGGCACTTTTGGTCAAGTTAGCTAAATGAACATCCCCTAAAGCGATTCACAACATGCACCAGGGCTGTGCTCACATGTAACGACAGCATGAGCACTGCGAGCCTGAGTAAACATAAGTTATTCAGAGCCCAAGTGAGCTATCCATGTAGTGTTGTTGTTGTCGTCCCTTCGAAGACATTAGAGAGGACTAGAGAGGACTGGGAGATGGGGAAGACGGGGGAAATGGGGGGGCTCTTAAGTTTTCGCCATAAAACACATTTGAACTTCATCTACCGGCCTTTGGGCTGGACAGCCTGCTCCAAAAAAGGTCCTGTTCCATGCCTGGGACCATCACCAGATGGGCAAGAAGATTACCACATTGTTGCCACATTGTGGCTGTTGTTTCTCCTAATGTGCACTCCACTCCTTTTCAGGACAGACCCTTGGGGGGGGGGTTCAAATGTTTTTGCGTGTGTAGCCAATGCTGATGAGTGGGAGCCCAACCGCCTGCTGCTGCATGCACTCAGGCTTACTGTGAAAAGGGGTGTTACATAAACCGGAGCTGACCCCGTTTTTCTACCTTATGTCGCCCCCCCCTCTTCATTTTGCTCACTCACTGCCCCTCACTGGTACTGCAATGCACAATGTTTGATGCTGATGGAAGTCCATTTATTTTTCATACAACCCTGCAGTTTATGGCCGGCTTCATTCAATCCTACCGGGCGGAGGGGAAAAAAGAAAGTGCAGGAAAGAAAAGGAGACTTAAGAAGCAGAACTACAAAATGCGACTGCACTCACTACGGGAAAAAGGACTTGGTTAGGTACAAAATGCTCAAAGGCTTATAAAAGACATTACACCAAGGGCTACTTCAGGGCTTGTTGGTACTCTTTCCCACACAGCACACTATTTTTTTTTCATATATCCGAGGTGAAAGTTTAATGGTTCTGCAGTAGAGCTGGACTGATACTGGATTTTTGGGACTGATGCATATTCATGTGCACACACGCACACACATACAGGTAGGTGGTTAGGCCGTTGGTGGTGGAGATGATAGTTTTTGCTCAGTGTTGTATTGTTTTTATTCAACTGACCAGGGGCTACACGTGGAAACTAAGTTGTAGCTAAATCTGGTACAAAGCATCTTTTCTCTCTGTTCAAGATATTTCTATTTATCTACTTTCACCATTTCTAAATGGTGACAATAAATACAGGAACAAAAGTTTCCATAGTGACATGTAGTAGACAGCATTTGCGCCAATACAGATATATCTGTGTAAGTGACCAACCAATACAGGCTGATAAAAATCGGCCCAACGAGATATTGGTCAGGCTCCAGTCTGTGGACGTCATCCCTTAGAAGAAACAAAATATCTAGTGGGTTTTAGACCTGATCATCACGCTGTAAGGCCTAAAGGTCCTCATAAAACTTTTAAATACAATAAAATAAAGCCCTAAAAGCAACTTCTTTGATGGTCTAACAGTTGGTATTTTGTTGATGAAGCTTCTGCTATTTATGGGAGAGCTTTAATCCAGTGCTCCCCTGGAATTGCTAGTGTTCTCAGTGGGTTTGATGATAAAATCTAGTTAATTTGGCAAGAATTTGGCCTGAAATGTGTGAACCAGCCAGTGACCAAATATGCCAGAACAAACAAAAAATTAAAAATAGCTGGTTGTTTCTGCAGCACTGTCTAGAGTGCAACAAAGCCGCCTATTACTGTGACTACACATTTACTGTCCTCTCTCACACAGTGACAGTCACATTTCGACAGAACAAAGGTAGCATCAAAGTCTAGGAAAACCCAAAATTGATTTGAAGAGAGGGAAGGAAAAGTGTGTATGGAAAATAAAATTATGCTCAAACTCACATGAGAGCTCAAGTCAAATTAGTGATACAGCGTGGGCGAGTCCACTCAGCCATTATCAAATCAGCACATTCGGAGGCGGAAACCGATCCAAATTTTAGCCCAAAGAGTTTTATTAGTTTGAACTCGTAGTAGGATCCCCGATGAATCAGCAAGCTACCTGTGCCTCATTCAAAGGGACAAAAGAGCAATGATTGCCTCTAAATATATAGATTTCCACTGAAGCTTTTAAGATAGGAGAACACAATGAGGCTCAACTGGAGAAGTGAATGAAAATGTACAAATGAATAAGCAAACAGTGGCAAACAAAGTAGAAGGAAATGAATGTTTTGGAATCGCCCGCATTTATTTTATAAATTTGTCTGAAGTATGATCAGATCTTCATCCTATTTACAATAATGAACAAACACAATCTATTCTAATTATAGGACATAAATCATCATATTGTTCTTTTCCGTCCTAAATACCTCATTAAAAACATTCTCAGTGTAGGATGGATAAAGTATGTGAAGCTCGATGTTTAAGACGCCGACAAATGCCAACGGGGGGCAGGAGTCAGCGAACCTGGATTCCAGTCAATGAGACCAGATTAGGGGAGTGAGAGATACTTTGACCCATATAAAAAGAAAAACCTGAAAACACTTTGTGTTTGTTGTTCACATGCAGCATCTGCTGATGTGAACCGTGCTTCAGATCTCTGAAGACTTGCTTTTAAGAACTGGATATTTCTGAAAGAATTTAGATACTCATCAGTCACCATTTAGGCAAACTGGCTATAAATGGAGACAATTTAGTTCTGTGGCTACTTTCCCTAGAATCTGGCGCCGGGCTAAAGGAATCGTTGAGGCTGGTTAACATCTGTTCGATGGTCTTACACCAATCATGGTGCGTGGAGCCTGGTGTCCACAGCAGGATATAACTGAGACACCACGGAGGCATCAGAGGACACATTGACACTACTCCGCAACTGGGAAAATGGTCAGTAGACCAACAAAACGAAGGTTGAATTATTTGAGGAGAACATGCAACACTACAAATGGCGTACGATGGGTACTGCAGACCAACATGAGAACATCATCTCAAAGGTAAAAAAGACTGGAGGAAACCTCACGATTTAGGGCGGCTTTCTGGGCCTGGACAGCTCAGTGATTTCCCAAGTATATCAAGGTATCTTTTAGGATAATGCCAGAGTGGCTTTCCACAGGCTCAGTAGGAGTTGGGTGATGCCCAGACCTTAACCCAGCAGATCCTGTGGAATTCCCCCCAAATGTTGTGCAGATCTCATCCAAAGCTACAAGGAGCATGACTTTGAGGTTATTGCTTCTAAATGGGGGTTCGACTACTGATTAAATCCAGGGCGTCACTTGTATTTTCTACCAAAACTGTGAATGTTTAATGCGGAAAACGGGGAAGTTTTTTTAGTACTTTATATTTTTCAAATTTTGAAATACAGGAACATTGTGTTTTATTGTGACTATAGTATCTGAATGCAAGGTTAAAACAGCCTAAATTCCATAACGCTATGTTCTCTAAAGCTGCAATGCTGCTGGGAAACAGAATTCATCATCAGCTCTTTATTAATACATGAGGAAGAAATAGCAGGGTTGGAAAAGACGTTCTAGTGCACCAGATCCCCAGGAATAGCCAAGGGGTTCCATTAGAAATACCTTCAAACATGGGTTCCAAAGTTAGTGCCCCTGTCTCTTTCCTGTATCATCACTGCTATCTTTCATTTAAAAAAAATAAATAAATAAAATAATAATTAAAAAAAAGAATCGCACTAATAAATAAAAATTAGACAACAATTAGACTGGAAAAATGCAGTCCCTAATTTGGCAGTGTGTCAGAGTCGGTACCCAAATAAGTGGGTCACCCCTTATTTTCAGCAGGCTGCATAGGAGAACAGGGCAGCAGCAGGACTTGGAGGATTCATCTGTTACAAGCCCTTAATGAAATACATAACCACAGGAGATTCCAGCCACCCACAGACCAGAAAGCAGAACAAGTTTTATTGTGACTCCAGATCAGCAACACGACAGCTTCAGGGGAAAGCGCAGATATTCACAACTGCTAACGCTACTCGGGGAATTTGTCAACAGTCGAAACATGAAAAGGCATCAAGCCGCTTCCAAGTGAGTCGCTGACGGGCAAACATCCAACTCATAAAGTCCATAAAATCCAGTTCTCATGTCAAGACAAATAAGGTATAGCACTTGCATTTTGTTGCTACACCAGGGTGGGTCATGCATTACACGCTAAACGCCCCAAAAATATTATTTCACACTACACAATGAAAAGTTGATTTTGATCCAGAACTACGCAGATTTGTCATCATTAGTCTGCTCTCGAGATGCTACAATCTATAACGGAAAAGTTATGTTTGCACATCAAGAGGTATTAGATTTCGCTCTTTCCCCAATGGACAGAATCCAGATTTATGTTTAAAAATACTATCTAGAAGATATCTTTAATATGTGCATGACAGTACTGGAACATAAATGTCACACATTCTGATTTATGCCAGGACCGCTCTATTTCACAAGAATGTTGGTGTTATTGGACACTGTTTTCGGGGAGTAGTGTTCATATTTTCAGTTCCATGTGCTGTGGGATTTTTTTGTTTCTGAAAGACAGTATGTGACAGGTAGATTTAGACTTGCTTTTATTAAAGACCTATTTAAAAGCCAAGCTTATATTTGACAAATACTCGGGCCTGTTGGAACAGGAAAAAGGGAAAACTGCCCTAACTCCCACCTGCCCTTCTTATCCTTCAGATCCCTATGGACAAAAAAAAAAAAAAATGTCAAGTTGTTTGTGTCATTTGAGTAAAAAGATGAAAAAATTCTTGCACCACGGCCAGAAAATCTGACGTCTGGACTTTCAAAACAAGGTAGAGAACCTGCTGACAGTTTCAAACAACTGGTCACACATTCCTATAACCGTGGAAAAACAATCTTCTAATAAAGCAAACAAATCTGAAGATGGCAGAAAGATCTTTGTTGCGTAACCCACTGAAATCAGTTACATAATGCAACAGAAGCTATAAACAAATTGGGCTCAATTTTGCAGCAATCTGATTTCGACTCGATGCATTACTCAGACTCTTGCGAACACGGTCCTGTCATTTAACCTAACTACTACAGTGGTGAAAGGCAAGAATGCACTGGGGCCGACTAGTTACAAGCTCCAACACAAAACCCTGTAATCTGAACGCTCCACACTCTAGAGATAATAACACAGGTAGTTGTATGGAAGGGGGGTTGGGGGGGCTGCCGCTGAAAGACCGCACTCAAAACAGCTCACATTTTTCCGCTGATATAGAGTCATATGCTTCTGTGGCGAAGGAAAGGACCAAACTGCAATCTCTTGTTCTCATGACTCATTTTCTGCTCCCGAGTGTGCTTGGCTTTATTTAAGATTCTATTAAGCCGGAGGGAAATTTCGCATCAGTGAAGCTTGCACATCCTCTTTCAAATGTTTCATGCCTGTGAGAAACATCCGCAACAGAATAGCATTTATTCGGGATGATGATGATGAACAAAACAAATATTTCCTCCAGTCTTATGTTAACAGCTCTGATGAAAACTATATGCCACTGTCATAAAGTCAAATAGTGGTTTCCCCGACTTGGATCCGTAGCCCTAGAAACTGAGTAACAAACAGCTGGAAAAGGGGGCTTTTGGTGAAAATGAAAGTAGCCCCAGACTGGTCTTGGAGTAGGTTTGTGCCAAGTCGTGGTACAGAATATATCATGGAGCAACAGGCTAGGCGGGATTTGGCTCATCCAGCATGGATTTACCCAGCCTCAGTAAAAAATGTATCTGTAGAAAATACAGCATTTCAAAAAACTGAGCAGGTGTAGCATTTTCAGATTGAATAATTTTACTGCCATTACTAATATTTGCCTTTTTCAACATTAAATCTGGCTTTAACACTTGCATTTCCATGGTAGCAGGTGAGGTAACATTGAACGAAAAACAATTTTGTACAACATATATCTGAAACAATGAAAAACAGTAAGCCCCCCAACCCTCTGGTAACTTTTCATTTTCTACAGAATTGATTTCACGTGTCTGAGGACAGTGGCGGACGCTTTGCCTGCTGTGTGTGACCCGTCTGGAGGCCGTCATGAGAGGCTCAGCTGGTCGTGCATTATGGGACTTTGTCGATGCAGGACAGCAGCCTTCAGATGGATGCCAGCACATCTCCAGCAGAATAAAGGCTGACAGGACAGCTGATGTGAGACCTGGCAGCATAGCAGCAACCAGTGTCAGAGGTAAATACTGAAGGTAGTTTGGCAATTTTTTTTTTGAACAAAAAGGTAGGTAGTTGTGCAAATTTTTGACAGTGAGAACTGCACGCAAGACTAAAGTAGGACATCTAGAGTTAGTACCATAGTTTACATTATTCAAAACTGACAGGTTTTATTATTTAAGATAATCTGAGCAGCCAAGTAAGTTTCAGTATCGCAAGATGATGGGAAAACTGAGTCATGGTGCCTTTGTGTAGAGAGAGATGCCCTGTTTGCCCTCATTAAACTGTGTTCTCTCTAACTAATTAAAAACAACAAGCCCTAATTGTCTGGTAGATGCAAAGGTCAGCACCCTAGAAATGGCATTTTAAGGGTGAACTATTTTTTGCAATGAATCTGCAAGCCCTGATTTTGGAGCCTGTTGTTGAGCAGCAGCAGCAGCTGGTGTTGAGCCTGGTTACACCTTTGTCGCTGCCAGTGTTTTCACTGGGGCAACGTTGTGTGCAGAGGTCATCGCTTCAGCCGGTGTTTTTCAGCTGTTAGGGGCTTTTGTGTACAGCAGATGTTGCAGGTTTCATTGGCTCGATAAATCTTTTGTCAACGCCGAAAGCATGAGAATACTTTCTAAACTTCTGTGGTCACTGGTAACATTGACACTTACTGAAGTTTTTTTGTTTTGTTTTGGTTTTTTTTACAAAAAAGTATTTTTGCCCTAAATATTTGTCTTGGATCCTGTAACTGTGGATCCTGGTTATTATGCACTGGGTGTATTGGGAGATTTGAAAAAATAGCACTTACATTGTAATAACAAAGAACAGCATCTCACTTAAAAATGAATGCAATTGTATGAAATGGTGAGAGCAAACATCGTCTGTCTATATTTTTTCAAGCTGACTGAAGAGGATCGTTCTGTGCCAGACTCCTTTCATCTTTATCATCAGTGCCAGCAATTCGCTGGTCCAAAGGGTCACAACTAAGGTGCTATCAGACCACATCCTGCTTATGGCTTTTTAGCTCCTCGTTAACAATCTTTGAAGTCCCTAAACAGCTGTTAATTGGGGGTATACATGAGCCACAGACCACTGTTAGGACAAGGGGGGTTGGTGAGTGGATAGAGGTTGAGGTTTTGGCGATTCCTCTCACTTCAGTTCTGCAGGCGGGGTAAGAGACCTGTGCTTTTTAATCCAGTTTGGGGGGCGTTTCTGTTAAAACCGCAACCTGCATCCTACTATACGCCACCTCAAACCATCCCAGCATTTAAGAATGGACCTGCACAGACGGACAACCACATCACACCAAATCGCATCCTGCTCAGATTAAAGGACAACCGACAACACAGTTTGAAACCTGAAGCCGAGGCACTAATTAACCCCCGTCAGCTTGTCAGATGAATGTAAGGTCCCCTCATCATCTCTGACGATTTTGGATTTGTCAGGATAACTTAAGTTCCGCTGAGTATCTTAATTAAAGCAAATGTCCTAGATAAATCAACTGTCATTTCCCTCTTTGATCTTGCCTAAATTTCCATTCTCTAAATCAGGGCTACGCTGCTCATTTTCTCAACATCTGTCATAATTATAGTGTGTTGGACATTGAGTCAGAGCTACAGTGGTCATTTCACCCCTTCTGTCTTTAATTCTGGTAGCAGCTGCTTTTAGATCTGTAAATCTACTGTTAGAATTTCTGTAAATCCAAGCTTTGTACCAATTTAAGCTGATTTGGATGAGAAGTCTCTTAAACTTAACTCTCAGTAATATGAGACTTAAATCGGACGCCGAAGAGACATTCAACGACAGCCAGTGACAGGAGGATCACACAGGAACTCAAGCTCAATACCTTAACAATGTGTGATTGAAGTATTCATCTGGGAAGAGAATAAAAATGCTCTGCGTAATGGAAAAAAAACAGAAAAACAAAAAAGGCGTCAGCCACTGTGACAGATATCACAACCACCATCACCAGAGACTTCAACAAGTTGACCTTCTCATAGCCTGTAACTGTCACTGGTGGTGAAAAGGTCTCCCCTGGCAACGTGGAGCATCAACACTGGTCTGCCTTTACACGCCTCACATTCCAGGCTTACAATTCACTCCTCCACGGTCTTGACTCCGACCACGACAAACAATTTCCGATTCCCTCACACCAGGGGCGAACACGCCTGACGATCAACGGTATCGATGTTAGCGCCCGCCGGTAACCCAAATACCACCTGGTGTTGTGCCGGTTTTCTGTTGCACTGGCAAACTGATGCACGCACCAGGGAGTTATTATCCACTGAGCGCGGGTGCGGGTGATGTATACGTAAGACAGCTGTAAAATGAAATAAGATATTGGTGGAAACGTCTGAGATGATATATAATATTTGTACTCAGTAATTTAATCTTCAACAACTGCCAAGGCTTACCAGCTTTTTCACTAGAGAAAATGTCTGGCAAATAGTAGCACGGAGACCATGTGAAAACTGGGGCAATGTTTCCCAATAGAGAGCTTTCATGTCAGTGGAAGATGGAAAAAAAAAGTTTACAGTCTCCTCTGTGTTCAAGTATATCTATGCCTCTGGCCAGAGGCATTCTGTTTCTGGGGTTGTCTGTCCATCCGTGATATTCTCGTGAACGAGTTATCCCAGGAATGCCACGAGAGAATTCCTTCGACTTTTTGGCATAAAAGTTCACTCAGATGAACTGAACCGATTAACTTTTCTTGGTCCAAGGTCAAAGGTCACCAAAACTCAAGAATTCATACGCTAATATTAAAAGAAAACAAAAATCACACAAATGCCCAAAAGGATAAAATGCAGAGCATCAATGATGATGACGTCATATATCAAAAAGGCCAAAGGTCAATTTTACCAGCAATTATCCAACACCATAATTAAGGCACAGAAGGGGGGATTGGGACTATATTTCACATGCCCACCTGGAAATTTGAAGCATTGTCTACTGTCATGGCTATAACTTCTTGTTCTATCAGAATCAGCTTTACTGGCTGAGCATGTGGACACATACAGGGGGGTTTGATTCCTATTTTTGTTTCTGTCGATGAACTTACACCCTAATAAAATAGACATACAGTCAAACAAGAACAACAAAGCTCAACAATGTAAAGTCAACTGATTTAATCCATACAATACCCCCCCCCCTCAATTCCTAGAACACAGACAGGGATGCAAACTGCAACTTGACTTGTTGATGGGGGCAAACAACCTTGAGGCATTCATTCAGTGTTTCTAAATCTGAGGGAGTTGAGGGTTCAACCTTGGTCAACAAGCTTTCACTGAGCCCAGCTGGCTTGGCGATCTTTGCACTATTTAAAAAAAAAAAATAATTCAAATCTAATTGAATGCCCTGCTCTTATTTAGTAAGCCAGCAATCCCACAAAAAAACAGCCCTGAATGGCTGCCGTTGATGCCTTCAGAGCATTGGCCGGTGCACTGCTGGGTGAGCCATTCACCTACCAATCTCAATATGGCAGCCGACTTGTCTTTGCCTGAATGTCCCCTTTGCTGGCAACAGAATACGCACAATGGCAGGGACGCGGAGGAGCTGCCATCCCAGGCACTGGAAATGTGTTTTCTAATCTGGTTCACTCAGAATCTTCTTCCACAGAGGCGATCATTTGCTTCCAGGTCAGTGAGTGGGAACACCAAGCATAGCTCCAGTTCGAGTGTGTTCTTTTATGCAGCAGCACAAGTGCAGACGCACGATCCAAACTCCACTCCAAAAAAAAAAGGCAGAAAAAACCCCACAAACACCCGCATCTGGGTCAACGTCAAGACCCATCTTCGTCATTTTGATTCCAAAATTAATGTTGAGGGAATACACATTTTAGGCTGTGTTGCAAATGGTTACTAAAGACGAGAGAGTATGCCTAGACCCGGTACACTGGATGATGAGATGAGACTGCTCCCTAAACTTATCCGAGGAAGTAAGAACAAGTTTCCCAATAATGTTCTCACAAAATAAATGAATAAATAAATAAATAATTCAAGTGTGCGTGCCTCTTTGAGTAACCGTTCGGTTCCTTCATCGGTTACTCACAATGCATCCCGATATTTTGCATGTGCTACGCAGACCTAAATCATATTTCTGGATGGAGCCTGCGGAGAAGTCGTCCCTGAGCACCACCTCGGCAGTAACAACCCCCCGCGGAGCTCCCAGCTTGCTGCCGCATTGCATTGTGCACCGAAGCAGAGCTGAGCTGGATCCCCTACACACATGACTACACAAGGCCGGTCAGAAAACGTGTCCGCTTCCTCCGAGTGGACCTGATCATAGTTTCCAGTGCAGCCCCCCCCCCCCTTTTTAAATTGCCCTGAGGTAAAATGTCACTTAGAAAGCAACACTTCAGCTTGAGTCCAGTACCGTCGCCCATTTACCAGGTTTTGAAACCTGGTAGTAAACACCCAGTCATGTGCAAAGGCATCCAAGCAGACACTCTGTACCACTATGGTGCAGGATCTTTTTAATTAAGTTAAATGTCAGTATGTTGTAAAGGTAATAGTTCATTTCAGCTGTCAAACATATCATTCCATTATAATTAGCAACATAATTATCCCTGCTGATGTACTGCTAGAACTCCTTTACCGACATTTTTGATTATCATTACATATTCAGCTTAACACTTTTTTGACAAGCCAAACCCCACAAACCTGGTCTCTGTTATGATTTAGAATTAAAATGACTATGGCTCAATCTGCCGCTTGCCGTCAAATGCTTGTGTGGCGGAAGTGGATTAATGTGCTGAAGGTTAAGGCACATTTATTGATAGCTAATACCCTAAACTTTCACGAAAAGCTCAGTGGGATGTGAAAGGTTTAGTCCAACCTGCAAAGGGGCATCATGATAAGCCCGGCAGTGCCATGTAACCATTAATGATCACATGATACTGTATATCATAATGTGCTTCTTTCTCTACCTCTGTTTCCTGGCACTCTCTTCTTCTCTATGTGTGAAATAAAAAGGAAAATACCTCAAAATGACAAACTTAAGGCCACATTTGCTCATGCTCTCTACATTTGAAAATGTTTGGAAGAATTTCTTGCCAAATTGCATTTCCATGTTAAAACAAGATGATTTATTCTTATTTTCACAGAATCGCAGCTTATGGGGAGTAAATTACACGGCAGACCAAACATTCGTTGATAAGGATGATAAAAATCAAAGTTTGACTGTAATCAAAAGAAAACCACTGGCAGCTGAAGCCCAGGCAGCGCCACATGTTTGAACCGGGGAATGGGCATTCAAATGGAAACTGATTTGCATGCACCAACAGCAAAAATACTTACATGGGTGACTTACTTAAAAACTTGGATATGCACATGTAATTTATGAAACAAAGAAAAATAATTAATTTAATGTGATACTACTGGCTTTCACAGAGAGGGATCCCTTTTATAAAGCTCTGTTATCCTAGGTGGTAGAAATAACCAGATCCCCCTCACTTATCACAGTCTTGTAGGGTGTGCCATTAGCTTTTTGCCACATTAAATACCTGCTGAAGTTGGCCACTCAACAAGTGTCAACGATGCAACTCAAACAGTGGCCAGAAAAAGCTCACTGTGGAGCTCCACACATAGTCTAACTTTTATAATAAGCTAAGTATCAGAAAGACCAGCTGATCTTGGATGAACTCCGTTGCCTCGTAAATCTACAATATGACCTCTGTTCCAGTGTACACTGGTCCGTTCCATTAAGTGAAGCTTATGACACAGGGCCGTGCGAAGCAGTCTGTGGTTCACAATTATTTTCCTCTCAGGAGAATAATTTTGTGAGGGCGAATTAAGATTGAGGACAATGGTCCCGTTGCATGTGTTTTAATATGAGGGTTTTTAAAAGAACTCTGTGCTTTTTTGTTGTTGTTGGTTTTTTTTTAAAGGCGTGCTTTACTCCAGTCATAACGCTTGTATTGTCAAGACCTATACGCCTGAAAGCTGGAGCCTGACCTCCTGTCCTGCTAAGCCACAAACGGTCAATACATTTCCATAACTATGACACCAGATGACCATTTCTCACCCCTCTCCCCACCACAGGAGTCACACAATGGGCTTCAAACACAAAGCTGGGATTTTAAATGAACTCACACATCATAAAGTCCTCAAGCTCCCCCTCCACAACCTCCCCCACCACCTCCTCCTCCAGGATGCGCCCTGGGAATTCTCCTTGACTTTGACCACCTCACGCATTTGCAATTCATCATCATCTCCTTCTCAGCATCACAAAACCGCTGCCACTGCCGCCGCCGCTTTGTCATTACAACGACACAGACACAAGCTGCATTGTTTGCGTCTGGCACTGAATGGAGGGCAATACAAAGGCTTGCTGCGTGCAGTTGTAGGTAAAGTTTTTGCCCCACACAAGGAGCGCTACAGGTACAAACATGAGGTGGGAACCCCACCCTAAACACAGGCCAGGAAGCCCCCAGCACACAAAACACACATTAAAATTCTAAGATGAGAGCATGGAAATGCAAACACTGGTGGAAAACTAATCAAAACCACATCCAAAGATGATAAATCCTTAAAAAATACATACCCCAAAGGCAAACCATGATTTACAAGAGCTTTGGTTTCATCTGACAAATTTAACTACAGTCAGAAATACACTGAAATCTATGCTTACAGACACAGATTGACTTTGTTTGTGTGTGAATAAACTGGTGTTATGTAGCACCTCTTTTGGTGGTTTGAGACCAGAGAGCAATTTGTCTCTCCCATCTGTTAAATACTAGCCAAACAAATTTTGCAAAGGAGCTAATACAGTGACTTACCTTACTGTGTGCAACCAGGAAGTGTCACTTCTGCTTCTTCTCCCAACAATAGCCAAGAGAAATCCCACACATCCCTAAAGGGGAAATTTTAAAGCTCCACGTGAGGGGGATTATTGATACTTCTCCTTCAACTTCACAGCAGACTGGCTCCTATATGGAAGGATGAGTGGAAG
This sequence comes from Istiophorus platypterus, assembly GCA_016859345.1. Taxonomy (NCBI): domain Eukaryota; kingdom Metazoa; phylum Chordata; class Actinopteri; order Istiophoriformes; family Istiophoridae; genus Istiophorus; species Istiophorus platypterus. Next base: position 6,282,677 of record CM029116.1, read on the forward strand.
AACTGAGGACAGGAGGGGGAGTGACTGTTTGTAAATCCCCTGTTCTCCTCCTGTTAGTTCTTTCACACTCTTCACTCCCTCACTCCCTCCCTCCCTCCCTCCCTCCCTCCCTCCTTGCCCCCTCCTTCGTTCTATAATTCCATCCCCCTAAACTACAAACCTACTGCTAGCAGGAATGCGTGTTCCCTCCCTCGTCTCCTCTGTAATTGCCCTTTCAATCCCATATGCGAAGCATCATGTTTACACTACATGTTGTAGCCTTCTCATTGTCCAAAGAAACTGATAAGAGCAACAGCTATCTCAAAATTCAGAGTCAGATTCAGGCCGGCATTTCTCAGCAAAAGCCTGTTGTTGTAAACTTGAGCTCATTATTGGCTCAGACAGAAAATAGTCCTTGCTTTCATCTCTTTTCTTTGTGGTTTAAAGAGCAAGAATAAAAGTAATAAAATAAAAATTTTAACAAATTTTCTCTTCACCTCAAAAGGTAACAGGGGCTGAGAGGTCGGGGTCTTGGTGCGTTGCAGTGAATAAATTGGAAGATTGAGCGACGGCCCAAAATGGACCTGCGAATGAGAGAAAGGCTGGGCTTGCTGTTGTCATAGCACCGGCAATGTCGTGTGGCTATCACGTCAGCAGTGACAGCAGCACCGGATTCGTTTTGAGACGATGGAACCGGCAGAGGGAACGGGGGGTGGGGGTGGGGGGCAGAGGAGGGAAGGTATAAAGACGTCTGTTCAGCTGCAGCCTGCATCATGTGCTCCAGAAGCAGCTTTGCCTGCACACCAAACAGTACAACATGCCCGGAGCTAGTCGAGGGTGGAGGCACAACACTGACAACCAAACAGAGGAGACACAGAGAGAGCACTGAGCTTAGTCTGTCTGAGAGGAGTCCTGAGATTGGAGCAATGAATTGCCATGTCTAGACTTTGTGATGACTATGACCAAAATAAAAAGCACCCGGCACTGCAGCCAGGCTGGCTTCCTCTCAATGTAATTTTCATGTCCTGCCAAGGTTGTGACCCTGATATTAAACTAAACCACTGGGGCTTCATAGTAAAAAGGCAGGAATGTCCGGTCTGCAGAGGCAACCAGACATAATAACCTGCCTTCTTATCAACTCTCTGAGCCCAATTTCACACAGGTAATCTGTCAGGATGACAGATTTCACTTTGAGGTTTTTGATGACACGGTTGCCACAAATTTGACAGACAAAAACAAAAACAAAATTAAATTAAAAAAAAACCCAAAACGAAAACAAACAAAAAAACTCTTGCCAATTTCTTCTTTTCAATCAGTGAAGCAGTTTGTTGGGATGTGATCCAATGACAACAGTGGACTTGGAAGCACAGGATACAGTCTGAAGACATGATGTCGAGAGATTATTATTTAAACTGACAATCTACTGAAAAGTGTCGAGAAAAAAAAACATTGATGTTATTCCTTGATGATTTGTTTTGATAGTAGAAACCGACAACCAAATATGAACCTGTAGAACTTCTGTAGAATTCTCATAGGTACAGGCTGAATACATCTTTAACTTCATCATAGTTTATGTTACATGACACAGATTCTCATCTGCTCACCCCCCCCCTGCAAGAAAAAAAAAAAAAAAAACAGGAACACTCAGCAGTGCAATATATGCGTTTATCAGTGAATGTGGACTTGCGCTGAATCCACGTCTGCACTCGCTCAGAGCCATTTTTAGAAATGTGGATTGCTTGCATGGAGCTCAGCTAAAACAAAATGCCCTGCTTTCTCATCACTGGCACCAAGCTATTAAAACCCCGTGCTACGCACGCTCAATTTAGGACCTGACTGAGTTGGATGTCCAATACATTGACAGGCCATTCAATAACACAGGGGCAATTTGGCAGGTGAGACTACGGATACAGATCCACAGCAACACTCCAGACTGCTGGTGCTGTCCAGGTGTCACAGCCGACCGCAATCACTGCCAATCACCTTCAGGAGGAACCCCCCCCCCCCAAAAAAAACAGCTGAAGGCGGTGGAATGACAGCCATCCATCTGCCAGAGTATGCGAAGTTCACTGAATGTGACATTTCACAAAAACTACAACAATCTCAATTGTTTTTATAAAAATATAATACAATATTATTTGTTTTCATTTTCTATTAGATTACCAATTGTACCTTCAGGGGAAAACTGAATCCGATAAAGGTTTTCATGATTTGCGGCAGAAATTGGATTACAGAGATTTCTTTTTGCAAGATCTTCAAAACATAACGACAGAGTGAAAACACGTTTTATAAAATGAGCTGAAAATGAAATGCTGAAATATCTAATATGAATTTCATAGTGTCCGGCTTTTTAAGTTAAAATATGCCCAAGCCTGCTCAAGTTACTCAGGAAGCCTTGGGTTATTTTAGTCATTCTTAAAGTAAGTTTTTCCAAAGCAAATTGAGTCTAGGTTCACGTACTTCTCCTTTATTTTTGCATGTGTCCCAGCTCCTGCCAGTAAAGGAAACCAACCAACCAAACAAACAAACAAACAAACAGCTGAATCTGCCACCACCAGGCTTCACAGAGGGGATGGTGTCAGACAGGTGATGAGCCGTGCTTTGACTTCAACAGAAATAATCTCATTTAGCCACAAAGTGGTTGGACTCCAGACTGAGATTTGAGTGTCAGTGCAAAAAGTCTGAACACTTGACGATTAACAGCCCCCTCCCCCTTCATTGTTGTACATATCTGCAGATATAATTCAAACTCGTCATTTGGGGGGTCAGTGCACGGAGACCGGTCACATAAATTCTCACTTCTCTGCTCTAAGGTGAGACTGTTGACGCCACAAAATGTGGGGGGAGAAAAAAAAAAAAAAGGTCGATGGGGTTCAAGACTTTCTCAAGGCACAGGAGCTTAATATGTCAAGATGCCTACCTAGCTAAATCACAGCGCTGCTTCCCAGAATAGCTTTAAACAAAGGCCTGTTAATAATTGACTACGCGCTGCTTTATTATAGCAATTCTGAATGGACCATGGGACGACACATTATTCAAGATGATGTAGCTGCGATGTTAAAGTCTCCACTGTATAATGTATTTATCTGAGGGATGTACTGAGGAAGACAGTCAACACTGCTACTGATCAAAACAAAGACATACACCAGGCTTATTTCAATACAGGGAGTCAAGGCCAGCCCGTGTCGCTCTGTAGGAGACTAAAATTATTGGGCAAGTGTAGCATGACTTTCCCTGACCAGGCTGTGCAGATGTAATGTCTGACATTGTGCACCGCAGTACAGAAACGCAATGACACAGGTCAGGTGCGATAAAAACCACTTGCGTGTATCAGAAACAACTCTTAACTACAAAGCCAAGATGGTTTCTTGTCTCTCACCAGTGAATCCCTCAATTAACATAGAGGGGATGAGTACTGCCAACAATCAGGCAACGAGATGTAGATTCAAAACATCTGCAGTCTGTTGATTCAAACTTTATTCTCAGAGCTGTTCACAAAGCTACTATTGTATAAGGACAAACTGTGCATACATCAGAATGAAGCAGATTTTACTATTGAACAGAGTGTCGGCTGTATAAAGCATCTGATTCAGCATAATGCCATGAATGTACAACTCTGAAAGGTGGTGATGGGGGGGGGCAGCCACGGCCTTGAGGTTAGAGAGACAGGCATGGAACAGAAAAGGTTGGAAGTTTAAGAAAAATGGCTGGAGGGGGATAAATGAACGGCGCTTTCCCCTCCCTCAACATCCAAAGCAGTAGCACACCTCGATACATGGCCCCCAACCCCCCTACCCCCATCCCCGAACTTCTCCCTGGGCGCTACAGCGCGTGTGCCCACTGCCCCGGGTGTGTGTAATAAAATACTTAGACGTTAAAAGGATTCTTTTGCTTAACCACAACAACAACACACTGTGGTTTCCATCTGAGAACATAGATGATCCATTGTACTGAAAAAGAACACCATGTTCAACTGATATCTAGAGGAGAAAAAAAATGCAACTGTTATGCAAGACATAAAAGCAGCAACCCCAGCCCGGGTAGAGATCATTAGTGGAGGATCCTGTGGTCTCCAGCAGAGAGCTGCCTCTCAAGAGTCGACATCAAAGACACCGGTACAGAGGGGGAAATAATTTAGGATGCAGAGAGAAAAAGCCGGAATTGATTGGTCAGGACTGAACGTATACAGCATAGGTGGCTCTCAAATATTAGTTATCAAAAGATGCTTGGAGCACATCAAAGTGCAGCGGTCTGCACTTAACAAGCAGCTGGGTATGGTCAACTACGTACTGATCTGGTTATACGGAGCATGCTGACCACACTGAGGCCCTCAATAATCTATGGCCTGGTAAGCACTGAATATCAGGACAAAAATAAAAAATGTGTTCAGTATGATTTAAGGGATAATCACACATCCGTTTCAATTAGAGTTGCAATCAACAATTATCTTCTTATTGAATATCAGTTGATTCCATTTTGTATTACTAGGTTGGTCGTTGGGAATTTGTGCATTATGCTGATCACAATTTTCCAAGAGGTTGTGGCGATGTCTTCAGACTGACTTGCAAAAAAATCCAAATTTTCCCATTTAAGAGGCCAAAACCTGCGAATATTTTGCATTTTTCTTGCAAATTTTTTTTTTGTAAGATTGAGAAAGTATTAGAATTGTTCAGTTTCTGTCAGATTATAACATGATCAACTTTATCGATCCTTCTTGGGGCTTATATATTTCAATATGTAGTTAGGACCTGCCTCACTATAAAATAATCATTTCAAAAAGGTGAGACAATAGCTATACTATTTTAACCTAAATGTCTTACATGCTTTTACCTATTCTCCCAAATTTAGTGCAGTTTTAACCTTGAAATCTTCATATCACGGAATAAACTGTGTCTGAAGCGAGGTTCCAAAACAGACCCAGGATGCGCCACTTCAAAACACATTCCACATCAGAGTCAACCTCAAGTAAACAAAAATGCCTGAAAAATTCTTTTCTATGATTGATGGTGGAGTAAAGTTAACTCCAGCTCTAACTCCAGCCTCCCCAAAGTGACTCATATCTTCAGCAGTTTAGTGCACTTAGTATCTATTATTCATTCAAAACTGCAAGGCTAAAGCTATCAGCCGCGTGAGGCTGATGATCATCACCATGTCCAATCCTGACAGCCGGTCATACGTTCCCACTCACAGCTCCGAAATAGGAGGAGGAACAAGGCTTTGATGAGACCTTTTAACGCTCATCTGTCATGTCTTTCCAAACCCCGTGACCACTGGGGAGAGCGAGCATCAAGAGAGCAAAAACACCACACACACACATACACACACACGCTGGCCTCTTGCTTTGGAATAATAGCCCACTGTAAAATGGAACAGAATCTTTTGAGGAAAATCACTTTTCTGAGGCTACCACAACCTCAAAGGAGGCTTTGAAGCTCAAGTCAATACTCGGCGGCGCGGGCGAGTCGGCTTCATTTGCAGAGAGCGCTGGTTTGCTTGTTTCATTGTCATTCATTTTGACTTTTCAGGCTGGTAATAATTCATGTGCAAAGCCCAAGTTCTTCATTGTGTTTGAAAGTCAAGCTGTGTGTCATACTCTTTAAAAAAAAAAAAAAAAAAAGCCTCTGCAGAGGTCAGTGCTATAGGCTTCACCTTAAAGCGTGGAAGTGACTCTAAAGCGTCGCAAATGCTAGAGGGGTTGTCCACTGGAAAGCATGTGGAAGAAGATCCAGTCTCTGCAACATGGCTTGAGGAGACTGGATCTCCTTTCAGATCACGCCGACCGTCAGCACGTCATGAACTCATCGTATATGACCTCTCTTTGAAACAAGCTGGACCATGTTGCACCTTGCAGTCTCCTGCAATTGCTAATACACACGAAATTTTGCAAAAAAATGTATTTATTTTTTGTTATAAATGCATGTGAAATGTTAAAGAGGGGTTTAAAGACTGGAATCAATCACCTGCTTAGCAGCACACGGTCCGGAACAAGCCGATGTTACGCTGACACATGTACAACGTGGCCAATTGTGGAGAACAATGGGATTCCTCTTTTCAACTGTCCAAAGATGGCGGAAGACAGACTGATACCGCAGCACATCAATGGTACTCCCTAATGGAGACAGATGTCCTGTCAGGAGGAACAAGGGGAAACCGAGCTCCTGTCTGGAACTCAATACAACATGGATGTAAACAGACGGGGAACGGAAATCATAGTTGTCCTTCATCCATCAGCTGAAGAGGGAACAAAGACTGTTCGATTTAGAAAAAAAAGGAGAAAAAACTCTTAATGGAATTATCTGATATATGCTCTGGAAAAAATAAAAAAAAAGTTAGATAACATCCCTTATTGCATATGACTGCAACATGAAGCCTGCCTCGTGCTGATATAAGGAATCTGTTGTTCTCTGCAGAAATGGAGTAGATAATTCTCACAAGACAAATCTGGCAATCAGCCTAAGCAGCCTGTGTTCAACAACAGGGTCTGGACAGAGAAGACCACTCACAGAGGAGACTTGGACACTGTTACACAATGTTGCTGCTCCACAACAGGATGTGTATGACTGAAGGCCAGTTTTATATTAAAAGTGTTTAACAGTGTGATTCAAGCTGTAATTTTAAAATAACACAGTGGGACAGTGAAAATAATCTTCACTGTAAATCACTACCTCTAACATTTTAGGGCTATAAATAGTCATTTTACCCCCAGCTCTTTTTTTTTTTAATGAACCAACTCATTGATCTGTGTTTTAATGTATAATAAAATGAAGAAAGCACATCATAACTACCCAAGATGATGCCTTAAAATGTCTTTTGTTCAAAAAAAAAAAAAAACAACAAAATACAAAGTTTTTTTAGGGATATAAAGCAGAGGAGGAGCAAATCATCTCAGGCGAGTTGCTGGAAACAGCAAATCTTTGAGGCATAACCAATTACTTTGACTGATGATTTATCTTTATTGTTGTTGTTTATGTTGTTTTGCGTCAACTAACCGTCTCTGCAATAAAATATTTTGAGGTTAAGATTTCTATGATAATAATAATAAAAAATAACAACAACAAAAAAACTGAAGCGTTGACTCTCCTTTCTGTGAACAAAGCTTCTATTCAGCTTCAACAAACATGAAATATTCAGAGACTCATGAAGCCCTGAGTTTATTCAAATATTTAAACAACTTAGCCGGCAGTTCGCATTTAAGAATGACCATAGTAGAGTATAGATTTGGAGATGGTATTTTTACTACCACATCTGGGGATACTGTATGCATGCATGGCAATGAGGCTTTAGCTCAGTTCGCTACTCACACTGTAACACCTACAATCGGCCACCTGGCAGAACGACACAAATTTCCAGGTGGGAAGGATTTCTAGCATCATGGTTTCCGTACTTCTGTACTTAATATTTCCACAGCACACCTCCTCTCCTTGTTTGCCGATTTTTTTTAATTTTTTTTTTTGTGTTGGCTTGACACAGTAAGCCTGATGCAGTGATCCTAGTTACTTAACACTGATCTAACTAGAGTTACAGAAGTTAAACATCATGTAAAAAAAACAAAAAAACAAACAACACAGTGATTATAGCAGTAAAACATAAAAAACAACAACCCACTGAATTTACTAAATTCAAGTTGCTGATATGGATACAATTGTGTTTTTTAGCAAGTTTTAATTGGAATGAATGGTCTGTGTTGTTATCACCCTGAGCTCAGTATGTTATGCTAGACCATCTTCGGTATTTACTTTGCACCACTTTGCAAATCAATGAAGAGTTATGTGCAAGTGGGATGGAAATGAATAATTCAAAAAAGAGCACTTATGGGGGTTAAATTATGTGCATTTCAAGAAATCCACCGTCTTTGGTAGTGCGTCTCTGTACACGCGCGAGGAACAAAGTAACGGATTGTACAAAAAGCCAACAAATTACCATATGAATGCGAGGGCATTCTTTCATGTGTTGCTACAACAGTGGCTACGCTGCCTCAAGTTGGTCTGATGTTTGAGGTTGCTGAGTTGCAGAGTTAAAGAGGGGGGAAACAAGCTGGGGGGGGGGGGGTAAAACTAGTTACAACTCGACCGCACGAAGAAAGAAAGACAGACAGAGGTTAAAGGGTCTCTGTGCAGGCATGTCACACAGGTGGGCTCAGGTTACCACCCCGAGGACACGCTGCTGGAGACTGAAGCCTCTCTGCTGGATGTTTTCTTCCCCATGGTTCTCCTTACCAAAGACGAATCGCTCAGGCTGCTGCTGCGGGGTCATGCACATGTTCTGTAACACTGCAAACGACCTTCCATCACTACACATAGCAGAAAATCAAAACGGCACCATGTGTATGAAACAAGCACTGTTCTGTATGAGCCGCGTCTCCACCGTGTGTGTTGTGTCGTTGTAACTTCAGCCACTGGAAAGCTTCTGTATTTGTCAATACGTCCATGCTTTAGCAGTTAATATATTATCTGTTCTCCAGTGATCAAATCCCCTTAATAGATGCATCTACAACGGCTTGTTTATCATTCAGGCCACACTGGACTCAGCCATGAATACAGCAAATACTGTCCAATACTAAAACGTCTAATATGCAGTCAGCTTAAGGAAAGATGCCAGAAATGCTCAAAAAAAAAAACAGGACTGAATAAAAAACGTTTCAATGTCAAGTTATTCCACGAGGAAATGCAGAAAGTCTCAACCAGACCACAACTGAATATCACCAGCTCTTAGTCACCTCTACGATCGGTTTAGGTGGATTAATACACAGAACACACACACAGACAGAGCAGCTTCTTCTATATGACAGGAAGAAAACACCCGGGGGTCCAGCGACGGCGGTGACGCTGCAACAAACTTGACACCATAAGGTCACCGGAGCGAAGCGCCCGCACACACGAGCCCTCGCCTCTCGGTTGAGTCACCTGCCCCGCGACGCGTTCACCGAAGCGGGAGGTGTGAACGGCGGAGATGCGGCGCCCGGATGGACGTGAATCATGCAACAATTTACCGCACCGAGGCCGTGCGCCCCCCCCCCCCCCCCTAGAAATGACCACGGGTTACCGCTCCTGTGTTTCTCCTGTTACAAACCTACATCCTGCTTCTGGAGGGGGAGGGGGGTTGATTTGTCCGTGGAAGCCTCCCGTGCAGGATGCGCATTCAAGAACAGGGATGACAACTGGAAATGTGTGGACATGCACGTTATAACCGCCCCCCCCCCCATGCTCCATGTCCACCGTCACTCAGGCTACATGACTTTTTTTTTTTTTAACGATCACCGATTCCTGAATCAATAATTCCACACATAACAACACATAATAATAATAATAATAATAATAATAATAATAATAATAATAATAATGAACCCGGCTTCCCGGCCTCGTCCGGCGGACCGCACCGATCGCCTCAGTGCGGCAGCGTCCGTCACCTCTGATAAACTTGTGTGATTGAGCGACGCGGCGGACGCGTGCCGGCGGCGGCGCTAGGACCCATCGGACGCATGATCGGACGCCGACCCTGCTTATCCTTGTCATGATCATCGGGGGGGGGGGGGCAGCATGCTTTCCCGCGCCCCCCTCACATACCTGTCACCGCCGCGGCGGCCGTCGGGGTCCGGCCGCTTCCGTCCCGCATGGCAGAGCCTCATATTTCACGCGCCGGCGCGGGGGTTCGTCCGCGTCTCCGGGTCCCGGCTGCCTTTCCCCCGCGTCCAAGGTCTGCCGGTCTACGGACCATGCGTGTTGTCTCCCCCCTCGAACACCGCTGACAGGGGCGGAGCCTGGGGTAGGTGAGTGAGAGAGAGAGAGAGAGGGGGGGGGGGGGGGACCCTGGAGACGGCGCGCGAGTGGATCATGAGAGCACCACTTATTTGGTCCCGGAGCCAATCACGTGCGGCCCACGTCGAGTGGGCGCCCGGTGCCTGAAACGCACAGTCTGCAGGTGAAACGCGTTTGCAAACACAGAGAATTAATTGTGTTTGTTTGTTTGTTTGTTTGTTTGTTTGTTTTGTGTGTTTTGTTTTTTTCTCTCCGGTGCAGCCCGCTGACTGTGCGCCCCCGCCCCCCTGCACACGCAGATGGCTCCACGTCAGGAGCGGTACGGACCGAACTCAGTCCAAACAGCGGGGAAACAAAACGAGACCTCGGTGCAGGCGGCAGCGTCCGTCACCTCTGATAAACTTGTGTGATTGAGCGACGCGGCGGACGCGTGCCGGCGGCGGCGCTAGGACCCATCGGACGCATGATCGGCCGCCGACCCTGCTTATCCTTGTCATGATCATCGGGGGGGGGGGGGCAGCATGCTTTCCCGCGCCCCCCTCACATACCTGTCACCGCCGCGGCGGCCGTCGGGGTCCGGCCGCTTCCGTCCCGCATGGCAGAGCCTCATATTTCACGCGCCGGCGCGGGGGTTCGTCCGCGTCTCCGGGTCCCGGCTGCCTTTCCCCCGCGTCCAAGGTCTGCCGGTCTACGGACCATGCGTGTTGTCTCCCCCCTCGAACACCGCTGACAGGGGCGGAGCCCGGGGGGGGGGGGTAGGTGAGTGAGAGAGAGAGAGAGAGAGAGAGAGGGGGGGACCCTGGAGACGGCGCGCGAGTGGATCATGAGAGCACCACTTATTTGGTCCCGGAGCCAATCACGTGCGGCCCACGTCGAGTGGGCGCCCGGTGCCTGAAACGCACAGTCTGCAGGTGAAACGCGTTTGCAAACACAGAGAATTAATTGTGTTTGTTTGTTTGTTTGTTTGTTTTGTGTGTTTTGTTTTTTTCTCTCCGGTGCAGCCCGCTGACTGTGCGCCCCCGCCCCCCTGCACACGCAGATGGCTCCACGTCAGGAGCGGTACGGACCGAACTCAGTCCAAACAGCGGGGAAACAAAACGAGACCTCGGTGCAGGCGGCAGCGTCCGTCGTCCGCGTCCGAAGCTGCGACCCGGGAGACCGGGGGCGCGTCCGCTACCATACAGGGTCGTTGGCGGATGATCGCTTTAGAATAAGCAGGCTGAGGGATGTAAGAAAATCCGCCTGACCTCTCACGCAGGACGGATTACTCAACGTGGTTTTCCTCCCCGAGAGGTTACAAATGTCAGCAACACACATTAAAACACCCGATAAAATGGTAGCCTCTTTTATCTTTTTTTTTTTTTTTAATATTCACTGCACATAACGTGTGATTTTAATGTACAAACAGACTTTGGCCATGGTAGCAGTCGTTACTCTACCCTCTACTGGCAGGACATGAGACCCTCCTCTGCTTCAAATGAAACCGCAGCTTCTCTGGTTGTGGATTAAATATCAATGTGGTACAAAGGAATTTTTTTTTTTTTAATTTTTTTTTACTAAAAACAAAATACCCCCAAAAGGCATGAATTATAGATTCTTTTAACAATCTTTCATACACAAAAAACTGCTGAGGGAATAAGCTCAAAAATACAGACTGCCTTTTTTTTTTAAAACCTTCAACTACCAAGATTACAGATTGAAGCATAAACTACACAACTTCAAATATACAAAAAGATATTGAACGGCTACAAGCACGTACATTATTTACAGCGAAGTGTCTTCTCTGTTGAACCCAAAGGTGCATGGACCGAATTCGGAAACACCCTGTCTTGTTTTTTTCATTGTTTATTTGTTACTATGAAAATGTTGTGGTGTAAAATAAAGTCTGAACAAAAGCGTCACCTCTCCCAATTGTTCACATTTGTGCCTGTGGGATCAGGTGTCCTGACATTTATCAGTATCCATCACAGTGGTTCAGCGCCCTCTCCCCTTCAGGTCTTGGTCAACCTCTACCACCTCCCCCTGTGGAAAGGTGGGCACCCGAACCCCGGCCTCCCGTTTCGGAAATGCCTCCCTTCCCTGTCGTCCATGCCCTCTGGTCCCATGGGAGGATGTCGATGGTAAGAAGGGCCGCGAGGATGGAAGGGCATGGGCATTCTGAACCTGTCTGGTGGGTACATGGGCCCGCCAGGCATCATTTGCGGGGGCATGTGCAGCATGTTCGGAGGGGAGAGATACGGAGGTAGATGAGTGTTTGGCACACCGTGAGTTGGATGGAGAGGTGGCAAGCCCGGTCTGGGACCCTGTATGACTGCTGGGCCTGGCAGGGCCATCACCTGCGCTGAGGGAGAGCCCAGCTGGTTGTCACTGCCTGCATCTGAGGGTGTGCTTTTGTCTCTTCTGGAATCCTCCTCTAGAGGATTTACACTTCCTGCTGCAAAAAAGAGAGGCTTTCAGATCCTCTGTGAGGAATTAAAGTATTGTGGCAGCACAAAAAAAAAGACCACAGATCAAAAAATTGAAGTAACACAAAGCAAAAAACAGTGACAACACAGGAGCATATATCTGTTCATATTATTATCAAGTCCAAAGAGATCTTTTAATAAACATGACTGCAGTCATGTATCCCCTTTGGCGGAGAGCAGAAAAATTCAGTTTTTCTCCCATGTGAACATCTTACCTGGTGCCAAATGTATAGGGTCAAACTCAGCGGGGATGAACGGGGCTCCTCCTGGAGCCATGGCTGTAGGGGACAGCATGATGGGGCCAGGGTAAGCAGGTGGGCTTCCAATGGGTGCTGGGTGTTGAACGGCTGGCCCCTGGAAGACAAAGAAACATGACAGCGTCCCATTTGAGATTAAAGTAAAACAACCAGGAGAAGTCTCTTGGAGCGGTGAACTGAAAGAATAAACTGAATTAACATCTTCTGACTTTGTACCATGATGCAAAATCTCATTTGTATTTAATTTTTTTATTTCATGTTTGAGAAAAATAAAAGATAAAAATTATGTCCTCCACCAAGAGTCCTCAGAGGACAGTATTATTATTCATTATCATACCCCAGAGCTCCCCGGTCAAATCACTCCCACACGCATGCACGCACGCACGCGCACACACAAAGCAAAACTTACACAATGTCAAGTGTTAATTGTAAAAAGGTACAAAAGTGGTAGAGGAAAATAGAGGCAAACACACTTTTACAGAAACAGCAAGCTTTGTATGGTAAAACAGTCTTTATTCATTTGATATGACCTGCAACAATCTGTAGTAAGATAACAGTAAAAACAAGACTTTTACTTCTCACTGTATTAGATCTGTAAAAATGCCAGGGCAAGTCTGTGGGAATTCAGCTCGTTCTACTAAATGGAAAAAAAATAATATTTGGATGTTTACTCTGCATATACAACTATTTGAGATAATGATACATTTTATAATAATAAAGAATAATTAGACAATATTATGGTGTCAATATATGTATCAGTCCTTAACTACAACTACAAAACTGTCACCCAGTCAGAATCCCATTAAGATGCACATATATCACAGGGCATGTTGAACTCTACATATTCCATTTAGTCTAAAGGTTCATGCTGAAATAATTCTGCATAAAAATCAGGGAGGGGAAGAATTTCAGGTTCTAGACAGTTTTATAACTTTGGACTCTTCTTGTATGGTACTGAAATTGGCTGCTGAATCAAACTATATACAGCTGCATTACTACTTACCCCTTGCCTACACTGACTGCAGTTTTTCACCCAACATCACACAAGGCCCAGACTATTTTTTTTTCTTTTCAATGCAGTATTCAGTCCACTGCTGTCCTCCTTCCTGGAAACAACACTCACAGACCCCCCCCCCTTTTTTTACAGCTTACAAATAAGACAAAAGGTAAAACCACCACTGAAAAAAGTTGTAGAAAGTTGTAGAGCTTCCAGTTGTAGAACTGTTAAAAACTGCTTTAATTTTGTACGCATTGCTGTATTAAAAACTACTGATGTGTTGACATTAACAGATGTTAATAGTCCCTATAAGCACACCTTTAGGATCTGACAGAGTTCTCCATTAGTTTCAGAGCTACAGCCAACACAGTGGCTTAAGGTCAATGTAGGGACCTGAGCAGGGAAGTGTTAGGTACCTGAGAGGGTACAACGTTCAAAAGTGTCTTCACTGGGAGATAAAAACAAAAACGCACACGCACACACACAATAATATAGACACACTGCCGCAAAACTTCCACTAATCTTAACAGAAATGTGTTTGCATGTTTTCATATATCCTCCTTACCAACTAGCTAACAATGGACAGAAGCTATGGCTGTGTGAGAGAGGATGATAGGGGTTTTCCTCTTTTATCAATGTCTGATAATATCACTGAACACAAACACCTGACAATCTACATTGCACAGGCATACCAGTTACTCACTTTTATCGCACTGATACAACTTTAAATGTATTACACTGCTCTTTACAGTAAAACCTGCAAATACCAATCTGAATATAACTATCATTATAATTATCCCGTATCACAGAATACTAGGCTTATGCAGAAATCTGAGTCATTTCATGAAGAATATCTTGTTTTAAAACATAAGAATATTTTATGGGTATATAAGATAGAATCAAACATATACATTGTTTTAATATGGGTATTTGTTTGTGTGCTGGCAAATAAAGGTCATACTGCAATTATAATAAAGGGCTAAAGAATGACTAAAGTTAGTAATGAAGTCAAGGTGAAATCATATCAAACTTTTCAAATTTTAAAGTGAACCAAGCTCTGTCATAGAAAGCAGAATACAGTATGTAAAGTATTAAAAACAGGAAACATTTTATAATACTACACGAGCTATACCATTTACTGCACTCTTGGATAAATTAATTTGATAAGAGGTATACTTAGTGAGACATATACAATTTAAAGATATATGTAAGATCTCGATTCATTCAATTCAAACTGCTCATTCCGTTTTATTTTTATTCTTTTCCCCCCTTAGATGGAAATAACATGTCAGGCAGTCAAGCTACAACCCTAAATCTACCACTAACATAAATTACATTTCTCTCCATGAATGCAAGATAACTGCTGGTTACAGTCACTGAGCACATAAAGTTTAAACCAACAGCCTATGGGATGCTGCAAGATGACTCAGGTTTCAGCCTCTACATTCACTCCTCGGTGCCAAAGCCAACTGAAGGCACATTGGTTACAAAACAAGCCCCCTATAAATCTTGTTACTGATACAGCATGCAACACGCTGTGGCCTGTCTGACAAAACATCAGGAAAACAAATACACAAAAACACCCCTATTGATTCATGTGTTTAAAAAAAGATGAGCTGCAACAACAACAGATTTGTCTCATGTCTGCGAGTCAAACAGACAACCCCTTAGAGGTAAAGCATCTAATTCTGTTTCAGCTAATCCTAATCGTGTGTTGTGGGGTGGGATGATAAGAGCCATCACTGCACAGAGGATCCACAAATTAATCATTAATCATGCATAAACCATTCACAGTAGAAGCTACTAAAGATAATATTGAGAATCATTTCTGTATTATTTGCTAGAAACCACTTTTCATCTTGACTACTTTTAATCAATTGACCGCTATGAGAAAAAATATCTAACATCTAGTATAGATCTTTGAGAAATATTGCTGCATCCTAATTCTGGCACCCGGTCAGGACTCATCTCTGCAGGGAGGTACTGTCTGCGTACTGCCTGTCGTGCCCACATTTACTCACACCAAACAAATGTTCTACCCTTCAATCTGTAGAATGCATGTTTTAATCTACACTGAAATAAATGAAATTACTATACAATTGAAAAAAAAAACACCTCATGCAGACACACACACACAACTAGGAATGGACTTTAACAAAAAAAAAATTAAAGACACTATGTGTACAATTATATACACCTTATATACACTGTAGCAGTGTAGTTATTTTTCTCTCATCACAAGATACGTGTAAAAACAGGCAAAGACACTCAATATATTTTCTGTTTGAAGAGAGACTTGGGGGACTCCTGTTATTTCAATTATTTTTTTCTACTGGAAACATCTAGTGGCCATTGGAGGAACTGCAGGTAAGCTCTTGTATTGGATTCAGAATTCTGCAGAGGCTGTTACTGCCTGAATCGCCAGGAGCCAAACTCTGGTCATTAAGTCAACCACTTCTGATAGCTCAGAGTTTGCAATATTAACGGATAATACAGTAGTAAAACTAGCCTGAAGAAACACAGTTGGCCCTTGCAGATAAAGTTTGGAGTTTAATAGATTTGAGAGTTGTTCTCACTCAAGAATAAAGTGATGCTCACCCACCCAGTTTTTATACTGATAATTTATTTTTTGCTGAAATGTCTTATCAGTTCAAGACAGTGGTGTTCTTTTCTCTCTGAAACTATATAAGTTTTGATATGGCCACTGGGTGGCACCAAAGTCAGAAATTTTCAAATCCTACACATAGTGGCTTTAAGCTTTCAACATGCACTTGACTTAACATCATTTAAAGGAGTTAGGCACCGAGAGATTATGAATTTTTTAAATATTTGTTTCTTTAATAATAATTTTTTTAAAGTTGCCTACAGCAGCTTTAAATTTTTTTTTTTTTTTTAATAAATTACTAAGATTGATGGATTTCAAATGGATCCAATTAAGATTTTAGATAATTGATTACCTAACATTAAAGAAAAATTCCAAATCATTACCTGGAAGTTTGAGATTATAACTTTCATTTAACTACCTGCACGAGTAAACATAATGACAGATCACAAGCACACGTCATATTTTTCTGCTGGCATGACCTTTCATGCTGTTTAACAACTAAAAAGGCAGAAATGAAATAAAGGAAAAGCAGTTCATAAGTCACACAGTCTTGATGCAGTCTGTAATCTGGGGTAGCAACAGAGGGCTCTGCTCTTACCCTGGTGTTTTACTCCATCAGCAGAACACAGAGGATAACGGCTGCTTCAATTTTCCCGCAGAGGAAACCCCACAAGCCAAGCAGGTGGGCAATGGATCTTTGATCAGATATCGTCATTAGAATCCCTTTGTTCTCTGATTATACCTAAGACGTGAAAAGTAAATGGGCAGCTCTACAGTAACCTGGCCTTGAGATCAAATAGCTTAGATTTTTAAGTTGTTGAAAAAAAACAAAAAACAAAAAAAACAAGGGACATTTCTAAATTCCATTTCATTATGAATGAGCCTTTCGTTACCTTTCAACCATTCCACAGTATCATCCAAGAGCGGGAATCCCAATATCCAAAGATCATTTCTATAACACTCACCTTTCGTGAGGAGACTCACGGGAGTCTGATGTTCTCCACACCTGGTATAGACCACTGTTGTATTACTTGATTTTACTGAAGAATTCCGCTCTTTCCTCGAAATGTCTTTTCGCATGAAAACGACTGAAAGGAGAAGACTGCTCAGATCTGACATTATGATCCATGTTAATGACTGAGTTACTGGAGCCTAATCAGTGCATGTAAGAAGGCATCAGTCAGACCTGTCCTGTCCACAACATGTAGACTATGGAGCTTTTCCATGCATAAACACATTTTTTTTAAAAGTCTAGAGTAAATAAATAAATAAATAAATGATCACTCATTGTCAACCATCCAATCCAAAAGTCAACCAAATGTACCATTACTATTATTTAGTAATTGATGATTAGAACAGTTTTGGTTTAAACATAAAACTGTATGCCTAAAATCAAAGTGGTGAGTCACATCCAACAAAAAAACAAAAAACAAAAAGACTGGTTGACATTTGTAATCATTTCTATTTTAAAGAAGTAAATGAAAATTTATAAGTGGACAGTCTATCCTATTTAAACCAACTGTTTAATGTAAAATCTATATTATTTCAAATTCTGACAATATAATGGTTTTACAAATTAAACAAATACATCCTGTGATTCTCTGATGCGTATTTTTTAAACAACTGTGTAAAAAATGTCCAAGTTGGAAAAGGAACTCTTATTCATGCTGCTGCACTTTGTAACTGTTTATATCTGTATTCATATCTGTATTATTTTGTATTCTATATGTCCTTAAAGTTCATAGGACTCAAACAAAGGGAGAGGAAGCCCTAGGATGCAGAAGTGCCCAAATACACAATATTGCCAGGGAAGTCTATTTCTCCACTGTTGTTTCATAATTTCCTTAAAGAACTGAGCAAAATACATTTGCACAGCTGCTTGATTAAACAGTTTTAAAACAAGCAATATTCAGCAACAAACTTTCCAGTGAACTTCTTATGTATCAATTCTATGTTTTTTTTTCTTTTATTATAAGCCAGTATAGAAAGGGGGCTCCCAAAAGAATATATTTGTATATATATATAAATATATATATATAAAAAGATATGTGGGGGGCCATTTAAATGCAGGGGTTGAAATTTTGGAGCATGTACCCTATGTAAATTTCACGTCATCTTTACATTCTCTGAGGTCAAAATATTGTCTACTATATGCTTAATTAACAGTAAATCCGTGGATTCCAACTTTTTTTTTTTACCTTGTCATTCCAGCAGGTTATTTGTGCCACTACATTGTTTGTTGTATCCATTTTACTTCAACACACCTGGTCACCTGTAGGAGCAATATCAGATAGTTGAACTGGAAATGTCCTGTTATGGTGTCGGGTTATTTAGGACTCGGAACAATGTAGAATACTTCATCATCATCATCATCATCATCCACATCATCTTTATTCCTCTATGCCTGATGAGGAGCCAATTGGGGCTTGAACTGTTGCTCTCTTATTAGATGTAATAAATAAAAATATTTTTAAAGGAAGCATTCTAAAGCAGAAAGCATCTAGTAAAAAAAAAAACAAACAAAAAAAAATCTTCAGGGTTTTTTTTTTTTTTTTTTGACTAAGCACCTTGACATGGATGTGAATGTTTTCCCACACTGCTTGTTTGGTTATTCATCCATGGAAAATTGATCAATACACTACCAAACATGGACCGAGGGATGCAGACATCCTGGGTCAAGATTTTTTAAACAATTCAAGTAGACTAATAGAAGCTGTTTTCAATTTTCTAACGGTCCAATTAAACTCTGAGCTCATAAAAATGAGCTCTAATTTGTATGAAGATGATTGATTCTGAGCTCAAAAGCATCAGGGCTAAGATGCCATGAGAGAAGCACAGATTTTTGTTGTCAAACAAATCTATACATTTTTACTAAAATAAAAACTCTTAATCTGAACCCCTGGTCCAAGGGAATACCTCAAAAGAGAAAGGGTTTTAAATTTTAACATGTAGATGGAGTACTCTGATGAATTCTGAGATGAAAATATACAATATGGGAAAAGATACCTGCTGTTCATTTCTTTGTTATTTTTTCCTTAAGCTACAGTGGGTACCTTGCAAGAGGTTTTTTTTCTGTCCCAAGCTTAGTTGTCCCCACTGTGTTGAGCAGACATTGCCTGAACACTTGATAATTTGACTGCATGTTCACCTGGTGCTGAATAGCCATGTGTGTCTCTCTTGACACTTCCTTGACAACTTCTCTCCTCCTCTCTGCTGCACTTGGGAGATGGCTCAGAGTGAAACTCCATCCTTTTAGCGCAACATACACCAGCCAAGTCACGTCAGTTGACGTGTATTTTGACATCCGTACCATACACCAGACATGCCATACAGACAGAGGAGCCAGTGAAAGTACAGTAGCTGGGATGTGCTGATCCAGGGAGCAAATTTGATGAAAATCCAGTTTTTCGGGGGAGTTGACACGCAGTGTGTTGGATAAAGGACAACGAGACGTCACGTGCGACATGTGTGACACATAAATGTGTGCGAAGGAATAGTTGGTATGTAGGATTATGTAGATATATAAAAAACAATAGGCGTGGCTGTTTGTGGCTGTCGAACGTGGCTGTCATTGGCCAAACAAAGCTAGAGTTAGCTGCCTTGAATGCTCACGTGCCACGTCTTTCATTCGAAAAAGGCAAATTTGACAGAGGCTGACGTTTGCAGGTATTATAAGTGGATTAGCCAGTGAAAAGCATCTTTTTGAAAGCCATGTTTTAGATTCAAAGAACTCAAAAAATAAATTAATTAAAAAAAAATAATAAATTTAATGGTCATTATGTGGCTATGTAAGACTGCTGCCACAGAACTTTTTTTTGTAGGGATTTGACCAAAATAGAAAAAAAACAACAACTGTGGTACAGCTTCCAACTTGAAAGGCTGACAAGCGCAGATTTCTGTAAAAGCCCGATTTGCACAGAATAAGGGGGCAATTTTAAAAGACAAGTAGACTTAACAAGATTTAACAACCTACAATTTTCAAATTCACACTGTGTTTTCCCAAAGCTTTTGCAATTTTTCTGCCTCATCACATCCAAAAGAAAAACTTACTCAAACGCCAACATCAAGACCTGTGAAAGCATCTTCTCTTTCTTAAGGGACACTCCCTGAAAGTGTTGTGATGAAATGCAGTTATATATGGTAGCTTGCCTTATGTGACTTTCATAACCAGTAGACAAAATCTAAATCTTTACTGCTTCCATGTCTATTTTATATTCTTCTGTATAATGTCACCATAAAATGATCAGATGGATACACAGGAAGATACAATGTGCGGTTCACTATTGTCATGTTCCCTGTTGCGGACATCTGAGGGAAACGACTTGCAAAATACATGTGGACTAACGACTATAGACCTTTTCCCTTTGGCTTCAGGGCTAGAGCTGCAACTTGTAATGTAGAGCTTACACGACAAAAGTGTTTGGACCCAAAGAAAATGTAATTTTCACTGAAAATTAAGTTCAAGCCCCTTTGATTGTCGGTTTCCCAATTTGGAGCAAACCTGACAAGGTTTGAGGGAGTGTAAAATAATCTATCTTTGCTCATTAACCAGCATGAGTTTGAACCCCGCCATGAATGGCACTGTGATGAAAGAGAAAGATAAACTTATGCATCTTTCACAACTTTTAGGCCAAGTTTATAACCAAATACATATTGTTTAGTGTAATATTATGATTGTGCAGGTAGACATTTGGACACACATCCCTATTTTGCTATAAACGTTTGGTTTTATTCATTAATGCAAAAATTCCTAAGTAATTTTAACTTCTTTCAAGTTTTGAAATTTTTAATGTAGTTCAAGATGCAGTCTGCCGGTCCTTTCCATGAAATACCACTGTAAAAAACAAGTCCCGGAAAGCATAGTGGAATCAGTGTCATCCCCTCCGCAAAGTAGCAGGAGGCCTGGTTCTAATCATATTCTAAACTGACAAACTATTGCAAATGTTTGAAAGGCTGCAAAGTAGTCTGGCGAGCTATTATCTTTTACCGATCCATCCAATGTGACAGAGAAATAGTCATAACAAGTGAGCTCAAGAGGAGAACAAAAAATGGTCCAATTACCAAAATCTTGGATTGTAGGAATCAATTATTCATGAAATGGATCACCTGAGCATTGTCGATTTGTAAGACTATGCCAAATGAGATTAAGATTAGTTTTGTTATTAGGGGTTATGGAATTTTTCCCTAATTATTCAATTAATAGTGCATACTCAAGTTCCATGCCCAGTATAGAGAAAGGTTTTAGCTGAACCACTAAATATGCCTATTATATGTACGGAGGTACATGGACAGCAGGTAAGAAATAGACAACAAACAATTCAGGTCTACCTCTTTATGAAAGCTTCTTTGGAGTGAGAGATGTGATTTGAATATAATTTATCATTCATCCTTTCATGAACAATCACCTTGGCATAGTTTTGTTGAGAAATATTAACCTTAACAAAAACATGTCTTAACGAATTCAAAAGTAAATTCTCCCGTCCAGCATTCAGTAACAGTTGGCTGGGTTGGAGCCAGATTTAGCATACGCTGCTAAGAGTGCTGTCAGCTTACCTTGTCTCCCATTATGACACTCTTCCTCCAAATCGGAACTTTAAGTCCAACCAGCAGCCTACAGTCAGATACTGTCAGCCTCGCGACATGTAAGCAACGCGTCTTCCAAGTCAAGTGCTGGGTCATGTTTTATTTAAGCTAGTTTATAGCCCATTTATTCAACATGTGGTCAGTGGAGCACTTGTCACAAATACTATTTTTCACATTTTACTCTGTTGCTTCAATTAAGTTATTGCATACTTATATTCAGTTTGTGTCTTCATTCATATTTGTATCAAATTTAGGGTTCACACGAAACAGATCACTAAGAAGCTGATCAATCTATTCACTCATTTTCATATTTTTGTTATCTTTTTTGCTGTCAACCACTGGTTGGTGGTTAGAAAGGGTTTTTGTAATTACATAGGATACAATTACTGATAACTTTGCCAAACTCAGACATTCTGGATAATACAGAGAAGTTACCAAATACAGAGAAAGAGTAACAGAAATGCTTCCCTCTACACATACCACAGTAATTAGTTTTTTGTATTACCCACTTTATTTGAATACGTTAAACTGCACAATACAAGGTTAGTGAGTGAAGATGCAAATACTTTGCAAAGAAAAAAGGAGAAACGGATGAATAAGCATTGTTCAACTCACTGCCAATCAGCAGTGGAGCTTATCTGAATTGTGGCAAAGTCGATAAAAATCACCAGATTAGATTTGTCTGATTATTTTGTGACTCTGTAGCAACTCTTATGAGGCAAAGAAAAATGTGAGCGGCATGGCGGCAATCCCTATCACAGAATAAATAGATAAATGAGATAGGTGAGAAGGTTTTTCTAAAAACACAGGTCTTGGGCAGTTGTTACACGAAACCATTACATGTCTTTGTTTAGAAAGTGTCATGATAGTCGAGCTCAGTGTTCGAGGCTAAGTCAAGACTACACAATGAGAAGAATGTCGAGCTCCTAAACACACTTAGAAAAGCGAGTTTCTCCAAGACTCAACAATGAAGTTTGGTTACTCATGGGTAACAATTATGAAGCGCTTTGGGATCACGTTTCTCTACATGGTTGAGTTGAAGTGTGACTAAACCTGATAAATAAGATACGCTGAATTCATCCAAGTAATACTATATACAATCAAAGTAGGTATATTCATTTTTCTTCATCAGCATTCAAGGTATGAAATACATTAATTTCTACACAAACAATTTGGATACTATTATCCGGCTTTTTAAAACAATACCAAATGGGGATATGTTCCATTTAAAGGATTTTTCAATTCACTTTCAATTCACAATTCACTTGGGATTTATGAAACATTGAGCTTACAAGCCCACATTCCTTTAAGACACACTCAGGTGCATAAGTATTTGGACAGTGACAAATTGTCGTATTTTTTGCCTCTCTATACCTCCACAATGGATTTGAAACAAAACCATCAAGATGTGGTTGAAGTGTAGTAGTTCAGCTTTAGTTCGAGGGGTTCAACGAAAATATCCCATTTATCATTAAGGAACTACAGCCATTTTATACAGTCCCTTTTTATAAATTTTTCCGAGGTTCAAATGTGTTTGGAGGATTCAGATTTCATCAGTTTCATGGCCAGCTGTCGCCTGTTATCTCATTATCTTATGACAAATGAAGCGAATAAAATGTCTTGAGATGATAACAAGTGTTGAATTTGCATTTAGTAGCAGTTCATGGGAATATTTAATATGCAGTTCACAGAGGTGTTGATGCAAATGAAGGCGATCATCATTAGGCTTAAAAAAGCAAAACAACCTATTAGACAGATGGCAGAAACTTAAGAAGTGGCACAATCAATAATTTTTGCTCATTCATAAAAAGAAGGAATCCATTGGCGAACTCAGCATCACCAAAAGTCCTGTAAGACCACAGAAGACGACTAAAGTTGATGATTGATTTCCTCGGTGAAGAAAAACCCTTCAAAACATCTAGCAGGGTTGAGAACACCCTGTAGGAGGTATGAGTGTCAGATTGTCAAAGTTTACGGTCAATAGAAGCCTTCATGAAATACAGAAGGTTTACCACTGCTAATACTTAAGAATAGAAAGGCCAGATGAGACTTTGCCTGTAAACATTTGAAAAACTGCCTCATTCTGGAACAATATTCTTTTTACAGATAAA
This sequence comes from Istiophorus platypterus, assembly GCA_016859345.1. Taxonomy (NCBI): domain Eukaryota; kingdom Metazoa; phylum Chordata; class Actinopteri; order Istiophoriformes; family Istiophoridae; genus Istiophorus; species Istiophorus platypterus. The sequence goes on from CM029116.1 coordinate 6,306,429, forward strand.
ACCAAGACTAATTTGTACCAGAATGATTTGAAGAGTATGGAGAAGGAAATGAATGGCTCATGATCCAAAGCTACCACATCATCTGTCAAACATGGTGGAGACAGTGTTATGGCATGGACATGTATGGCTGCCAGTGGAACAGGGTCACCGGTGTTTACTGATGATATGACTGCTGATAGAAGCAGCAGGAGGAAATCTGATGTGTATAGGGCTCTACTATCTGCTCAGATTCAATGAAATTCTGCGAAACTGATAAAGACGATGCTTCACAGTACAGATGGATAATGACCTAAAACATACTGTGAAAGCAACCCAAGAGCTTCTCAAAGCAACGAAATGGAATATTCTTTAATTGTCAAGTCAGTCGACGGACTTAGACCCAACTGAGCACGAGTTTCACTTTCTGAAGACAAAACTTAGGGCAGAAAGACCAAAACACAAAGACCAAACAAGCAGCAACTGAGGGCAGCTGCAGTAATGGGCTGGCAAAGTATCTCAATGGAGGGAATTTAGAACCTGGTGACATTCATGGGTGCCAGACCTCAGGCAGTCATTGACTGCAAAATATTTTCATCTAAGTATTAAAATAATCCTTATAACTAACAATTATGAAAGTTTGCCCAATTACTTTTGAGCCTCTTAAAATGACAATAAATGAAAATGTCTGGTAATGGTGAATGCAATAGTCTTTTTAAACCCCTGAACCAAAGCTGAATTTCAACACTTCAATCACATCTTGATGGCTTCATTTCAGATCCATCACGGCGGTGAATTGAGGCAAAAATACAGTATCATTGTCCATATACATATGTGCCTGACTGCACTCTAATGCTGGCAAATAGTTAAATTTGCATCCTTTTTCAACACCAAATCAGGCATCACTACAGGCTGACTGTTTTATCTTGACAGCACCCTATTTCAGCATAAGTCACTCACAGTAAAAGGGTGGATGCAATTAGTACGGACCAAGTCAGTGGGTGATAGCATCATTACTAAGCCTTAATCTTACATTCTGCAAGATCACATGTGGCCTTATAAGCTTTGACTGCACTTTGTCAAGTATTCTCTTATCCTGACACCATGTTTTATATCACAACTGTACTCATAATCATCATTCATTTTTTGACATCCGTATTGCCTGGCATGTTGAGTATCTTTGCTTCAAATGCCATAAGGTTTAACCATTAGTGAATTCCACCAGCAACATAGCAGAAGCATCAGTAATGTTACTTTGGTTATGTACTGGCCAAAAATAGACTGAGCATCAATTTACAGTATAACAGTGATTTCACTGTCTAGCGGAACTAGGTTTCAAGTGTCCCAATTCAAAATTTTTTATACACTTTTAAGCCTATTAGATCAAGGTTTTTCATTCGCAAGATACATGATAAAAGCTTTCTAGAGCTAAGTGAGCCTTAGAAAGAATTTTCTTTGAATTTATACTTGTATTGACTTGTGACGATTGGTGATTCAAATAAGCTCCACTACTCATATGCAACAATAATTTATTTTCCTTATGGTCTCCACATAAAAAGATTGTGAAGTAAGCCTCCAACATCAAGGTCATTAAACCAAAAAAAAACAACAGAACCTGTAATATTAAAAAGAAGGTGTTTAAAGACTTATTAACATTACCTGAATGTGAGCAGTGATCATTCCATCTGCTGGTACCCTTTCCAATGCTCCATTTACAGCTGCGTGTTTATTGAGGCCCATGGCATTACTCCACTCTGTCAACAATGGAAAATGTAATGACAACATAAGGAAAACTGCATGTAGCAGGTGAATCTTCGCCATGCTAAAGGAACAGCTGAGTGTTTACCTGGATTTAGTGTCTCTGTGTCCAGCATTCCCCCTTCCCGAAAGCTCTCCAACTCCTCAACTTTGACCTTGCTCCAGGGAATGTAGGTGACTCCCCGCTCCACATCCCAGAACTTTTTGTGTGCCGATTTTATACCTTTGTTCAGAGCCCAGGCAATCTAGGCAAGAATGACATTAGGTATATTCATCAAGCTTCCAAGCAAAACATGTTATACAGAGCCAACATATAAATGGAAATAAAAGAAACATGCGTAAGGGAACATGTACCTTAACTGGTTTCTGATTAACTTTGTATGACCCCCTACTGAGCTTGTTCAAAGCTGTATAGGCATCTTGTCTGTGAACCATAACAATATAGGCACAACCCCTCGGAGGAATCATCTGGACACAGAGCAAGGAGTGGTCACGAAATACAGGATGACATTAGCTTTAGGTCATAGAGGTATACAAGTATCTTTGACGTGTATCTATCTTTATATCTTGCAAACTTACATTGATGGACTCAATCTGGCCAAACTCTTCCAAAAGGGACATCACGTCAGACTGCTGTGTTTTCTTGTCTAGTTGTCCAACCCAAAGTGTGGTGCTGCAAACTACAACAAAAAAGAGATTGAGAACAGTTTTAACATTTGTTTAAAGGGAAATTATCAATACAGAGTTTTTATTTTAATGGTATATATTGGATAGTTTACACTGGAATTTAAGGTTCAGTTGTAATGGTTAATCACTATCCACGGGCAACCAGAGGGCACTAAATGGTTGTCAAATCTAGTTGTCAGACTCATGTTAATTAATGTTTTTTTTTTTATATTTTTAATCACTAAAAAACACCAACTATTAATTTTAAGTACTTAAGGAACTTTATCTGAAACTAATATTAGGCTTCAGCAGTCTGAATTAGGCAAATCAAGTGGATATCTTACGAAATTACTGTCTTTTTTAGAACAAAATCCCCATTTATCCCACAAGAACTCAATAAGGAACACTGGCCAAGAGGGAATTTCATCAAAGAAAGACAGGACATCTAGCGGGCCTAAGTGACTCAAAATGCTCAAGTCTCAAATTAACTTTTACAGAAAACAAGGAACGTAGATTTGGTCCCCCATTAGTAAAATTAAAAACATGTCAGGAAGGGATCTGTTTAATAACCAGTTTGAAGATGAGTAATGATGTCAGATAAAACTATTTCAGTCAATAATTTTGAAATGTGCACTCGGGTTCCTAGTGCTGGAATGGTAGGCTAACTGGAGCTCATCTAACTGTAACATATAATTGCACTTATCATTTATTTCTGAAGTGGCTCCTTTATTTCTTTGTGCATCAGAAATTATACTGAACTTGTATTAGGGCTGTCAATGAAAAAAATTCGTTGAACCTCAAGATAAAATTTTATGTACATACCAATATTGCATCAAAATATTATATAGATCATATATGAAATCAAAGTGGCTCCTGTCTACATGTCTAGCAAACTAATATTGTAGCTGCAACTTGCATGTAGTAGTGATTCCAGTAGTTCTATGCACTGCATCATAAGTGACATTCACAGACTTGTTTCAGTTGTAACACATACCGCTGAGTGTCTGACTCTTTATGCTCGGAAGACCTTTCTGCCTGCGCTCTCTGTCCTTTTCTCTTTCACTCCTGTCTTGAGAACGAGAGCGAGATCTCCAGCGCCGTTCTCTGGAGCGAGAATGAGAGCGTCGATGCCTTGATCTTCTTGAGCGGGATGATGATCTTGATCTTCTTCTCCTCGGAGATCTGAAACACACACACACACACACACACACACACAAAAGTGCTGAACATGAGGTCGCAAAGTAATAATAATAACAATAACAATTTGCTGAGGAGGTAAATGACAACATGAATGTCAACAATGGCAGCTGAGAGCATCAGTGCCTGTCCTACACAAATTGCTCTGTGCTATCTGATGTATCATTTACCCGTCAGCATATTATCACTCTAGGAGATAATAAAATTATTTCTTAGCCCACTGTAAAATAAGCAGCAGATACAAAATATGACTTGGCAGGTTTAACGTGTGCCTCAACAAAAACAGGACTGTAACTGCATTATTCTAGACCGTCAACTGTGATATGCACAGCCTCTTACCTGGAACCAGATCTGGATCTTGATCTTCTGCCATAGCCTTTGTGTCTCCCCTCCCGCCTCATATTTGGGTCTTCTCTTGAATTTCCCTATTAAAAATGATGACATAACAATTTTCCCCCAGATTAATGAGTAGAAGATTCCAAGTTCCAGTTCAAAGAGCTCACAACACGAGTCTCAAATTCAAATGTGGCACAACACAGAAACTTTATTGCCAATTAAGGCAGCCACGGCATTGTCTTGTATCAGCTGTACAAGTAAGAAAACCTAACTTATGGAAAAAAGTTGACATCCCATGCAATAACACTGACACTTAACACTGGAAGCTGAAAGTTATTCTCTCACTGAAGAGATATTAGATTAGATTAAAATAAACTGGGTCAGAGCATTTACCCGCGATTGTGAATATGCCTCATCAATGGAATGACATCCATCTTGCATCATAGGATGTTCACCATGACTCATTCCTCCACAATGCTGCAGGATTACACAAAGACAGGAGAAAGGTAAAAAAAAATTGGACGAGATAGGGACACTGGCCACAGTACACCTTAACTGAAGCTTGCACGCCCACAAAGTTGATCCTTTGTATAATCAAAACGTAAAAACTGAAACATTCATTATTTCAACTATATATCTGGCTTGACACCTCATAGGACAAAGTTTGAAAAGAGGAACTTTATTTGTTTAAAACAAACCGTGGACAGCATGCTGGTATTACAGTAAAGAGATACTATATTGTAGACTTAGTTGAGTTGTTATATGAACTATTTTAACTGGATACCTCTATACCACCAGTCTGTCCCATCATATGTGGATGAACATTCTCTGTGTTGGGCATCTGACCAGGAAACTGGTTAAACACGTTTTCAGGGATGCATCTGTCATGATAAAATATACAAACAGTGCATCTGGGTGTTATAAACCTACAAATACAATAAAACACATTGAAAACAAACAACACCAAAAACATTATAATTGTAAGCCTTTTAAATGGCAGGCATTTTGACTTGTCACAGCAAGGATAAGTTCAGATAAGGTAAACAACATTAAACATCTACATTCAGTTTTGAATGTTGGCTCAGTGGCATGGCTTACTTAGACAGTTTAATATTGCTGAATGATCAGTAATGTTCTTAGTTTCACCTGAGCTCTAAATGCTGTGACAATTCAACATCTGCATAAAAGGGCCGATTAAAAGTCACGGATGTGTCAACTGGTTTTATGCACATTATGAATATGAATATAAAAGAACTGAAATGAAATGAAGTTCCCTGGAGAGTATAACTTGGCATAAGATGTGACACTGTGTGCCGTTTTGCTAATTTGTCTCATTTTTCTCTTCTTTAAATTACATGTACTACTTTTCCCCTCACTGAAGATTCCAGAATTTATGAGTATGCAAATAGTTTTCATTTCAAAATATAACTACCAGATACAAGATGTGTCCTACTTCGCTGAAAAGTTCTCTCTCTGTCGTTTTCACTGAGCCTTCAAATTTTCAAATAACATTTGTTTAAGATAAATACTGGATCAGGACTGGCCTTCTAAAGTAGTAGTACAAAACTGAGACTTAAAGAAAACAATCTGTAGCTTTCTCCCTTCAGTAGATGACTGTGAAAAAAAGCTGTCTAGACATACATCCTTCTGCACAGTGACACTAAAACATTAAAGTGAGGGAACGACAATAAATATAAGACTTTTTTGAGTGGGAGGGGACTTTGACCTCCCTCTATTCAACCTAAGAGCCAACAAAAAATATACATAAATAAATAAACTAACATTTTCAGAGTATTGACATTACCAAAAACGAAGAAAACACACAATGATCATATTTTCTTTCTGTGAACTAAAATCTGGATATACTGGATTTGATATAGGATGTAATAGTGGATATTTTGCTTTCTAACTGCGAACTGAACATAGTAGTGAAGATATTACTAGATGTTAGCAACACTGAATGCAAACAAGATATCTTCTTTCAACTGTCAAATGTGAAATTGCTGCAAAGCTGGGACACTGTCTAAGCAAAGTGCTTTGAATCATCAGCCTAAAAAACTATGCTGTTTTGCTGTTCCTGCACTTGAAGAATACACAATAACTGAATCGGCATATATACATTTTATGAAACTCACTGTGACTGGGCATTCTGGTCTTTAGGAGTTATATCCTCAGGTTCATCATCGTAGTCAAAACGATCAAGGAGTTTCTGAGGAAATATATATTACACATTGAATTAAATTAGAAAAGTAATTTGTTTATGTTGTGAAACTGAGCTGCGCCATTACCTCAGCTAAAGAGCTTTTCTTTTCTGTGTGTGCATTGTACTGGTTGAGCTGGGTCACAGGCATCTGGGGAGTGTTTGGTATGTTGTTTGCAACAGTGGCTGCCAGGGTCTTATCTGCCTGCTGGAAGTTCTGTAGCATCCTCTGCAGCTACAGAGGAAAGAGGGAGGGAAGGGGGGGTCACTCAGAGTTAAAAATAAATAAATAAATAAATAAAATCTTAAACAGGCATGATCCAGTAACAGGTATATGATATCAGTAGAATTGCAGGAGAAAATAAACCAATTTGCTGCTTACCTCCTGACCATGGGGGGACTGAAACAGCTGTGCCACCGCCGCTAAGGCATCAGGAGTGGGCAGTTGGGGAACAGCAGGAACCGCTGAGGCACTAGTGATAGGAGGCTGTATCTCCGGTTGGGGGTCTGCAGGAACTGTTAGGAAATAGTATACAGCTATAAGAAAAAGATTAACATCTTTGCATGCAGTTCATCAAACAGTGGACAAATTACAATCGCACTTTCCTTTACTCTCAGGTAAGATCCAAGTACATTGTTATACACACACACAAACAGTCCAAAAATTACGTCAGTTTCTCTACCTTCCAATGCAGGGGGAGGTATAATGGCTCCATTAGACATATCCATCAGGGGCTGAATGATGTCCATGTCAAACACACCATTCTTCTGCCAGAGGTTTAGGACACGTACAATTTTGCTCTGAATTAACAAAAAAAACAAAAACAAAACACCAATCCCAATCTTGAGATATTTCTTATTATCATGCATTATAACAATATGAAGTACCATAAGTACAAACATAGAGTACCTTATCATCCTCTGGGCAGCGGTAAAGATTTTGGAAGGTATCTGTAAAGTTCTTCAAGAATCTGGGTCCAAATACATCCTTGTCAACACCAAACTGATGGCGCGACTGTCGAACAATCGAATCAACCACATACAAACCAGGGACTTTTAATTCTGGCTTGCACTAATTAGGGGAGAAAAAAAAATTATATTGTCTCATTATAAACTGAATCTCTAAGTGCAATCAAATGTTTAATATAATTTACAGTAAGAAGCTCTTTAGTACCTACCTTCTTGATGAACTTTTCAACTATCTGGACAACATGTTTGTAAAGCTAATGAAATTAAAAAAAAAAAAAAAAAACATCAGTCACAGTAGGTAATACTTTAAAACATGCCAGGTATAACCATAGGGTTATACCTGATAAAATTCTAATTATTTCTTTAATATGTCAAATGAGCATCATGTTGCCTGCCATCAAATGAAAGATTAGCCTGACATTTTAAAATTAGATGCTAGATTTTATCTTACATTAACTTAGATAAAAAAAATTAATTTCCAAGTTCTTCAGAATGTTTAAGACCACAGACATCCCATTTAACCAGTCATGTTCAGAGACTGGTTTGCAAGCTAGTTAGTGGCTTATTAAAACTCAGAATTTTTATATCATTAACTCACATCCATAGCCTGGAATGATTTAAAAAATTGAGAAAAAAAAATCTGAATTCTAACAATATACCATAGAGAATAAAGCTTTCAGACATTCCCTGATTTAGTTAGGTTAAATGAAAAGGGGAGACTGTTAAAAAACAACAAACAAACAAATAAACATAATATCTGCAGAATCCAAGAGTCATATCTCTGTATGTGTGCTCAATACACCAAAAACGCACATAGGCTTATGGATAAATAAGACCATCTCCAAAAATTCCTCACTGTCCTTCTACGGTTTTCCACTAGCCAGCAGAAAGATTTAAGCTGGACTGTTTATTCATTGCTTACTAACCGACTTATTGTCCAATTAAGTAGCCAATGACGTACCCCCTTAGGAACCATATATCATTCAGGTGAAACCACAGAAAAATAGTTACCACCCAGTTGAAAGAACAACTTTTTGCATCCAACAATCAACACTAGTTGATGTGAAAATTACAATCTATACTTTTAATATTCCTTGATGTAATTCTTATCTAACTACAAGAAATGCTTTTGATTTGTGCATGATGAAAGACAGCAACATCTAGGACAAATGAGGTTAATTTTCATCATTCACTCATTTACTCTATATTACAAAACCCATAGTAGGTCATAACCCAAGCTATAATGTTTTGGGTGTAATTTCAGTGTTTTACTCCAGATCAACTAAATCAAAAGGTCCCCAATTGCATTACCCACCCCTTAATATGATAATAAAACTGATAAGGTATTTACTTTACCTTGATAGCTTTGATGGCTGATTTTGTTACAGACATCATTTTTGCGCGGGATATTGGAGGCTTCATGTCAATCATGGAGAACAACTGATGGGTTTTGAAAAACAATTATATCAGTTCATTGTAAATGAAAATATGCTGGTGTACAATTAAATTGGAAAAAAGAGGCAGCATCCTGCCTTATATAAATTAGACAACACAGACACCACTAAACTACAGCACCATACAGCCGTTTCTCACTGGTAAGTAACAGAAGTCACAGCAAACACCTTCCTAATCTAAGAAAACAGAATGCTTTAACGAGAGTTTTCCCTGTGATAAAGCACTGTGTGTTTTGTTTTTCATCAGATTACAAATGAGCAGACTATTTCACATGGGTAAATACAAATTGTCGTGATTCTCACAAGACCTGGGTCTCTGCATTATTTTAATCACCTCTCTGCTCTCCTGAAGTAGAACTTCATAACACTTAATTTCTTGTGAAAAGTTGAGAACTTACAACTATATGTGTGTAATTATATTCGGGCGTCTATGATTGAGAACCGTGGATTTGTGTCTATGAGTCACTGACAATGTTTATTGATTACCTTAGGCTCAACAACATCCATATGCATATATGTGAGCCACTTCTGAACTTTGCTATAGCTTGGATCTCAAAAATGTTAAACACTCTACAGGAATGGGCGAGAAATAGGAATCCTATTTGAAAGATCACTGGCGTTGAGCGCATGTTCAGGATCTTGGTTCAAACGCGGGGTATGTCCTGGTAACTGTCATGAGAGATTTTGAAAGTAGCACACAGGTTAAGATGGTACGTACTCAGACGTGACACTTAAATGCACCAATCCGAAGTCTATGGACGATGTCCCACCGACATAGAAGCAGAGATATTCAAGAAACAGAGCAAGGCGAGACGTCAGTTCTCAGCTGCCACCTAACATGTTATACCTAATTCTATGCTTGACTAACTCATGTTGGTGTGGCGTGTGTAAATGACAGTGAGCTACACTGAACGTCCTACCAGGGGACGGTAGCAGGGCTGCCGTTATTTGGCGACTCAAAAATATCGTTAACGCCATCTTTATTTGCAAAAATGGTAGCATGACCCGTAACGTTAAATAATTCCACATGAGTTCGGTATAAGGCTACAGACGCTGCCCTTATCCTGTCTCCTTCTAGTGACTTTTTCACTGCGAGCTCGGTTGTATAAGTTAATAGTTAGCTAGGCACCGCAATCGCAGGCCTTGGTAAGATTAACGTTCAGGCGTTGGACTCGACTTAAGCTAGTGGCTAACGAATCCGGTTAAATCGTGTTTACGTTTTAAGCGGCCGCGTTCAACCCAAGTAACCGTTCCCGCCCAAAAAAAATATCATTTTAGCCGTTTAAGTTGAATATGGTTATTATCCGGTACAATGTAAATCAGCTAACTTCAACCAACTGGCATTAGATGGCATTAACGTTAGCACTCGGCTCTAGCTCTTCGGAGTGGACTAAAACATGAGCAAACTTTACCTCCATGTTGAACGCGTTCACTGCATCCATAATGGTTTGTTGTACAGGAAACCCGAACGTGTCTATTTCGTTACTCTACCCAACCATAACCGTGTTTAGTCGTAAATCTAAACAACAGAACAAACAGAAACGCTGAAACGCTCAGTTTTGAGCCTGCCGTGGTTTCATTGCTAGCCAAAGCTCTGCTATGCTAGGAACTGCTGCTAGCTTTTTGCGGTTCCACCCCGTGCGTGACCGCGCGTCCGTAGCGTGTGACGTCAGCGAGCAATGCTGCTTTCAGGATCATCGGAATAGGGTAATTTCTATAGCCTTTATGTAACCGATCGCCTCCAGTTATGGCATTTCCTGATTGCCAGCAAAGTGACCAATTTCAATTATCTCTTTTAATTTAACCCCCCCCCCAAAAAAAATAATAAAATCATAAAACTACCTGGTAAACTCTGAAATCCGTGCTTCTTCCAAACAACGGTTAAACGATGAAGGAGCGGCCCTGAAAGCGTCTCTGTGATGTTAATTGTTGCACGTACGTGTCTAATCCTCCTGGGGCATTCCCAGTTCAGAGGGAGAGGTAATTCAGTCCATGGTTGAGGAGGAGACAGGAGTCATGCACACAAATAAAAGAGAATCTGAAAAAGATGAGACATCTGTAAGAAACTGTCATGAGGTGTGGCCGGAAAAAAAATTCCCCTTTTTCGACACCAGGAAAAATGCCCAAATGCATTAATGAACCTTCGGCCCAGCCAGGAGGTATAAATCTTTGGACCGGGGGCCTGTTTTCCCACTTAAAATAAGTGAGCTTTGATTTGCATCGTAAGGAATATTGCATCGTAAGAAATATGATCGAGAATCACCGGCCTAAACGCTAAATCCTTTTTCAAAAACAAATTAAATGTGTAAAAGTAAAAGTTTTCTCTCCACTGTCACCCTGAGAAGAGTCCCCCATGGATTTGACAGTGCAGATGTTTAACAAGTACTCTGTCTTATCAGGGACTCATAAACATAGGACTATTGACCTCTTGCTTGAAGCAAATTGCAAATCTCATTGCCAAGGGCCCTGCTGCTTTGTAAGACCATATGCCTTGGGCCGTTTTGTGAATGGCACATTTTTTAATGGGTCCTGATGGATCTATCTTTATTTTCATTTATTTTTTAACCAAAAACACATTTTAATCACCCTATAAAACAGTAGTAATGAAATTACTGTTTCTCTTTATTCTTAACACTGGTGTATGACTTTTCTTGACAAACATCATGACTCTGATAAAAATATTTTTTCTCTATACTTTAAAAGAAATTTTAAAATATTATCCTATATATTTTAACTCTGCAATAGCATTTATTTAAGTGTAATTGATGGTTAATTAACTAGATAATTTTATAAATGAGTGATTCAATGCACTGCCCGCAGTTGTTAATGGCCTACAACTACTTTTTAACTTTTCTTGTTTGTATTTTAGCAACGTGTCAGTTTGAAGATCATATAAGTCACTGAATATTGATTTATAACTCGATAGGTGGACAAAGTTATGTTTGAGTAAAATAGCAAAAATAAAGTCCTTATCAGTCTGAGCTATTAGCTAAATGTACATTGTTCTGTCTAAGATGATGTGTAATTGATGTGTCATTATAACTGGGAACGACACACGCACGCTGACGCCCCCTAGTGTACATGAGTGTGTAGTACATGATATATGGAAACTATTACCAGAGAGCCATCAAAATAGAAAAAAATAAACAAGTAATTATAATAATAACATCCTATAATGAGATAAGGAGCGTCTCATGTAATTCCAAACAGGGCACTAGAGCACAGTAGGTATTTTCATTCATGGTCATGTTTTCCCTCCCCAGTCACTATCCCCAGGGTTTTTCTTGAGCCGCATTTAATGGCTCAATCGCGCCTTCTTCCGGCCAAACCTGCGCACTGCATCCATCCGCTGAAATGCAGTCATCAGCACTACTGACCAGGGGAGGGGGTAGCTGGAAGTCGAACAGACTGACATACATGGAGGTAAGGACCGGAAGGATTTTTATCTAGTCATGCTGAAATACAAAAGATAAATGCAGAGGCTACAAATGTCAGTGATTTTCATTTTCAACTTTTTTTCTTTTCATTTTTCTAACTTCAGTAGATTGAGACAGTTACGTAGATGATGGCTATAATGAAGAACTCTACCGTCACTGTCACCTATGAATGGGAATACTACTATGATTATCTTGATCCTGTGATAGTGGACGAGAGCAAGCTGAAATACAATAAATGTAGGTCTTTATTTTTTTATATAATTGTGTTTTGTCCTTGTTGTGTTGCATGAGGATGACAACAACATCCCACTTCCCTTTTAGACTCGATTGTTATAATATTTTGGATAATTCTGGCTGCTTTTGTGGGATTCCTCTTTCTCAGCTTGAACTTGATGTCGAGCATTGGAAACTTATCAAGGTGAGTGTGATGCATCATCCTTTAATGTTTTACTGCCTTGAATCAAAGCAGAGGAAAAAATGTTTACAAACTGAGACGAACTGAATTACGCTAAAGCCACAAAGCTCTACATTAAATTTTAAACGTTTCCTCTTATCAATATTATTGCAGGAGTCAGAGATCCAGAATTAAAGGAAGCCACAGATTATCAGCTGCTTGACCCAAGGCTGGATCTGAATGAGAGCACTTTTTTATGGGTGATGAACACAAACTCTAAATGATAGTTAGTAAAACACAGTTGTGGGGATGATGCAAGCGAAACAGAGAAATATGAGATTAGAGGCTTAGTATCAGTGTAAAAAGAAAGAAGCGAGTTATTCTGATGTCATTCTTTTACAATAAATACTGAACAAATTGCAATGTACGTTTACCATTAAAGGAAATGTTAAGTAACTATTATTCTGTGCTTTTACAAGCAGTGTGTGTACATACAACACTAAGTGTTAAAAGGATATCAAGAGCACAGATATAAATGTGATTCATCGTGATGTCAGCTTTACTGGACAGAAACCAACGTCTTGAATTTAGTCCCCAACACATTTGTTTGCAAAAACCCAAAGTTTTCACATACAATTACAGACAGTTTTAAAGTTATGTTTAAAAAAGAAAAGCATTTACAAATTTTTGACAGTTTTGTAATTCAACATTTTATAATGGAGGCTTTAACAAAGTATTTTCATTCTTTTTACAGGAAAAAACAAGGCACAAAAATAAAATAGAATACAAGTTTACTTGTAACTGGGTCTATTTCAAAGAACACAAATAAGTCCAGATGGCACATCTAACTCTTGAAGGTGATGATGTCATTGCAGATGTCTCTGATGCCTGTTTGTGTTGATTCGGATGCTTTCTGTCTCTTACACTTGGCTCTGGTCACCAAACGGACATGAGACCAGAACAGCTCTGCTGACATGGCTCCGCTCCACAGCTCATGGACATAGAGCGACAACAGATACAGCCCTGCTTCTGGAAGGAAGAAATACGAGACGTCATTTATTTACATTAAAACTGATTACAAAATGAGTCAATTTTCACTGACGGACACGCCAGAGTGTCATTATCTGGCGTTCCAGATATTGACAGAGAAGAAATAAACATAACTTTGCACACTTATTATAGTTTAGTTGGTATGCATATGTCAGAGAGGGTTGATAATCCAAGAAAAAGAATCTCTACATCATCTCTATATTATCCTTATCAATTAGGCATATTGTCGTCGACTCCCACATACACGAGACTGTGTCAAAATCAAGTTTCTCCTCCATGTCTGCGTGCAGATTTTCATCAGTCTTAATCTACAGCTGGAAATGTTTGATGTGTCTTCACGATTTGTACTTTGAACTTTTTTCCAATGATGCTTAATATTGAAAATTTGGTACATACAGGGCTATGTAATTAAACTGATGTCTAGATATGTGATTAAGCAAAATCAATCAATTGCACTGTGCTGTAGATGCAACACCCCACCAACACTTGGTACATGATGGGAACTGCAATAAAAGTTGCAAAATCCACTGCTTTATTGGACTAAAATAAATGTTCTGGGGTTTTTTTTTTCTTTAATAATTTAATGTCTGTCATAGGATACATGTGCCAGATTTCTTTTTTTCAGTACTTTTCTTTCATTCAATACAAAAATAGTAAATATTTTTAGTAATGTCCTATTTTGCAATGCATGACTAACTGTCCCAAAAATTTCTCTAACAGTTCATTGCCACTGAGTTTAATTTTTCAGTGCTGTTTTATTAAAAGTTTGGGCCACCCTGCCCTAGACATCCCTGTGACTCCATGAGTCCATCAGAGATCCGGTAGTGGTATGCAGTGGAAAACTGAGTATTTCCGCAGTATTGATATAGTCTTCAGTCATTGATTCAGTCATGATTCTGTACATAAGGGAGCAGGCTCTTACCACATCTAGACTGGTCATGAGTGTCCTTCGGTAGGCAGGCGGAGACGACTGCCTGATGCAGCTCTGGAAGCCGACCTTGGGTCTCCAATAAGCGTAACATTATGTCAGTGAATCGCCGTAAGGTCTCCACTCTTGCTGAATTGCTTGAGTGACACCCAGCCTCACAGGCCTGGTGGTAGAGTCGAAGGAGGTCAGCTTTCAAGCCGGGGTCAAGCAACACGACATCCACGATTTCCCCGTGTTTTATCACAGCCTTTTCAACCCAGCGCAAGAAGTCCTTTGTTCTGGTTTCATTGTACGAGTCCTCCACCAGGCACCTCAGGGACCACTTGGTGAGCAGGTGCGCAGTATCACTGGCCAACTGACTGGGATCCAGTTTGTCTCTTGGCTGAACCGGCTGAGGTTCAGAGAAGGGAAACACAGGCTCCCAGTGAACAAAGATACTGTTGAGGTAAAATTTACACGCTGTCAGGGGACTCTTGGTTTGTCTCTCCACTTCAGCATCTTCTGCCAGGTTCCCTTTTTGTGCGCAGGCCTGGGAAAAGGAGAGTTTACTTCGGGCCTTATCTTTCCCCATCCCTGAGGAGGAAGAGCAAAACTATGTTTATCCCATTAAAGATACATGGAGTGATTTAGATACCGTGAAACAGAAGAAAGCTCCGAATTCTCAAGTTTGTAATGGGGAAATTATGACATGTCATGACATCACATTTAATGGCGTGATACATGGGGTTAGCACAAAAGCAGCAACCCTGGAGCAATTACTGACCAGAGCTGGTGCTGTTGCGTTATGGTCTAGCAGAGTGCAAAAATTATAACATGGGCTTTGCTTCATTGTAATTTTTATCATATTTTGTGGGAATTAGTGTTGGCTTTTTTTTTTTTTTTTATTATCTTCTTTTCCATTAGGTGTTTACAGTATTTTCTCCACCTCTTAGACAGAAAGACTACCGTGACAATATTTGTAAAAGCTCCTCAGTGTGACAATTTGTTGGAGGATAAGCTTAATGGCACTCACCAAGCAATTCCTTCACTTTGCACTTTTCAGACAAGGCTTGTATTTGGGTGAGGAGCGCCCTATCGCAGGACAGTGAGGCCCAGCAGAGGAGCAGGGCGAGGGCTTCGGTGCAGGAGAGGGGCTGTGGGTGGAGCGTGAGCCACCCGGCCTGTTCGCTTACACCAAGAGCCGTCCCGCGATGCTTCAGCACAGAGCTGAGCGTTTCTAGAAACAGGCTGAGCTGAGCGGCCTTCAGGCCCAACCTGATGGGGGGAGGTCAAACAAACACTGACATCCTTGACCAAAAGACAGTTAACATTATTTATGTGTGAACTTTTGTCAGCAACTTCTGATAATGTGTTCTGGGTGAAGAGGCCTGAAGAGCAACTTGAAATCTAGGTTAAACTACATTTATATTATTTTCCACCATGATTGCCTACTGCTTTTGGACGTATCCGACAGTTACGGTGCTTTACCTGAGGTGCCTGCTGATAGTTGATGTCGCACACAAGAATTCACTGATGAGTGGCAGAGGTAGGCACTTCACTGAGCTCCGAGGTTTCTCCTCCGTAGATGAGGCGGTTTTAGCCCCATCTGCCTGCTTCTCCTTCTGCCCGAGGTTAGTGAACCACAGCACATGGAGCAGATCTATGATGGCACTTAGCAGGTGCTGGTCTCGGCTCCTGAGGAGGATAGAAAGTACAGACTGTTGTAGCGAATGTGAAACGGACTGAAGAGATTTTTGCAGTGATATGAATGATATTGCGAAAGTAGAGAGCCAAAACTAAGTCTGGACCTTACTCTCAAGCTTACCTTTTTTCAACCACCTGTACCATCCAGGTTAGGACGCTGCAGCTTTTGGTGAGGTCATAAGCTGCTTTGGTGACACGGGCGGCCTGGCACAACACCCTGATTATCTGGGCCTATTGAAAAGAAATATTAGAAATAACTCTTTATTTTATTTTATCTTATGAAGTATATTTCAGAGCAGTTACTCATGCTTATGTTCTAAAGATATGCCTTTATTCACAGTGTCTGTCATCTGTCTCAATATCCCTGTGAATAGTGTTGAATCATTTTGATTCCCGCAGTGTGTACCTGGGAGTGTTCATCGCACAGGGGGCTGCTGCCGAAGCCTAAAAGGCTCCGAAAGATGCCCTGTTGGTTGCAAAGGTCATAGCAGTGTCCATCGCTTAGCCCTTCCTCCAGCACACTCAGGATCCACTCACGTTCCATCTTGTGCTGCAGATAAAAAAATAAATAAATAAATAAAAACAGTCAGTGATACCCCTACAGCTAACACCCCTTCACAGAGACAGATAACATCAGTTTAAGAAAAAAAAAAAAGGCCTGAGCTAAGCAAAGCAAACATATGAAGGCTGAAAGTTGCTGACGCACAAAGACTTTATCTGGACAGTCATTTATTAGCTTAGGGTAAAATTCAACAATCCTGATTAATAACTTGTTGAACAAGAAAATAAAAAAACAAGGTTTTCAGCAACATTTTACCTCCAAGTCAAAGCCATAGAAGAGCTTGAAGAACTCAGGCACTCTTCTGAAGTCCAAACTCTGAT
This sequence comes from Istiophorus platypterus, assembly GCA_016859345.1. Taxonomy (NCBI): domain Eukaryota; kingdom Metazoa; phylum Chordata; class Actinopteri; order Istiophoriformes; family Istiophoridae; genus Istiophorus; species Istiophorus platypterus. The sequence goes on from CM029116.1 coordinate 6,323,359, forward strand.
GGGACAGCAGGAACCTGTTTAAGACCACATACATGTGGTCCTCTTGGAGACCAGGAAAACAGGGAGAAAGGGTCAATGGTCCTGAAAGCAACATCAGCTATCGCAGTGGTAGCATATTGTACATAAAAATAAAAACAAAGCACATAAAAAGATTGAAATTCTGACGTTTACTTCCTCATTAGTTCAGTCTAAGACAGGTCTTTAACAAATATCCTTTTCATGGGTCAAATGACACTGATCGGACACTAGCCTAAGTTTTCAAGGTCACGTACCAGGTTTTAGCATCTGCTGGGCCACTTTTGCGATGTACGTGGTCAGGACAAACGGGAGTCTCTGATTCTGCTGTCGCACTCCATTCTTCACAGTGTCCATCAAGTACAGCAGCTGTTTGACAAAAAACGGCCATCAGAGTTTCTGGAGGCGATTTCTTTCAAATACTCACACAGCATCTCCTCCTCCCCCTCATCACTTTACCTGTCTCTTCTCCCTGAACCGAGCCCCATCAAGGTGTTGGTAGAAGCAGCTCAGCACATGGTACGCTGCCGCTCTCACCTTTGGGTCGTAGCTGCTTAGAGCCATTACAGATAATCCCAGAGCTTGGCTGGATACAAACTTGAGGCAGTCAATCACACACTCTGTTGTAGGGAGGACGAAGAATGCAACACACATGAGCCTTGAGGACCTCAATCAATATTTAGGAGTGCAGACAACAGCAGCTGAATACGCTCACCTGGCCGCAGTATGGCGCTGAACAGTGGCAAAAGAAAACAGGGATCGTACAAATTCCCAAGGTCCTTCACTGCATCATTGTTGTACAGCTGCTCCTTGTCTTCCTGTGAGACATTAAAAATAAAAGTATATTAAATGTCATATAATCCGAAAAACAAGAAAACATTGTACCACTAACTACTCATGGTATCGAGAAATACAGATATGTGAGGCTTCATGATTTCCCAAATGAGAAATTTCTGCAAACCAGTAGTTGAATTTCATTTTTGATGCTCAAAGAAATGAAAAACAACTTTTGAAAAGCTCTTTCCAAAGTAATTCCCTAACCTCACTGTTTGATTGACAATTTGGAAATACGCTCAACCCAAAAATGAAAAAAAATATTCAGAGATCCAAAAAATCTAAAACCAAAACTCTTCGGGGAGATAACACAAAGGCATATCTGAGGCACTATGCTGTCAAATACTGTAGTTCTAGAAAATAACTTGACTTCAAATATCGACCTGCGGGATGATTCTGCGCTGCTGGGGGAAATGTGCAACGGTTTGGAGCATCCTGTCAGTTTTCAGCAGGGCCAACAGGTCGTCCGAGCTCGCCTGCTTCCACAGAGAAGCCCCCAGGCTTTTCCTGGTCTTGTGGTGCTCCACAGCCGCAGGTCCCCACAAGAAGGATCTGAAGTAAAAAAAAACAAACAAACAAAAAAAACCCCAAAAACCTCAGGCTGAGTGCTGCAAAAAAGCACACTTGTTGCATGTACAACATAAAAAAAATGTGAATTTAACTTACTGAAACTTCAGCAGACTGACATGGTTTCTTTCGTATTCCTGGAGAAGCAACAACAGTTTCTGATCTGCAAAACGAAACAAGATGTGAGAAGAAAGGGCGACAACATACACACACGCCTTCAAAGCCCTTAGGTTTCATGTTTTTTTACCTAAAGTATTCAGCGTAGCTCCATATGCTCCCAGAAGTAAAACAAAGTGATTCGTGTTACAGACCGTCGGGCATTTCTTCACCAGACAGAGGAGAAGGGACACTAATGCTTCTGAAGTGACAACAAAATAAACACAGCTGTATTCAGTGATTGAGGAAAAGGGTTTTAGGTTGGTAATTCAAGTCTTTTTTTTTTCCTGTGTACGGTACCTTTAGCCTGATATCTGCTTGGCTCTTGATCAGAGTCCAGCATGGTGGGCAGGAACAGAGAATGGCTGCTGATCATCATGTGGAGGGTGGACAAAGGTATCAGATCCTTCTGGACTTCACTGCCATCATACATCAGTTTCAACAGGCTGCTCAAAGTGTTCAGGAAGTGGTGATCTCTGTAACGGTATCTAGAGCAAAAGGTTTTTTTTTTTTTTAGGTCATTCTTAAAAAAAAAAAAAAAAATCTGACACAACAGTGTGGATCAAATGGCTGGGTAATTTCAGCAAATATCCTACTTCAGTCCATTCTTGACGAAAGCATTCCACTCTGATGCAGTGATGTCTTCAGCTGATGTCTGCGTAGAGAAGATAAATTAGGAAATGCATGGGGTAAATCCATACATGTACAACACGTATGAGGAGATTAAACCCACTAGGAGTCTGTGCAGTTTTTCCAGGATGATCTGCTCCTGCCCTGATGGGGAAGTGGCCTGATCTTTAGAGTGACTGTAGGAGGCGATGAGACACTTGAGGGCAGCAGCTGTGACAGACTTCCTCCATGTTTCTTGCTCCTTTGGCCAATCAGCCAGTTTCTTAGTGATAACGTCAACTAGTTGCCATCTGGTAGAAATAAAAAAAATATTTAGCTAATAACTTGTAACACTGATAACTCTAATAAAAAAAAAGTAAGGTAAGAGTTAAGACTTAATAATTGCCTTTCAAAACTGTCCACTTTTTGAAGAGCATTGGGCAGTTGGCTCATCAGATCCTTGATGTCCTTGATGTTCGCTGAGAGCTTGATCAGATTTGCTAATGTCTCAGAAAGCTGGGCTCCGGAGTCTTCCGTCAGGTTTCCCAGAACACACTGGGACAATTTGGTGAGAAGTGCTTGCTTCAGGGCTTTTAAAACTTCTTTTTCCACTACATAAACACAGTAATTGAGCAGATCCAAATCAGTATACAACAGGAAATGGAAGGAAAAAAAAGAGTGACATTAATGTTGTTTAATTTGTTTTAGTACAAACCATCTTTGGGTCTGGCTGGGTCCTCTATACTCGCTACCCGTAAGTAGGTATTGATCAGTGGAAGGAATGTTTCTGTCTGATCTGAGAGCTTCTCCATGTTTGCCAGCTCTCGGCACCACGCCTCAAAGCACAGACGGTGGGCGGAGGAGTTCCGCAGCAGCTGGGAGCTGATGGCCTGGGCGTCTGAGAGAGGCTGCTGGAGACAGTGCAGCAGCACATCTGTGTGGATGAGTTTGGCACTGCCTGGCTCGCTGGACAGAGTCTGGAGCAGGAAGGCCTCCAGAGCAGGGCTGGAGCAGGACAGCAGGAGCGTGCCCAGGCCTTGCAGGTGTGCCTGTGTCAGAAAGGCGCCGTGGTCCTGGGAGGGGTCGGATTTACACTCTGTGAGGATCTGCAGCGCTGCATGACCGTAGACGCTAAGCTTGGCATGAGCGCCTTCACTGTCGGAAGAGATGAGGCTCTCCTGGGGGAGAAGGAGCAACATGGAGACAACCTCTCTCAGATTGCAGGAATCCATGTAGCTGTGCAGAGACAGGAGGCCCTGGAAAGGTCTGGACTGTGTCTTTGGAGCCCGGGAGCCCTTCTCCATCAACTCCTTGAGAGCAGCTCTTTCTATGGCCCCCAAGTAGCTACGAAGAAGCTCCAGTTGGCCCAGGTCACTAAGAATGGGGGCGCTGGTCTTCAGGAGGGCCAGGATGTCGTCGGTCAGCTGAGCACACAGATGCTTTAGTCTGACGGGGTTCAGAGTATGAGCAGGGAAAGCAGAAAGCTCCGGAGCCAGAAACCACTGCTCCAAACATGGATGTTTGAAGATGGAGCCAAGAGCTGATACAAGGATCTGAAGAGAGAGGGGGGGGGGCAAATTAGATATAATAGATCCAAAGCTGGTAGAGCAACAATACTTGATATTGTTGGTCATAGTTTGGAAAAAAAATCCCATCGAATAAAAGTCAATGTGAAAGCTGAACTTTTTCTAACCTTCTCTTTATCGGCGTCCAATGTAGATGACTGGTCGAGCTCCAGGAATAGGTCAGATCCTTCTTGGAAGTTCTCGGCTGTTGGCTCAGGCTTTCTGGTCTCCTCAAAGCCTTGTAGCTTGGTCACCAGACCCTGGAGTTGTCCCATCAAGGTCTTCAAAAGGGCAGCTCCTGTGTCTTTGGAGAACTGTGCAGAAGGATATAATATGCTGAGAATGTTTTTAACTTAGCAATTTACCAACCAGTGAGCTTGTCTTGTTCTCTCACCGTGCCAAAGTTTTCCACTGTTGATTTGATGTAGAGTAAGATCTGCCTGATTGCTACTGGAAAATCAGCCATCGACATGAAAGCTAGAGTTTCCTCCGCATTCTTGCTGAATGTTGCCTCGAGCAATGCGCTCGGGTCTTGGCTATATGCAGCTTTCATCAGCACCGTGTAAGAGTTGAGGGTTGGCAATTCATTCGAAGGGCATTTGGAAGAATCAAACTGAAAAAAGAGAGAGAGAGAGGGACAGAATTGTAATTTTCCACTTTAAGAAACTAAAACATCGCCCTTTCGGTTAGGCAGTCTCTTGGTGGTACTCTGAAACACTGACCAGTTCTTCCCGACACTGCTGTGGCAGCCATTTGGAGTAATACTGATGAAGCTGTACGACGGCGGGGTGAGGGGGAGGAGGAGGAGGAGCAGAGAGTTTGGAGGAGACAAGCTCTTTGTCGTACTGCAGCAGAGCCAGACAGAAGGGAAGCGGCTCTCTCTGACAGTGAAGCACATCAGAGAGCACAGCAGATAAGTAGTCGTACACCACTCCTGAGGGAAGAGAAAAGACAGATTGTTATCATCATTAAAATGTATCGTACAATTAATTTCGAATTACTTATCAGAACAGAACAAGCATAAACACTTCAAGCATAAAGATGAAAAGCTGCACTTTTAGTGGATGAAATTAAAGTTGCAAGCTGCAAAAGAACATTTAGTTGTGCATTAATACAATAATCAGTTTTATCATTTCTGCCCCAGAGCAAGCTAATTTGCTCTCCACTATTTGATTTAGCATGTTTACTACTTTTCCAAATCAAGGCGGACATGCTCTACCTTTGTCTGCTGGCAGTTTGTTTCGGGCCTCCAGAGCAGCAGGCACCACCACGCTAAAGGGGAAGGTTTGGATAATGAGGTCTTCACTCAGAGACGGACCGAAATCCTCCATCTCACCATCGTTACCCTCCATAATGACATCCAGCATGTCCAAGACGTCTAGAAAACAGGGTCAGATTGCAAAAGGTTTCACAGACGTGCCTATGGCTGGAAGAAATCTACTTGGATTCCATCTGTAGATACTTACCATCTATGTGGGAGACGGGGATACTGGCAGAGTCGGCCTCCTGGCTGCTCAGGTTGGCCTGCAGGTAAGCTGCCTCCTGGACCAGGCTGGCAACCTTGTCTGTGTATGTGTAGGAATTGCAAACCAGTTTCACCAGTACCTAGAGTAAGATACCAGGAATTCATGATCAACTGTAACTACTATGTAATGGTTCAAAATTTCTTATTTTGTCTATATAGCAGTATAAGCAGTAGTAAATGGACATGTTGAGATGTTGAGAGAGACTCGCCTTCTCCAAGAACTGGATGACAGTCTCCTGTTGGTCTGGCTCTACTCTGGCCAGATGGTCAAGCCAGAGCTCAAGCTCGGTCCAGGTGTACTCAAACACCCCACTGTCCTTAAGCACCTAGGCACGGGGCCAGAGAAACAGAACCGCGATTACTTTTTCCATTAAAAAATATGTTTTAACGATACTGTCGGGAAAGAAAATTGGTAAAGTTAGTATGTAACTCTTGCAGTTAAATATTAACATAAATATTTCCTAAGATGCTCTCACTTCATTAACTTCATATATAAGCTACAGTATTATTATGAACTGACAGAACCATCCCCTGATAAAGCTGAAGAACTTCTAAAATGTCAAACATGAAATATTAAATTCTTGAAACTGTCTTTCTACTCTTGACAACTACTGTGGGGATGAACATGAGCTAATGTATTTTTAAAAAGTAGACTTGAACTATTATTCTGATAAACTTTTTTACTGATTATACATTTTTGTAATGCTGTAGTAACAATTATCAAGTCTAGTGTCTGTCTGGTTGGAAGATTTGATGTTACTTCAAATATCTATGTCTGAAATATTGTTGCAGACTGAAAGCAAATGCACAGAGAGAACGAGCAAATTCTCCTTACTTTTAGAACCAGCATCCGTGTGGAGGTTTTCAAGTGGCTGCTGCTGCTGCTGACAAACATCTTGAGAAGCAGGTAAAGCACTGACTTCTCTCCAGACGACGATTCGGCATCTGCAACGTCCTGGGAATAAAAGCGATATAGAACACGCCAGAAACAATGTTGATTACAAAGCAACGCCTTCTAAACAACAATCACTGAAAACTCCATTGAATAGAGAACCAACACCAGCATTGTCCATTCTTCACCTGTAGGCGAAACCAGGTGAACTTGCTTGCAGGGAGATCCAAGGCCAACTGCAGTACATGATACTGCAAAATTGGAGGAACCTCTTCCCTCATTCCTTTCTCTGACACAATCCCTACAAAGGTAAGAAAACAATGATTCGGGTTAGAAGCTCATTGTTAAACATAACAACAACGCTAAAAGTTATATCTAATCCACTAATCCAGTTATCCACTAATCCCATCTAATCCAATTATATCTAATTGTTGGAGAAAAACAACAATTACCTTTTAAGAGCTTGCTGAAGTCAAACTTGCACTGGTTGACCAGATGTGGCACCACTTTCTGGTAAAGACAAATGACCTGAAGGATCAGGGCCTTGAGCAGGACGACCTCCGCTGTCTCAGCAACTGCTCGGCATAAATTACACAAGTCAGTCAATCGATGCCCCACCCTCATTTGTTTTGAAGGAATGATCTGAATAAAACAATATACATGTAATGTAAATGTGATTACCAGGCACTTCGTTTTTATCATCCGTCTGTTCTGTGCTCCCTTCTGTTTTGCTCTTATTTTCTTCGCCATCCATCTTTTCCTTCTTGCTAAGCGATTGCCACTTTGCAACTACGCTCGTCATATCGGGCAAAATCTGGAGGCCAAGCACAGAAAACAGACACTTGAGCTGTCAAAGGGTGCATCATTATCACTTGCGTGCATGATGACGGCACCTTCCTGAGCTTACCTTAGTGAGTATCTCCCTGTACTGCTGCACCAAATCCCCCATCATGTCGTGAGTGTACATGTCTGAGCCGTGCCACTCAGCCTTCTCCAGGAGGTACTCTATATTGCTGTTGGCCCTCTTCAAGATGAAACTCATCATGGACAGAGTTGTGAGTTGCACTGCTGTGTTGGAAAGCTGTACAAGAGGGGATAATCTGAAAAGATATTCCCAAGTACCATACACTTTCAAGGTTTTTTAATTGTCTACTATGCTGATTAATTAGGGGCTCAGTCACTTACATTGAGGCCCTGTGTGAAGAAGGCCTTGTTACAAACAGGAGGCAGAGATATCACCATAATCATGGAGAGGAGGCGAGGAAGAGGGATCACCTCGGAAGTTTGAAAGATTGTAGACAGTTCTGGCTGGGCCTGGTAGATCTGACACAAAAATGCAAACAGGACCGTTATTGTCTCTTAAAAAAAAAACAAAAACAGGCAAACATGATGTCTTAAGATAAACGAATACATCAGAAAAAAATTACCTTTTTAAGTAACGTGACATTGTCCTGCCAAGCACTTTTGAGGCGGGGGGTGTATGAATACTGAGTCTCTTTGAAGTATCTTGCCAGAATGTCAGGGCTGGACTTCAGTGTGTTCACCACCAGCTCTGCCACCAGTTCATCCTCTGTGGCCTGCTTCAGCCCCACCAAGAACTGAAGCAAGACAATGTTACCGGCTCTAGAAAAAAAAATACATTAAATCCGACAGTCAACCAGTCCAGGGGTTTTTTTGTTGTTTTTTTTTTTCAGAGGAGTACAAGGTAAACTCAACATCCTACAGATGACTCACCTGCCAGCCGTCCCAAAGCTGGCATCATGAAAACTGATGCCGTGCTTGCGGGAGCAACATAGGTCGAGAAGGAAACTGTGAACAAGTTCCCGGACGATGGATATCCCAGCATGCTCTGAGTTCTCCACCATCTTAGGAAAAAAAAAAAATGAGACTCTGCAAGTTGGGAAGCAAATCTGGCCAACGGAGCCTTCATTTCAACAAACACATGACAAAGAGCAAATAACTCACTCTGTTGTCATCAGTGGCTGCATCAACAATCCCATTCCATTTATACAGAGAGGCGATATTGGCCAAAACAGCGGGTGTGAAGAAACGCACTTTCTGTGTTTTACTTATGGCCTTGTTCAGCAAAACCTGCAGAGCGACAAATAACAAATAATAAGATCATCAAATCTACATGCCAAAGTTTAAGTGGCAAATGTGAGCTGCTGAACACTTACTCTACTCTTCAGTGTGGACAATATCAGATTGACGAGAGACAGCCTGTCCTCCTTCAGTCCAGTACACAGGATCTCTGGTAGGAGCTCTGACAGACCAAATTAACATGTCACCAACGCATCCTCAGGTGACAGTTTGTTGTGTAAATTGTAAATCTGTTTCTGATTATTACCTTTGATCTCTAATATCTGTCCAACTGTAGCATTATCTCCAGACACCAAAAAAGACAGCACAAACTGGATGAAAGCCATGCGGACGTCGGGTCTTCCCTGGACATTCACAGAGAAAAATGTGAGCAAACAGGAACATGTTATACAGAATCCAATAAACGCCGGAAACAAATAATAAAATAGTAAAAATTGTACATCGTACCCTCTTATCCTTTCTCTTTGCCAGTCCGGACAGTGCTCTATTGATGTAAATGTGACTTAAGACTTCTCTGGCAGCCTCTGGACCTTGAGACGCCAGGGCGGACAGGAGACTGAGGCACTGACGGACAAACCTGTGCACGAGGGATGACACAACATTAGGTCCAGGGGGCGGAAATGAAACCGAGGACTGACACTGGGGTCCCTGTGCTGAGGTCATTTGACCGACCTGTGATTTTCTGAATGGAATGATCCATGCAGAAGTTTCATGTAGCTGGAAAGGGTCTTTTTCACAATAGCGTTGCCCACCGCGTTGAAGTGGGACAGGTCGCTGGCCGTCCTCAGCAGGATCATCTCCAAGCTCTCAAAAATCAGTATCATCTGGAGAGGGGATAACATCAGATTAGAGATCCGTTTGTGCAGAAAAGAAAGAAAGAGAAAAAAAAGCAGGTCGGGCCAGTCGGTCCAATCCAATGAGAAAAACCACATCGGCTTACCTCGCTCTCTATATGCTTTTCTCCCTCTAGCAGTTTGAATATCTCTGCACACTCCATGGAGATTTTAATATAACCTTCGACCGCATCGTACAGGTCAGGGCACGGCAGCTTCTTGGCGGTTGATATGAATGTCTCCAGTCCTGCAGGCGATGAAATATAACATTTAATCAAAGGCAAAGCGGAGGAGAGAAGAGATGCGCAGACACTGAAGGCAGGAGGGGTGGTGCTCAAACGCTGACTGCACCGAAGTGGATGGATGCATGCATGGATAAAGTAGTGCTAGTACTAGAATAACTCCTTTGAGATGTGTATAACAACAACGAAGTTTACATATACACTCACCCCTCATGGCAGTGGTGGGTTCCTTTAGCATGGCTTTAAACACAGTCCCGTTGAACTCCGGGACTTTTTCTTTTTTCCCCGGAGTGTTTGGCTCCACCGAGCCTTCGCTCCGGCGCCTTTTACCCATCTTTGATATATAGAAAAACAGATACGAGTGACTTGTTCAGCCCGTTGCCATAAAAGTTCTGTCACAACTCCCCACGTTGCGGTGTAAACAGAGAGCCGTCCAACGGAAAAAGTCGTCCGGTCGGAAACCCTGTGCAGCTGAAACGTTGGTTCCTCGTTCTTTGTTTTCTTTTTCCTTCAGATGAAACCTGTTGATCTCGCCCCTTTCCTCTGCAGCTCTATAAACCTGAAGCTGCTGTGGGAAATATTTTTTCCTGTTCAATTATGATTCAGTAAAAGCATTCCTGACCAATTGCATGGAAAGTACGGTTCTTATCTGAGGTGCAGGGAGGGATTCAGGAACTCAGGTCGGCCTGACCTGCGGGCACAGTGATCCACAGTGCTCAGCAGAGAAAACAGACCGTGATGAGAAAAATTATTTTTAGTCATTTGTGCCTATTCATTTTGACTGAGAGGAATATAATAAATCAGTTGACAGACGACTGCTATTTTGCAACCTTTTATTATTAAACCTTTTGAAAATTTAATTTACCTAATAGCATGGCAATTACACCATTGTTTTTTACTCGTGCACCAAACTAAACTTTACCGAGAACTGGTAAAGAAATGACAGAGTAATTTCCGAAGCCAAGCAAAGTGCCTTAAAAAAAGGAAACAGCAATGGTAGAAAGGAGGGGACAGATGTAAGCCTCAATGAGGGGAGATGCTTTTATATTCTGCTACCCCTGGTACCAGCCCGGCTTGGTGTAGCCAGTTTGATGCAATAAACCCTAATACATCTGATCCAGAGGACTTCAGTTTATCATTTAATAACCTGAATTTTACTTGAGAGATTGATGCTGTGTGACAGAGGGGCCCAAGCCTGACTTTCCCTTTTTAGGGCTTCCTCACCCATGACACCGCAACTCTTACCTCTTAATACCTCTTCACCACATATATATCATGTTTTATTGTGCAAATTTAGACCTATGGAAACCTATTTTCCTTCTCCAGAAAAATACACAAAAATGCTCTAATATGCTTTTTATATCCTATTATATACAGGAACAGGTATAAATAAAAAAGATGTGGATGTATTCCATCTACATTTGATAAATTGAGGTTAAATTTAACATATGGAGTAAACCTGCTGCACTCCATACAATATACAATGTTATGCTATGCATTCAATAATCTTGAATTTAAGAATGTCCCTTGGCTTATTCTGCCATGTAATTTGTAGCATTAAATCTTGAACAAACTGTGAAAACTTTTATTAAGTAAAAACTGCTTCAGCCATGTTTTTTTCCCCCTGCAGTTATATGTCTCAGATTTGAATAATTGCTGGGTGAGAGAGGATGCGCAGCATTAGCATTATAATTAATGATAGTCTATAGTCCTCTTGACCCACTGTATATGTCTATCTTTTTACAAGCATCAGTGTGCTAATCAATTTAACATCCCCAGTAAACCTGCTTGTAGCTCTATATCTAGTTTAGCAGCTTTTTTTGTCTCACAAAAAAGGTATCTATATTTTCATGTATTATGTGTTCATATACATTCTGACTAAACTTTATTTCTTCATATTGTAAGGCTTTGACAAAAAACATTGTAGTCTCTGCATTTTTTTATAGTCCTCAGTTTTCAATGTGCCTTGTTTTAGTTTGAGTCAATCACAGCATAATAATTTTGGGAAATCACATTTTGCTGAGACCACGTAGACATAGCTGTGGTTCAGCTATGAAGCCTATTTGAAGAGTGTGTGGTTTTTCAGCCGAAGTGGAGCCTCCTCCCGGTTACTCTTTCAATAAACTTTTGCAGGCCTGGCCCGACCATATCTCAGAGCTGATGTCAAACTGATAAGAGCCCGCTGCTTTTTAGTAAAGCATTCAAAAAGACAAAGTCTTCTGAAATATAAAATCATTTTTTTCACCAAGTCATGGTTATCTCTAAATCACAGTCTTGCAGGGTTTTTTAGTTTAAAATTGTCTGTTTATTAGAAGGTTGCGAAAATTGGAAAATCAAGCAGCTCATCTGGTGACTGTGCTCAAAGCCTCATAAAGCAGGCTGCATTATGTTTGTCTAACACAACACACAAAGAGTGTATCTCAAAATGACACACATCTGCTGTCAGTGATTGCTGAGAAAGAAAACAATCATTACCGTTTAGCAGTATGAATGAGACACAGTCTTTTCAACATAAAAAAAGGGGATGCCAGCATAAAACCCATGCAGTTTGCATTCCTGGGAGTATTTACTCTTTTAGTTGTCGTTCAGTTACGTGACCACCAGGGTTCACCTTTGCCGATGCGGAAAACTTTGGCGTGTGCCCAGAACCTTTTCACTGAGAACTGGCTCACTGGCAGACTGGCACTCAGCAGCTGCCCAAATTACATGAGAGGCCCAGTTGATCAAATACCATCCAGTCAGCGGACGTGCTGTGAATCACTATCGGAGGTTGGTGCAACATATTTCTGACGTGAAATAGTTTAGTCACCGTGAGGAGCTTCCAGATTCCCAATGTTAAAACATAATTATTTCGGATCCACTGTGAGGTTGGGCTCGCAGGCAGTCTGCTGTTGTCTGGGATGTTACTCGAGATCCTGGGGATTTGATTACAGCTCACTGCGGTGCATGCTATAAAACACATCTGCCTGTGGTGTGCAAACGGCCAAACACTACTTTAAAGGCATTTTTAGCATAAAGGTCTGGAATTGGGAAAATAAGGCTTTGCCTGTAATATAATACACTCCAAACTGTTTGTGATGTGACGGAGCGCAGCATAGTAAAACCTCACTTTGAGGTCACGCTAAAGTTTTCACAAGCATTGCACACCTACTGCTAATGCGCCGTTATATTTCATTTTTCTGACATAGTTGAAAGGGATTGGAGCCCATTTATTATCCATCTTTAATCATGGTGCAGAGTTTTAAAACTGTGCTGTAGAAAATGAAAAGAACTAAAATGAAAAATTTGTAAAATATCACACAGGAATTCAGATCTCTGAAAACTCTGAAATCATTCATGCGGTGCTAAATCATCTGGCTTCACCGTCAAACCTTATGAAAATACATGAAGCTCTGGATTTTTTAAACTTATTAGCAGAATATTTGACTTTCCTTACGGCTGGTGTTAGGATTTGTGCTATTACATCTCCTCTAACTGTGTTCATACAAGTTCCAGTTACATCTGTCATGTTTGGTTTTTGTTTTGACTCTAGAATTTCAGACAGCCAGAGCACTGAAACTATATTTGTAATAAAAGTCAGAAATAATGAACTGAAATAGAACCCCCTTGCTTATTTCATTTTAGGCTCCATGGAATTCATCTTAATAACTTGACTTTTATAAGATGGGTCCATCCCTGTTTTCTAGGTAATACACACAAATGTAAAAATTTTGGTGAATTCTCTGAGCACTGCCCAGACACACATAGTACCTTGGGGTGGAAATGAGAAGCCTTCTAGCACCTGCCGCCTCTATCTGAGCTCTGACTGAACAAAGACTTTGGGTCAAAACAAGCCTGACATGGAGGTAATTCTACTTTTGTTTTCCTCATTTTAGAATTCATGACACTAGAAGCACAGTGACAACAGAAAATAAATTTTTGTTTGAATCAAGCTCCCTTTTTAGACTTTGACCTTGCTTTGTCAAGATGTTCCTCCTTGAGTTACTTAGTTGGCCATATGAAATTCACTGTTGATCTCTAGCCTCTCCCTGAATCTACCCTTTCGTTAGTGCACGATGGTAATACCCACATTTTACCATAAATTGCTGCATAAGTGTGGGAGATGGAGACATCTGCATTCAAGACTGATGAGGGGAAAACACAGCGCCGTGGTGACCTTGAGCCGTACACCGGTCTCAAGTTGGAAGATATCAGTTCCTTTTACATGCACTTTACTGGTGTTTAGTTGAACCTCAAGTCACGGGCATGAATGCACGAGAGAAAAATCTACCATGCTGCCTCATTGGGGCCCATTGCTGGAGTGCTCCTGCAGTGGGACCAAGCTATGTTGGATGAGAGAGGAAGCAGGAGTGGCACAGCTATGCAAGGCCTTTTCCGGTCCATAAATGCCATGTTTATTTTTGAAGTTCTGGCCCGATGTGCTCTGCCCTTCTAAAACACCACCTCGGCGGAACAAAATTTTGGGTGTACAAAGCCTGTCACAACTCTGTCAGGGATGGTCAGGCCTTTATAGCCCCATGGATGCGGGAGCAGGATGTTAATCAGTTCAAAGAGGTTTTTAGCCACGTGTAGCCCAGGCGGAGTGATCATGTTGGCGGGAGAGTAGATTCATCCCTGTTTTTCCAGTGGAAAAGAAAAAGGTTATTTTTGACAGTAGTCTCTTTCATACCACAATGCGCTACACCACTCAATACTGTTGTATCATGTAAAAAAAACATTTCAGCATAGGAATGAGAAAACAAAATCTTGTTGAATATTTTAGCACGGGTATTTTTAATGAGTTATTGTTTTTTAAAGTTTCAGAGATTTCCATTGCTTTCACATAAAAGCAACTGTAAGGTTATACACTATACTTATCTGGTTCCTATTCCTCTATTATGATGCCAGTAGCACAACTGGATCTGGATAGAGATGCTGGGTGGTTTCCAGAGAGTTCTTTTCCACAGCTGAAGCCACTTTACCATGCCTGTTTTCACCACGGTGCACCACAGGCCCCTCTGTGAGGTTGCTGGGCTTCCGTTGTGAGCCTCTCTCGGAGCCTCTCGGGCCCCTCCCCATGATAACACTGCAGCCATTGCTGTTGAAGGATCAAAGATCACCCCACGCCTAACAAACAGCTAGACACTTGGCCTATCAGAAACATCTGGGAGTGGTTGGCTGCAGCTGTTGGTGCATGCCCACACCCCTGGAACAAGAGGGACCCAGGCCAGATGTGGAGATCATCTCACGTTAGGTACAGATGTTTCTGTTCCTCAGAGTCGCTCACCGCAAGGAGACGTAGGATGCTTTCTGAAGTCCTATTAAATTTAGACTGTTTGTGCTGTGCCCAGATTGGGTTCGGTGCCTTGGGATATGCCACCAGCTTGTGGGTTGTCACTACTCAGCAAGCTAATTGAAAACAGTGCTGCTTGCAAAAATGCTTATGGATAATGCTACATAGAAATGTAGATTTTTTTTTTCCAAATGGGTGAGTGGGAACCTCTAAACATCACCTAGTCTGACCCTGCAGATGATATTGAGGCAAGAATGGTGCAGAACCTTTTCATACATTTTACCTAATAAGCAGTTATATCGCAATTCTAGAAATATGTTGCCAAAATTTGATGCCTGTTAAAGTACTCTGATGTTTCCCACAGGACACTCCACATGATCCCATAAGCTCACAGAGTCGAGTCCCAGTAGCTGTTTCACTAAAACTAACAAAACCAGCAGAGAACAACACTCCTGTTGGGTAGTTCAATCTAAGGCAGCGCAACCCATTTTACGAGCCGATGTGTTTTAATGTTAAATCTTCCACAAAATCTGTCACCGATTTTGAGTTTATGCATGATGGGTTTAGATGTTTTAGCTATAATTACTCTGATTTTGAAAGAAAGTTTCCTATAGTGCCAGTTCATCTTTGTGCCATTCATTACTTCACTATCAAATCAAAGTTATTCTGCCGCCGCACTTTATATATCACGTTGTTTGAGAAACGCTTCACACCATACAAGCTCCAATGAGCGATGGACATAGAACATAAAAACTCAAGTGGATTTGTGTCAGCATGCATGGCGCATCAGAATCAACTGTTGGACGTATAAAGTTAATGATACATAGACCTGAAGATGCCTACAGAGTGATTGCAGAGTTGACATATTAATGCACTGGATGTGATGCTAATACCAGACCTGAGATGGTCTGGAGAGAGTCTTCCGCTCCCGCAGGCTCCCTGCGGTGATTAGAAAAACACTTTGGTGGATATTACACCCTGTTATTCTTTCCCTCTGCTGTCTCTGCCTGTTCCCTCTCCCTACACACCATTAAAACAACATCTTCGGCCCAGACTCGCCGAGCACGACAAAGTTTAGTGGGTACCCCCCCCCCCCCCCATTCTCATGAATGAAATGGTTTTTGTTCTGTACATCAAAGGGTGGTCTTCTGTTTATACTGGCTTTTACTTTCTGTATACTATATCTCTTCCTCGATTTTTTTTTTCCTGCAATGTGTGAGCATGGTGGGTTAAACCTTTCTTATAAGACTTGCGGGCCCTGATAGCATCAGTGCCCCTGACATCCATTTGTTTTCAGTCTAGAACTAGATGACCCCCCCCCCCCCATCATTGTTGAACTCTGAGGTCTGCACTACTTTTGCTGTCCTCCGGATGCCTGGTGGTCTCCAAAGGAGGCTTAATGTGAAACCATGCCTGTACCCAAAGGCCTTTAAATCTCGCAGGGTGGTGACCTGTCAGAAGATGTCAGTGTAGAATGTTGGTGGAATCCTACCCTCGTTACTTACTCCAGATGTAAGGGAGCAGAACGATATAGGACAGCATGAGCGGGTAAATGAGAGGAGTTAATAGGGTTTTCTCGTACATCTGTCAGCAGATGTGAAGTAGCAGCGCTTCCTGATGGTGATAAATCTCCCAGAAGCTTTTCTGTCAGAGCACGATGTTTTAATTATCAGTGAATCACTTAATTTATCAGAAACTACAGGGAGAAATTATCACTTGAGTGCGAGCCATACTTTCCGATTAATACTTTTAATGCAGTATACACATATCTTAATGCAGTTGTCGGGCATGAACTATGGCAGCTTGTCAGCGTGGCTGGCATGGAGGTCATATGAGTCTTTCTTGGCAGGTGTTTTTGGCTAGAGCCAACTGGGAGAAGACCCCTGAGGAGACGCAGGAAACATCGGAAGGATCACATCTTTCAGATAGAGCAGTAGTGGGGGACCCCCCACAAGGAGATGGAGGAAGTTAGTAGAGAAAAGGATGTTACCACCACAAACCTGAAGTTAAGAAACTCCAAGGTATAATAAAATGTATAACTGGAGCTATAACTGAATAACACGACTATAATGTCCAATGTGCACAGGAGCTGGACTGGAAGGAAACCTCAGGGCAGAAATGAACTGCAGCTTTTACCGAGTGTGGGGTTTCAGGTATACTGTGTTTCCCTGGTGGAAGAAGAGGGAACAGACGATTCTAATCTGGCCAAACAGATTCAGTTTTCCTTTGTTTTCTCTCCTTTCCAGCCAGTGGATCATTGAGAGTCTCTTATTTGACATGCACTTCCCCCTCCTGACTCTGGGGGAAGCGGTTTGCAGGAATGTATATGTGTGAATGAGTTCAAAATAGAGTTTCAAACTTAATTGCACATGTGTTGAGTGTCTAGTCTTGCCCCGTGCTCTCAGTTTAATTGGGAGGGGAAAAAAAGGAAAAAAAAATATATACTCCGAGGGTTTCAGCCTTGGAAACACTGATTCTGCACTGGTAACTTGTCCATGACCTCACTGACAAGCAGAAGCAATGGGCTTTCTCCCATGCATCCTGAGTGTCTCGCACCCTTCTTTGATCATACAATTACTTTATCTCTTTGGACAGCCTCGCCTTTTGTTAATTATTTGGCTACAGGCGTTGGCTCCAGGTCCCTGAACTGATGAGTCAGAGAGAGAGAGAAAAAAGACTCCTTGTGTTTCAGGAAGAGGATTCTAGTTCAAAACCTCAGGGAATCATCAAAGGTTAGAAAAGGGGATGTGGTCATTTACTATATCTGTCATTATGATATAATTTCTTTCACCATTAAAATTATTATACCGGTATATTTATCTGTAATTTCTGATGTCAGACTTTGCCCATGTATTTCTGGTTGCGGGCTCAGCAGACGGTTTATAGGGTGCTACTGATTATAGTGTTTGTGCAAAGCAAAGCACATATGGCTCTGACAGTATCATAGCAGCTCTCTTCATGAACGCCTGTGCATGACTAACAGTGAAACATGACATGCTGATGTCGGATCCTCCCGTGGGCCACTTATATATTAGATTTACTCCCAATCACCTTTTTTACTCCATTCCTCTTCTTGAGTGTGCTCTGGATTTCTATGGCCTAACTATTAAGCTTTGTTCCTAAACTCTTGACAAGCATGTCTTATGTTTCCCAAGATGGACTTATTTTACACAACAGGCTGTGTTGCATGCAATAGCAGTTTTCACATGGGCGATACATCATAACTGACCAGCTGTCCAGACTTCAGAAAATGGCTGTACATAGTCACAGCTGTGTGTTATTGCCCTTTGATGTCACTATATTGCTGAGATTCTCACGGTATGAATATGCAGTAAGATTCCTATGTTAAGCAGCTGAGCTCGGCCAACGTAAAAAAAAAAAATACAATTCTTTATGATTTGAAGGTTTTGCCCCGAGGGAAAAAAAAAACAGAGCCATTGAAGCCCTTAGAAAATTAAATTATTTGTGTACTGATTATATGTAATCTGTATTTAGCAAACAGTCATATTATTCACTCTTGATGCCAGCCGTTCTTCATTTAAGTAAATGCTCGGTATATATTTATATTTGCTTGATGCATGCTTTTACATTGCTTGCAGATGGAGCAAAGGTAATCTGAATTATATTTTCATTAAGCTCCTTTAGGAGCTGTCCAAATTACAGTATGACATTGCCAACACAAAGACTGGTATGAAGTCTGTCAAGAAACTATTGCATTGTGTGCTTTAAGAATTTTAGCTGCCGCCTTTCAAGCATTTCTGTGTATGGGACAAATGTTTCTCTTCCCACACCTGAACCCATGTGAATGATAGAAGTATAAATTGGATATAACAATCAGTTCATCTCATATGATATGCAGTTGGCTCCATACGTATTTGGACAGGAACACAATTTTCATATTTTTTCCTCAGTTACAGACATTTTTACACTTAGTCCCTCATTTTCAGGGTCTCAAAAGTAATTGGACAATCGACAATTGATTATTTTCATGGCCAGCCGTGGACTGTTCACCTCTTATTTTGTTACAAATGAAGCAGATAAAAGACCTGGAGTTGAGTCGATGTTTTCAATTCGCATTTTGTAGCTGTTAGCAGAGATACGAATCTCTGTATTCCTTCAGGGCAGGGCTGATCAGCTCTCCAATGGATTTGTCTTCACCTCCCCTGCACAGTTGCTTCCTATTTTCTCAACAGCGGGGCTGATCAGACCTCACCTGCCTTCAGCTTAAATGAACTGACCAGATCATCAGTATTTGTCAAACCATCTGTTGCTCCTCGTGGTAACCAGCTATACTCATGACCTTGAAGATTTTCGCCGTGCTTGTATGCCTGCCCATCCCTGTTTCCATCTGACACAGAACCATACGCCTGTTGTAAATTGCCTGCTTCGCCCTGAGAGAGAGTGTTTGTGTTAACATCGACAGCCCGATTCCCTGCTCAGACTTCCTTTGCTCTCCTAGTTGGTTGTGGACTGAAGGGGAGACCGATTTGCTGCCCATCAGCTAAACCTATGACTTTGTTAATTAAATCTTCCTGCCCGGCTCAGAGCCTTGTACCTCTGTGAACTGCCTGAAAACTAACATCATTAAAATCGTCTTATCACCTGTCATCTCAGTCTGAGTCTTAGCGTTTTGGTCCCGGTAAATCATAAATCCTTTGGTGAAGAAAAACCCCACACAACATCTGGACAGGTCAAGAGCACTCTCCAGGAGGTAGGAGTGTCAGCTGTCAGAGTCTGCTTTCAACAGAAGCCTTCTTGAATGTAAATACAGAGTTTACCACAAGGCGCAAACTACAGGTAACACTCAAAAACAGAAAGGCCAGATTAGACTTTGCCTGAAAACCTCTAAAAAACACCTGAACAGTTCTGGAACAAGATTCACTGGACAGATGAAACCAAGATTAACTTGAACCTGAATGATGAGTATGGAGAAGGAAAGGAACGGTCATGATCCAAAGATACCACATCATCTGTCAAAAATGGTGGAGGCAGTGTTATGGCATGGACATGCATGGTTGCCAATGGAACGGGGTCACCGGTGTTTATTGATGATGTGACTGCTGATAGAAACAGCAGGATGAAGTCTGAAGTGTATTGGGCTAATCTATCTACCGAGATTCAGCCGGATGCTGCAAAGCTGATAGGATGGTGCTTCACAGATGGAAAATGACCCAAAACACACTGTGAAAGGAAAACAAGAGCTTCTCAAGGCAAAGAAATGGAATATTCCTCAATTGCCAAGTCAGTCACCGGACCTCAACCAAATGAGCATGCTTTTCACTTACTAAAGACAAAATCGAGGGCAGAGAGTCCCACAAACAAGCAGCAACTGAGGGCAGCTGCAGTAAAGGTCTGGCAAAGCATTTCAATGGAGGAAACTCGGCATTTGTTGATGTCCATGGGTTCCAGACCTCAGGCAGTCATTGACTGCAAAGGGTTTTCATCCAAGTATTAAAAATAATCCTTATATTTATAATTATGTTGGTTTTTCCAATGACTTTTGAGCCTCTGAAAATGATGGACTATGTATAAAAATGGCTTGTTAAACCCCTTGAACTAAAGCTGAAATTCAACATTTCAATCACATCTTAACGGCTTTGTTTAAAATCCACTGTGGCGGTGAACAGAAGCAAAACTACAACAACAGTGTCACTGTCCAAATACTTATAACTCTATATACTTTTATTTGTCTTGTTATTATTACTATCATTATTTAATGGATGTTTTGTGCTCAAGATTTTGTATTTAGTACAATGAAAACCTGTTAACACATGTGCATTTTTGATTTGTGTTACTGAGAATTTATGATAGCCTGAGGATGAGCAGACAGTAAGTGTAGGATGTTGACCCTGCCACGCCGGAGAGGGTTTTGAAAACCCAGAGGATAAGTTCAGTACTCTTGGCCGACAGGTCTCAGATAGCTTCCGCTGCTTCCCATCATCACCACTGGGAACTGATGAGCGATGGCCTTTACTTTACCGTCCAAAAAGATGCATATCTCCAGTGCACACTTCCTCCGACAAATGGCCAGCTACACTTGATGTCTTATCCCAGATTGCTGTTGGGGTTTCTGCTCATAGCTGAGTGATGATTACAAAAGCACTTCCCTCCTCAGCTTTGCACCTGGTGGCGAGTCTGCGGATGCCAGGATCTGCATGTTTTTTTTGTTTTGTTTTGGGGAGTTTTTGGAAAACAACACATTTTCAGCTAAATATGGGCTTCATTGTTAATTGTGCAGGAAAAAAAAATTTAAAATCCGACCATGAGTAATAAGCTTTACAGTGGAACTCTAGGAACATAATGAGGAAGCCCACAAAGGTATATGGATGACTGACTTAAAGAAAACAACAAGTTCTGAGGCAACCTTGTTTTCTGAATTGCAACCCTGTAAAATAATAAGACTATCCACAGCTAGCGCTTTGTTTTTGATGAGTTATTTATTCCCTAATTTTGAGTAACGTAAATAAAAAACGTGTAAAAAAGGGCAAATCCTGGGCTCTGTGTTTCAAATTGGTTTATGCACAGCATTCAAGAAGCCGTTTTGTATTTGCATCTCCATGAGGAACTGTTTACCATTTCTAACTACTCGACCCTGCTTCTTGTTATGTAAATGTCCGCTCACGAGCACAACCATATGGATCATGTGACCCTGGGACAAAGTGTTGGTGAAGCTGGCGGCATTGAGGGCTGACTCCCTACCCCCAAAATACATAACTGGCAAAAAAACATTGTTTGCACATGTTTCCCTGTTTGAAAACCACCATAACCACAGCATAAAACAAAAAAGTCCCACTGACATCTTTAACAATAAAACTGTTCTTGGGCCATTGATGTACAGGCATTGCTCAAGGGAACCTTGGCAACCCCAGCATAATGAGACTGACACTTCTTTTGGCCACCGTACATATTAGGTCCGCTCCCCCATATGTATTTGATCTAAGGAGCTTAACTCTACATGGACACTTGTAATTTTGTTTTTTTCCTGTTAGCTCGAGTGACATCGAGGACTAATAGCTTAAAAATATTTATCCACTTTTCAGTATTGCTAATCTTTTTTCTATGTGCTGAAATCAATTGACAAAGTCAGAGGAAATTGTGAAATAAGGTGATTTTTTTTTTCTCCCTCCCACTGCCATAATACAGGAAAATCATTAATTGGCGATCGGAGGGTGTGGGTCGTTTATGTTTCCTGTGGAACCAACTGAAAGCTTCACAACTGCCAAAGAAAATGATCACAGCAACAGACCCATGGCAGAGAAGAAGAGTTTCCACTGTTGTTCCGCTGTTTTAGTAATGTTGGCTGTGATCTGCCAGTGTGGTCAGGACATGCAGTCGCAACAGAATAGGGAGTTCAGTGAGGCTACCTCGGTGGCGAGGCGATGAAGGAATTCACCTAGGCCTCTCCGTGCTGACCCTCATAGTGATTGTTCACTCCGTTGCCGAGGCCTTTTGCCATGGTGCGCCTCAAAACGACAGACCGAGTAGAGTCAACAGTTTCTAAACTTTCTCAAGTGACAGCATTGTGAAGTCTGGAGTAATGGGATTAGAGGTTTTTTTTTTTCTTTCTTTCTTTCGTTCTTCAAAGAAATGCTTGCTTGAACAATTTAATTGTTTTGGGAATTCCAGGGCATCCCTCTCAATGCTGTGCATTCCTTTCCTCCACAATATAATGCATTCCTGGAGAATAAAAGTGATCTCCATCAGAATAAGTTAGACTCCCTACAATGTCTGAGGAATTTCGTCCCGCAGGACAACGACATGTCAGACTTTGTGATTGATAGTGTATTAATCAGAAGGCATTCGCAGTGGACGGGCCGGAGGGTTGTGATTTTTCTGAAGTCAGTGTCACTGTTGAAAGCCAGGCTTCGGCTAAGTGGGCCAGGGCACGAAGCAGCTCTGATCCCATGTAGTACTCAGAAGCACTGAAATTTGAAGGAAAATGTAACATATTCATATATTTGGTTGTGTACTGTCAATGTAAACACTTAGGTCCGGAGTAACAGAAACGGTACATAATCACTCTAAACAGTAGAAGCAACCATGGTTTCCTTTCCAAATCACAGCAGAACCGCTTCTTCCAATGGGAGGATTCCTTCTGCCGACGCGCTGCTTGGTCATCTTTTTTTTTAACAGAGCTCAGTTCCGATCCTCCATGTAGACGAGCTGCCTTTTGCTGTACGGCTTAAAGGAAAATGACAGTTTTATTTATTTTCGTCCTCCATTCCAAATTCTTTTTTTTTTCACTTACAATCCCATTTGGTTCAGCCAGTTAACCTATTTTTATGTTGACAGCCAGGATGTTAAAGACACATTGCGCCTGACTTTCATAACCATGAACCACTTTTAATAACAGTTAAGATTGCAGGATTAAATTAATTGTTGTAGGAAGGTTGTTCGGCATCTTGTCTCCCAGTAAATTCGCAGACTCCAATGGAGTATAACCACAACTCCATTTTCTTGAAGGCGAACAGATTAAATCCTGTAATATTGGTCTTTATACATTACAGCTGGATATGCCCCCAGTCAGAGAAAGGGGTTAAGGGAAGACAAAATGCACCACTTACTTTGTTTACTATTTTTCATTTATCTGTGTACTGTGTACCCACTCGCCCCAAAAAAGTTATGTTCCTTTGTGGTTGTATCTCTGAATCTTTTGACGACCCCTGCCACGGCAGGATATGAAGTTTCCCAGGTGTGACCAGTCGACTGTGTGATCTAAAAAGATACTGCAACATGAATGGGACCAGAAATACAGGGGGAGAGCCTGCGGTTGTTTTTTAGCACCACCAAACTATTTAAGGGTAAAACTATCCTCAATTACTCAGTGGATGAACAGATTTGGCCAGTCTACATACAATATGTACGAGAGAAACAGGCATGGCAGGCAACTTACTACCTTTGTTGTCAGAGAAGGTATGAGAAACACAATATTGTTGTGGCAAACATTTTTTTTTATTCTTATGTATTTATTTATTTTTTTTTAGCATTTTTAATACACACAATCCTTTGGAGGAGGGGGGGGTGTCTTCATCAGCAGAGTGATGCTTTGCATTTATGTAGTCACATTTACGTTCACACCCAGGACCTGCTGAGCACAACCACAGCTTTCCTGGAGAGTCCCTGAGCACTCAGTATCGGGGGAGAGCACGAAATGCTTTGCTTCTGGGGTGCAATTCCGCAAACAAACCCTCTGCGTGTTTTGTACCTTTTGTCCAAATTTGCAGTGATTATATTCTCCCCTTTGTCTTCTGTGATAATGTGGGCTACAAGGCAGCTGTTTGTAGCTCGTAGGGAGCAGCGGCGACAAATTTGAATGCTCTACGAAGGTGTACTGCATATAGGGAGTAGTTTTTGAGCGAAAAGTAAACAGATATGCCCTTGCTCTGGTAGCTCAGACAGAAAATAACAAAAGTTTCCATGCTGGGTTCACAGAGAGGCTTCATCCAGCAACAGCAGAGTGACGGCAGGATCAGCTCTGCAGGAAGCTCTCTCAAATACGTACAGTCCCTTTCATGTTTTTAAATGTATCTGCAGGCAAAATACAAGTAACGTCGGACGAGGGGTTGAGCAAACCAATGTTTTATAGACTGTTAATCTACTTGTTCTGGACTCGTCTGTGTCCCCTTAGTGCAACAAATAGAAAATTTACAGTCACTATTATTATCACCATCAACAACTCACTCACTTTATACCACCATGGTAGACTGCCTATTTTCGACCCGCAGTAAATTTAGATGATGAATATCATATCGTTTGAAATCCAATCACTCTGACTGGCCTTGATTTTTGGGTCCGGTCTAAAGTATCACAAAGAATTTAAATTTTTTTTTTTCTTTTGCATGAAAGATTTATTGTTGCAATTTTCTGGCGTCAGGAAGCAGTAGTAACACTAAACAGAAATCTATAAAAGATCTTTTACATCATGATTAACAAGAAGATGACAAAGAGCTGGTACTCCCAGGATTTTTCTTAGCCAAATGAAAACCACCTGTGCACTCAATATCGAATATCCTTTGGCAAGGACCTTGCAGTGTTGGTCCGTGTAGAGTATGTCGACGCATAAAATACACACAGACAGTACACTGAGATATGTATGCTAGTGTGCTTTAGTAAAGTGCACTACCAAAAGTAGTCTGTAACTCGATTACGAACTGATCCCAGGTCTTTCAATTTGATTCCTACACAGTGTGTAAAATACCTCCTGAACTTGCCCCATTCACGTATTCTAAAGGTAACGTTCAACAAACCAAAGCTCATATTTCCTCAAATACCACAGGATCTGGGGGAAATGGCCTACCAGTGCTTCTGGTTAGTGTTTTTGTCTCAGTAAAAGTCTGCATTAGACCTCATGCAGACCCCCCCCCCCCGAGTTTCTCCATTAAATATCCAACACAGCTCACCTTAAAAACATACATTGTGCTGGGATTGCGTTGGATGGATGGGGCTGTAGACAAGCAGCAGTGTGTGCATCCTTACAGACGCAAATTGATCTGTCACTTTGACAAGCTAACAACACTTGTGTTTGATGTCATTTAGAAAATGCTACAGTCTTATTAAGAGTTTTGTCTATAGTCTAATGTCCCAAAAAATATTGAAAATACTCATTCAGAAGAAGTACATTCTTTAAACTCATGCTTAAGTTTAATCATCTTTGGTATTGCTATTATTTCCTTGATATATAAAGATAAGCTTCTTAAACAAATATTTTTTTTACTGTATCTTGTGAATCAGCACAACAGAGCGAGTTCTTGCTCTGTTTCTATAACTTTGTTTTTCCAAGTCCTGATAAAATTCAGTTCCGTATTCACATGGGGCATTAAAAAGCAGACACTCAGAGGTCTTTTTTGTTACCTAAGGCACGCTGGCAAATGAAAACAACGATAAAAACTTTGTGAGTGTAACAGGCACAACACAGACTCCAGTGACCTTCGGGCCAACTGCTGTACATAGGAAAATGTAAATGAAATGAAAAAAAAAAAAACCTCAAGAAAATCACAAGTAATATTTACAACCTCATGACACATAGAATTACAAGGTAGGAAGATTTAGGAATGGCTGAATCCTATTCCCACTGTATTAATATTGCATGCAGCAACTCAATAATTATGGACTTCAGTGACTATGGTGCAAAGCTAAATTCGGTTTTGTTTCATTTTTTGGAGCGTCGCACATGTACTTAGTCTCATTTTATTACGTTGTGTGCCTCAGGTTGGATGCGCTTTTGTTCTGGTTGCTATGAATTCCTCTGGTAAAACAGCCTGTCACACACTTAACTTTAATCTCGATTAAACTCGATCTGTTTATTATTTCTTCCATGGGCTTTCAGCGAAGCTAAAAGCGCCGAGCGCTGTGGTTTTCCCTCTAATCCATGTCAAATGTCACTAAAATAGCTATCACAGAAAAAATTGCTAAGACCACAACCTTATGATGTGGACAACGACTAACCTCAAAGTAGAATCGCAGATTTATCCATCATTACAGCACCTTTTTCTTTCTTTTTTTTTTTTTTATCCAGGGTCTCTTATGACTCACAGGAGGAGTCAAGATGCTCTCAGCCGACTAAGAGGAGGCACTGAACTCAGTGGGTTTTATGCACTGGATGGTCTCTTGCATGGAAAAAGAACATGTTGGTAAAATTAATGAGAATTAGGCTTTAAGATGTAGAGAGCACAATCTGAGCTTGAGACCAAGTTGTACTTTTGCAGGGAACTAAAGCTCTGAGGCCAAATGAGCAACAGATGCTCCCCTGATGTTATGAGGCAACTTATCCACAGTACAATAC
Source organism: Istiophorus platypterus (assembly GCA_016859345.1). Classification (NCBI taxonomy): domain Eukaryota; kingdom Metazoa; phylum Chordata; class Actinopteri; order Istiophoriformes; family Istiophoridae; genus Istiophorus; species Istiophorus platypterus. The sequence continues at coordinate 6,349,751 of CM029116.1, forward strand.
CAAATCCTTGGGCCGTTGTATTTCTTTTTAAGAGCCGTAAACAGATGAATCCGGTTGACATTTTTGCATTTAGATTCGGTACATCTTTTCATCTTTCATCAATTACCAAGGACAGGATAGACAATTCTAGCATTTGATTATTTTGCCTTATTAGTATCCTGTCAGCAGGATATTTGACAATCCATTGTCTGACAGTGGGCTTTGTTTGACATTTATAAAAAAGTGGTATGAGATTTTAAAAAAAGATATCTGAAATATAAAATGATAATAATCTCGATTTTTTTTCACTTGTTTTGCTTAATGAAACATGCTGACAGGCTGCACAGATAGTGGGTCCAAGTCTTATGTCTCATGTTATCTAAGTCAAGAAATATGAAATAAACAAACACCTCTGCCATACATCATAGTACACTGATATCTATCAGCTTGCTCTGACTTTCCATTTTTGTCCTCTTCTTACCTCAGTTCATATAATATGCATACATTGTGTTTGTGCTCAATGTTAAATCTCTCTTTTGATCCTTTGCACTCAATCTTATGCCTAACCAAGGACAGTGCCATTATAATGTGAGTTGTCTCTCTCGAAAGTTTCACCAGGACAAGTCGCATTAAAACACATACGAGAACAAGTAAGGCTGTAGACTACCCTGACTAAGCAGAATAGGTTTGTGTGTGTCTGTATGAAAACGTATATGTGGACTGGTTGTGTGTGTGTGTGTGTGTGTGTGTGTGTGTGTGTGTGTGTGTGTGTGTGTGTGTGTGTGTGTGTGTCCGTGTGCGTGTGTGTCCGTGTGTCCGTGTGTGTGTGTGTCCGTGTGAAAACACATATGTGGACTGGTGTGTGTGTGTGTGTGTGTGTGTGTGTGTGTGTGTGTATGAGTGTGTGAGTTTGCCTCCTCTGCTCTGCTGTTACAGTAATAATGAGTAGCTGCCAAACGCTGGATTTCACTCCACCTGGTGATATAGCAGCGGGCAGTGTGGGAGTGGGGGGACAGGACCGGTTTTCTTGGAGGAAAAATCATTCGGCCAGCGAAAAATGTTGAACGGTGTTAGGGATGACTGATCAACCCCCCCCCATCCCCCGGTCCAATTTTTCTTAATTCAGCACAAACACATTAATACAGCTATGTCAGCACCATTCAAAATATTCAGTGTCTGTATTTTGCTGATTTGACTTTATCATAAATCATTTGTCCGTCTTTTGTTGTGAGGATAACAACAAAAGTCAACAATCCTACAAAAAAACAACAGTGAATGAAAGCAAGATGATTAGTTGCATGCATTCACCCCACTTATGCAAACTGTTTTCCAACAATAAATAAGACTGTTGACACAACAGGGCCCCCTTTGTTGTCCATATTTAATCACTCGAAACGGATTTTAATAACTTTCAGAGCCGAAAGTGACTGACAAGAAACTGAAGCAGGGTCATGGCTCCAGCACTATTGGAAATAATAAAAAAAAGCCGAGCTCCTCTGGGGAGCTGACTTTAGATGTAGGCTATGTTTCTTTAAAGTCAGACGATGTGTGTGTGTGTGTGTGTGTGGGGGGGGGGCTGTTTCTGTTCTCTGGGCTTGGATGAAAAAAAAAAAGCCCCCTGTGAGGCTTCTTGATACCCCCCAAACATCTGAGGGGAAAACATTGTGTGCAATGAGAGCTGGGCCTCCTTATGGTGCCACTGTTCTGCCAAGGTGTTCTTTGTTTATTTTTTTTGGTAGGTGGATACAACGTGAGCCTCCACTGTGGCACCTGTGAGCCAAATATTAGAAAAATGATGACATTAAATGGACACTTTTTTTTTGGAAGAAGAAAACAGTGAAACGGATGCATTTTGAAATACCAACAGAAGCAGAGACTGGGCTGTTGTTCAATATAACTCTAATATTACTTTGCATTAATATGCAATATTTGCAAATAGCTGCTGCATATTGCCATTTGACTATTAAAAAATGTAAATAGCTACTTCACAAAGTATTCAAACCATTATACGTGTCAGTGTTCACATATCAGCTTTTAATATGTCCTTTATGATACTTTTTCAATGTACTTGTAATATACTTCAGTTAAGATTTCTGCACTGTTTTAAACACTGTACTTTCAAACTAAATGTGTTGAAGATTTACAGTATAACTTGCCCCTGATTCCCACTGAGAGTTGTGATCCTGACATTCACTTCCAGTCCCGTTATTAGGTGGGAACCGGTCTGCATGTTGCCGTGTGCCTCGGTGCCAAACTTAACTTCGGAGGCTCCTCTAAACCTTATGGCACCGCCTGTGACGCGGACCCGATGGGCCGCCGCCGCCGCCGCCGCCTCCGCCGATGTTCACTTCCCTCGCGTATAGGATGGTGGCACCAAAGTTCAGCGGTAACCTGGACCCCGTCTCCCCGCAGTCGGCTCCTTGTGGCGGCGGCAGCAGCAGCAGCAGCAAAGGGAGGAAGAGAGAGAGAGAGAGAGGGAGAGAGAGAGGGGGAGGCAGGAGGTTGCGCTCCGTCACGTGTTGAATAAATTAGATCTGGAGGGAGGGAGGATGGAGGGGGACGGGGGAGCGGAGGGGGACGGGGGGCGTCCACCGCTTGGCCCCACACTGTTTGGTCTCAGTCAGCGTGCTGCAGCGGTGTGTCTCCGACCAGACAGACAAACCAGTGGATGCTGATGAGTTGATAACATCCACTGGAATATAAAAACAGGACGACACGAAAGTTTTTTTTAATTATTATTATTTTTTTTGAAACAAGGCGCAGTTTGCATGTTTTTGTTTTTTTTTTTTAACTTTGAACCGTTTCGACTGGCAAAGGAAGGAAACTGGAAAAGAACTAAATAGGATTCTTTTTTTATAGCGAAGAAACTAATTGTGTGCAGAGGGAGGAATCCCCACAGTCACTGGCAGAGGACATCAGGTTGTTTCTCATTGTTATTATTTTTTATTTCAAGTCCTGAGATGGATGTAAGTTTCACTTCGGGCTCTGACTTGACGAGGGGACACTGAGAAACTCGGCTCGTCTTCTCCAAACCACGGACGGATGAATGTGAGTATCCACCTCGGCGCGTCGCGCGTCTCCTCCCTCCACCGGGGACCTGAAGGGACCGGGTTGTCCGTCAGGGCAGTTCATCCATGGCTACGCTTCTTATTTTGTTTTTTAACCTTTAACTCACTTTACAACTTCCTCGCCTCGCCTGATGTAGATATTTTCTAGCGGAGTGAGACTTGTGCAACTCACTGACTTTTGTTATTGTTGTGCAGACCGGTTTCCATTTCTTTCATGCCCAGACAGTTTAATTGCATTCAATTCAAAACCTGTTGCAAAGTTGATTTAAATCAACAGCCCTGACAGAGTCCGCTTATAAGCATGCTCCCCCCGCAGTGGTCAAGGACATATGGTGAGTTGGTTTGCAGGTATCACCCTCGATGTTTGACGTGCGTGAACTTGGTGAGGACATTTTTAGGGTGAACCGTTCCTTCGCTGCGCACAGAGTAAAACTCTGCAGTGGCTTTTTTTTTCTCCTCTTTTTTTTTTTCCTATTGTACACTGCGCAGAACCGCCTCAGCAGAGTCCGAGGAGCGGCCAAATATTTCGGCCTCATGTCATGTCGCGCTGTTCTAAGCCCCTCTGAGACATTCCTCTCAAATTGGTCAGCCTATGGAGTTATTGTATTGTCCTCCGGGTGCTGCCTCCGCCGCCGCCGCCGCCGCCGCTGCGCCTTTCTGCCCCCCCCCCCCGTCCCGCTCCACTCGGAACACATACCGCACGATTACTCGCAAGCCGGCGCAGTGTGCGCCGGCGGACTGCGCCGGCGGACTGGTGCTCGCTGACCGGGAGTAGGTGTCCCTTTCCCTCAATTAATAAATTAATTAAGTCTCCCCCTGGGCTCCGTCGCCGCGCACTTTAGTTGTGAATGTGATGGTTGCCATGGTGCTGCCTAGTAATTATGCTGCCCCCCCCTCTTTTTTTTTGACTTTTAGACACAACAAGAGGTGCAAGCTCCTCCTTTCTCCCCTTTTTTTTTCTCACCACCCGTCTTCTGTCTGAGGAGAAGTCTGCTTTTAGTTTAATGCGTGTGCCACCTCTGCAGTTTTCACAATACGTCCAGTTGCTGCCACTGTGTCTACTTATGTATTTATTATAGTAATCTGAGGCTAATGGACTAGATCATAATAGTATCCATTACCACGGAGCCTTTTTTAAAAGATGTAATTGTCATGTTTTTATTTTGTTTGTCCATCCATATGCCCATCTACCCATCCATGCATCCATTTTTATTTAAGTTTTTAGATTTTGCTTGGTTTCTGGGCAAGTTCCACATTTTCTGGAGCGATAATTACTGTCAGTTTCTCTGTGTTATTCTAATGCGTGCCACTTTTCAGACCCTGGCTCCAGTTAAAATGTATAACTCACAGTGAAAATAAACAAAAAAAAATAATAAAAGCAGCATTGATGGATAAAACCAAGAAAAAAAAAAATCTTGGCCTCCCCGGCTTATAAGAATCCAAGGATTATGTCATAAACCCTTCTGCGCAGTACATGAAGTAATCATTTCACAAAGTCTTGTCTTTATGGCCTGCATATGCTGTTGATGAAGCTGGTGTTCCAGACTTCTTAAAAAAAAAAAAAAAAAAGAAAAAACACAAGATATGCCTCTCCCAGGTTGGCTGCACGGACGCCACCCAGAAGGTTTCTCGTCGCCGTGCCATTTCTGGAAAATTGCCTGGCTGTGGGCGGGCGCCGCTTTTTTTTTTGTTGTTTTTTTTTTTTTTTTGTTTTGCTCATCTTCCCGTGGTGTCGTCATCAGTGAAACGAGTCAAGTGCACATCAATCACGGCCTGTGAGGGTGTCGTGCCAGGAGACTGTCAAATTTGGAATTCATTTTTCTCTTTTCGTGACAGGCCCTGTCAACTAAAATAAACCATTTATGTCAGCGCTGGAAGTTGAAAACTTTTCTGGACACCCCAACAATCCCAAAGAAATCCCAGTCAGTCCAATCTTCTTCAGAAACATGTACGTGAAGGTGGACATGCATACGTGGTGAACTTTGACCGTAGTTGTAGTAGTGTTGTCCAAACACTCCCTGCACCCCTGCTACTGTAACCCGACGCACATATGTTTTTAATGATGCAACCACTTGTACTGCAAACGCAATATCAGATGGTGTCATCTTCAAAGACATGAGGTGTGTGTTTTTTTATCTGGAACATCTTACACAAACAGCTGAACTAACCCCATGCTGCTCTTGCTGTGGGAAAGAGATGATCCCTCTTGTCACAGACCCTTCAGAAACCTTCGGCTCGCCGTGAAGAAAAAAAAAAAAAAGAGTAGCCCGCGTGCTTTCCTGATACCGTGTTTGTTATGGCCTGGGAAGTGCATGTGTATCTGAGGCCTGTGATGGCTTTTCCTGGCCTTTTTTTTTTTTTTTTTTTTACCGGCGTTTTCAAAGGCTAATGCAGAGCACAGAAACGTGGCATATTGTGAGAGGCTATAGCCTGGCAAACATTCAGGGCTTTTTAGTTTGCTTTGTGCTAAAGCCCGTCATCCTCATGTCCAGTCAATCTGCAGATCGGCCTGTGGTTTCCATTATGGCTCCATCGAGTTTTAGGCAGCCCGGCTTGTATCTTGAAAACCACAGAGGGGTTTTTTTTTTTTTTTTTTTTCCTCCAAGTTAACTGGAATCATGACATGGAATTAGAAGCTCATTTTACGTAGTCTGTCGCTGCACTTGGTGGTGGAAACGGTTTGGTTACGTTAGTTAAAGTAGTGCGGCTGAAGTACAGCATTTGCGGTCAGGTTTTTGATGGTATTTGTATGTATTTTAACCGATATTGGGCCGTATCTCTGTAAATCAGATACTCTGTTTAGATCAGGGATGCACCACTTTGAACTGGCGAGCGACTGTCTCAAATATTGTGTATGATTATTGTGTAGGATATTGGCATAAGAAAAGTGTTTTACAGCTATTCAGCAGGGGGGCATTTCCGAAGATATGTCTGCTCAGATGAAATTATATGACTTGGCCAGTGTGGTGTGTGGCAAATCCACTGTATTGCTTGCGATGTTTAACAGTTTCTTTTATTCTTCACTGTTAAAAAATCATATTTACATTTCATGAGGTTTGGCATTCCTCTATGTAATGTGGGTATTGGCTCAGGAAGGGAGGCAGCAATGTTTGTTCAGATGTTTTGCCTATTGTAGGTCTTTCCAAACCAAAAGCCTTCTTGCCTTGTTGGTAGTATATATATAAAAAAAGACAAATATTACTTTACAGAAGAATGAAAAGTGAAAAAATAAATAAGCAAATGTATTATCGGCTATCATGAAAAATGGATATGACACGTTTTGCCAAACATGATCTAGACCACAGTGGAGAAGCAGAAAATGAGCCCCTGATGTTCCCAGCATTCACTGCTGCCATGGGTTTTAGTGCCGATCCCAGTCATGCTCAGAGTGATATTCACTGCGTTCAAACAGAGGTTTCATTCTGCATGTAAATCCCAGAAACCTTGCACTCAGTCGGTCGACTTGATTCAGAGGATTGAAAAGAAACTGGGTCAGCGCCGTGGTTACTGCAAACAATGAGGTGTATTGGATGTTTTTTATACACGTGTGCGGGTTTCAGAAAAGGTGACCTTTGCAAAGCTCCTGTATAGTGTCCATGTGGAAGGTACACAGGGGTTAATCCTCCAGAAGTTAGATCATCTCAACGAAATTCTTCACCAGAGTCTCAGCTACCAATGGGAGCGGGTCTACTATGATCTAGGACAATGATGCAAGGAAAACATCTGAATCCAAGCCACAGGGGGATAGGCTTACCAAACACAACAGCTTTCGACCATCAGCAGCTATTCTGAAATGTTTTTTTTTTTTTCTTTTCTCCCCGGATCGCTTTCCCCGAAGCCCTCCACACGAATAGGTTGTTGCCTTTTTATATCCCGACTGCTAACTGGCTTCTAACTTTCAGACACGCAGCTCCCAGTGATGGATGCCTGGGTGGGTGACAGCGTTTGTTTTATATCTGGGGAACTTCTTAGCTCCACCGTGCAGAAAATCTCTCCTCAACTTCATACTGAACCCTTTTAAAAGCCATATGTCCTTCTCAACCTGGTATTGTGCAATTAGCCTACCCCTGTGTGTGTGTGTGTGTGTGTGTGTGTGTGTGTGTGTGTGTGTGTCTGCTATATCCATTAGGCTGCACAGCTCTGGCAGAGGTTCTCCACTGTAGCTCAACCAGAGAATGCATTATTTCAGTTGTGGCATTTGGACTTTGGAAGATTCTGGCCTTGAAAGTTATTCTTTTTGCTCTGGAGTTAGGTTTGTAAAAGTGCGTCCCCCCAGTGTTGCAGTAAAGTAAATCAATACTCAGACTTTAAAGTGCTTTAAAGATTTTGAGGCTGTCATGGTTGTGCTGCATGTTTTAACTAGACGCAACACCCACAATGCAACCCAGCATATGGTATGTGAGGGCGAATTTGCAGTGCTCGCCTTTATGGCTCTGTCATTTGCAATTATTACGGTCTCTGTGGAAGTATTAACACTTAGGAATGAAAGCAGCAAATTGATCCAGCGTTCATTTTTTTTTTATTCGTAACCATTAAATCATGCATTAGAATTGATCTAATTACACACAAGATATGCTAACGGCACCGATTTGCGTGTCGATATTCAAAACAAGTAATGTGCCGAGGTTTCTCGCTACTCACACTTGGTTGGATTGGAGCCAGTTCATGACGTTAAACTTAGTGTTTTCTGTTTTGCGGGCCCCGATTCATGGCAGACTTGAAATTAGCCCCGGAATCCAATGCGCTTATGGCCGACTTCCAGCAAACCTCAATTACAATGCTGCAGAGCCAGAAAAAGGGAGAGAGGTAGACTGCATGGAGCCCTTCAACTCCGCCGCACAACTCTGTCACTCAAACACACTGTCACCACCGTGGCTGAGGCACATCGCCACACCGAGTTCAGGGGCACATGGGAGGCATTTGGCGCACACGCACACAAGCTGGCACATGGACACACAGATGTTTTGTGAATGTTTCTTTGCAGGTATTGGACAAACCACTGGGGGGAGCCTCGAGGGGGGAGCCTCACTACTAACCCAAGCCCTCAAAATTTAATATACTATAATTTGCCTCTGTATGTTTCCTCAGAATTAAAGCTAAATTTCCTTTGCAAACAAGTCATTAATTTAGACAGAACCACAGACAATTGGAAGCCCGTCTCTTTATTGAATAAAATGACACAATAATTTTATGTGTGCCAGACACTTTGTGGTTTTGGATTATTCTGCAGATGGTGACAGTTCTTGCTGAACGAGTTCCACATTGCTACACTGGTCCACGGCCAGAGTGCCTATTGTTTATGCAAGGAATTCTAACACCCCTACTACCCTTAAATATCAACATTTGGATATTTTTTCTCCTGATTTAACACCCAGACTCTTAATTCTCACAAGAATTGGAGGATAGATGTTTTTTTTTTTTTTCTTCTCAGTGAGAGCTAAATATTTTAAATGGATCTTTGAGGAGTGTTTCAAAAATGCACACTCAATGAGAGCTAAGTGCAGTAGCATGCATAAATATTATATCCAGGACCTCACCTCCCAGACTTGCATGAGAGGGTACTGCTTTGGTGAGCACACCGGATAGCCTGGCAAAAATGATTCCTGCACATTTTTAATTGGAGTTGAATAGTGACAGCCAGAGACTCCCTGTCTGAGGTAGTATGTTGCGGCCTGTGGTTTGAATGTTTTTTTAGCAAAGGAGAGCTTTCTGGTATGTAGGAGGAACAAGGTGTTGACTTATTAGGTGAACTAAGAAGTGTAGAAAAATGTTATATGCGGGGCCTATTGTATGTGCTGTGGTTGGGAACAGAGCCCATAAAACATATGGAAAAGTATTTAAGGCACACACTCCTTTTTTCTTAAACTAACTTACTCTGTATTTTGACACAGGAATAATACACCTTTTCTTAGCTTCTGCCCGTTGTCAGGTTTTGACATTGCTCAGCTTTTCCTCTTTGTGTGTCTCCAGGTTTAAAAAGAAGGAGCCAAAATGAAGACAGCTGCCAGGGGTTTTGGGAAGTCTGTAATGGACCCTACGCACCGTGAGGGTTTGTGGAGTAGAAGGATAGTGCTAATGGTGTATGTGGTCTTGGAGCTTGTAACGGTCCATTCAACCGTTGTCCTGGGGACCCTTGAGTTACAGCTAGATGAGGAACAACCAGCGGGCACAATTGTGGGGGACATCAGTGCTGGACTTCCCCCTGGCGTCAAAGCATCCCTGTACTTCATCTCAGACCACAAGGGAACAGGCGTGGGCAGTGATTTGGACATAGATGAGAGCACGGGCATTATCAAAACCGCCAAGGTTCTTGACAGGGAATTGAGGGATAGGTACAACTTCATTGCGGTCACCATGACGGGCGTGACCGTGGAGGTGACCATCAAAGTGAATGACATAAATGACCATTTCCCGACGTTCCCGAGGAAACGGGCCACGTTCAAAATCCCTGAGCACACAGCCATTGGGACCCGGTTTTCCCTTGAGCCGGCAGTGGATGCTGATAAAGGCCAGTTCACGACACAGGGTTACCTAATCAAGGATGGAAATGTTGGCCAGGCCTTCACCTTGGAGACCAGAAGGGGAAGCAATGAGGTTCTCTATCTGGACCTGGTGGTCAATGCCAATCTAGACAGGGAGAAAAGATCCACCTACACTTTATCCTTGGAGGCCTTTGATGGTGGTTCCCCTAAAAGAACCGATGAGATGACATTAGATATTACTGTACAAGACATTAATGACAACGCTCCTGTTTTTAACCAGAGCCGCTACCATGCCATAATATCTGAGAACCTCCAACCTGGGAGCAACATCCTGCAGGTGTTTGCCACAGATGCCGATGAAGGGGACAATGGGATGGTTCTGTACGAAATCAACAGGAGACAAAGCGACCCGGACCGCTACTTCGTCATCGACTCTCGGACGGGCATCATCACGCTCAACAAGCCCCTCGACTTTGAGATGAGGAGAGTCCACGAGCTTGTGGTCCAGGCGCAGGACAATGCGACCCAGCCGGAGGTGACCAACGCCTTCGTCACCATCCACGTCAGGGACTACAACGACAACCAGCCCACCATGACCATCATCTTTCTCAGTGAAGATGGGTCTCCCAGAATCTCAGAGGGTGCGCAGCCGGGTCAGTATGTAGCCAGGATCTCGGTCACCGACCCAGACTACGGCGAGTACGCCAACGTCAATGTGTCGCTAGAGGGAGGAGACGGAAAGTTTGCCCTGACCACGAAGGATAGTATCATCTATCTGATTTGTGTGGACCAGATTCTGGACCGGGAGGAGAGGGACACCTATGAGCTGAGGGTGATGGCAACGGACTCCGGCACGCCTCCTCTCAGGGCCGAGTCCTCCTTCATCATCCAGGTGACCGACGTCAACGATAACCCTCCTCTGTTTGACCAGCCTGTGTACAGACAAGTCATCCCTGAGGTGGTGTTTCCGGGGAGCTTTGTGTTGCAGGTAACGGCTAGAGACAAAGACCAGGGGCCCAATGGGGACATTAACTACAGCATCCTGCAAGACCAAGGCGCTTACTCCAATTGGTTCAGTATAGACTCCATTACAGGGATTATCACCACTCTCTCCCAGCTGGATTACGAAAAGAACCCCAATCCCAGTATTACTGTGGTAGCCAGAGATGGAGGGAAGCCCCCCCTTTCCTCCACTGCTGTGGTAAACATCGTACTCCAGGATATAAATGACAATGAGCCTGTTTTCGAGAGAAACTTCTACAACGTCTCCATCAAGGAGAACACCGCTCCAGGAACTTGCATTCTTGAGGTAGGACATTTTCTTGCAGATTCACCTCATAGCCAGTTTGTGAATTGATTGACTTTGTAAACACACTCCCACACTTAAATGCCGAGATCATGCAAGCCTGAACTCGACTCGAAGGCAATTGCAAAGAGCATGACAAATGGAAATTTATTACATAAACAGTAGACAAATTTGGTCAGACACTGCTAATTCTTTTCATTCCTCTATGAACGGTAAATTTATTTAAATCGGACTGCCTTCATGAGGATTTACCTGTGGTTTTAGCCCAAGATGATCTCCTCTTTGGCTGTCCTCCCCTTCACCTCTCAAAAGGTTTCCAGGGTAACAGAGGCAGTTTAAAGTCCTCTGTCAGCCAGGGCACAAAAGCGTTTTTCACATATCCGCAGGCAGAGACAAATTCAGGGCTTTATCCAAAGAAATAGATGTCACTTCACTCTCAAAAGGCACCTTAATTAGGCTGGTTGAGCGTGAGAAAAAATGACTATAGATGACAAGATGAATTAAAGTTCAGACAAATTACAGCACCCCTGGTGACTGCAGGTCTTTTGTCGTTAAAACATATTGTTTTTTCAAGTTGCTTTTGGCCGTCCTATTAAAAAGACAGCACTTACGGAAAAACAGCTCTTCGGTCGCTTGAGTCACATGAGCAATTCCTCAAGTCAGAGAGCGCCTTTTATTCTTTTCACAAGCACAGAGGTCCACACAAATTCAGTTTCACAAGTGTCGGCAGTAGTATTGCATGGATCAAGGAGTTGGATACGGAGTGCGGTCCAAACAGGAGGGCCCTGCAGACGGGATCTTGGCCCAGGGTCTGGCCTTGAGCGAGGGAGGGGCGAAGGGGAGCCGTAGGCCTCGCCGCCACTCCTGGCTTGAATGCAGAAATAGAAGCTACGAGGGCTTCTCGTGGGAGGTCCCCTAATTATAAATCACAGGGACCACAAGGATAAGGAGAAAGGGGAAATGTACTGAAATTGATTATGGAATTTGGAAGGCGGACCAAAGAATAATTAAAAATTGTATGTTTTGGAAAAATTCTCAAAGCTCTACGATCACTCTTTCCATTGTGGGTTGAAGTTCACGTACTGTGAAAATATCTGAAAGCCCATAATTTGTTTTCTCTCAAACCAGAGATGGTCGGACTTTTGTCTTCCCTCTCTGCATCGCCTCCAAAATCATTACTACCTGCTTTCAAATAACTGTCAGGGTATGACGTGCTTGATCAGCGTCCTGACGGGGGTCCAAGTATGAAGTAGTCCTTCAAAGCTACTGCTCTCTGGCCTCTCCCGGGCCCGCCTGGATGATGCTGCAGACGTGTATTTGGCGGGCCATGTGAGAACAGACTGCTCTTGCTTGGGGTGCCAGCTCTACATCCAAACATCTCAGCAAGACATCTGATGACTGCCCCTTTTTTTCTCTCTCTCTCTCTCTCTCTCTCTGTAGATGAAATTCCCAATGTCCCTTTTTCCATACACAATGTTGTCCAAAAACCATTACAATATGGGTATTGTGATCATTAATTCAATCGTTTGAAGTGGCTTTTTTTTTTTTTTTCCTCTCCTTCACAGGTCACCAGCACAGCAGTTCATGATTATTCTAATGCAGTCTGGCTCCACCGTGCTGTGCCTGTGATATTTTGTCACTTTCTGTTATACATCATTTGGTTTATGGGTGACGTTGTAATTCAGTGTGTGTGTGGTGGTGGGGGGGGGCATAAAAAAGATAACTAAAAATAAGGAGTTAAGCCTATTAACACCAATCAATCTCGTAATTCAATATTTAAGATCTACTGCGGAGAAAATAGGTCATCCTTGAGAGGGGAAATCAAATACGACGTGAAAAAACACATTTTGAAAACCACAAGCTGAATTGTGGAATGCGTTTCACGAGCCATTACTAACTCCATTCTCCATTATTAGTTTCCAAACTGTGTCCAATTTTACAAGTTTTCTGGATTGTGTAGCGGTCAAATATATCTCTCGCCCCATTTTATATCACCGTTTTACACTGTGGGCTGCATTCACTCAGGAGGTACTGTTACCTTGTATTCTGCTGGTGTACGTTCTATTTAAATGTTGAAGAGTCCTTAGAATAATAGGAGAGCAAACAATATGACAGGGAAAAAAAAATCATTACTCCAGGGTCATTTCATTTTTTCATCAAGAATAGGGGCTTTGATTCTTGACTTGGAGGAAGAAGAGTAATATAAGATGTCATTAGGGATAATGAGGTACATCAGCCAGCCGCAATATCTCAGAATTCACGAAAGGGAAACCTGTCCATCTTGGCAGTGATAGTTATTTGCAGTTTATTTTCCAATGTGTTATTTCACTTAAGAAGTAGTGAAGCTTTTTCAAGTATGCTACATCAAAATCTTTGCAGTGGGTAATAATTTTCACCCGATATTCTTTGCGGTTCCTGGTGGGTTTGGATCGTGTCTCAACTAAGAATCGTCCCTCTGTCTGTTTTTTTTTTTTTTTGGGGGGGGGGGTGTCGTTCTGGCTCCAGTAGAAAGGCGAGAGGGGGTCTCTGGGCAGCCGAGGGGGAAATGAGCCCTGACAAGCGCTGGCATGAGTGGCGGAGGTGACATGAGTGGGGGGGTTGGGAGGAGGGGGCTGCCTTGTCTGTCTGCCCCTCTCCAAAATCTTATCTGATTTCACTTCATTTCTCATTAGGTTGGTGTGAGGATAGGGCAGACTTAATTTTTACACCCCTCCCCATCCCACACAAACTAACACAAACACACAAACACACACACACACACACCCTCCTCCTCCTCCTCCTCCTTTCCCCAGTGTCCATGACAGAATGGACTGCTTGTCATCGCTGCAGCCCCCCTAGCAACATGAGAGGAACACTGATTGCTGCGAGCGCAGGGAGTAAACATTTTACCTTTTTCTTTTTTCTCTCCCTAAGCTGTAACTCAAACTTTTGCATTTATCTGTTCATTTGCCACTTCCTGTCTCAGTGATGTGCTGGCAACTTTTCGACCAAACACATTGCTTCCCTTGGGGAAAAAAAACACACTGGTGATATTGTGTAGGATTGTTATGCTTTGGCTAGGATTTCTTGTGCCCAACAGTACTATGAGCCTGCTACTTTTAGCTTAGATAACTACAAGCACAGTCTTTTTTTTTAAGCTGTGTAACATACAGCACAACTCAAACACAACACTCATTATTTCAGTGAAATCTTTAAAGGCATCATAGTTGAAAGAGGTACCTCAGCAGAGTGGCACTCAGAATCAGTTCTCCACTCCTGCCAACATTAAAGCAACCAGTCTATGGGGAAAAAAAGAATACACATAATTGCCCCGGAGAGAAGGTATGAATGATTTAAAGAAGGTGTTTCTTTCACACTTAGTGCCTCACAGCCTCCCCGGTCTTTTTGTACTATAGCGACCACCTACCTGTAGCCGACAAGCAGGTGCTAATAACACTGATTCCATCAGCTTGTTCCATTGGTGTCCGTGAATGTGTATTAGCTGATGGGGAAAAAAAAAGGTGGCTACTGTAATGGTGTGAGGTAATGATTTTCATAAAAGGTCTGGTGTTCACTGATAAATTCCAGTGGTTGCTTTTGTTCTAGCATCCCCGGGAGACTTTGTAAAGCCAGCATTATTGAGATATATCTTGCTTTTCAAAATCTCTGCCTTTATTATTTGGTCCTTGCAAGAATACATGGTTTACATTCCCTGCAGACTAGACTCATTCCTTCTTATTGAAAAATTAATAAGTTAAGAAGTTAAAAGTTACTCTGTCACAGTAAACTGGTGAAGTTGACAGTGTGGCATCTGGGATATGAAGCGGGATTTAGTTTGTTGTCTTCTGGTTTATTTAAATGAGAAGCCCAATTTAAGAAAATGAATAACATTTATGTTTTGGAGCTCTCTGCTCCTCCACAAAAGGTATCTTTTCTCATGCTTTTAGCTGCTACCCTTAAATTTCCACCTTGTGGAAATTCTCAGCTGTTCTCAGTGCAAAGCATAAAAAATTGCTCATTTTGATTTTCACCCAAACTAAAGTTCTGCGTAACAGCCATGTAAAACCACAAATTATCTGGTGACTGAAATGGACACCTGACTACTCATCACTCCCTCTAAATTGCCCCTTTTTTCTCTCTGCACTGAACTTTGCCGACTTCTCAATCACATCATCTCCAAACGAGACTTCAACTTTTTGCAAATAAGTGAGCCTATCTATGGAAATGAGCAAAATTGCCATTTTCAGACTGGTATTTTAGTACAAAAGCCATGTAATCGAATTTTTACCAGACATGTTTTTTTGGGGGATGGTTTGTTTCAAACCAAATGTTCACTTGTCTGTTTTAATACCAGACTGGGCTGTCTTCCCATGTGACTGGTCTAGCTTGAGTGAGCTGACTCTGCTTTTGGTCTCCTCTGTTTCTTTTTCCTCATGCTAACTACCAAGCTTCGCTGTGGCTCTGCGGTATAACGGTATTTTCAGGGAATGGCAAAATTGCAGGAAACTGGATGTGCTACTTAATGTGTTCGCAAATGTAATACTTCCTTGAGCACTTACTCCTGGGCCTTGCAGGGGCACTGAAGCGAACATAAACACCGATGTACATCTGGATAAAGTGTGGGTGTTCAGGTCAAAGTTGCCGTGCTCGAGACAGCTGAGCGCATTTTATTGTGCTCAGACGTCCATCACCAAATCCGCTGCCTCTCTCTCTCTCTCTCCACCAGCACAGGAAGTGGAGGAAAAAGTTGTGGTGAAACCTTTAATGTTATATGGCTGAATAAAGAGGCAAGGAGGAAATAGTGCTCATTAAGGGGAAAACCAAAGGTATGAGTATTTGAACACCAAACTGTGAAACAAAATTGGAGGGAATGTTGCATTTATGGACTGAAAGTGTTACCGCTGTTTTTACTCTGGGGCTGCAGCTAATAAAATGATTTTCATTGTTCATTTAACTTCATGATAATTGTTTTTTTGGGTAATTGTTTTATTGTTGAGTATGTAAATTTTGGAAGGTAGCAAAACATGCCCATCAGCATTTCCCAGCCCATCTTCATATTACACTTTTTTTTCCCCCAAATAAAACAATTAAAAACAAAGATATATTCAATTAAAAATGATGTAGAGAAGAAACAAACAGCAAATCCTCACATTTGAAAAGCTGGAACCTGTAAATGTTTGGTATTGTTGTCTCAGACTATTTAAGGAACGTTTAAAAATTTACAGTAAATTGGATAAGTGATTGAATGATTAATTGATCACTGCTTTGGAAAATGATCGGGTTTCTTTTGTTTATTATCCAAATGCCCCATTAGACGGTAAATACAGTACAGGTGCTTTAACCACCACCTGCTCAGACTTATATAAAAGTGTTGCTGTGTCATACAGATGCAACCACCAGCCAGTGATATTTTCCAAAACGTACCTCTTTTGTCATCTTTGCTGGTTGCCGTCTGTAATGCGAGTGCTGAGTGGAAAAGCGAGCAGTGTTTACAGGACTTGGGGGCTAGCGTAAAGGGTCAACGTGGGCTGAGATGCACCCACACTGAGTCTTGGCTGTGGAGCAAAAGTTTTTGGGAGATAAAAGCCTGCCGGAGAGGTTTCCTGCCCACATCTGGCGAAGACGGAAGATGGGCTTATATCGCTCCCTCGTGGGACGGAGAACTTTCATTAGCACAGCCTGCCTGCGCGACTGTCTGCTGCAGGTGTGGCAGCCGTCTCGTTTGTGGCTGCCTCCGAGATTCTGTGAGAGAGTGCGAGTGCGGTGAAAGGGGAGAGGGAGGGAAAGAAAGAAGGCACTCGAGTCTCCAGAGGGACGACAGCCTCCAGCAGCTGTGACGAGGCTCCGACTCAGCAGCTGGATCCAGATGTTGATCCTTCCCCTAGCATCACTCCTCCGTGGGATGGGTTCTCCCTCACTCTTCCTGTCTCTTTATCTCTGTTTGTCTCTCTTTACTCCCTCTCCTTGTCTGTCCAGACGTCTTATCTCTTCCCGTTTCCCTTTCCCACACCACTGTGTCCCCTGTGTGATCCAGTTACACCTCTCGGCCTCCCCGTTTCCCCGCCGGAGCGGTGACATGTGGATCGGCGCAGGTGAGAGCAGCCCATCTGCCCGCCTAAGGGACGCTCAGGCCTCCCACGAGTGATTTGAACACACTTCCTTGTTGGTCCCAGTCAGACCGGGCCTAGACTTATTCAATTTGATGATGCAAGAAAAACACAGGTTTAAATTACCAACAGAGGGAAGTCAGACTGCAGGTGTGTGTGCGCCTTCATGGTCACATTGTTCGGGCTCGCGGGGAACACATTTCCTTGACCTTCGTAAGTGGAGGCAAATATTCATTTTGCGTCCCTGGTCCTTTGAGACAACTGGATGGGATTGGGGGGGCGAGAGGCTCGCTGTGACAAGGGCTGCTAGGCCGTCTGTTCTCACAGCCCGTGGTTGCCCTGCACATGTGCAAGGCAGTTGGCGCCGCCAAACAAGATGGGCATCAGGAAGCGTCATCTGCTCATGATATTCATTCTGTTCCGAGGCAAATCTGTGCTAAATCATCCGTCCGGTCCCCTGCTGTCCATCAGAAGCCACCAGACTGGAAAGCAGACGCTGAATGACAGCCTGCCAGGTGACAAAAAAAAAAAAAAAATAAAAATCACTGACTGGGAAAATAGATCCCAAACAAACCGCAACAAATGTTTTTTTTTTTTTTTTGGTGTGATGATCAGGTACAGATATTGTAGATTGTAGATTTGTATCGGTAGGTAGCCGGTCGCCACCGTGTTGTATTATATTTACTCATGACAAAAAGCATGAGCTATATATACACATCCCTAGAATATCATAACCACTGAGAAAATTGTCTCCATATCCAGAACTTCACTGTTACAAGGAATGCATTGCTTTCGTCTGCCAGCGACCTCAGCCCCCCCCTTTTGCTCCAGTCTTGCTGCTGCACTGACTGCCAGTTGAAATAATGATCGAGAAGAATGTTACCGAGCCCAACAAGCGCATGGAAAGAGTGGTGCGTTCTGTCACCGGGCATGTGGTCAGGTCATCCCATGTCTGCCTCTCACTCAGATCAGTCTTTGGTTTACAACCCGGTCCGAACAGGGCTGCGAAAGGTAGCTGAGCACAGGGATTAGTCGTAACGCCGATCCTCATGTGAGAAGCCGTTGATGGGGGCTAGTGTTTCAGGAAAGAGGTGGTAAAAAAGAAACGCAAAATACAAACAAGGCCAGAGGTAAAGATTGCAAAGCCAAGGCCGTCTCACTGTGTGGTCAGGAGGATGTGGGACCTACGCTGAGGCCGTTAGAGCAGGATGCTTTGCAGATGCTTGTTAATAGCAACAATGCTATGAAAGCGCCTAGCTCCTGTGCAGAATAAATTAGCGCTTAGGGCTGAGTATTGAACCATTTTTTTGGCACCAACTAAAATGTGACCGGGTCCCTCGTATTAAAAATCCTTCCTGAGATTTGTATTCCTCCTTATACTTGATGAGAAAGGGGTTTGTTTTGTTTGTTTTTAGATTAAATTTTGTTATTGTTATTGATATTTAGACATCATACTTATTCCAAAGAGCCCTAATTGCACTGAAATGATAAGTTAGATAGGTTGATTAATGTTGTAGCCGATTAACGGAAAATGTATTTACAGCAATTTTAATAGTTGAATAATGGTCGTCATTTATCAAGCGAAACTGCCAGACATTTTCTGGTACTCATACCTGGGTCATTTCTAGTGAGTAAGTTTTTTTCTTTTTTTTTTTTTTTGGTGTGATGATCAGGTACAGATATTGTAGATTGTAGATTTGTATCGGTAGGTAGCCGGTCGCCACCGTGTTGTATTATATTTACTCATGACAAAAAGCATGAGCTATATATACACATCCCTAGAATATCATAACCACTGAGAAAATTGTCTCCATATCCAGAACTTCACTGTTACAAGGAATGCATTGCTTTCGTCTGCCAGCGACCTCAGCCCCCCCCTTTTGCTCCAGTCTTGCTGCTGCACTGACTGCCAGTTGAAATAATGATCGAGAAGAATGTTACCGAGCCCAACAAGCGCATGGAAAGAGTGGTGCGTTCTGTCACCGGGCATGTGGTCAGGTCATCCCATGTCTGCCTCTCACTCAGATCAGTCTTTGGTTTACAACCCGGTCCGAACAGGGCTGCGAAAGGTAGCTGAGCACAGGGATTAGTCGTAACGCCGATCCTCATGTGAGAAGCCGTTGATGGGGGCTAGTGTTTCAGGAAAGAGGTGGTAAAAAAGAAACGCAAAATACAAACAAGGCCAGAGGTAAAGATTGCAAAGCCAAGGCCGTCTCACTGTGTGGTCAGGAGGATGTGGGACCTACGCTGAGGCCGTTAGAGCAGGATGCTTTGCAGATGCTTGTTAATAGCAACAATGCTATGAAAGCGCCTAGCTCCTGTGCAGAATAAATTAGCGCTTAGGGCTGAGTATTGAACCATTTTTTTGGCACCAACTAAAATGTGACCGGGTCCCTCGTATTAAAAATCCTTCCTGAGATTTGTATTCCTCCTTATACTTGATGAGAAAGGGGTTTGTTTTGTTTGTTTTTAGATTAAATTTTGTTATTGTTATTGATATTTAGACATCATACTTATTCCAAAGAGCCCTAATTGCACTGAAATGATAAGTTAGATAGGTTGATTAATGTTGTAGCCGATTAACGGAAAATGTATTTACAGCAATTTTAATAGTTGAATAATGGTCGTCATTTATCAAGCGAAACTGCCAGACGTTTTCTGGTACTCATACCTGGGTCATTTCTAGTGAGTAAGTTTCTTTTTCCTTTTTTCAAGCCTTTCAAGACAGAAACAAAAGATGGCAACAGGGAGAGAACAACAAACGGAATGGAGAAGGAGTTTTCTTGGGGGGGAGAGACGCTACACTTTTACATTGCGGTTAGCCAAACTTTGTCTGTCTTGGCTTCAGACAGAGAGGCACCCAGGCCTGCTCTGACCAGACTCCCAGTCTAGTGTGTACCGATGCTCCACGGTGGTCCAGCCGCACACTGGTTGGTTGCATATCCTGAAGCCTTTCGCCACATCTGCCAGAAAAAAAGAAAAAAAAGAAATGCCCCTCATGTTATAAAGGAAGACATGTGTTATGCCTTATCTGTTCCGCGGCAGCACATCCACCCTGCTTATTAGTTGTAGTGAGGAGACAACTGCTTAACACCAACGTCCTCTTGGGCGCAGGGAGGTGATTTAAAGATTTAGCCTGGGAACTAATTACGCCAGGGTTATGTACCTCATCAATAAGGCTAATTTGGTCTGGTGCTGCAGAGTTTATGTCGAGAGGGGTGTGCTGCTTCTTTTAACTGGCGTGTTGAAAGGCCAAATCTTTGTTTAGATTGTTGTGTATAGCCTGGTGCTGTGAGGAGCCCGGAGGCAGCATGGAGAGCGGTGGGACTCTCTGCTGTAATTAGGCAGAGCCGGTATGCAGGAGTGCAGGGCTCGAAATGTGTGATGTGGTATCAGAGCAGGCGAACAAAAGGGCCAGGGACTGGGGCGTGTGTCTGTGTGTGTCTGTGTGTCTTTGTGTGTGTCTGTGTGTGTGTCTGTGTGTGTCTGTGCGTGTGTGCATGTGCGTGTCTCGGCGCAGACAGGGTTTAAGGGTGGAAGAAATTCTCTAATCAGTGCCCTGGGTTCCTCCCAGATTGCCTCACGAATACATGTTGTGGGATTCCAACACAGGATTCTCAGGAGCAGGGAATTTTATGGAGCAGATATGATTTTGGCTGCCTGTTGACAAAACCAGAATGATGCACACCAGTGCTCTGCACCACCTTTCCATCAGACCGTAGGTTTTTAGGCTGGACGTGCAGCCAATCTGATCCAATCGGGGCAGAACCGTACTGAGTTACAGCTCCTCGGAATGTGAGCTACGAAGTAATGACCCTAGATTTCTGTGCTTTATACTTTGAATAGCCATTGCTCACCTTACAGAGAGCTTTTTTTTCAGGCCTTCAGGCGAGGGAGATCACCCTCGGAGAATGAATGAAAAAAAATATATTTTATGGTTAAGTGCCCAGAAAAAGTGCGTATTGTTCGCAGCGGCCCCAGCAAAAGTCATCTCTCCACTCAAATCGATGCGGACAAGGAGCTGGGCAGCGCAGTAGTCGAGATAATGGAGAAACAAGTTGTTGATGCTTTCAACAAGCCAATGAATCCCTGCCAGGGCCGAAAGCATCCAGACATCTGGTTTCAGAAGCCACCTCCAGTCAAACCTGGCTGTGTCTTTATAGAGGATTGCTGGAAATGATGCATGATATATCTCACCAGATCTCCTATGCAACTACAAAAGACCTCAACTCCCTGTTGCATTTCTGTCATGTGCTACAGAACACCGCACCATCTCCTTGTTGGAAATCCGTCACACTCGATCTGTCCGCCCCTCTTTTTACAACCAAGAGACCTTTTTAATCACCTGTTCTCTTGCTAGAGTGAGGGAAAACTTTCAGGGGTTTGTGTCGTGGCTGCGGGGTGGCTTGAGTGCAACCTCACTCTCATGTGGTGGGCGGCGATACTCACATGTAATCTCACTGAATTGGACTCTTGGGGCGTGCAGATGTGAACGATCTCGGTTTGCAGACCTGTGCAGAGTTTTGGTTTTGTGCCTGGAGGGAACTATAGAGTCACCTGCTGCCAATTTTTTACTATCAACAACTTACTGCGTACAGGCCCTGATTAGCCCAGACAGCGGATGTGGTGATTAATGTAGCATTTTACCTTTTGTATGTGAAATCACCGCACGCTGAAATAACACAAGCCCATTCAAAGACCCGCCTTGGATCGGATAGTTTGTCTTTTCAACTCAGGAGAAGTTAAAACATACTACGGGGTCCAAAGGTCTGGGACCACTTTTCCCAGAATGGGAAACGTGTTTGATTGTTTTGTTTCCCTCCCGTGTCCCATTCACAACTTTGTAGTACAACCACAGTCTTCCAGCGCTGGTCGCAGAGCAGGTTTGGCTCAAGTTTACTTAGTCTTTGAGGAAGGAGGAATGAATAACTCAAGTGACGGTCCAGTCAAAAACACAAACTGTCACACTTTCAGTCATGATGCCTGCTGGTCTAAAGTCAAGACAACCATAGTCAGCTGACAGTTTGGCCAGTTATTTTAAAACAGGCATTGTCATTATCATTTGTATGACATTAAGGTTTGATTAAAAAATAAATACCGTTTCCAATCTGAGGGAAGTCGTTGAGAGACTTTTGACGATATATGAGGAGTCTCCAGAGGCTATGAGCAACAGATGTGTGGTCTCTTCAGGTGTAGAGTCTCTTATTTTTTTGTACTGCAGGATGGATAATAATCTCAGGCAGAAATGCTTGTATCAAGCTCTCTATTTAATTTTGAAAGCAGCAGCAGCAGCAGCAGCAGCAGTACGTGTAGGATTTTCAAATTGTGCATTATGATTCCGGTGCATCCCTAAAATATAGCCCCTCAGTGCTGTGAGCGTCCTGTTATGTTCATAGTTGTTCTCTCTCCTGCATTGGAAATGTCACACATCAGTGTGTCTCAAAGAAAAACAAAAAAATGTGGCATAAAAACATCTTAACTCACATGTAGCATTTCACGTACACCACTATGTGTAATTTGACTGCTTATGCTTGGTTCTAGAGGCTTAATGCACAGTCACAATGCTTTCGCAGTCACCTTTTTTTCAGGGAACAATCTTGTACAGAGTGAGTACATCATGACCGCACAGGGAAAGATGAGAAAATAATCAGGCTCCTTTTCTGGCTTTAAATCTCAGCCAGTTTCAGTCAGCACTCTTCCCCTGTCACCATTCCTGTTGTCGCTGCTACTGCACCATTTTTTATTCATGGCTCTTTCTTTGCACATATATATATTTATGTTTATTTTTATTATTATTCTTTTAATTTATTTATTTTTTCCAACTTCAAGCATACTTATTCTACAATCTAACAGGCTTGGCTGTATCTTTGTAGTTTTTTTTCCTCTTATTTCCATGGAGTCTCCTTTGAAATATTGCCCTTCTCAGTATGTGATACACAGCACGAAAGTCTTCTGTTCATGTAATGTTCCTCCTTTAACAAGAGCAAAGTTTTGTCCCTTAAGAAAATTACATTTCAGACAGTGAAGTGAGTCAAAGTTTTCCTCAGCCTCAATTGACTCTGGTTGTATATTTCTGAAAGAAGGGCTTTCTTTGGGAGGCTGCTCTGAGACTCTCTCCCTCCTGCAGCTCTGTAAATGACTTGTAAACAGAGTGTTTAAGTGTGAAGTCACCCTATGCCCTGTTGCTTCCGCTCTTTATTCATCACACCAACTAACATACACATAGAAGTATGGCGAATGTTTTTGCTGAGGAGCTGGGGAGGGGGCACCCTGGCCATTGAGGGACCAGGCCGAGACATGCTCTGCAGAAAGTTATTTCTGCAAGAAGAAATAGACGGGGAAAGTTTTTAGCCTGTCCTGCAGCTTATTTATCACACATAAAGTTTTAAGGAGTCCAAAAAGGGGCAAAAGACTGAAGAAAAAATAAGAAACGAGAAGATGCTGAATGGAAACCTGCGATGAAAAAAAAAAAGACAGTAAGAGGAATAACCTGCAGAAAGTGGAAAATTATTGGAACAAATGAGGAACGCAAAGGGACGAAGAGTGAGAAAGAAAGCAGATGCTGAGAGGGAAAAGGAGGTGATTTGCCTAGTGCGGCGTGCGTGTAAAAGTGGTGTGTAGATGAGGCTCGAACGGTGGTTTGTTACCATGGCAATAATGGGGAAACGGGGGAGGGACACGAGTGGCGTAAACAAGAGACCCCATCGATTTCACGGGCAAATCATCACCCCCCAAGTGCCTGTTTTTTCGTCATAATTGAGGTGGAGTATTTACGCGCAAGGGCAGCTCCCTAAATGAATCGTGGCGAGATGAACTTGTGAAAACCTTGAGATCTCCGTAACTAAACAGCCCGTACAAGCACAGTTCATTGACTTTTTTTTTTTTTTTTTTTTTTTTAAGGTACTGGATTGCTAAGAGGTTAGCTGTCCTTTTTCCAGAGACTCAGTCTCAGCTATCACATGACATTATCAACACATCCCAGAGGTCTGGGGAACATGTAGCAGGGCCTGAGGATGTTTGTGCGGAGATAGAAACATCATGATCTCTTGGCTAGAGGAGGTACATTTATCCTGGTGTATAAACACAAAGTATAAACTGAACTATCGGATGAATCTATATTGTATATCTACTGAGGTTTTCATTCGTAGAGAGGAATTGGGGGGGCAGCAGAGGAATGACTATGTTTATTCAGCGTGTTTTCTGCGGCTGGGCCTCTGCATCTGTCACGAAGGACAGACATGCGGGAGGGTTCACATGGCCTCCTCTCTCCCGAAACTCCAGCCCGGCTAAGACATCGCTGTCCCTGCTTTTTGTCTGGCTGCGCGGACTTCCACTCACCCCGTCGCCCCGAGCTCTCCTGGGCTCTGATAACAGATCGGGGGGCATCCTAATGAAGTGCCAGCACGATTACGTTCATTTTACCCTGCTTTTCCCACTCGGGAGAGAAGAGCTATCAGTCGAAAAAACACTTCCCTCCAGAAACAGACTTATCCCACACCCACATCCCCCCAACTTGCCTGGGGCTGCCAGACTGTTGCTGACGTTCGGCCTTTATCTCCCACAATTTAGCCATGTGGAGAAACAAACACAAAACCTGTTATCTCAGACCAGACAAAGCCTATGTGGGCACTGCGGAGAGCAACGTAAGCGCTCAAGGAGAGCTTTCGTTCGACTGATGGAAGTCTGTCTGAGGAAAGATAATGTGCTTGTCTGAAATCAAGAGTTTTAACCTTGTTTTGGTGAAACAGAATTCTAGTGTTGGGTTTGGTTACTGACAGGAAATCATAAAAGTGGTAATAATTTATATTGTTTTGGTAGTTAATGAAGCAATGTGCAAAGTTTCGTAGGCTGCAAGAACCCCCCCCCCCACTTAATGTCTGTAAGATGTATTTAAAAATAATAGAAATCAATATTTCCCCTTCTTTTAGACAATCAGATGGATGGAAAAAGCTAAATAATGTGTGTAATACACCCACAAATTAAAGAAAAAAAGTTTTTTTGTAAGGGGATGAGAGAGATAAACTACGAAGCAGCTTACGTGCCAGTGTGTTCTTTCCCCAGTCTGGGAAGGTGGGACGAAGCTGCAGGGTTTTGGCCGGTGTTTGTGCAGTAGGAGAAGGGTGCATCGAGACGCGGCCAAAGCACACAAGCCGAAAAGATTTTTTGGCCGGGACGCCCAGGAGACAATGCTACAATCACGGCGGATCCATACCCGGGGACCAGTGGGATGGGAAAGCGATCCCTGACTTAATTGACCCAGTTCCTCTGAGCGCGCGCTTGCATTGAGTTGAGATCATTCAACTGGCCCGTTAACGATATTATATGACAGGACAAGTGCTTAAAGATGTGGCCCCGCTGAAGGAAATTAGGTTATTTTGACACGAGGCAATCCTGCCCAGCACGGCTTTGTAGAAGAAACAACTAAACAGTCTTAAATCAATGTGTCATCTGTGGATATTGCGACTTCCCCCAGTGGCCAGTGGGGACAGATTGGCTTATTTAGTGTAAGGGAGTAAATGAACGAATGAATGGATGAATTAGGCTCCTCCCCCAAAACTGATCCCAAGGAATTAGCCCTTCATGTAAGTGTGTATGACGAAAGCCGTTGGTGGAAATTTGAGTTCGGGGGGGGGGGGGTACAGGTAATCCGTGGGACAGGTGTAACCATGGCAACTGATAGACACAAGGCTCATTCAACGGTCTGGCCCAGCCAAACAGATGGCGGAGCCTTTTCAGCGCTGTGCCTTTACCGACCGCACAAGACAAACGGCACAGGGCAGCGGCTGGGATGTAGGGATGAGGTTGAACCTACACGAATGAACATGTTACGGTAAGTGACACTACATTCTGGATCCAAGAATAATGACTTGCCATCCAATAATGCCTCATAGCTGAGTTTTCAATCACCATCTTCGTGCAACAACTCACTCAGCTCACAGCGTCTGTTTTTTAGGTTCTGGGAGACTTGGACCGATTGGGGGGGGACTCCTGCAGGATTTTGCGCTGTCCGCATCCTGTGTTGGCTTGGGCCCTGCCTGAAGGGAAATGAGGAATGATCTCCTTTAGGTTGCAGGCCATGATTATGGGAATAACTATATGAGGGAAGACATACTTACAGTAACCCGTCCCAGTGGATATTTTGTGTAGCGGTGGCAACTGCTACGGAGTTGGCTTCGCAGCTTCCAGCCCTCGTAGACCATTTTAACCGCTTAGGTCATTTGTTATTTTCTGGAGAGATTCCTCTCATCTGTAGGAGCAGCTCTGCCATTCTGAACTCCAGTGCTTTGTTGAAATTGGCACTTTTTGAAAAACTCAGCTGATTTATTACAAACAACATTGAAGTGGCTCAGTCTTTTCCTTAAAGTGAGTTAATATTTCAGGAAAGGATCTACGGATGCCGAATCGCGATTTAGCTTTTACTACCTGGACTGCAAATCACGTATAGTTTCAGTTATTTGCTGACAGTTTCCAAATGCATCGCTAGAATTTGGATGTCTTTTTCCGTGTCCTTCGGGGCAGCCTTTGTTTGCTCTTCATTTAAATGTGGCACGAAAATCAATCAAGAAAGACATTGGAAACACCGCTTGAGTTGGGCAATCCACCCCAGTAAATATCAAGTCTGAATTCGTTTAGTCAAAGTCACACTGTTTTTACATGGTTACGAGCTGAGTCCGGATTGATGGGAAAAGTTTGCGCTGAGTTTCTGCAAAACAACAAAAAAATTCGTGCAGACTTGACGGATTACAACATCCAAGCATGAAATGCAATAATGGAAAACAGTGGAGGCCTGGAACAAGAGAAAAACACATTAAAGTTTCTAAGTGACATCAGCGTTGTTTGCATAAATGTTTGGTCAGATTTTGCAAAATATTGCTGTGATATGTATGTGACTTGTAAAAACTGATCCTTTAAGACCTTAAAAAAGGTGCCGTGAATCATTTTAGTGAAGAAGTCCGGTTATCCTTGGGGACACAGCATTCCATCTCTCCTGGAGATTTGTTGCTCATGAGTCATAACTTTTTCTGTGATTTAGTAGAGAGTTTTTTTCTTTCTTTCATGAGCTCGCCTAACTGGCAAACAGCTGTGGTAGTTTTTGATAGGACCTCTCCTTTACTGGCGCAGCTCTTTGGTGCTGTGCCTTCTGTGAAGTTCATTACCGGTTTACAGTATGTAATAAGCCTTATTAAAGCGATCCCAGCGGTGCTCGCTCCTCTGCTCAAAGGGGCGAGCGCAGGATTTGGTGTGGTCTCCCCGAGGCTTGGGTGGTATGGCGAGGGGGATTAACGTTGTGATGTCAGAGAGGTCCGACTGGAAAGAGTGGCATGATATGCTCACATGGCTGTGTTCGCGCTGGACAGTAGGTTAGTTTCCAATCCCTGCTTAATCCCGGGACTCTTCAGATGTGGGCTCTGAAGGAAGCCAGTGGAAATGAACACCGTGGCAGCGATGCAGCTCCGTGGATGACAGAGAGGAAATTGCTTGCTCATACAGAACCAAACTAATTCGGGGGGGGGGTCCGAATCCCTTCCAGGCTCACCAAAGAAGACGTTATTATACAACCCTCTACCTTTTTTGTTTTCTTTTTCTTCACTCGTTGGATATACAAAAAACCAAACAAAAAAAAAACAAAGAACAGATTGGAAACACTCTTTTTCTAAAGCTCAGTGTCAGACTAGATTGATGGATCAACGTTTTCCCCCATATTCATGCTATTCTGCAAAGTAAATTATTCAAATGAATTCAACCCAGCCAGGGCGGCTCATAGAATACTTTGTGTGAAACTCCTTTTTTTTTTAAAAATCTGAGGTACAGAGCTAATTTAGCTATGGCTATTAAGAGAATGATGGGTGATACCCAGAGAAAAAGCCAATTGGTTCTAAATAAATCATATAATTCCTTTATCTCTTGCCAAGGACCTTCCGACTCTGCTTTCGCCTTTCATGAAGAAAAGCTTGGCCTCTAGTGCTAAACAAATATTAATAGCTCCAGACCTTTAGCAATGATGGTGGTAATTATGGTCATGCCCCAGTTTCTCACCCTGATACTACTTATAAAACTTACCGTAGTTACTGTTTGTGTAATCTAGAGGGCTCTGGTAACCAGCCCTAATTAAGGTTTTATTTACAAGTATGCCGGTGGCCTTGTTGCAATGTTTTCTTTTAGCCCGGAGTGTTAATGTGAAGTGAGGGGTCTCTTTAGAGGACCAGTCTAGACCCCCTTTCACTCCGCGAGGCTGCTGTTGCCAGGCTCTTGAAAAATGCCGGAGGAGTTGCCACAATGTGCTTGTATAGAATGACTGATGGCACAAACAGGGCACTGTCTCTGTCTATAGGGGCTGTTGATGTGGGGACAGCCGCTTTATGATGGTAAACTCCCTCCCCGAGAGCTGAGGACCCCCTGCTAGCTCGCCGGCGTAACCAGATTGTACGTGAATTGACTCAACGTGTCGGATTAGCTGGTTAAATACAGTGATCGTTTCCCCTCGGGAGTACAATCCTGACATTTAGGGCATTAGAATACCAACAAAGACTGTTCGATCTTTCTCAGGGCTCGCTTTTCTTGTGTACTCTTGGCCCAGTGTGAGGAAGATGGCAACTTGCATGTTAATTATGTTTCTCAGTGCAACTCTGTGTAAGAGGTTTACATGTTCAAATTAAATCAAAGTTTTTATGGGGACGAATGCGAGAGAGCTGGACACTTTTTTTTTTCTTGGTTTACAATGTTTCTGTCGTAGATACAGATAAATAGCTTGTGTGCACAAAGGTTAAAGCACTTCGAATATATATGCTGCGCGGATGCTGCCAAACCAATGACAGGGAGTTCTAGCCATCTTGGCAAGTTTCTTTGCAAAATAAATACAGCAAGAAAGAAAGCGGGGGGGGGGGGTATTGGGATCCAAACCAGAAAAACCAAGTTGTGTAGCTTGTTTCATTTTCCTCTGTCACACATACAGGCTGAAACACATCTCGGGGAAGAAGAAGAACAGTGGTAAAGAGATAGACAGAGAAGGCAAAAGTGGAGAGTTAAAAAAAAAAAAAGACCAAGAGAGGCATGAGTAGGGGAGAAGAGAAAAAAAAGAGAGCGAGAAAATGGAATAAAAATAGGCTCATGATGGAGCTGGTGTCTCGATGAGGCAGCCCACTAACCTCAGAGGCGCCACACTCCCTGGCTTATCCCAGCCCAGCGAAAAAAAGGAGGGGCCACACCACAGATCTTTCTGACTGCCAAGGCTCCAGCGCCAGGCCGACTCTCTCTCTCTCTCTCTCTCTCTCTCTCGTCCTGTCTGGTCGTGGGGGGGCCCAGGCATCTGAGACTTTGAAGGCTGGCAAAGATCTGCCCTCCTCCAGATGACACGGTAACCTGCCCCAGGGTGGGAAACAGGGACGAGCTCCCGGCAGACCCGTGTCAACTCAGTCCTGCGGGGTTTGCTTTTTTTTTGTTTTTTTGTTTGTTTTGTTTTGGGTTTTTTTTCCCGTGCGTGTGACTGCCGGGATGGTTCTGTTGGTTTAGTGGAGTTACTGGCTCAGTGTGGGAGCTGGTTGCCACTGAGCCAGAAGCCTGACACTTGAACTGCCCGGGCAAAATCACTGTGTTCTGAGGTGTAGGTCGCATCAATCACGGCGGGTCGGGGGCCGACCGAGCAGACACCAACCTGGCGGGAGGTCATTGACCTGGGAGTAGAATTCCACAATTTTACCATCACTTCCTGTCCTTCTGTGCTTTCCAGGGGGATGGCTGCTGAAAATTGGAGTGTAGTAGACACTTTGATCAATTTAACCATCGGGCGTACAATTTGGAAACTTCGGTAAAATTAAACTGAAATCCAGAATCCAAATATATTTATAATTTGAAATAGAGTTCTGCCTTGTAAAGGTTATCAGCTGTCTGAGGTGGCAGGGGATTGCCTGGTTTTAGATCAGGTTTCTGCTTAGGAGAGACATATACTTTATGCCGCATGTGAAAACAACTGAGCCTGATCTGTCAGGAAGTCTACGATGTCATCTGGGAAATACAGACAGACAAAGAAGGGAAGAGAACTAGACAGTTCGACATTCTTGCTCATCTGGAGGATATTCAGAGGAAAAATATTTTTATAACAGTTTGAAATTTTACATATTAAGCGGATTAAGGGGACTGTACACATATATTTTTCCCTCGATTGGAATAAAAAAAGAAAAAGAAAAAAGAAAAAAAAAGGAACATCTGGATTGCATTAGTGGTGTTTTACAAAGAGTATTGTGCCTCTTTGGATTTGTCGCTTTACAGCCAGACAAAGTATTCGACATAAAAGTGAACGAAAAGATGGGGCATTTTATTGTTGTTTTTCTCCTTTTGCATCTCCTTTTGCATCTTCCCCCCCTCAAAAGGCAAGTACATACAGTATACTGCAATTAGCTGGCCAAGAACTGGAACCTATATTTTTCGAAGCCGCAGAGGTTTAAAATTTGCTGAACGGTTACATTGCTTAGTAATTCTATAACAGGGAAGTTGAGTCTTCCTTTTGTTACCGAAGACCTGCAAGATTACAGACTGATTTCAGCAATTGACTCTCCAGCTCGACTTCCTTTCTTCACAGAGCAAAGAGGAAATGTTGGAGAACCGAAGGCGCTGAAGTGAAATATCTCTTATTCTGTTAGATTCTGTCTTTGAAGGGGAAGGTTTATAGGGGCAAGTTTTTTTTTTTTAAGTTCTCTCTCAGAATGAAATGTTTTGGAAGTGTGGGGTTTTTGTTTTGTTTTGTTTTTTTTCTCAAATGGTTGTACAAAGGACATACAGTGGTTCCAATGCAGAAGAACCCTTTTGGAACGTGGTTGAAATGATGAAAATAGTAGTTGTAGCTCATATATTATAGATTTTATAATTCTAGTTTAACAAGTAGATCACGCTTCAGCTTACTTCTCGGGCTCTATGTCTGCCTCTTTGACAAGTCAGAAAGATATTTGCGATTTGGTAAATGTTTTTTGTTTTTGTTTTTTTTTTTAATCCAAGATAGAGAGCCCAAACCCACAAGAGAAGTTGAGCACTGGTTGAGTTGAGTATTTTCATCCTGCTGCGAACTTGTATATTTTCCACTTCCTCCTCAGACTTAATCGCCCAACAACCAAAACAAAATGGAAGCCACAAGACGGCACTGAAAAAACATTTTTTGCAAAGCTCAGATTTAATTATTCAATTGCCTTTGAAAACGGTTAACCAAGGGAATAACCCTGCAAATTATCTAGCGTCAGATCCCATATTTAATTGTTTTTGTTTGTTTGTTTGTTTTTTTTTTGTTTAAAAAAATTGCCATCATTGTTTCATCCCTGTCCATTCATGTCACACCCACGTTCCTTATTTCGCTCGGTCCTCGATAACACTCCTGGGACAGTGTAGAGTTATAGCTTTATTCAGAACCGCCCAGTTTGCACTTTTAAGACCTTTTCATCTGGTAGCAATCTCCCCGTGAGCAGTTTCAGCCACCAAAAGCCCAATCAATCAGCCACTGTCATGTGCCGCAATGAAATGTGAAAGGGAGTGTAAACGCAGAGGCATAATGTTCTTTTAAAATGGAAAAATAAAAAGTTTAAACTTCATTTGCACATAATTGCTATTTGGACGAACTGGCAAATAAGGAAATCAATTCACCCCCCACCCTTATTTATTTTGAGATGAACACTGATCATTAAATGAAACATGTTTTTTCTTTTTTTTTTTAACTCGCTGCCTGCTCATTACTCTTAAAATAACAATGGGGATTACAGTTGCATGTGCTGATCTCATTCATACGCAACAGATTGGTTTTAATTGGTTCCTCTTTCATGTTTCATGAGACTGTCACCGCAGCGTGTTTGGGTTTGATGTGGAAAATGAGCAGCAGATTGCATAAACTCCAATGCAAACAGTGGAGGAAAAAAAAATTAAAGTGCTGTGTGCATGCAATGTAAGTGATTGTTGCCAGATTATATGCACCATATGCATTCCTTCAAGAGAGAAGACCGTATTTCCTTTTTTATGAATTCCTCCCAAAGTCATCACATCATGGAGCCATATTTACCTACACCGGTTAACTGATTCCATGCTTCTCGGGGTTCAATTGTCTTGAGCCTGTGGACAGATGATAGCAGCACAGCAGGTCACAGAAGGACAGAACAGCCTTCAGCTATCTCCTACACAGAACAAATCATATCCGCTCAACTTTAAGGAGTAAGACCAGGGATAAAAGGTAATGCTAACTGTCTGTCTAAACAGATGAAAAGCAGTCTAAGAGCATGCAGCCTCCCCGCTCCAGCCCCGGGGCACCGAACGCACGGTCGACTCTGCAGCGTGTCCCCCGGCGAAGGTCAATGGAGGGCCTGCGTCATGGGATTATGGGATGCGGGACGTCTGCCCTTGCTAGACCGGGAGAAGGAAATGAGAGGTGTCTAAATAAAGCCAGTTAAAATGAGTCAGACAAAAAAAAAAAAAAAAAAAGAAAGTGAACAGGCCTCTCTCTCTCCATTCTCTTGTGGCTTGAGATAAGATAGATCAGTTACACGCTGAATGGGATAATAAAGGGTTACAGAGAGGGAGGGGGAGAGAGAGGGAGAGGCAACAAGAGGAAAGGGAAGAGTAAGTAACGGAGAGAGAGTGACAATCTCGCAAATCACAGCTGTCGGAAACACAAGCCTACTCAGTTTTTTTTTTCTTTCTCTTTTTTTTTTCTCAACGTTATTGGATGTCTCCTGTGGAGGAATGAGGGCTGCAGGGTTAAGGTGACCCTCCGACAGACAAGAGAGGCACAATATAAGACTACAGTGAAGCAACAACGACCAATTAGACCAATCCTACAGTTCGGTATATGCCGATTGTTCTCTACCCCCCCCCCCAGCCCAGTCTACTGCGTTGCAATTTTATACTTCAGATAACTTTTGCTGGATTGATGTATTCAGAGGATGTCAGGCGTGATTCCAGCTTATTCTGTCTATTGACCTCTAGCTGCAGTCTACCCAGATCAGAATTAATGAGGTTTAGAAAATAGATGGGTAGATGGAATGTATCCTTCACATCACCAAGATGTGCCAGAGTTTGAAAACCTTAGTTCAGTGGAATTACACTGACTTTAAATGAGGACTATGGATTATCTTAAATACTGTCTATGCTGTGTGTCTTATTTGTATTTGCTTTGCTTGTTTTGCCTTCCACTAATATACAGACAAACCAGGGGGGAAAAAAGCATTGGGTTTCAGCCTAATCCATTGTTTTCATATAATTATCAGTTAACAGTGGGGGGGGGGGGACACTAACAAAATAAAAACAGCTAAATCCTCTTCCTCATCTTTCTTTAACAAGGCTGGCAGTTATTCCTGGGAGGCAGCACTGAGGCGCTGGATCAAATCTAATTTATGCTTTCAATGGTCTTGTCACTATAAAATCATAATGACACATCAAAGACAACTACTGCGCTACGCGATCTGCCGCACTGACATTGGAAGTGATTCACAGAAGGAACTGGAGGTGGCAGAGAGGCGACTCCTTCGGGTCGCCTCAGAATTACATGACCATGTCTATTAAGCTGAACAACACGTATATCAGCCTGCTAAACTCATGCTAAACTTGTAGGTGAAAAAATGCTTAACCACATCTTTTTTTTGGGGGGGGCGGGGGGCGCCCTTGTACATGGCCTCATTTTCCACAGAAAACTACTTAAAATGTCAAGAACCCTCCCGGTACTTTATGTTAATGAAACTCATAACCTTTTTGGTCCTTTTTAGTTTCCTCATTTACGTGGCTGCGAGTGGTTTTGCCAGGGTGAAGTGAGGCCCAGCAAGTAGCCAGCAGTAAGCAGCTGCTTCCCATCTTCCTCTACAAGCGTGCATGTTACAGCTCTGCTCTGATTGGGTCTCACGTGACCTCCTAGTATCTCCTGAGCCCTTTGAGACTTGTGTTCGTAGGCACTAGCTGTTTGATTATTGCACCACGGAGATCTCTGCACTTTGAAGAATGGCTCATGGCAGAATAGTTTCTTTAAATGCATAATCTGTCATTTATGGTATTGTTAAGGAGACTAAACGCTGCATAAATGACAAAAAGGGGTGAGGGTATGTGTGTGTGTGTGTGTGAGTGAGAGTATATAAAAGCAGGGTCTTTTTTCCAACCACAGGTATTTTTGAATGTGTTGAATTTGACCGTTATCTTTTCCAGGTATCTTATCCAATCTTGCATGACAGAGACACCGTTAGTGAAATTCAAATTTAATTCAACGCCATTCAACATGACAACTCCGATTTCAGTGATCCCAGCTCGCTAAGAGCTTTTCTCCCTCTCTCTCCTACGTCACTCGCTTAGATATAAACCTGGTCTCACTCTGAGCTCAGACTTATAGCGGTTCATTTTTTTTGGAAGCCCCCCCCACCGCCACCTCCTACCCTGGGGGCACAGTTCCCCCCGCTTCCCGCATCCTGCGCGACGGTCCTTAGGTTGTTTGTGAAATGGAAGTAGCGCAGGCCTCCTCTGGGACGTAAAAGAGAAGGGAAGGCCTGTAGCCCCCCTTAACCTCACCTCTGTGTCCCCGGTGGCTCAGTGAACAGTGGGCTTGCTCTCGTGGTCTTTAGACTACTTGTATGTGGGGGTGTTTGCCTGAAGAGAGAGAGGTCTCTGCGTTTGTGTGTTGAGGGTGGGCTTTTTGCTTTTTTGCATTATAAGTAGATGTCACATTGAGTTTGTCCAGCATTCAGCTGAGGTCTGGCTAGACTGGAGAACAATATTTTTCCAAGATTGCCCTGGAGTCCCAGTAGCCAAAATGAATGGATGCTGCTGTCTAAGCTTCTGCCCGTTCCTGTTGTTGCTCTGCGTGGTCCTTTCTTGCTAAGGCTTTTTTACTGTGTCTTTGCAGCAAGTTATTAGGAGTATATTTTCCAGTTTATACAATAACAACACATTGTCTGTCCCAGCCCATCAGTCTCACTTTACCCCTCCAACACAGTGAGCTGCAGTGAGTTTTGCATACTGTTATCCTTATCTGCAGGATGCACTAGGCAGACTGCAGGAGTACAGTCTGACTGAAGGGTGGGTTAGATATATAGCACATCTCCAGCACATAATTTCTGTGGTATTATTTGTAATTCATTTCAGTCGTGCTTCGCGCAGTCTCTCATATTACACCCCACTTGAGTTTCCCTCCCTGTCCCGAAGCTCAGTTGCCTTTCGGGGCTTGTTTGAGCTCATCAGATGTAGAGGCAGATTTTCTTTTCTGGAAAAAATTAAGACTCCATTTATAACAATAAACTAAACATTTTCTTGGACGGGACGTGAGGCAATGCTTCACTAGAGGGAAATTATCCTGCCTAATTTGTTCTCAACAAAAGATCAGGGACGTCCCACGTTCCTTGCCAAGGCATTGAATCTATAGCATGTGAAACCAAAGAATGTGATTTTAGTAGCTGGTATGAATGAGGACTTGTTTGGGTCTATAGTGAAGGTCCGCTCAGGCCCACCATGCTATGAAATCCAATAGTTCCCATGCTTGATTTTTTTTTTTCTTTTCCCTCTTTTTTTTTTTTTTTTTTAAAGCTGCAAGTGAGAAAGTGTTGTGGGCAGTCATGCACACCTACAGCGACCGACTGAGTCGGGCCTGGCTAGGTGGTTTCTCCTGGCAGCGAGCATAGGTGGGAGTATCCCCGACCAGACCATGGCAAGAGAAGCGCATTCGGGGTTGCCAGCTTTAGCACCAGTTCCATCAACACCCGCATGTCGTATGTCAGCTGCACTAATCTGAAGCTGACAGTTGTAAAAATAGGGCCGTTAGACTGTGGAGCTCCCTTCACCGACTCGGCCTGTGGGGAGGGCCCCTGGCTTAATCCCACAGTTGTTCCCCTGATTGAAAACAAATGCATCCTTCATCGCTGCTGTCATCAAAACCGAAAAATTCCTCATAACCAGATTGATCTATAAAAAGATATTTTAACATATGCAAAATTAATTAGTTTGGTTTGAACATACTTACTTTTTCTTGTGGTGAACTAGTTATGGAAAGGTAAGACCGTAGTATGATGTGAAGTCAGTGCAGCAGCATGTTACTGGCACCTGTTTTTAATTGATTTTTTTTTTTTTAAAAACAAGTTCTAGTATATGAGGAACAGACAGTATTCTTTTTTTCTTTTGGCAGTGACAAAATGCATATTTAGGCATAATTATAAACAAAAAACTAACAGAATTTTTAAAAAGTCAAATGCAAGAAATATTTTTTTGAGTAGCAAGAATATATGTCAGTTCTTGTCTGGCCACACATCAGGATGGGTAAGGCCAAGAGTCAGGGTTCACAGAACGGCAAATAGCAGGCTCATTAACTCGGCAGGGCCTGAAACACTAGTTGGTCAAAAACACACTCACTACCCCGAGCTGCTCTCCGCGACTCTCTATCAAATCAGGTTTTTTTCCCAAATGGAACAATCAAAAAAAATAAAACACCGAGAGGGTCTTTCCCCTCAGTCTTCCACCTCTGCTGCTCTCTGCAGCCCGACTTGTCTCTTTTCATCTGGGTCTGGAGTGATCTGTTATATCCATTAGTCCGAGGAGGCCTGTGGCTCTTTGTCTGGAGGGATATTTCAAACTGTTAGCAGTGTATGGTCTATTGGCACATAACGTCACGCAGAGAATTGAAGCACGGGCTTCAAAAGAGAAACCGCTGAAAGGCTGACAGACAAACTGAATCGAGTCCGTAAGCCAATAACCATATAGGCTATTTGTCCCAGTTTTTACAAAAACCAGACAAATGGTACTAATTTGTAGTTTGCAGATTGATCCTGAATGCAGTTTCTTTTTTTCTTTTTTTTAATGTTTATATCCAGAGTGTGTAGAGGAAATACTGAGGAAGATACTGAAGCACTGGAATTTAGATCTGAACAACTAAAGAGAAAAAAAAGGAAACATGGGTGCACCTGCATTTCTAAGGGCCCTAAATCAGATGTGACTTCCAGACCATCCAACCCAGTCTATTTTACTTTTCAAATCTCAATAAGCCGTGATCATAGCCTTATGCTCAAAATTTAGGAAAAAAAAGTACACTACACAAACCTCCTTTATTAAAAAATACATAAATAACTGGAAAATTTATTCAGAATTTTCAACTTTGCCAGTCCAAGGTGGCTTTAAACAAGACGATACACAGAGCATTTGTTTCTGTGGAGAGGAAGTCACTGTGCTTAGGGGGAAGATGGCAAATGAATTGACTGACCCAAAGGGATGGATGTCCAAATGACTCTACCAGAATAAGAGGGGGAGAGAGAGAGAGAGGTCAAGACGCTACTATAAAACTGATTTGACCCTTTGAAATATGTTCTTTTCAGCAAAATACACAGCATATGTGAAGTGACTCACAACACCTGCTGTCAACATACAGTGGTTGTTACAGAGAAAACAGAAAGACATGAAAGGAGGTAATTGTTCTTTCATCCTTTGTCCAGAGTCCGTGCCATGAAGCATTAAATAAAATCTTGACATACTGCGCTGAATTTGGGCGAGCGTCGAGCTCTTGGCTTTGTTGGTTTTTTTGTATGGGTGGCTTGTTATTTCCGTCTGCCGCCTCCACTCTTTCCAGATCCCCATCCTCCACCCTGGACCTGTCTGGGCAGCGCGCATTGTTGTGTCACTCGCGGCGTGGAGCAGCAGCTCCGCCGGACTCATACGGGAGCCCGGCCTGGAACCGTGAGAAAAGGCCGCTACGTGATTGGATTAGCTTTTGAGCGCCACGTTGCTTAATTAATGAAAATGACCCGGGGAGCAGAGAGCGAAGCCATTGTCCGCGCGGTGACAAAGTCCCTGCCCGTCAACAGTATCTTTAACAGGATTTCAGAAAGTACGCCAGGCGTTGTTAATTTGCTGGCTTAGACCGCGAGAGAAGGGCCTAGGCAGCTGAAATTGTCGTCCTTCCTTTGGTTTTGAAGTGGTGAGATTTCGAACACGTGCAGTTCGATTGAGGGTTGTTTAAGAAAAAAAAAAGAAGAAAGAAAAAGTAAAAAAAAAAAAAAAGATGATGAATTTTGAATGGCATTTGTGTTGATAAACGTAGCACGTTCTCACTCAGCTGAGATGTAGCAGAGCATTTTCGCTCGCCATCTGGTGATTTAACCTTCATTTCCATTTAGCCAGCCAGCATGTCACACCTGCCCGTTGTGGCACAGCTCAGTGCATCCGTTGCACATGAAAACGGTAGCTCCAGTTGGCTTGATTATGTGCGAGTCCCTCCCCGCTCTCCATCCTCCCTTCAATCCTCTTCCATAACTCTCTGTTGAGGAGGGATGTAAATGTTGGCCTGGTGTTATGAGGGTGATGACCCCGCGGGGTCTACTGAGGGATTCAGCAGAACCAATGTGACCAGATTACTTTGCATTCCTCAGCCCTGAATGGCTCTCTCTGGAAACCATTACCTGGAATTACCTCAAATCAAAGACTTCTTCCTATTATCTCAGCAGGATCAGTCAAAGCAGACTGCTCTGTGACTTAAAATAACAGCGCTGCTTACCCGTTCCCTCGACAACCAAGCCATGTTTTCGTTGAATTAGTTGACAAAAAAAAAAAAAAAAAAATTAAATCCGGAAAGCTTTAGCTGTTGCCGGCAGTAATTTATCAAAGCAAGTGTTTGCAAACACAGCATATATTAAAGTAATTATCCAATCTTGTTAAATTTACACATTGTTTGTCAAACAAACTGATACGACAGGCTTATATACACTACTTTTCAAGTGTGTCTCAAATAGTTTGCTCCGCGATAACTTTTTTCAACAATACACACTCGCACACATGCGGGCTGCCAAGGCCCACACCTGTCAGTCTTTCTCCGCTGCCTCATGTCTCAATCACGGCTAACGCCTCCTGACAGTGGCTAAATATTGCCAATAGCTCGGCCACTCATCATGCCGACGAAGACGTGGCAGACACAGTGGCGCGCTTTGTGTCTGTGGTCTGCAGAAGACAGAACGACTCTTGTGCACCATACAAACTGTCTGATAGGACGACATCCATATGAAAGGGAAGCTTATTCTAGAGCAGTGGACCAGTCCGGTCCTCAGGCATGGGAGCGAGCAGTGGTGTAATGTTTGAAGAAGTCCCCTCCGTAAAAATGCATATTATTATTACTATTACTGCAAGATTGCCACACCCTCAATCCAGTCTGAGGTAGAATTGGACTGGACGACAGTGTGAGAGTTCATATACTTGTGGTAACTACCTTTACTTGACTGTTTTTCTGCCGTACTCTGCACTGTGCTCATATCTCTACATTATCGTTCGGTTTTTAAGAGAAGACGCACAAAATATGATATGCAGAAAGCCTAGAAATCTTAACTCAGCTCGAACTTTGGCCGCTGTGTTTCACACATGTAAGGCTTAGATGGGTTATACCAAAGAAAATACTCACTATGGCCGAGGCTCTTAATGGGCTTCCTAATACGTATGAATGTGTTTTAAGTTCCTCTTTGATGTTTTTAAATCTCAACCTGAAATTTAGTAAAGCATGAAAACTGTCTCTTTCTTCTCATGGCTTCTCCACCAAGGCCTTTTGTTATTTTACTCCCCCCACAAGTGCTCATGGTTTCAGATTTCTCCTTGACTTACAAAGATCTGGAAATCTCTGAGCTCTTGACTGTGCCCGGAACATTAGGTTCACGTGCTCCGGGATAAGGATTTTGGACTCTGTCTTCCCAGCTTGATTTTTGTTTTCATAATTTTTTTTATTTTATCTCTTATTTTATTATTTTTTTTCCTTGAGAAGAAAATGAAAGAAATCAAAATATTACAGCAGGGGGATGGAGCAAAGATTTTTGCTGCTTTGTAGTCACTTAGCAGTGCAATGCAGACAATGGCAAGGGGAAAAGGAATAAATGAATCAGATCCCCCTTGTGAATTCATTTTGGCTATTTTGTGAGCTTTTGACAGTCCTCGTTTAGGACTGGTGTTGGGTCCCAAGCTACTTGTAGCTGGGCCTCTCTCTTTAGGGAGGTGAACAACAGCTCAAAGACAAATGATCTACTCGCTCCATAGTACTACGACCAGGGCTCCCGGGCAGCTTGCCCACACAAGTGAATTTCTGTTGCAAGATGTTTGTGTGTGTGAAGGATTTTTGGAGGGGGGGGGGTAGCACCATATATGCTGTACAAGTGAACAAAAAACACAGAAAATGTAATGTTCACCCTATATAAGCAGATATCGAGAGAGTAAAAATTCTAACAATATGTGGGAAAATCAACATCTTGCTTCCATTGTTTTGTCCCCTTTATCTGACTTTAAAATAAGTCAGCATAAAAAACAGGAATAGCCTTTAATTTCCCCTTTGATTAGATTGGCAGGATACTCTGTTCCTTCTTTGGTCTCCCTCCAGTAGACTTGTGTGATAGGAAAGGTCCTAATCCCCCAGAATAATGGGGTCTGTTGTAGGGG
The DNA here is from genome assembly GCA_016859345.1 of Istiophorus platypterus. NCBI lineage: Eukaryota > Metazoa > Chordata > Actinopteri > Istiophoriformes > Istiophoridae > Istiophorus > Istiophorus platypterus. The sequence goes on from CM029116.1 coordinate 6,390,063, forward strand.
AAAGTCTTGCGAGAACATATGGCCACAAAGTGTGTGGTTCGTGGGTCATGCCTCACAGGTTTTTAACAGGATCACCAGGGCACAGCAGTCTTTTCTCGTATGTGTCCTCATCTGCATAAATCTTAATATGTTATGCAAATTTCGTACGGCTGATTGGCTAATTATCCTGTAATTATTTATGTTTACGATTCTTAAGAAGCATGTTTTCGTTACACCTTTTGCAATATGAGTTTTTTTCTTATTCCTGTATAAAATGATATAGTTGATCTCTTTTGCTGAACTGAACTTTGAACAGCTCAACAGTTCACTGACTCTGTGAGACGGGACAAGCACCTATCATCCCCCAACCTAAACCCTTTTCCTGTTGAATCTGTTGTCTGGACAAGGTGTGAAAATAGGTTTTTAACCACAGGAACTCTGCGGTCTGTGTCCAACGCCGTCAAGATGGGAGCAGTGAATGGGGTCTTATTCCCCCGGTGGTCATTTTTTAACTCACACCGCACTCGGGTTGGGGGAGAGCATGTACAGCCCAGCAATGACCTACTGTTTAAAATGTACATCATAAAAATGTCAGTTAAGGGAAAAGCATTTATCATTCCAGGGATTCCCACCGGAAAACATATTAAAAGCAAATGGGTCTGGAATCTGGAGAGATGTGGCCTCACAGCTTCGGGTTATGTACTTGATGCCTACAGCACAGCCACTAGCATGACCTGCCCTCGCTACCTTTAGCCGCCTAGTACTGTAGCTAGTGTCCCCGTCTGATCTGAACAGCTGCAGTAGTTGTGCAATCACACAGAGACTCATCGATATGAGTTGTTTGTTTGTCTGGTGCAAAAAAACAGATCTGAACCAGGTGTGAAACTGATGACTCAGGTAAGATGTTATGATGAGCAGAAAACACTTTGGCCATTAAATTCACTCCAGGAGAAGGACGAGGTGTGTAAGAGAGGAGGGCAAATATCTCCATGGACTGCAGCAATAGTTTGCAGGTGTGTTTTTAGCAGTGCATGTGTTCACACCCTTGAGTCCCTACATGTTTGGACCCAGACTCATGTTAAGAAAGCGAGGACGTGGTCAGTTGCGTGGTTTTGTGTTGTAGTCACGTACAACGTGTAGTTGAAAAGTATAAAACTATCTATGTCACAGAATGGAACCTGAGCAAGCACCGACTGCTGGAGAAGAATCAGAGATGTGGTCGAAAGCAAAAAAATGCTAATAAGTAGACCTTTGCTCTTAGCTTATTTTGTTATTAGATATAAAATATATACATGTCACAGCAGCCACATGTGCCTAAATGTATATATGACACATATTTAAATATTATAGAAAGAAATAGTCTTAGTTGTTTGTTGTTGTTTTTTTTTTTAACAGATATCAATTATGTAAATTTGAGCAGTCTAAGTAGGTGAAATAGCAAGAAAGCCAACACAAAGGCCACATTTCTTCTTGCTGGAGCCATAAGTGAGTGCACTACTGAAAATTTGGGGGAGGATGAAATCGCAGACTTGGTTGTCAGACTACAGGCCGTGCATTTTCAAAGGGGATATGCCACCGTTTCTTTTTTCTCATTTATGTGTCATAGTCACTCAAACATAAACAATTGTCACAGCTAATGTGCCTTAGTCCGTGAATTCCAAATAGAGCAAACCTAAATATTGCTGTTAAACGTAAACTCTATCTATCTGTGATCACTGACATAATCCTCTTGAGGCTGTCTGATTTACAAGACCCTTAAATAAATACATGTACCTACTGTGTGTCTGATATGTATCCAACACAGGCCATACTGTACTGTTTATAAGATGAGAAAGATACTCCACGCTCCCTGCTGAAGGCACTTTTCAGCGCTGACTCTGGGTCAGCTTCCACACCTGCTGTTTTCACATCAAACATCAATGAAAAAATGTAAAAGCATATAAAACCACTTTACCCTCATATGGTTACGTCCATAAGTATTTGGACACTGCCACAATGGATCTAAAACAAAGCCAACAAGATTTGATTGAAGTGAAGACTTTCAGCTTTAATTCAGCAGGTTTACCTAAAATATTTCATTAGCCATATAGGAATTGCAGCCATTTTTATACATAGTCCCTTGTTTTCAGAGGCTCCAAGGTAATTGGAAACTTGACTGACTGTTTCATTGAAGTCTACAATCAAAACACGCCTTCATGAATGTAAATACAGAGGTTTTATCACAAGGTGAGAACCACTTTAACACTCAAGAAGAGAAGCAACATTAGACTTTGACAGAAAACATTTTTAAAAAAATCAAAACTGCCCCATTCCGGAAAAAGATTTGTTGGACAGAAGAAACAAAGATGAACTTGTACCAGAATGATGTGAAGAGTATGGAGAAGTAAAGGAACGGATCATGATCCAAAGATACCACATCATCCGTCAAACATGGTGGAGGCAGTGTTATGGCATGGACATGTATGGCTGCTAGTGGAACAGGGTCACCGGTGTTTATTGATGATGTGACTGCTGATAGATGCAGCTGGATGAAGTCTGAAGTGTATAGGTCTATGCTATCTGCTCAGATACAGCCAAAGCTGCTAAAATGACAGGACAGTTCTTCAAAGTACAGATGGATAATGACCCAAAACATACTGCAAAGGAGGGAAGAGAGACCCACATAAAAAAGGAGCGACCGAAGAGACCTACAGTAAAGGCCTGGCAAACTATCTCAGGGGAAGGCATCGCCGATACCGCTGATGGCTGATACTACATCCGTTGAGAGGGGGGAGTGATAACAGGCCACACACTCGGTTCCGTGCCGCCCGCTCCTTCAGCACATTTCCCCACTGCTCTGTGTTCATTGCTAATATTCTCATTAGGGCCAATGGGGCAGCCGCCTAACATGTTTTTACAGCCGGTGTGTGACATCATCACATTTCAAAAGCACCTCATAAACACATAGTCCTCGTCTGAGGTCGGGTCTGGGAAAGCTTATGGCCACCCCTTCAACTGCCTAGTCATTGTCTCTGCAGTGACAGACATCTAAGAGACCATGAAAAATGAAAAGAGCTGAAAAAAATAAGTATAAAGTTGAGGAGTTTATACAATATTTTTAGATCGTTAAATAGCTCCACAGTATCTGTTCTTTGTTAACGTGAGCATTAATTACTAATGTTCTCCCTAAGCACTCTGGGTACCAGGCTGTACTATGTGGAGAAATTAGATTTATTCTGCCATTAAAGATTTCCTGGAATGTCTACAAATAATCCTTCCTTTATTTAAAAAAAAAAAAAAAAAAATCCAACTCAAACCGCAGTGAAAAATCAAACAAAGAAAAGCTTAGAAAAAAAAGTCAGTTTCTAGTCAGCCAAAAGGTCTTAAGTCAATTCACAATAATAAGACTGAAGACTTCAGATGTGTGAAGTGTGTTTTCCAACACTGCCACCCTTTAAACCTGTAAGAAAAGGCCACACAGGGTGCGGTACAAAGAGTAAAACACATCTAAAACTGAAGCTATTTGATCTCCGATGCGAATGTTTGGCAAAGAAAGAGAAAACGGGTTTCCCCAAAGAAGAGGCAGTAATCATCCACTTAAACAGCCTATCATGTGAACATGGTGCAAACTGTTGCTGATATAACTCCTTATTAATTATTGATCACCGATTGAAGCTTGAGCTCAGATTCGATATTTTTGGTTCATCATTTGCACTTTCTTACTGCAGAATTAGCGTTGGTGGGAAAAAAAAAGAAAAGAAAAGCTGCTAGTATGAAGGTTTTGATCTGTGAATGTACAGATCAGAGATGTAGCACCAGTTTGAATTTACTGAATATTTCATTTGCTGCACGTTTGAAGAAGTGAGTGGAAAATCTGCCTCTTTTATCATGCTGGGTAGGAACTTGATGCAGTGCCGCAGGTGGTGACCGTGTCGGATTTTAATGCAGTCGTTTAGGTGATGTCTTTTGCTTTTGTATATTATGAAACTGATATGTTTCAGAGGAGATTAGCAGCACTTCTTTTTTAGTCGTTAATAATGTACAATGCATGATGGTTCGGTCATGCAATCATGAACCTGGTACTCTCAGTTTTACTAGTTCCCCTCTCCGAACATTGCCCTCTGAAATTAGACGTAATCCCTTTAAGGAGTGGTTGATCTGCTTATCGTTTTTCTACACACAGAGCCAGCACCCCCCCTCCCCCCACATCCCCAAAGAATCTATCATGTGACATCTGAATCTTTAACCCATCAAATGAGCTTAAGCTATACTGGTGAGGCAAAGTTTGAGAGATCCCATGACTTGCCAATAATCCATAGTCCCCATTTCCCATTGGATTTTTGGATTACAATATGTTTGCTTTGTGCCATTTTTCTTTACTGCCATTAACACTGAAACAACCCACATAGTTGTGGGTTTCTCGATGAAAGCCACAGCTAATCCCTCATTACCCCACATTTAGGTATTTATTGAAATGTTTGCGAGCCTTGTATGTGGTCCCGCTCGATGAGTGGATTCAGCGTTTTGCAGTTGAGAATTCCCTGGTGCATCTGCAGCACATGCATGCAGATAATGCTTCCTATAGTAGCTCTTTGTAATGACCTGTGCAATCTCACTATTTTATTTATTTATTTATTTTGTTGCTCTCCCATATGCCTCTGCCATCATGCTTGTCTATCAAACCCAGGGCCCCTTCACAGCGGCCGCAGTTAAAGACACTTTTGTGAGATGCTGCAACCGTTTGTAGTCAAGGGGAGTAGACTCTAGTATGCTGATGTAATCTGTTAAAGGGAAGGAAAACATTGTATAGTTGTTGCTGAATGAGCCCTGGAAGGCCCCAACCTCAGAGGAAACTGGGAACAGGGGGTTGGAGGATTAGAGTGGTTTTTTGTTTTTTTTTTCCCCTCAGACTTTGGCTTTACGTTTCCCCACTTTCTCCTCACAGTCCCCCCTGTTTCCTTTCTTTGTACAGAGTACTAAATTTGCTCCTGGCCTCGTCCTGCAATGCACGCTTACACATTTTCAGACAAGTATGACTGGCAGATGTTAAGTCTTATGTTTTAAATGGAAATAACAATAGAAGATCTCAAATCAGTTTTGCAGTCTATGTTTTTGGACCTGAATCAGTGCAACAGAGTGGAGGATATCAACAAAAAGATCCACTTAAATTTTCAGAAAAGAACCTCAGACTGAAACTATAAGCATGTGGTCACATAATGGTTATGCATTATCTTGAGTGTTGTTGGTGTTCTTTAATGTGGCTTTATTTTCCAGTCCCAGTGCTTCCTATAAAGAGGAGACATCAGCAGTTTTTTAAACCATAATAGAGTTCAAACCATAATTTCGTTACCCTGTCATGTGAGCGAGATGGTTACACGAGTCTTGAGGTCCACATTTTGAGAGAATTGTAGAGGTTTTCCATGCCACATCCCAGATTTGATGATTTCCTACCCGAAAACCAAAAGCCGGGAAGCACAATAATAGAAGGGACCGACGCTGGAGCTTCAACATCTCAGACAATGCCCTAAAACACATGATCCATAACAGGGATAAACGATAATGTTTTCATGAAGACAGTTGTGTCATAAGGCAAGGGTTAATTAGCACCGTAGGGGCACCATGTGCTCCGTCCGTTTCACAGGCACATTCTCTCTCCTACCGTTATGCTCAACTGGGTCACATTTATACCCACCCCCCCAAACCGACCCCGCTCTTCTAGAGCAATTTGCCCTGTTCGATTTCAGTTAGAAATGCATCACTTATTCCTGGAAACACTGACACGCCAAATGAAAAATCACGCTCCCTGCAGTTTAACAACCCTCTTCTTTTCGTGTCACGAATGGAAAAACATCGCTCTTATTTTCTTTTCATCAGAATCAAAATCCCCGTCTGCTATATATTTCTTTGTCTCTGTTTTATTTGGTTGTTGATTTAGTTAATCTCTCAGCACTTCTTCCTTTGTGCAGCCGGATCAGAGCTGCTCTGCCACTCGCACCAGCTCATCCACTACCCACAAAAACCAGTGACCCCAGGGCAGCCTCGCTCTGTTCATCTTGGCTCTTCTCCCATTTCAGAGAGGCACCAGAAACGTAAGACAGGGGGGCATGTGTCTTTTAGACAGCCTATCCTCCCTACTACAGGACTCGAATTGCTTAGTAGCCCCTATCATTAAATACCCTACACCTCCCTTTGATCTGGTCAAGGTCTGTGTCCTTCCTTTCTTTACAGTATCTGCTCTACTACTTTCATGACCTCTCCTGTATGCCTATACTGAAATATCACTGTGACTGCTGTTATCTCCAAATGAGGAAACGCCTAAGCTTCTACACTAACATCACGCTTGAAATATACCGACAGATTTATATCAGGAATAGGCTCCTCAGAAGTACAAAGCAGCCTCTCACACGCTTAGGCCATTTTTCATGTAATAGGTGCCGAGAGAATCTGTTCAAATTTCTGCATCTAATATAAAAACCATATGAGGGCTAATCTGCAGTCAGTTTAGAAGAAATAGCGCATACCTGTGAAGAGAAAACACATTTGATCGTAGCTAGCTCCTTGGTGTGCTATAGTAGAGAAGACAAAAAAAAAAAGGCCAAGAATGACTGTTATGGAAAATGCTGTAAAGCTGTAAAAAGTCAAAGAATGAGAAGAAGTTGCCGGAGTGAAGTCACATACCATTTACTCAAAAACCCAAGGTTTGCCTGAATACAGTCTGATTTGTGTATGGACAGTCTGTCACCTATGAGGAGGAACCTTCTAAATATGACCAGCAAAATTCCAAACCGTCTCATTAAATAGCGGCAACCTAGAACGCCATCCAAAGAAAGCTGGACGGTTTTGCCTCTCAGCCCTTTGGTGTTCTTTCACATAAAGTAATTACCATGCGGCTAAGTTGGTAAACAAGATTGGAAACGGCTTTGTAATGTTTTTTTTTTTTTTTGCTACAGTTACAGTCAATATCCCACTGTTTGAAACAGCCTCCTGTGGTTCATGACTGATCTTTAGTCTTGCACCCGTCTTTATCTTGCGCCCATTTCAGAAACGCTAACTGCACGGTAACTCCCTCGCCATTTTCCATTTTCTCCTCTCTCCGGCTGCATAGCCAAGAAAGAGCAACGGTGACCTTTGACTGTCGCTGCATCTGTTAGGTTAGGCAGACCTTGTACTCTGTGACGCATTCCACTCCTTCCGATAAATCTCCCTCAGGAATCAACTTCTGATTTATTTCTGCCATTGTCGCCGGGGTCTTGAGTCAGAGCACCCAATGGAGAACCGCGGAGGTCAGCGCCCAGGGTCACCCAGCAGGATATGATACATTAACCCATTCAATTCCTGTGTAATGTCGTCTAAATGCTGCTTTTATGGGCTCATTTGTTTAACTGGCATTGGCATGTTTGAAAGACCAATATGCATGACTATAAATAATTTGGTCAACTGAACAATAGCATTTGCAAGAAACAAGAACTAACTTAGGGTAATGAGTTTCTACTTCACACATAGGACCCCTACCAGTTGGTTTTAACAGTCATATAATTAGGATATTCTACAAATGCAAAGACACTTCATGAAGTGCATATACTTTTATTTACTTTATTATTATTTAGTATAAACTTGTAACTTCCTTTTTTTTTTTTTTGGCTACAGTTACAGTCAATATCCCACTGTTTGAAACAGCCTCCTGTGGTTCATGACTGATCTTTAGTCTTGCACCCGTCTTTATCTTGCGCCCATTTCAGAAACGCTAACTGCACGGTAACTCCCTCGCCATTTTCCATTTTCTCCTCTCTCCGGCTGCATAGCCAAGAAAGAGCAACGGTGACCTTTGACTGTCGCTGCATCTGTTAGGTTAGGCAGACCTTGTACTCTGTGACGCATTCCACTCCTTCCGATAAATCTCCCTCAGGAATCAACTTCTGATTTATTTCTGCCATTGTCGCCGGGGTCTTGAGTCAGAGCACCCAATGGAGAACCGCGGAGGTCAGCGCCCAGGGTCACCCAGCAGGATATGATACATTAACCCATTCAATTCCTGTGTAATGTCGTCTAAATGCTGCTTTTATGGGCTCATTTGTTTAACTGGCATTGGCATGTTTGAAAGGCCAATATGCATGACTATAAATAATTTGGTCAACTGAACAATAGCATTTGCAAGAAACAAGAACTAACTTAGGGTAATGAGTTTCTACTTCACACATAGGACCCCTACCAGTTGGTTTTAACAGTCATATAATTAGGATATTCTACAAATGCAAAGACACTTCATGAAGTGCATATACTTTTATTTACTCTATTATTATTTAGTATAAACTGGTAACTTCCCTTTTTTTTACACGTTATGACTCAATTAATGTCCTGTATTTGTGAATTGATTGGAGTCGGTTGGAAGTAGATGGCAGGATGGTGTGACAGGAAATAGGAAACCTGAAATGTAATTTAACTGTGCCTGTTGGCATCGAAATTCAAAATTTAGCCCTCGTAAGAGTGAATGTTTGTCATTCACATTTTATATTTGAGCCGTCAACTTGATTTCATAGCTCTGGGATGACTGGTTTGCATCAGTTTTCATACCACTGTTTAACCTCATGATTTGCATGTAAAACTTCATATTCTGTCAAGTAAAAAAGGAGCAGTTGTTAATTACTTGCTTGTAAAAAGATCCCTGACTGACGAATCGGAGACGATCAGCATTATTGGAGTAGGAAGAGCATCTGGTATGCTCCTGTGGAACCAATAAGAGAGGAGCAAAAGAGACACTGACATCAGTGGGCAGAAATATTTTGGCCTCCAGCTGAATGTCCGTCCGATGATGAGGGATACCCCAGAGAATGCTATTTACTCGCATCCGATGAGGAAGATGAAGCTTTTCTGGCCACCGGTTATCTGTTCTCACAGGAGAGCGGGTCTGATATTAACCATAGCGCCGTGACACGTGTTCTGCTGGAACCGTAACCGAACGGCAGAAGTTCACATTGAACCCGTTGAATGCGGCTGCAGATAAGAGGATGATACACGATGACCCGTTCACCTCTTTTATGTGCTCAATGCACGCGTTCAGTTTTAAAGACCATGTCTCTCTGATGTGATCCTGAGATGACTTTAGCTGAGTGCAGTTTCTTTTGTTTTATTTATTTATTTATTTTTTTAATCATTTTCATCACTCATAGAAAAACTGGCCACAAATTTAGACGACATGAAATGCATAGGACAGATGGCTCGAAGTGGGTTCTCCACAGAGCCGCCGAAACACTGACTCCAATATCTAAATGACAGAGTGTGAATGCTACAGAGCTATAGTGCAAAACATTAAAGCATTAGATGAAATGTTGTCTTTTGACTTGAATTTCTTGTTTAATAAGTAGGTTACTGCTTGTGGCTTATTTGAAGATCAAGAGTTGGCCTGAGATGCCCTATAATATCATACCTCGAAACATCAGGGCGGTCTTTAATTACAAACTCAGAACAACATTCACTTGGATCATGGAAAAAAAAATACAAAAGACTCCAGGGACATGTTAGGTGCCAATTTATCTGCGATTTATATTATCCTTCCTTTTTCCTGTGCCATAATTCACTTGTCAGCCTCAACGTTGCCGTTTATTGACAGAGGCGAGAGAACCTCATATGCCTCCGTGGCTCACAAGCGGCGGGTGGCAGGCTTCCAGATGAAAGGAGGAATAGATGGTCGCCAGGGCCGAAGGTCAGGTAGGGCAGCTGGACGTTTGGCTGACCTGTGACCCAGGACCTCACATGTTAGTCGGAACTTTCTGCTTGATTGGATTAGATTAGCTGTGCTTCGTACCCCTTTCAGTGTAAATCGCAGACACACACAGATGCACGGACGCTCACAAATACGATCATGTATAGGTGGGTCTGGGTCAACACTTGAGATTTCTCAGGACTGGGTTATCAGCCTGGCAGAAAAACTTAAAAAAGAAAAAAACCCTTCAGTCTTTTGAAGCTTTTTTTTCCCTGCCTTTCTGCATTAGGTATCAAACATATGCCATTGTACACGACAAACAACGCTTGCAGCCCTCCAGATACTTTATTACATTTGTGAAATTCCCGAACACTCGGGAAAGATTTGGTTTTTCAACTTTTATTTTCAAGCGACTGAGACGAGCAAGAAATGCGGAAACCGCGCAGAGTCTTAGGGGAAAATCGGCAGATGTACGGTGACTCAATAAAGGTAGGTGGTTTGTTCAGTGTGATTGTATCGTTCTTACTCATTCATTGTCTGTACAGTCCACTTCAATGTTACGGAGCCTGTAGCCGATCCCAGTGTGTATCAGGTAGAGGGCAAGAAAAAAACTTGGGGCAAGTCTCCTACTCATCTGAACACATGATATCGAGCTGGTATTTGTACGCAGTAAGATCCCGGCCTCTGATAAGTGAAATAATTATTATGTTATCACCCGTGTCTGTTTGTTGGTTTGTTTATTTGTCAGCAAGTGTACGCAAAAAGTACTGAGCAAATTTTACACCCAATTTGATGGAGGGATGAGGCGTGGGCCAGGGACAAACCCATTAAATTTGGGGGCAGACCTGGATCATTTACTGTAAATTGGATTTTTTTTTTCTCCTGTGAAGTCTGGTGTATGTTTATTGACATCGGCTTTGGTGGAGGTCTGTGCTCTAGGTTTCTAGTTTTAGTTTGTTTTAGTCAGTGCTTTAAAGAGAGGAGATTCAAGTGAAAACACTTCTCGTAGCCTATATTGTAGTTTTTAGTTCCTTGGTTTTATTTTAGTGGTGGATATCTCATTTTAGAAGGAAACCCTTCCCATATTTTCAGTGAATATCAGACAAAACCCTTATCAGATTGCATATTGGTTTGGTAAGGCATAATAAAGGCATAACAAATCTGTCAGGTGTTGGCTCTGCATGCTTTCATATGTACTGTCTGCTGTTCTCATCATCCTCCTTCCTTGTGGCTTTATTGAAAATATCCCCATGATTCCTTTGCAGAATCAGGATGAGACACAGTCAGTTTTTGTGGCCAGGAGTTGGTCTGCTAAGGCTGATGGCTCGTCACCTGCTACCCAACTTTAGCTGCCCTTGTTGCAGGTGATGGCTCTTTTGGGTGAACGTGAGTGCTCCCCACAGGTCCCTCTGGGACCGATTTGCTCCTTGCAGGAGCTATTGCTCTCAACAAAAAGCAGTTGATAGTGGGATCCAAAATATGATGAAAAAGACGCAGTATCATTTATGTAAATACATATATTTTTTGTTATATATTCAAGCCATTACAAAAAAGAAGTGCATAATCTGATTACACTGAATGGCTTTTCCATAAAGCTCAAGCAGACATCCCAGTTTGCTGTGATCATATAAAAATTTTTTCGTATTATTTTTAGGAAGCTGTGGCAAAAGTCTTGATTTTATTTGCCAGGGTTCCGCAATATCTTGTGTTAAGACTTCGAACATTCCCAACAGTCTGTGGTAGTTACGTAATCGAACCATTTCATTTAACGAACTTGTTTAGATTTTTTTTTTTTTTTTACATTGGCTAGAAAGAAGAAGAAATGTTGAAAAGATAAATGGTAAAATGCAATGTGTTTCTGTGATTTGGGGGAATTGACCATTTAACTGCGGCCTCTAGCAATTCCAAAAACTAACAACAGATACAAATATATGCTTAAACCCCTGATTTGCAAAAAACTGACAGAGTGGAAAGCTAATTTCATCACCAAGCCACTTTCCAACAGACACACACAGAAGGCATTCTCTTGCACAGCTGGACAAGCAATTAATACTGAGGCATATGCGTAGACACTTGATGATAACAACCCCCATCCAATGCGATTCTCATTGGTTTGCAAAAAGCAGGAAATGTAATCACTGGACAGACTGGGGAATGTGAATGAGTGCTCTTGTGTGGCATGTGAGGTGAATTTGAGGTGTGTACAAGTATAACATGGGGATCATCGGGGGGGAAGTCCTGGCCAGAGCTCAGCTTTTGTGTAACCCAAACAGGTTTTTATCTTTCAAATAGATGAAATATGTTTGATTCAGGCCTGTCTGTGTGTTCCTTTTAAGAGCTTGCGTGAGTGTAATCTTGCGGAGGACATGTTTACTGTGGAAGTCCCTTTTGCTGTGAGAAACAACTGAAGTGCTCGCTGACTACCTTATGTATACTCAGAGGGGATTGTTTGAAATGAATCACATGAAGGAGGGGACTGGACATGTATACAAGATAAAATATAATTACCCTATCACCTAAATATTTTGCTGAGAACTAAATAAATATTCTAGCAAGGAAATGAAACCCGCCTATGGCTTTTTGAGGCTCAAAAGAATTTGTGTGAAAAAAAGAAAGACTGCCCATGAATCAGAGCGAACATCTCAGATGGTAAACATTCAGATATTGCATAGTAACCGTATTGAACATTTCAAATAGGAAACAGACTGTAACATAACAGAATGCGTTGTAGTGTAGGAGGTGATGTAGGTTTACAGGCATGTGGGAAATCGGCATGTGGAAATGTGGAAAAATGTCGTTTTCCCATTTTCCAGTCAGTTTGAAACAAGATAAAAGGTGTAACAGTGACGGAGGGCCAGCATCTCCATCCATCTCCTGGTGACGGATCCAGAGTTTTTATGTGAAGAGCAGCTGTTGTTTGTTGTTGGCAGGGAGCTGTTTGGAAGGTTACACTACATCTTGCGTGTTTGTCTGTGTGCACTCATCTGTCTTATCTGTACACACTGATTCTCTCTCCGCTCAGGATGGTTGTGCGGTAATTTGCAATTATGTGACTCGGCGAAACAATGGGAAGAGATCTAAACAGACACTCAGCTCTCCAGACCAGCTCCGCTGCCAGAGAGTGTGTTGTCTCTAATGCGTCCCGACCCGCGTCTCAGCCAGAGCTGCCTTCCCTCGGGACTCGGGCTTATGGCGAAGTGGGCCATGTCGGAGAGACAGCGCGCGCATGCCAGCACCCGGCCTGGGCCGTCCTCATTTGTTTGCGGTGTTTATCTGTCGGTGACAGGGTGTGTTTATGCGTACGGTTCCAGTAGGTCTTCATGACCCCCATCGCCCAGTACCCCCACCATCGCCACTTACCTTGCAGAGAGCGACATTAGGGAGTGTTTCAGCTCTCTTCTCTCAGGACTGATTACATTACTACCAGGGTAGCGCAGTAAAACTTTGGCTGTAAAGTTCTAGTTTGAGGCGGACTGTTATCACCCCCCCCCCCCATAGTAACACTTGCATACTTGGATGGCTGCATGGATGTTGAGATTCAAAGAGTCCACCACTGTGGACAGCCCTTTAGGACATGCAAGATCTCTCCTTAGACCTGAAGTGAAATGCAAATGAAGCGCGAGCCCTTACTTGTTAGATGTAGACAACAGCACTGATTAAAGAGAATGTCGGACATTTTTTATTGGCTTCAGACTTTGAGGACAGGCATCTTAAACGGATATCATCTCTTTTAATAAAGCAGCTGAACATTAGGTTCTTTAAACATGCTGTTAACCCTTTAACTATGTGAGTACATGGTCTTCATTTGACTGAAAAAAACAAAAAAAAACCAAATCACACCCTTCAACAGGGTCACGGGGAAACATTGAGTCTCCCAGGCTGACGGGGCTGATGGTTTCTTCACCAAGTGAACATTAAGTTAAGTGTCGGTGCCACATGGCAGCAGTATTATGGTCAAATTAAATTGTCTCCAAGCCACATCATGGTAGGAAAGTCTGTCAACTTCATCATTATGCAGAGCTCCCACTGTTGGGATGAGAAAACTGAATAATGGTGCAATCTGTCACACAGTGGAGCCACCACTTAAATGCATTTAGAGAAAATGTAAGCATCCTACTGATGATCTACTGATTTATTTGCATTTTACATCACTGATGTAAGTGGCTCTGTCAAGCTATTTCAAGTACCAACCTCAAAGACACCAGCGCTTCTATGTATTCAATTTCTACAAGACAAATGATGTTATAAGCCCCAAAAAAATGCAATTTAGTAAACGTAATTGTGCATAAAAAAAAATTCACGCTTGGTTCGCTGCAAGTATGGAGCATTTCCCCGTTTTTATTTGTGTGATCCTCCTATGAGACTCGACAGGTCTAGACACTCAACATAAGCAACTGCACACAGAAACACAATACTTGGTCTTTGCTTCCCAAAACTGTCTGTTTTAATTACTGTTTTCCAGCAGGCTGAAATGAAATTACTATGGTAGTATGACTGTCAGTAAACACGTCCTTCACACTGGGTGACTTCTGAATCTCTATTCAAAAAAAAAAATCAACCATCTAAGAATGTCTGTGTTTTCTGGAAGTTGCCCGCTTGTGCAGTGCTTTTGCTTTTACCCTCTGAGAGGTGAACGCCGTTGAGAGATGGTAGTTTTGGTATTTCATTAGGGCTCGACTAGTGCCGTATAGTAACAGCTGCAGAGCTTTGGAAGACTCGGGTCCCCGCCACACCACAGATTTGGCTCCCTCTGCTGTGCTGGGAAACCTGACCAATCCCGCTCTGACTCTTAACTGCTGACCTCAGCAAGGCCTCAGGGACAGTACTCTAAATGCACACAAAGTGGATACTGCTTGTATATTTGTGTCTACATGTCTGTAACAGTGTCCATATGTGTTGCTTGGCCTACATCTGTATGTGATTCTGTCTGTAGAGCAGAGTTCCTTGTGCAAGTTTAAATCTTCCTTGAAAAAAGTATTAAAGCAGAGCAGAGAGAACCGCTTTATGATCAGCCAAACTCTTTACAAAGACAGGACTATTTAAATCTGACGTCTCCAGTTTGTTCTTCACTATTAGTGATTATATGTGCTGTTTTGAGTTGACCTCTGAATGAAAAGAAATTCCATTGTGGTTGCATGGTACTTGATTTGAATGTCTCTATGGAGAATAGGAATCCATGTCAAAAACCAACAGTTTACTGTCTCCCAGATGATTTGTGTAAATGTGACTCCACTTGTCCTGTATTGATGAATGCAATGGTCTTTGTTGCCTGTGGTGATCAGAAATATACTGTAGGACAGCTTGATCACAGGAATGGAGCAGCCTGCACTGAAGACCTGGCTCACAAAGAGAACAGAGGGCGAACCCCAGTCTCCGTCCACCTCATCAAACAGGCTCACAGCTCTCTGGGAACCGGGGTCCAATCTGGCTCTGCAACCGCATCTGTGCTGTGTTTGCGCATGCCATGCTCAGTGGGCATTCTCCCACCCACTGCAAGCAGCTGTAGCGCTAGCCTAGCCCACATCAGTGCTCCCGCACCCCTGCGCGCTGTGCATGGTTCATATTAGCTCCCCTCCCACCTACCCAGACCTTGCGATCCACCGCCTGGCGTGCCTCAGCAGACCAGAGCTCAGTGCAGCTATTGGATGGCTGTGAAAAGGGATGACTCGCTGAAACGGAGCCAAACCAGGGCCTGACTGGGGCCAGCTCCATGGGTATCTGATGCATGGTCGCCTCCCCCTGTAGATGTCTTGCGAGAGTGGATCTCCTCAGCAAGCCTCCAGCACCGGCTCGCCTCCCACACCGGACCTTGGGCAGGTCTTAGGGGCTTTCAACAGGCTCAGCTGAGTTTATTGGAGGTTACTTCAGCAGTGTGCACTCATGTTGAATTGTGCGAAGGTCAATCATCGTTTAATGTCATGTTGGATTTTAAAATGCTGCACTTGGGCTACGTGCGGTAATGTTCCAGTTCGCCTAGACGAAAGGGAACAAAAAAATCTACAAAATCTGTAGAGCAGCTAATGGCAAAACAATTTTACAATCACTAGAAATATTAAACTGGGGTTAAAGGTAGACTCTTCCAACCCAGGTGTTTATTTTTAATCTTCTAACCGCCACGTCTTGTTTGAGATTGTCATTCAAAATGATTATTCTTCATTATAAATAACTCAAACCAGCAATTTTCTCTCGGTTTTATTTCCATTGGCTACCCAGCTAACCAGCGGTACGCATGTGTAAGAAAATAGTGGCAGGTTTGTTTCTCCCATTCGACCTTTGGAAAATAAACAAGCTAATGTCTCAGGCAGGACCCTCTCACATGGGTTCCTGAGCTGCCTCTGTAATTCCAGGTGGCCGGCGGTTAATGCCACACACACCGGTGCTCTTACGCTTCCAGTGGAGTTTTTGTCATGTTTATTTTTTCTAGCCAAAGTGAGACTTTCCTTGAGAATTATCCCTGATATTGTGTGCAAGGATTTTGGCAGTTGTGGCAAAAGCTGCACATTATGGTGAGCCCCCCCTGCCCCCCCAGCTGTGAGCCCTGCACCAAGATCAGCAACATGTCTGGTATGCAGGCCTTTTCCCAGGACCCCCCGCTAACCTCTGGATCCATGTGCTTCTCAAAATTAAATTGCAAACTTTTTTTTTCCATCCTTTTAAATAAGAGCAACAAATCAAATTCTCTCGGTTTACCTGTTGGTACCATGGGTCATATCAAACAGTGACTGGGTTAGCACACACCAGAGGGTCTTGATAAACATCTCAAAGTTCTTTTCAAGGTGCTGAAGTCTCATTCTCTTGCGGTGGCCTAGGACCCGCTTGTAGACATGCAGTAGTGCTATACAACGAATCGTTTTTATCTATCCCACTTCCTCACCCTCAGCAGGCCTCTCTCTCATCATTTGTACAAAAATTTGCACTGATTTAACCTGTACAGATAGTAGTACTGCATGTCCTGGTCTTAAATGCAGCCTCCACTCCATGCAAGCTCTATTAGCTCTAACTTTTTCTTGTTACACAATCTCTCCTCTCTGTTCATTTAGCCTTTTCTGGAACTCTTTTCTCCTTAAATGGTTTGATGCTTAATCACCTCCAGACGCACGGTCCAGATGAAAGACAGACGCTTCGGTTTTAGAAGAAAGTCTAATGAACTTTAAAAAAAAGAAAAAGCAGGCCACCTAAAATCTCATAACTGAAGTTTGTCACAACTCTTAAGCTGCAAACTACAAAGGATGCCTGAGTTTATTATACAAGTATTGTGAGACTTGAAAGGAAAAAAAACATGGGTGATTTGGAAACCTGACAGGTTCATAAACACATCGACGGAACAACTCTACTATCAGCTCTACTCAAAAATAAAGGGATATTTTTTGCTCTGAAGACTTTACACTTCTCATGTTATTTAATGCTGTTTTTTTATTTACACTACATATAGACGTGGTGCTTGCTTACTAGACATTCATTATGGCAAATTTATGATAATGAGTGTCAAGCTGCGACTTGATTAAGGGCTGAGTTTTGAAACACCAGTCCGTCTTGTGCTGGAACCCTTAACTGAAATGCTACTTAACAGGTTGAATCCTTGACATTATTAGTCAACAGAAGTGGATTTGTTCCAAAGCAGTAGCTTCAGCTGGATATTTAAAGTATTTTTCTTTTATTTTCTTATATTAAAAAAAAGTTATTTTTACAGGCACTTAGCTCTAGTGTGGTTTTCAGATAATAATGATAGGGATGTACCAGAAATCCTGGAGGCACAGCATAGCACAGCTCTCCAAGACAGTGTTCTATTCTTATCCACAGAAGAAAACACTCTACTCTGCTATAATGTCATGACATTTATCATCTTAAAAGGAAGGGAGCTGAAATTCTCCAAACAAACAAATCAATCACATTTGTTGAGAAGTAAAAATAAAAACTTTGGTAAACAAGCCTTGTGTTTTCTGAAAGGAGACCTGCCAAAGTCGTCTTTTGGTGGAACATTTTTAGGATTCTGGCTCGGCGTTCCTGGATCGCGTGACCTTCTACCCGCTTCAAACACGGAAACTCTGTAATGATGTCTTGACTTTTTTCCAGCAATGTAGTAGTTATGGTGAGTGATGTGTGAGAGGACAGGAAAAAGATAGAAACCTCATCCTGTCCTGTGTCTGCACTCTAGCACCAAAGTGTCATTATATCCCTGCCGGCTATATTACCTCCCCTCTGTTCCTCCGCCAGATATGTGGACCCTACACCACACTGAACTGCTGCCCTTAACGCAGGTCCTCCACATTCATGTCGGTGTCCTACACACCCGGGGAAAGATGAAAAGCTGCAGTTCGTGGAACCACTGTTGATGTGGAAATCAATACTTCTTTTTACTCCTTGTGATGTAGAGTAGTTTCTTTTATGCCTTAAAAGAGGCATAAAGTGAGACAGTCGCACTTCGAGGAAGCCGGGACAGCAAGATCTGCTGGGACTCGTGAGCTTTGCAAAATGGTGATTTCTTGCTGCAGACCAGGAGCCAAAAAGTTACTTAGACTGGGCAACTGAGTAATTGAAGACCATGTAATTCTGGAAAATATACTGTAAAATATTACCTGTTGTCATGTTTGTCCTTCGTCACATGTGTAATGGATTTTACTAGTGTTCGTCTACAGTTCTAGTCTGCTCAAACCATTAGTCATGCAAGGAGAGTTGGAACCCATTTCCATACTGAAAGGTCAGTTCTGGATGATATGATTTGGCAACTGGCACAGAACTGTGCATTTTCGGAGAAATCGGCGTGATTAAGATGGTTACCGACCTTGACAGTTATATTCTGTTTCACAGGGATACCCCAATACAGCAGATGTATTTTAATGGACATCTGGATAGAGAAAATGCTTGACAAAATCTGGAATAGATTGTCTATGTGAAGTCATGCCGGGATACTGAAGGAGGTTTTGTGAATTTGAATTGCTAATAATGAATACAATTCTATATAACTGTTTTGTTCTGTAATCACAAAGAATGTGTGGCTGCGGTAATGCCAGTGTAGTGTTGCCGAGGCTTTTATAACAAATTACACGTAGGATAATTGAGAGCCGATGTAAAATTTTCATTCAAGGGAGTCATGCTTGAATTGCTGTATTTGAGTGTTTCCTGTGAATCGAATTTATTGGCAGGCCACACACAAAGATCTGCTCCCAACCAAAAGGACTTTTTCCCCCAAAATCGGTGGCGTTACAACACGGTGGCGCCGGTGTATTGGCCCATCCGCTCCTCCATCTCTTGGAGTCCACATGAGCCCTGTGGCTTTTTGTCCTGTGACTCCTTGTTTCCCGGCACGTGGTGATGTGTCTCAGAAACTGTCGGGGTATGATTTCCATTGAATTCCCTGTGAATATTAATCGTCCCCAGAGGGTGAACCCGAATGTTTTGAATGACCTGTTGACCCTTCCCAGCATCATAGGCATCAGGCTAACATTTCAAATTGTGGGCAAGAAATATCAAAATCAACTTCCTTTCATTCACAAAGTTAAACTGTCACGTAGCTGATAGTGAGACTGGCAATTTGCAATGCAAGTAGTCACTTCTCCTTTACAGAGGCAAAGCTCTGCCTGTGCATTTTTTATGAGCTTTTGTTTCCCACTTTATTATTTAAATTACCAAAATTACCAGAAATTAGAGGGATACACAGCACGTCATGCCCCTTCTCATAAAAATTGTTCAAGTATTCGTCCTTTGACAGCACAGTAAAGTGTAGCATTACCTAGTCTTTCAGTTAGATAATAATGCCTTAGGGAGATCAATGTATCTGCTTTAGCTTTCACATACTATGTAGATGTGCTCTGTATACATATGTAGACTATCCGAGGGACACAACAAGGCAGCTGGGATGATACTGGGACATGAAATTTCACGACTTTTATCGCACTTACACAAAGCAGCCAGACGTCACAGGCCACAGCTTGGCAGTATCCAGTGTCACCATTTTGTAGACCTTACACATGTCTTAAACTATGCAATAAAGATTTCGGCTTTTTGTCTCCTGAGTAACCACAAAAAAATCTTTCACATATGGTTGGTCAGAGTCCAGACACTACTATCTGTGCGGCAATTTTTAAATATTTTTTGGGGGGTTTCTATTCATCAACAACGTGTGGGCGTCTTCCCTCCACCGGGGGGGGCGATGTGGTCCAGATCTGGGTTTTTTCAGTGCTGTGGTGGTGGTGGTGGTGGACATTTCACAGAGTCTCTGACCTGCCTCTCTGCTACTTTAGAGGGGAGTGAGTGAAAGAGGCCTTCAGGAGGTCTCTGCCTTGCTCTCCTCATCTCTGCTTTCCTCAGAAGTGATGCCAGGACAATAGAGGGAGAGGAGTGTGCACGGCTTCACACCAGCTGTGAAAGCTCAAAGCAATGCTCCGTCCAGATTTCTGCAACCCCCGACCACTCATTTGATTTCTTTGAGCCTACGCTTTCCTCTTTGCATTTACTGTCACTTAATGATCTCCATGTCACTCCAACAATATAGCATATGCTGCTTGTAATTACTCATGTGCAAAACCCGCTGCTACAGGCTTAATTGGTCATGTCTGTGAAACTGTCATCACAAATTATGTTTGATATTTATTGGTTGGTATTATTGAATTAATATTCCGCTTTTGGAGGATAGGCTTGCAGCGGGGCGGGATATTGCTGTTAATTTCCGAACAGGTTTATATAAATTCTGGCATTGCTGCAGTCTAAACAACTCATCACAAATATGGCAGCTAAAGTCTCTCTAGTAGGTAGAGCATTCAGCCCTCTCACCTTTAATAAGTCTCCACCGTTCGATAAACAAGGTTCCCTTTCTTCTAGATCCCCAGGGATGGAAACGTGTTCCTGTTGAAATCCGCACTGATCTCTGTAACTTAAGTCCCTCTTTAAACCCATTTCAGTTCCCTGGCCAACTGGCCGATGTGTCGCATATGGTGCTTCAAGTTGGAGCGCTCTTCGAGTAAGATAAAACCAGGCCGCAGTCATAAATTTGATTTTAAGAGATATAGAAATGTCATTTGGTATTTTCCAAACATTTCTTCATGCCACAAAGTTGCGGCGTTCAATGTGGTCCAGAGTCACGGTAGCCACCGCTCCCTACTCATCTGCGCTCGGTTTGTTTAGAAAGAGTTGCCGGTGAACACAAAAGAAGATTTCGGCGTAATCGGAGTGCGGAATTGAAGTCGCTCCCGCTTCCTTGCCCCACGGGCATCCCGAGACCGTGATGAGCAATGATTTTTATCCACCGGTGTTTGTTTGCGTTCGTGTCTTTGCTTACGCGTCCGGGGTGCACTCAAAGGACGCATGCACGCAGAGCTTGATTGATGTGTGTGATAATTTCCCCGTTGGCAAACATTTACATGCGCACTCCGTCATTTGTGGCCTATTTAGATTGGCAGAGGTGCAGTCCTGATTGGCTGGTTTCACTGAAGTCTACGTGAGACGGATTTGTTTGACTGGGCACTCCAAAATACGGGGAGCGTGATTAAAAACTACATTGCCTTCATTTCACCCCTTGTTGGCCTCAATGGTTTCGGCTCTACATCATTCATTTACTCACAGGTTTTTTTTTTTTTGCTCTAGTACTTTCCATGGCGGAGCTTTTGCTGCATGACTGCAGAGCGAGGATGGGGAGCCGAGCAGTAGCTTGGGCAAATAAGGTCACGCTGCCATACATGTGTTTGCAGTATCCACGAAAACTTGAGAACAGAACCTGGAAGCTAGAGCGGTAAATCATATATGACAATTGTAATTCTAAAACTCAACTCTAAAAATAGAATCCCCCCAAACCCTGGGCTTGTTCTTTTCCAGGCTTGGCTTTCCCCTCTCTGACCACAGAGTAAGGACATTTGATGGGCCAGAACACTGTGGAGCATCCAAAAGCCTCAGGATCATTATTCTATTTGAACATATTATACATAAACATACAAAGGCATGTTCTCTCCTGTGAATCCTCTTGATTGGACAGCCAGTCAGTCAGAAAGTCTCCTCTGGAAGGCTCCTGGAATCTGATGGGAGAACCACAAAGTGCCCCAGTTATCTTTGGATTCCCCCAGCTTGTTTTACTAAGGACTCGGCCAAACGTTGCCTTTTCCCTGCTGATAAGACAGCTCCCATCATGCCTCACTCAAAACATGGAGTGTAGGGAGAATACTGCTGGCTGGCTGCTGATGATCTAAGATTACTCCTTCCTTTGAACTTTTAATCCAATAAAAATGCAGTTGCGTAATACCTATACATTGCAGTGGAATCAGTATAAAGTCAGTGGGAAACAGAGAGAGAGGCCCCTCGTTCCCGTGTCAAGGTGGCTACTACGAAGTGGTGAGGGGTATTTTTTGGAACTGCAGCATTACGCAGCACCCCAAGCGAGATTCAGTCTCCATTCAAGACTGTGCAAGAGTTTTTTTTCCTCCGTTTCACTCACTATGCTATTGATTTATCCACTTTTTTTTAATGAAACCACATCATGTTAGGCTATTCTCATTTCTCAGGGTCCATGGTTTGCGGTCTGGCTAATTGTCCTCCTCGTTTTTCATTTGCATACGGTCTCACATGTCGTTTTCTCTATGGATGGTGGGCAAATTAGAATATCCTGGACAGACAAGCCTCTCCGCTCCAGTGAGATGACACTGATACGCCGCCATTAACCTACAAATGAGAGTGCAAGTGAAATTCGCAGTCTCTGCAGATTCCAAAATAGACTGATTGCTTCGGGCGTTCAACTTACAGTGGTTAGGATTTATGCAAATGTGATTGTGTGGTCTATTATCTTACAGTACTTTCCCCGAAAAAGTCATGCGCTTAACTCGTGGAACATGCTCTCAGGTTTTCAGACCGCATCATGGCTCGAAATATCCTTACCGCTTTACACAGTACTTGGAGCACTGGGAGAAGTATAATTATTAAAGCACCAGATCCTCCTCATGTAAACTAATTTCATGGTGTACGCCCCCCCCGGTGAACTTTTTCTTAACAGAAAAGCTCTGTATCTCTGTAGCACCCAGTACACTGTTGCACGAGGCTCAAGTTGAAACTTTTTAAACTCGCAAGCGAACGCCTTGGTGCGATGTGGATTGTGTGCTAAGTCTGAACACACCAATTGGTTTTACTGTGTATCATTGTAGATTCATAGTGAGAAGAGCTCCAACTCCCACGGAACAAAAGTAGCTGTCATTTTTTCCCTTTTCTTTCTTTTTTTTTTTCCTTCAGGTTTTCAAGTTTTCGTACCATAAATATACGTGTTGGCTTTCTACTGGTGATTTTTATGTACTGTATGTGGTTGTACTGGGTCAAAAAAAAAAAAGTTTTTTGGGATGTTTATAGCTAAAACGGAAAGCAACATAGAGTCCTCAAATAGCCTGTGCTTTCGGTGCCAGCCACAAACTGGTCAGTCAGAAAAGAGGAAACAGATCTGTTGGGAGAGATGCTTGTAGCACTAATGCTGGCTTTTTAATTCTTATTCTTTTTTCTTTTTTTTGACAAACTCAGGTATTTATGCTTAATTGCTCCTTCAGCTTCACCTCCGGCTGAAACTAATCAAACAACTGTGAAGAAAACAAGCACATAAAGCTGTGAGGCTGTTATAAATAACTTGTCCCTCTGCAAAATGATAAAATATTACAGTAAACTGCAGCTTCCTGAGCATTAAAAGACGGAGTAGCTTTCTTGTATTGCTCTTGGTTTCCCCTTTCCTCATGTGGTTTATTATTCTTCACTTTGGCTTGCATCTCTGCCAGCTTTACAACTCCCTCACTCCTACACACCACTCACCCTCTGTTAGGAGTTACAGTCAAGATTGCGGGGCACACTCTGTGCCACCCCACCCCCCCAAGTCTGCCATCTGCTCAGGAAAGAGTCGGAGGCTGAATTACCGCAGCCAAACCTTCATCACCTCGAATGAATGATTTCCATCTTCTCACACTCATACCAATGCCATCAAAAAGTCAGCTTTTGATGATAAGCACGGCTCGCCTTGTTTTCCTTGGCACCGTTCCTGATGACCTCTAACAGAAGAGGCTCCCTGCTCCTTAGCCAGAGCATGATTTGAGCTGATATTTTCTCCAATTAGTCTTTTGCCCCAAAAAGATCCATTTGTAAAAGATGGGAAGAAGGAGAATTCTAATCAACTTGTGAGGTTTAATCCTACTGTAATCTCTTGCAAACTGCAATGCAGGCCCAACACTTGCAAACAATTATACTGCTGGTACCCGGGGGCCTGATCTGATTGGTCTTTTTGCCTTGCGCTGTCGTGGGAGATCCTGTAGTAATTGAGTCTGCTCCCTGGCTGATGGCTTGTGTGCCGCTTTTACGGCTCCAGCAGCTTTCTGTAGATGTGCGGTGTTATTAAAACCAGGCTGCAAGTGGGACATTACATTAGGGTATAATGCGCCGCACTGAGGCATACTTTGCGGTATCCCACTGTTGCCCGGCCGTCCCTGTCACTATCCTTTGCAGACAGACGCCACTCCTGAAGCAGGCAGTTTCCCCTCGCTGGCAGGCCTCCCAGAGCCTGTAGAAGTCATCCTCCTTCCCGCCAAACCCCTTTCATTCCCTCAGAGCCCCTCGCTGCCAAAGGGCCTGTTTGGCTCATGCTCTGGCTCAGATAAACAACAAAGAAGGGGTCCAAAGATGCTTTCTCAAGGCACCTGGTATGGTGCTCTCATTTCAGTTTGTCGATTGCCATTACTCTTACATCCCCTCTAATACATGGATTGGATTTGTTCTGCTGTGGCTTCAGAGTAATATAATTAATGAATATGGAAACTGCCGAGTGTATCCAGTAAGATTTCCAACTTGATAAATCTTAGTTTTAATGTACAATGTTTTCCTTTCCCTAGGTGACTGCGACAGATGCAGACGGCGGCTCTTTTGGCTCCATCACCTACTCCCTCGGCTCCGGCAGTAACAGCGCCGTTCCCACTCAGTTCACCATTGGCAAGGAGACCGGCCAGATCTGCACTAGTGCTTTACTAGACAGAGATCAGGGGCCGACCAGCTACGACTTCACCGTTACTGCAGTGGACGGGGTGAGCCGCCGCATTTTTTTAAAATCATGCTTAATATGAACCTATTGAGCCACATAGTAAATCCTATAAACACAGCGGCTGTGCTTTTCACACCGACAGGAGGGCAAACGCATGGCCAACTGTGCAGGAAAAACTTTGATTTGAGCGGCCAAGTAAAAAAATAGAAGCTTGAATGGCCCTCCGTGGCAGGCTTACCAAAAAGTTAGTATTAGCATCCTGTTCGCTTTATGCCAGATGATACTTAAAAAATAAAAGGTTAAAAACGAAGCAAAATTACTGCGGTCATGTTAAAGTAATCAGATGGAGAAATGCCTCAACTGTCAGGCAGTAATATTTTAACAAGTTGGACTGCCGCCTCCCTCGTTTTTGCCACCTGGTCCAAATGAAAAGCCTGCACTGTATTTTCTGCAAATGAAAAAGCCCATGAAACAGATTGTTTGGTTGAGGCGAGCCCCCTCACCCTCCATGGGTCATGACATATTGCTCTTTCCCGGGGGAAACTATCAATCTGTATCCCTGCACAAATCTGCTGGGACTATATTTCAGAGGGCGTGCTATACATTGAAATTTTAACAGGGTTTACTGCTGGTTTTTACTAGCACCATTAATGTGGCCTAAATCCTGCTTTCAGGTGTGTGTGTTTTTTTTGTTTTTTTTTCCCTGTTCGTGATTTAGTGTATGTGAAGGCATAACAATAGAGCTTTTTGTTTCCTTCGCAGGGTGGACTGAGCTCCGTAGCCTATGTGAAGGTAGATCTGGTCGACATAAATGATAACAGACCGGCGTTCTACCCAGTCAGCTATGCTGTTAGTTTGAGCACGCAGAGCACCCCCGGGACATCTGTTGTCAGAGTGACGGCCTATGACCCAGACTCGGGCGAGAATGGCAGAATTACATACAAAACAGTGCCTGGAGGGGCCTCACCTTACTTTACACTCAACAAGGACACAGGTTGGCACAAGTACTTTTCCTGTTCTTGCATACGCTCTAATGTATTTTTAAGATTTCATTTATTGATTTTGGCCAACAATCTCATCCTGCAATTGTTTAAAAAAAATTTCCTGTTTTTTTTTTTTTTTTTTTTATTTCTTCTTTAGGTGTGATCTCCCTTTCTCGGTCTGTCTATGGGAAGGCCAACTCTGTCATTCCTATGGTAATCTCTGCTCAGGATGGCGGTGGTCTGGTCGCCCTCGTCAATGCCAGAATCAACATTAGCGTGGTGGCGGGGCTGGTGGCACCGCCCGTCTTTGAACAGGCTCAGTACTATTTCACCGTATCAGAGGACGCCCTGCGGGGTACAGTCGTGGGCAACGTCCAGGCCAACAGTAAGACAGGTGGGGCTTGAACACACACGTGCTCTCTCCTCTTCTTTATCACTCACTCACTTGCTCGCTCGCTCGCTAAATTTAGAGTCCCTAGGCCCATATTGAACAGTTTGCTACACGTTTATCAGTCACACTGGACCGTGCTGAAAAAATTTCTTTGCCGCTTCCTGTACCACTTGTAAAAATAGGTGTGGAGCCACGATACACACCTAATGCTGAAATAACATCACTCAAAAATTCCATTCCACAACTTTGTTTATACAGTCATTTTCTGAATTTTTGGACCTGTAACAGTCTTGAACATTGGAAAATGACATCTTTGGACAGTGCTCTTGTTTCTGGGATTTTAGTGCAGCTTCTTGGGCTCTGGTGACATGTCTCTGCTTTATTTCATCTATCTCTCCTCTCTAGGAACCTCTAGAGATATCTCCTACACCATCAGCTCTGGGGACCCCACAGGCTACTTTACAGTGGACCCTGACACTGGGGCCTTAAGGACCAGCCTGCCCCTGGACCACGAAGCCCAGTCAGGTCTTGATCTGGAGGTGCAGGCTCGCAGTGGCAACCCCCCTGCCTTTGGCCAGACCCGCATCCACATTACCATCGCAGATATCAACGATAACCCACCTGTTTTTCTGCCCTCATCTTCGGAGTCTCTGCTGCTGCCAGAACACACAGAAATGGGCACAGTGGTGTATCGGGTCCAAGCTGAGGACAGAGACTCAGGGGTCAACGGACAACTCACCTTTGACCTTTCTTCTCCAAGTGGAATCCAGAGGACTTTCAGCATAGAACGCAGCAGTGGAGAGATCCGATTGGTGGGGGGCCTCAACTATGAAAATAGCCCCCGTTACGACCTCCAGGTGATTGCCAAGGATGGTGGAGTGCCCCAGCTCAGCGCCACCTTCATGCTTGTGGTACATGTCCAGGCAGAGAACGACCAGGGACCTGTGTTTGATACCCTCACCTACCGCGTGGAGTTAAAGGAAGGAACTCCGCTAAACACACGCTTCCTGCAGGTCAGAGCTCTGAACAGAGAGAACCCTGGCTCAGGTCACTTTAGCCCCCTGGCGTATCACCTGCGTCCCGACGGAGATGCTGCAGGGTTTGGCATTGCCGCGGACAGTGGCTGGCTCTTCGTGAAGAGCGCCCTAGACAGAGAAGTCAAGGACATGTATCTTCTAACAGTGCTGGCCAGTGCAGGTCATGGACAGCTGAAGAAGACGGGCAGCGCCACGGTGCGGATATCGGTGACCGATGAGAATGACAACTCCCCCCGGCTCCCACAGGAGAGGGTCTTCATGGCTGTGAGAGAGAACCTGCCTGCGGGAACAGGCTTTGGTCACGTGTTGGCCACAGACCGGGACAGCGGCCCCAACGGACGCCTCGCCTACCGCTTCCTGCACCCTGACCGCCACTTCCAGATAAACTCCAATACAGGTTAATTCACAAGCTTTTGTTTATTTGAATTTACAACACGTTTATTCGATTGAGGTCTTGAAATAATAATGGGAATGGCTTAGGTCATCTCCATCAGGCAATCAAAGAAAATCTGTTTTTTTGCAGAAAACCTACTATAAAGATGTGGAAAAAATGTGAAAAACAAAACAGATGACGAGTAGTTTAGCTGACTTTAATGTCATGCTCTATTAAAGCTGCTTCTTGACAGAGGAGCTTGCACAGAAAAGAGGGGCAGCAGCAACTAATATTATTTGTCCGATTTTAGATCTATATTGTGTGAAATATCTGTCTACAGAAGATACCGGAGTATGTCTAACCCAAAATTTATTACATTTACTGTGTTTCACTGTAGGTTGAGCCAAAATCAAAAACCAAAACTAAACTGGAATAACTGAGTATCTCATTCCTTATTACATCAGCTCAAAAATTCCTCCATCAATGTGAAAAACAAGCTGTCGTGGTTTCACACGAAGCGTTTTTATTCTTTGTCATCAAAAATTTAAATTATATGTGGAAAAACAGTTGCATCTTCCCCACTGTCATGAATTAGTCAGATGATGGTGACAGCAGCACTAAGCATCTTGCCGGGCTCTAAATTGGCCTGTTGAGCCTGTTAGTCTGTGGGTGGAGACTCAGACTCTGATTTGTGATCAGTTTCTGGCTGAGTCTCTGCAGCATCCTGCCAGCCCTTCCATAAAAACCCTCTATTTGTCAAGAGAGAGAGTGAGAAAGAGAGTGAGTGTGCGTACACACGCAAACGAACATCTGCACCCTGGTTGTGTCCGTTGTTTGCGTGTCATTGATCAAGGCCTGCTGGCTCTCATCGTTATTCCAGGGCTCTGTACTAGCGCCTCAGCATTAAAGTCCTCACATGCATCCCCTTCTCTCCCCAGGTGAGATCAGTACGAGGATGACCTTGGACAGAGAGCAGCAGTCCAGTTACCAGCTGGTGGTGGTGATACAGGACGGGGGCTCGCCCCCTCGTAGCGCCACGGGCACAGCCTTCATCACTGTCCTGGATGAGAATGACAATGACCCCACTTTTACCCACAGCCAGCCGGGGAAAAACATCATCATACAGGTGATGCCAAAAGACCCGTAAAATAAAACATATCGGAAAAAACTAAATGTCTTTCTTGCCTTAAGTAATATCTGTTTGGTTCTTTTAACCCCATAGGTGACAGAAGGTCATTCCTCTGGTGTTTTACTGGGGACGTTGCAAGCCAAAGACCCTGACGAAGGGGAGAATGGCACCGTGTTCTACTCTTTGTCAGGTACAGTGCCGCAGGAAGTAAAGAGAGTTCTCATCAGTGCAAAATAATTATCAAAAGATTACTAAATGTATGTGAATGAGCTACATGTAGTGGTTTAAGAAACTGATAGTGCTCCGTGAGGCGTCCCGATTATGAATGAAGGGAATAATGTGCATCAGGATGCTATTAAGGGCCTTTGGTCACCCAATCAGAGGGAAGTTTTTCAGCGGCAATGGCTTTTGTTGTTTTTATTTTATTTTTCAATTTTTTTATGATGCAGTCTTTGATTCTCGCTATTTAGTGTGTTGTACTTTGTTGCTTTAGTGTAAAGCACTTTTTAGCCGTGTTTAGAAAAGTACCATGTAAAAGATTATCATCGGTATCCATGCATGATAATGCAAACAAATGCACCATAGGTGTAATAATGGCTTTGATTTATTGCTGACAGAATGCTACGACTGGCTCGCTGGGCTTGTGTATTCAGCCCTCCCACACACAACCTCATCTCCATTAAAAATTTGGACTCTCCGTCTCTCCCAGGTCCCAGGGCCGAGCGTTTCTCTTTAAACCCAAACACCGGCGAGCTGCGTTCATCATCCCCTCTCAGCCACTCGGAGCGGGCCGAGTACACCCTGACGGTGATGGCCACTGACAGAGGAATGCCCCCCCGCAGCACCTCCTGCTCGCTCGCCATTCAGGTCAGACTTCCACTGGAGTCCAGCCAGCACAAACACCCTCACCACTCACCTATTTGATATCAAAGAATGGACTAGGGGGCCGAGAGGATCCGTGTCTCTGGGCCCCTCAGACCGGCTGCAGACATATCAGCCTCACTTCTGACAAGCTTCCCTCCCATCCCCTCCCTTTTCTTCCCCTTGTGAATTTTCAAAAGGAAAATATCTATCTGAAATGGAAAGGTGGTTCTGAATCAAATACTCCCAGCTGGCTTGTGATGAGGGCCAGCTGTGGACTGCTCTGATCAAGGTCATACTCAATGACTTCAACACTATTTTAATACAGTAGCCCTTTTTGCAAGGAGCGGCAGGGCTGTACACTCGCATAAAACATAGCACCAAAGGTAATTCAGTTATTATTTAATACAGAACAGAATATGGACAAAATGGAAGAATACTTGAAGGAACATAGATTTAGTTGATCCAAGAAAATAGAGTTGCCATATAAACTGCTCCAGTGAGTGCCAGTTCGGTTGTCCTCCTTTTCAACCAAAAAAAAAAAAGAAAAAAATGAAATTCATAATTATTAGTTAATTGGATTAAACAGTGCAGTGTTGTTTTCGCCCCTAGACGTGTTTCTGGAATTATCCTTCAGTCATCTTTTCAGACTGATTTAATAAAATCCTCAGATGATAGGATGGGACGATACCAATTTATTTCTGGAACTCTCCCTTTCCATCGAACGTGGAACCAATTTACAGCGTGTCATGTAAGATTTCACAACAAACATAGCTTATTTATCGAATGCCTACTTGCTGTGGGAACTGTGCTGTAGGACGCAGTGCGAGACTATCCAGATCACCCCCTCAGCTTACAAAACATTGTCAGTAAATGCTGCAGAAAATGTGATCAACAAAGCCCCTCCACCCCCCTCTCCCTTTCACAGCTGCTTTAATTTTCTCAATCACGCCCGTCTCACAGAAAAGAAAAAAAAATCTTATTAAAACAATATGTCATGTGTTACTTATGGTGCTTTTTTCATACAAAGGACAGAAGTAATAATGTTGTAGTCTTTGAAGACATTTAAGCTTCTCATCAAAGGAAGGGTAAAAATATACACAGTACAGGAATACAGTTAAGTACTTGTAAGTAATTAAGTATTTGGACAGTGACACAATTTTTGCTATTTTGCCTCTTCACACCACCACAATGGACTTGAAACGAAGCCATTAAGATGTGACTTTCAGTTTTAATTTAAGGGATTAACAAAAATATTTTATTGACATTGCAAAGAAATGAAGTATTCTTTAATGGCCAATTCAGGCACCTGACCTCAACCCGACTGAGCAAGTTTTTCACTTACTGAAGACAAAACTGAGGGCAGAACGACCCATAACCAAGCAGCAACTGAAGGCAGCTCCAGTAAAGGCCTATCAAAGCATCTCAGGGGGGGAAAACTCAGCATTTGGTGACGTCCAAGGGTTTCAGACTTTAGGCAGTCAGGCTGCAAAGGATTTTCATACAAATATTAAAAATAATCCTTATATTTATAATTATTTTGGCTTGTCCAATAACTTCTGAGCCTCTGAAAATGATAGACTATTTATAAAAATGGCTGTAATTCCTAAACATTTAATGTGATATTTTTGGTCTGTGCCCCCTTCTTCCCACATTTGAACTAAAGCTGAAGGTTTACACTTCAATCACATCTCAGTGGCTTAGTTTCAGATCCCTGAGGTGGTTTACAGAGGCAAACATCCGAATGTTGTGTCACTGTCCAAATACTTACGTACCTCTAACTCTATGTCCCAGGGCTAAATTCAGCCCCCTCTCACTATATCCTTCTCTGATTGTGTTACTTTTATCATCTATTATTTTTCCTGGCAGCAACATAAGTATCAGATTAAGTGTGATTAATTCTCGCAGGCCTGTTATTCAAGTCTATAAAAACCTCTTGTAACTGGTTTCGTTTCTTTCCCAGTGAACACATACAGTACAAGCGGGTGGGTGGACAAAATCTGGATTTGCTTTGCCTTAAATCCATGAAATATTTTCATTCTTTGTCTTGGGAATTGTAAACTTAAGTTGCCACCGGGCATCTTGATTAAGAATCAGATTCACTGTCCTGTTGCTTTGTCCTCAAATAATCATACATTTTTTTTCCTCACTGCAGGTTCTCAGCATTAACAGACCTACTTCTAAGACCAATTCACTCTCCATATCGTTCAACTCTGTGGAGGAGGCCAAGCCTGGCTCTGTTATCGGCTCAGTTCGCCTCCGTGACACGGAAGCCTCAGGGGAGGGGGAGGTGACCTACACAGTGGTTGGAGGCACAGACCGAGACGGGACCTTTGTCGTGGACCGTTTGACCGGAGACGTGTACCTGGCTCGGCCCCTGGACTATGAACGAGATGCACGCTACACCCTGCGGATAGAGGTGGATGACTTCTCTCAGACTCCTCCTAGCAGCACTCTGGTCCACCTGGGCATCGATGTGGAGGACAGCAATGACCACAGCCCTCAGTTCCCCGAGGACCCAATCACCATCGTCATCGCTGAGAGCATGGAGGCCGGCTCGTCTGTCTATACGTTCCAGGCCACCGATAAGGACGGCAGTGGGCCCAACAGCGAGCTGAGGTACTCCATCCTCCAACAGTGGCCGAACACCCCTGGCCTACTAAACCTGGATCCCTCCTCTGGGGTCCTATCCTTGGGCCAGGAGCTTGACCATGAGGTTACCTCCAACCTGATCCTGGTTGTGAAGGCAACGGACTCGGCCCTCGACCCCAGCCAGAGGCGTTGGGGCTCTGTAACGGCGAGGGTGTATGTAACAGATGAGAACGACAACCCGCCAGTGTTCAGCTCGCCAACAGCTGTCAGTGTGATGGAGGACCAGCCGGTGGGCTTCGTGGCATTGTATGTCATGGCCAGAGATGCAGACCAAGGGGAGAACGGTAGAGTGACCTACAGCATCCAGTCGGGCAACACTGGAGGGACATTCAGCCTCAACCCAAACACCGGTAAGTCCAGCCCAGTGCCAGAACGGTTTTTGTTGCACAACTGACTTACAAGTAGACCAGTTTGCATCTGATGCCAAACAATTAGTGTTTGCATTTTAACCATAGCTACGACTGGGTTATCAGTTTTGGAGAATCATTCTTTCTGGTGCTAGCACTGTGTAAGTCATACATCTGAGAAAACTCTTCCGGAAAAAGTTTAGGATATTTGGGATAGGCACGTTTCCCCCTTCAAGGTGTGCTCAGGATGCAACACAGGGAAACGTCAATGCATATCTGGCCCTGGGGCAGAGGGAAGCAGACACATTACAGCATGAATATAGCACATGCCAGCATCAACATTTTTATTACTGCAAACAGCAGATGAATACAATCAGTTTACAGGGGAAATTATCAGGAAAGGTTCATTTTTAATCCCGGACTTTCAGTTGTTTACTAATTTCCCACAAGGCCATCTTATATATTTATTTTTTTGTCCTGTTTCTTCATATTAATTCTAATATTTTCAGCTTTTGTATTCCCAGTGCTGACTTAAGGATCACTGTGTCATGCAAATCCCTGCTCAGGCTAAAATACTTTTGGTTTAAGTGAGCAAGAAAAACTGCATCAGCTCACTTTTTTAAGCCTCTGTGCTACCTCTAAACTTATTTTTATTTTGCATTGCATGTGCACCTATTTTTCCGTGTGTCTCCACACAGCCCCCCCACCCCCACCCACCCACACACACACGCCACCGCCACCGCCACCACCACCACCACCACCATCAAACCTTCCACCTCTGTAAACACACACAAACTACACTCCACCCGCTTCTAATACTCTGCTTACTTCTAAGTACGGCACAACTCTTGCTTCACCTATCATGACTTATTTCTCTCAGTTGGAGGCCAGACAGACAGAGGAGCCTGCCAAATATTAAACACACACAAACTCATGCACATGCACACACACACAAATACACACACATACAACCCATCATCTGTTATTGTGGATCTATTCCCATGAAAGACCAAAGAGCCCCCCGCTTGGGCTTCTGGGAACTATTAGAGAGGGGATCAGTTACGCGTGTTTATGTGTATGCACGTGTATCTGTGTGTATAGGCACGCACATATGTGTCTGTGTGCTTTTGCATGAGTCTCTGTCACTTAGTCAACACTGACCTTGGGCTGTTTGGTCCTGTGGGCTTTGTTGTGGTGTTTTAGACACGTGTCGACACTGGCTCCGCCCTTCCCTGCAAAATCACCAACCAGGGCGCCCCCAGGAGCTGTTCGGGAGGGGGGGAGGGGTGTGGAAACATTCAGGGGTCTGTCACGCATGTCACTTCTGCCTCGGCCCAGTGTTTGCACTCATCTTGAAGTGTTTTCATGCACACAGGTTATTTGTTAGAATCATGACAGAGTTAATCCTCCGAGCACCTGGCTTGCTCCCATTTGGGGGTCAGTGGCCAGAGACCTAGGGCCGACTCCACACGATCTGCTTTCATTACTCTACCGTTACATCTAACCACAATAGAAAGAACTATCCGGCTATTATTAGGAGTCTATAAAGTCACAGAGTCAGATACATTCTCATTAATCATTGTCAGAATGGAGGACATTAAAATTCCCTTCTCATTTTTGGAGCAAAGGGGGAATCTGCTTGTGACATGGGGAATTGCCTCTCTGCAAAAGACAACACCATTCAGGGATTAACACATCAGATGCTGATTAATGACTTTTGCGTGTAAGACACGAAAGATGTGTTTGTTGACTGAGCAACCTCAGCTAACCCTTAGACTACAGTCCAAAGTGTTGGCGCCACAAACCCCACATAGGCTTAAGATGTTGGAATTGAAAACATCCAAAATAAAAACTTTCCCCTGGTTCCCACTGTTTGTTTTTTTTTGTTTTGTTTTTTTTTTTGTTTTTTATTCTGCCCATGTGTTATCAGGGACCGGGGATATGATAGAATCACAGAGGAGTCAAATTTGGTGAAAATATTCCAGCCCATAACTCCTACCAGATTAAAAGCTTAGGGGCAAGTTATCTCAGTCCTAGAAAGATACAAAGCGAAAAACACACACAAAAAAAGTTAAAACCAAAACAGCCCCCTTGTTCTTTAACAGTTGTAGCTCATTTTAAAGCATGAAATTGAAATTGAATCAATGCAAGTTTTACCCTCTTAGGGCAGGATAATGAAAAGGCAAGGGTGCCCCTAATTTCCACAGAGCACGGCAGGCCTGGCTGTTGCGTGTCTAGAGTCGGTGTTTACTGCCTCCTTCTCGATGGCTGCGGCGTTCTCCAATGGAAAATCTCATAAACTGTGGCCAGACCATTGGGCTGTTACAGCAGTGGTGGTGGTAGCACACAGGTAGGCAAGGCCGTGTGTGTGGAGGAGATTAGCCCTGATTTGGCCCTCACACGGCAACTTTTCACACTCGCTTTTTAAATCCCTTCACTACACACAACCGTGGAAAGTGGCATGTTTTATTGCCTTAGATGGCATTCTTTCGTACTGTAGTTGTCGTGTGTGACTGTGGGAAATGGGGTGCAATAAAGTACACTCAGCTTCTCAAACACACACACACACACATAGAGGAAATCTCGCCTCAAATTTCACCCCTGATTCATCTCTCTACAGGCTCTCTGTCTATTTTCAAACCCCTGGACCGTGAGGAGCAGGACATCTTTAACCTCACGATAATCGCTGAGGATCATGGGATACCCCAGCACTCGTCGAGCCAGCTGCTGCGCGTCCATGTGATTGATGTTAACGATGAGATGCCCTGGTTTGAGGAGAGCCAGTACGAAGCCCAGATCCATGAGAACCTTCCTCCGGGAACTAGTGTGTTGACAGTGTCCGCTTCTGATCTGGACCAAGGTGAGGCAAACAATGTGCACTCACCAAGTTACTGGAGCTTTGGGTCATATAATGATATATTTTTTTAAATCAACAATGCTTTCCCGGAGAGCATTGCTTTCGTAATTTTCAGGTCAAAATAAGGCTTGGTTAAATCCTGATTGGAAAGCAAAATTTGGTTTGGGAGTTTATGTTTAAAATATCTAAGTTACATAAAACCGTTGATTCGGGGTAATTTAAATGACTATATTTTGATGTGAAACTGTTCCTAACTACATATTGAAACATTATCATAGAAATTCTGATTATACAGCATGTGGTTACCTAGACATCTGAAAAACTTTTCAACAAAATTTTGCTTGGTTTTTAACTGAAACACATGGATATCTTTAGAACTATAAATCACCTCAGTCAAGCCGTTTGTATGTGCGCGGATTATGTCTTCACAGTTATCAAACTGTGCTACTTCAGCAATTAAGTCGAAATGCCTGTAATTATTTTTTTTCAGTCTTCATGTGCTTAGTACGCATTCACATTACAGACATTAACAGTTGTTTTTAAT
Source organism: Istiophorus platypterus (assembly GCA_016859345.1). NCBI lineage: Eukaryota > Metazoa > Chordata > Actinopteri > Istiophoriformes > Istiophoridae > Istiophorus > Istiophorus platypterus. Next base: position 6,425,875 of record CM029116.1, read on the forward strand.
TGAGGACTACACAGGAGAGTGGGGGGAGGGCATACAGAAAAGGGTGCATTCCCCTGGACTTAGTCAGAAGCACATAAAACAGAGGGATTATAAACTTTCTCTCCAAAAGCAATTAGTGAAGCAAACAGGTGAGGTTGCCAGACTTCTTTCTGTTAGCACGCAATCTGGCATCCAGACACCTGGGGGAGGGATGTCACTGCCAAATGCTTAGACAGCAAAACTAAGGATAAACAAACAAATAAGTATACGAGCTTAATGGCGAGAGAAATCTAAATAGCCACTAAAAGCTTTTTTTTTTTTTTTTCGGGTTTGTACCGGTCACGGGAATTAACTTTTTGAGCTTTGTTAACATTTTGTTATTAAATCATTTTTCAATTAAAGCGTAGTCACTATGTGTGTTTGGCTGCAGGAACCAATGGGCAGGTGACATATGGCGGTATCTCAGTGGAGGGCTTCCGCATCAACCCAACGACAGGTGTCATAACAACCACGAAGTCGCTGGACCGGGAGCTCCAGGAATACTACACTGTGACAGGTACTGTCCTCTCGGTGCCCTGCACAGTGACAGATAGACACGGCTGCTTTGAGATATGTTTTACACAGAGATATTTTATGATATCCTAATTTTTTGTGCAGGTTTCATGATCTTAATGCGACCGTTAATACTGTTATGTGGTTTTTTTCTTCTGTCTCGGTAGTTTGTGCAAAAGATGGAGGCCTTCTACCCAACTACGCCAAAGCGACAGTGAGGATCAGGGTCCTGGACGAGAATGACAACGTCCCTGTCTTTGGACGTCTCTACTATAGCATAGAGGTGCCCGAAAACCTGGACGCATTGCCCCTGTTCACCCTCAGAGCCACTGATCCGGACGCAGGAGACGGTGGGGAGACAAGCTACAGAATTACAGGTTAGAATTTGTTTCGATTTACTGTTCAGTTTCTTGACAGTCAGCTCAAGTTCTACTATTTGACATTCCAATAACTCAGGGCAATAATATTGCAAACTCAGTAAAGCCATTTGCAATTGCTTTCCTTGCAGCTGGAGATATGTCTGGAGACTTCAACTTGGACAGGCAGTCAGGAGTGCTGTCCACTTCAAGGCCTCTGGATCGGGAGAAAAAGGCTGGGTACACACTGACAGTCATAGCTCAGGACCAGGGAAACCCTCCCCTCAGCAGCACCGCCACCGTGGAGGTCACTGTTCTGGACATAAACGACCACAGCCCCCAGTTTCAGAGCAGCAGCTACACTGCAGACATTTCGGAGGATGTGCCCATTGGCTCACTGGTCCTGGAAGTGAAGGCCATTGATCTGGACCAGGGCCCCAACAGTCAGGTGCTTTACTTTCTGAGCCGTGGTTCCCAGAGCATGTTCGTCATAGATCAGAACACGGGCCGCATTATCACCGCAGCTCCCCTAGACCGGGAGAGAACCGCCTCATACACCTTTGTGGTCTGTGCCACCGACTCTTCCCCAGCGAACCCACGCAACTCAACCGCTCAGGTGACGGTCTACATTCAGGACGTGAACGACAACGCTCCCTTCTTCATTCAGGACCCTCTCATCGTGAACATCTCCGCCAGCAGTGTGTCCAGCCGCCGAGTGCTGGCCACCATGAGGGCGGAGGACAAGGACTTTGGGGCTAATGGCTCGGTTTTTTATCGCTTTGCCAACCCTGTGAGGGGCTTCACCATTAACTCGCTGACAGGAGACATCCAGGCCACGGAGAAGCTGCAGACCCTTACACAAAGCCAGAGGACTCTGATAGTTCAGGCAATGGACCAGGGCAACCCGGCCCAGTCTTCCCTCGGGGTGGTTATTATTTATATCAGGGAACAGAGCTACAAAGGGATTCGCTTCTCTCGCACAGCTAGAGACGTCAGTCTGCAAGAGAACGCCGCTAAAGGTTTGCACGATATCATAAAATTTCAACCTTTTTACTCTGACACTGTAAATGTATGACGGAAATAAATAAAAAAATACTCTGTTGAAATATTTCACTTCTGTGTTTTCCACCTTATAGGTACAGTAGTAACCCAGACCCAGGCCCAGTACCCCGATGGCTCTCAAACTGGTATCAGCTACAGTATTTTCAGTGGAAACAGACTGGAGTCTTTTGGAATCAACTCTATTACTGGTAAGTACAGATATAGCAGCATGCACGACAAAATGATGTTTACAATACCTATGGTGACTCACTGTTATTTTTGTGAATTAGGTGAAATATGGGTCCAGAAGTCTGAAGGACTAGACTTCGAGGAGACGCCGAAACTCCGCCTTGTGGTGAAAGCTGAGACGGCGTCCTCCAGCTCCTACATGGCTGTCAACTTGATCCTCCAGGATGTCAATGACAACTTGCCACGCTTCCAACTCCAGAACTACGTGGCCTACATTAGAGAGGCACAGGGCTACGATTTCCCTATTATCCAGGTGCAGCAGCCTGTCCCCCATACGTTTATTATAGTTGGCTTAGTTGTTTAAGTGTGAAGCTGTAGAATAGAAAAAGCACTCAAGCTTCAGAAATTTGGGTAGCTTCAACAATGTAATGAAAGGACTGTTCATTTGCCTGTGTTCTCAGCGTCCCAGCTGAATATATAGAATCATTTTTTTGTCATAAAGCCAGGTCCCATATATAACCCAATTTGGTGTGAACTCTTGACTTCCAAGTCCAAAATTGCTCACCAGTTCATGTTACACTGCAACAGCTGCCACACATATTTCTATATTTTCATTACCGAAATTGGTTGTTTTTTTCCCTCAGGTTGCGGCAGATGACCTGGATCAGGGTCAGAACGGCCAGGTGACCTACTCCATCAGGTCGTCGTCCATGAGTGGCTTGTTTAAGATAGACCCACTGACCGGCAGCATCACCACTGCAGCCATAATGGACAGGGAGATCTGGACACAAACAAAGTGAGTTTTTCTCTTTTTTTTTTTTTTTTCTTTGCATATCCTCTCATGTGATTTCCATCAGCTCATCTCTACCCTTGACAGATGTATGTTTAAATGTTTGTTACTGTGATGCGTATTCCAATTAAAAGAATTATATTATTATTATTATTATTATTATTATTATTATTTATCATTATCATTATTATTATTGTTATTATTATTGATAATAATAAAAATATCTTCTTTTTTAAATAATTGGATAGTATCAGTTTAAAGCAACTTTCATTTGGATTCTATGTTTACTATGCAAGAAGACAGTATTAAGTGCTCTATGAACAAGGTCAACTTTTAACAAGAACTGCTCAGAAAATGCTTTCAGTTATAAAAAGAGAGGAGAATATGCAAATGAGCTGGTGTTTATATTCTGAGGCTATGAAAGTTATTAAAAAAACATGTTTGCCCTGAAGATGGTATTTTAAAATCAGATTTTGATCAAATTTTGTTTCATTGATATTTATTTATTTATTTTTATCTGATGATTATTTTTTAATACGTGTCTACTAATGCTCATTCTGAAATAAAAAGAGACTGTTCTTGGTGGGGGGCTGGAAAATTACACAGCCACATTCATAAAAGTTGTAAGCTTAGACGGTGACATTCATTTTGTGGCAACCAGGCTCGTTGTTACGGCAACAGACCGGGGAACCCCGCGGCTGGCTGGCTCTGCCACCCTCACTGTGATCATCATCGACCTCAACGACAACAGTCCCATGATTCCTCTGCCTCGGGAGATCAGAGTGCCTGAGGGTAAGTCGGCTTCACAGGCGGAAGCTAGTCCAGTGATCTTATCATAAAGCCCCACATCAGCCTCCCTGGCAACCCGCTCTGCGGGGCTCAGTGAGAAAACGTCTGACCCTATTATGAGACAAGCTATTGCCAAGTTCCTCTGTTCATTTCCTGTCTATTAGATCAAGGCTTTTCAGAACAGGATATTTCTTAATAAAGAGCAAAAAAAAAAAAAAAAAATTTTTTTTGTTCACCGAGAGTTTCTGTGCTTCGTTCCAGCTACAACCTAAACCTTTGCTTTTCTCCTGCCCTCCCACCTTATCTTCCGCAAACGTATAGATACTCTGATTGGCACAGTCATCACCCAGGTGACAGGGAACGACGTGGACTCGGGGCCGGCCCTCTCCTACACGCTTCACCTGGATGCAAACAGTCAAGGCATGTTCGGGATCCATCGTTACGGGGGAGGAGTGTCTCTGACTGGCCCTCTGGACTATGAGAAAAGGACATGGTACACTCTGACCGTCCGCTCGTCCGACTCCAAACATCAAAGCGAGGCTAACCTCACTGTGCTGGTGGATGATGTTAACGATAATGCCCCCACCTTTACCCAAGACTTGTATCAGGTACAGCTACCGTCTCACACCCCTCTACATACCTGCGTGCACACATTTTAAAGCACTGGCCTATTTTTTAAATGGCTGAAGTATCAGATACATTTATATTGTGTTTTCTTTCATCAGGTGACTGTGTCAGAGCACCTCCCAGCAGGCAGTGCAGTCATTACAGTAACAGCCACTGACCATGACTCTGGCGAGAATGGGAAAATTACCTACAAAGTAATGTCATCAACTAGGGGCGTCTTCCACATTGACCCAAGCAACGGTAAGATTACTGTGTGCACATTTCTGGTTGTTTATAAGCGTCTTTCTAACCAATGCTCCCCTTAATTACCCTCCATAAAAACTTTTATCCCCTAAGGCTCCGCTCAGATGCACATTTGGGGTTTGGACATATTTGCAGCAGGCATTGCAAAATATTTAATCATTTTGTTCATTAAAAGTCATTGAAAGCTAGATTTAATATTATTTGCCTCAGATGTTTTGCTTGAGATAGCATCTAAAAATAAGCGTGTTACAAAAGAGGACTCTTTTTGACTCCGGCTGCTCTGTCTCCAATTCTCGAATGCAGTTCCTTTTGTCTCAGATTATTTCCTCAGACACTACATGCTCGAAGGTGCTGCAGTGTTTTCAAAAAGTAATTGAAAGTTGATTAGTGAACACCCCTGTTTAATGAATGACTTTGATAAATAATTCGATTAGCTCTAGACAAGGATTAAAGTAAAGTTGCTCTTTTTATGACCACATTCTGCTTCCTCACAGGGACTCTGTTCGTCAGCCAGAAAACGGAGTTTGATTTTGAGAATCCTTCCATCCTGGTGGTGATTGAGGCACAGGACCAGGGCACTCCAGCGCTTTCGTCCATTGCCACCGTCCAGGTACAAGTGTCCGACGTCAACGACAACGCCCCCATCTTCCACCAGTCAGAGTACAGAGCCACTGTGTCTGAGGATGGGCTCCCTGGATCAACTGTTCTGATTTTAGAAGCCGTAGATGGAGACCTATCTCGGGACAACTGCGGTTTTGATTTTGCCATTGCCAGTGGCAACTCAGGTAATGCCTTCCAGATTGAGAGCAGTGTGCGCTTCTTGGAGGGGCAGGGCTTCCAGACAGTTGGCAGCCTGATCCTGGTGGAAGAGCTGGACTTTGAAGCAATGCCTAGTTATAACCTGACTGTTGTGGTATCAGATCGTGGAATCCCTCAACGTAGCTCCAGCGTGCCTATCCTTATCAGCGTTTCGGATGCCAACGACAACCCTCCAGCTTTCAGCCGAGCAGAGTACAGCGTGGTGCTGAGCGAAGGCGCGACAGTGGGGACAGAGATTTTGCATCTGTCTGCGACTGATCCAGACTCTGCCCCCAATGGAGAGGTGCAGTACTTCATAAGCTCAGGGGACGAAAGAGACCTTTTCCAGGTGGACCGGTGGACTGGAGCTTTGAGGCTGCAGAGATCTCTGGATAGTGAGAGACAGTCGTACCATATGATTGTTGTTCAGGCTACTGATGGTCAAGGGCACTATGCTTTGGCCCCAGTCAGTATCGAGGTGAAGGACATCAATGACAACCGGCCCTTCTTTCCCCTTAATACAGTAACTGCAAGCATCAGGGAAAACCAACCCCAGAATGCCTTAGTCACCATGCTGCATGCAATCGACCATGACAGAGGTGTTTACGGACACTTGAGGTACTACATGTTAGACAACTCCAAAGAGGGAAGAGACGCCTTCCTCATCAACCAAACTTCAGGAGAGGTGCGGACTCGCTCTACGTTCGACTTTGAGAAGGTAACGTCCTTCCACTTTGTGGCTGTCGCACTGGATGCCGGCAACTACTCGGCCACTGTAACAGTGCAGGTCTATGTTACAGGGGAGGACGAGTATGATCCTGTTTTCACATCCTCAGAGTTCTCATTCGAAGTGCCTGAGGGAGCAAAGAAAGGTCAGACAATTGGCAAAGTACAGGCCAGAGATGAGGATGGAGGCGTGGATGGAATTGTCCTCTACTCTCTGGCAGACGGTTCGCCTTATTTCGAAGTCAACAAATCAACAGGGGCCATATCCTTAAAGATGGACAGCTACAGCAGACATGTAGGTCGCTCTAAAAGAGAGGTGCGTCTGATGACACTGGACGTCACTGCTCACAGCCCCCTGGAGACGTCCCGCACAGCGGTGGCTAAAGTTACTGTAGACGTGACCCACACATCCTTTGGTCTCACCACAGACATGAATATGCTGCTCATCAGTGTCATTGCAGTTTCGCTTGGGACCATAGTCATACTGATAATAATCGCCGTGGCGCTATTTTTTGTTAGATTACGGCGTCAGAAGAAGGAGAGGGAGCAAAAAGCGCACAGACGCACCTCAACATCTGGCACGATGCTGCACAAGCTTGAGGAAACAAAAATAACAGCAAATGAAATGATTTACCATCAGACCCTTCCGGGATACACAGCCAGTCAAAGTAGCGGCGGTGGGGGTCCATACACTCGTGGTGGATCCCTGGATCCCTCCCACTCTAGTGGGCGTGGCTCTGCAGAGGCAGCGGAGGACGATGAGATCAGAATGATAAACGAATACCCACGGGTGTCGAGCATCTCCTCTTCCATGCAGGAGCGTATCTCCGCCCGAGGTCCGGACTCTGGAATCCAACAGGATGCAGATCAGCTGTCGGACGTGTCCTGTGAGCCTTCCATAGACTGGTTCAAAGGGAAGAAACTGGGCAGTCTGAATAGTACGTTATTGGCTGGCCAGGTGCCAGTCTACAGGGATGAGGGGGGTGGGTATGTGGGTGTGGGACGGGGACTCAGCATCTCCCACCCTAAAGACTATACTTTCCCAGAGGATGGAAAGCCTGCTGTGGATGGCTCCCTGACGGCCATAGTAGCCAGTGACGAGGAACTGAGGGGCAGCTATAACTGGGACTACCTGCTGAACTGGTGTCCCCAGTTCCAACCCTTAGCTAACGTTTTCACTGAAATAGCGCGTTTAAAGGACGAGACGGCCCCCCCTAACCCTCGCCGGTCATTTCATCAAAAGGCAAAGGCCGAGTCAAGAATAGACCCCCCACCTCTCATAACCTCTGTGGCCCACCCGGGCGCCAAAACTGTACCTCCGAAGCCTGCTGTAGGGAGGACGTTCCCCAACTTGGGCTCTGTGCGAAGATCTCCTATCAGCGGTGAGGGATCCATCTCCTCCGTCGCCATGTCTCCGAGTTTCTCTCCCTCTCTCTCGCCGCTGGCAGCACGTTCTCCTGCGGTCACGCCCTTCAGTGTCTCGCAGGGCCCCTCCGCATCCATGATCAGCGCAACTGAACACAATTTGGAACACAGCGAGGAGGCAGAGCTGAGGATTTAAATTCTAAAGACAAAGCTTGAGGGTGAATTAATACTGAGTCATTGCTGTCCCAGACTTATTCTACTGTATGACCACAGGAGCTGCAACCTGAAATTAGTTAATGCTATTCTTTTTTTTTTTTTCCATTATCCTTCCTAAGAGAAAACGTACTCAAGGTTATACGAAGGTTATAATAAGTCCAAATAGCTAAAGTTGTGGTGCTGACTGGAAAAACGGAACTACATGACTAACAGGCCAAAATGGACCATGCCTTTTTTTGTGTGTGTTTGTGTGTGTGTGAAAATATCTCCTTATTCTTCTGTTGATCAGTGTTAATTTGCACATTCGAATAGGGATTCATACATGATGTCAATATTTTGTACAAAAGCATTGTCTATATTTTTATACTTATATGTGGTTTCTGACAAGAAATGGCATTAAAGTGTCAAAAAAGGTTGCGAAAACCTCAGAATATATTTCTATATTTGTATATTTGTAGTTTGTACTGTATACTTGTTTGTACTGTAAGTTGGTTTTATCTTGTGTAACTCTTAACCTTGTGGTTTTGAACGAAGCTCTTCATTAATGCTTCATGAATTGGGATTTTTGTAACAGATTGTTGTAAATATTTATAGAAGAAGAGACATCCTTGCTTGAACAAATGAAACATCAGTCAGAATAGCGTGTTGTGTGATCAGATTTTTCTACGGATCCAGTGTTTGATCTCACATCAAAAGGTAATCGTGAATGTGAAATCGTCAAAAAAGTTGTCTCAGTCCTCAACACGCATCCCTTCATTTTCTGCAAAGGAAAAATGAAACTTGACATCCAATGATCCTATCCTTCAGGTGCCCTGGCTTTAATTTCTCACTACGAGCCTTACTGCTTCTTTCTTTCTTTTTCTCTTTTTTTTTTTCATTGTGAAGATCCACGCGAGGCAGAACATTGAGCAGCTATGTATGTTTAAAAATAAAAAAAAATAAAAAGTTTGCTCTGTCAGCAGCCTAATCATTCCAGAGAATGTAAGCAGGTCTCGGTCAGCTGATGTTCGTCCGTAAAATGTCAGAAGAATCGTTACGTAAGCTCTAACTCAGTGCCATCCTGACACTGACATCGGCAGCAGTTTCTTTATTTTTTGGTTTTTTTTTTTCTCATTTCTGTCCAGATCAGTTTTGTTGTTCAGATTCACTGCGAAACTGTAATGAATGTTATTTTTTGGACCACGTTTTCTTTCAATGGCACTATAATGAACACTCTATTGATTAACAAGTGTCACAAATGGTATGAAGGAAGTATGAATATTTATGAATGTTCGAGCACCACCAGAGAATGTTTCCTAGTTAACGAGAAGAACCTCGTGTCATGTACATGTTCAGCCATATTTCCCAAAACACTTGTACACAGATGCCTATGCCATAAATATATTAATTATCATAATTTTGTTTTTTTGGCAGCCTTTGCAACATAAAATAATGTGTAAATTTGTATTAATAACTACCTGAATTTCTGTCTTTGACTAAATGCAGAGTCGTCTCTCCTTCCAATTATTTTAAAAGTATTCTGTTTGCTTAATCCCCAGTTTTAGACTCGCGATAATATTATATGTTAAGCAACACTAACAGTATTTTTATTTATTATATAGGTAGACCTCAGAAGCTGAGAGATTTGGTAAATTATTTACAATGATGCTATTGTGACAAGGCCAAATATACGTGAACACTACCTATTTGATAGAATGAAGGTACCTTGTTGTTTGTATTGTTTCTTTATTGAACAGTGTTACCTACCGCTTACATTTCATGTTTGTCTGAACTGTGTGTACAATGGTGCCATAAAGAAGAGGGACTCCTCCAAATGTTCTCACATATCATTCAAGGCTTGTCTGAAGAAATGTCTTTTGGTTTTTTGGGGGTTTTTCTGTTTTGTTTTTTTTAGCAAAGTGCCTGATTAAAGTACCTATGTGAACATGCCGTCGCCTCTGTGATGTCTTTCTTAGCTCAGAATTGAAGATGAAAGACAGTTTTGTGCAGCTAATTCATTAATGAGTTCAGAGCTTTATGATTTTCGGAGTAGAAGTGAAAGATCCCAAAGGCTTCTTCGGAATGAAAGTGACTTTTACTAAAGAGTTAGTCATGACCAGTGTCCTACCCTGAGGGCTTATAGATCGGACTCCTCTTAACATTGATCTTTTGTTGATTGAGATGCCCTAAGGAGATTCAACAGTATTTTCTGGGATCCCAGACCTCAAAAAATCTAAATAAAGCTGAAGTCTCTAGCACTACACTGTAACCCTGGGCTTGTACCCTGTATAAACACTTTTAAAACTCAAAACTCCCTATTGTCCCAGGGGTAATAGGATAAATGGACGAATGTGTGCCTCAAAACGCCCAGTTCAGTCCCAGTATTGTCCCAGTCTTAAGAAAAACATATCTAAAATGAACAACATTGGTTTTAATGATAGCCATTAAGTGTTATTTAGAACTTGATGGGTATATGTGATGTAACACAATCACAGTACCATTACCAGGTTATTTGAAGTAATGACTTTACAGATGCCCTCACTTATATTTCATTCTGTCTAATGCTCCCGCTGAGCCTTTTCCAGCACAGATTGAGATAAAACAAGAGACTTTAAAAAAGCATGTACTGGAAAACGAGGAACCGTCAGTTGCTTCACATGGGAATTATCAGTTTGGCCTTATTCCATTTGTATGATATTTGTTCAAATTAGCTCCACATTATCATAAAGCCAGGCTTATTTCCATCCCGCTTTTTGTGTACTAATGCCCATCCATCTATTTATCCAAGAAATGTCATTCACATTATATTGGCATCATGTTATAGCGACCACGCCAAACCCCAGGACAAATCTCAGATTATTATCGTTTAAGTGAATGCAACTGAGGTTCTCACAACAAATCTTGAATTATTACTACTTCTATTTTATTGTCCCTGCACTTATCTTTGTTATGCTACTTTAGAAATGTCATTCTATTTTTCTATAGCTACTAATTGTCCTCAATTTCTTTTGCCCAGAATATATAAGTGCAAGACCAGAAAGTTGGAGAAAGCAGAGTTAAGAAATCTTTCTCTCTAAAAACAGGCTTAAGTATTCCTAGAGTGTTTTCATATTGTACATGAAACCTCTATGGTTCAAACTTAACGCTGGCTCTCAAGTGATATGTTGATGCAACAAAATCATCAAAAAGCCTAAAGACCTTGATCACTTGTTTTACCCCAATGAATCTTTCAGCAGCAGGTTTGAGTAGCGTAATAAACTAAATTTTTCTCCCTAGAAAAAGCATTTGTTGAAATTCCTTTGAACCTATTCATATTTTAGAATGAATGCATGTCAATAATGTTACCAAATCGTGTTATTTTTTCTCTAGTTTCCTACCCCACCTGACATAGGAACCCATTGCATCATGCTCATGTTGCCCAAGGCTGGACAACACTCTTGCTGCCTGATGAAATATAGCTGAAACTGGACTAGTGCTGTTCGTCCACTGCAAGGCCTGCATCCAACTGGTTATGGAGCTGAAACCCAAGACTTGTGGTATTCTGAACAATTACATAGAAAAATTGAGGTGAAACTTGTGTGATTTTGTCATTTATTTATTTTTTTGTTCCCTGGCATGGAAATATGGGCGGAGTCGGCCGAATTGCATACACGCAGCCCGAGTGTCATGCCGTGACCCAAACCAAGCATCTCGGCTCAGAGGCCAGTGTATACACAACAAAACTCAGATGATATGAGTAAGAGGGCAGAGGCCAAGTCATTACTCAAAGCTTAAATTAAAGACTCCGAGTAAACCAAATGAAATCTATCATTTTCCTGTCAACACAAAATGGATACACAGGACACTGCTCTGTTAACACGCAATCCTCAGCGCCAGGCTGCCCTTCTCCCTTTGCTGGCCCAACTCCTTCATCTCTTATAGAGTCATCACTGCTGTCATGCTCATATGATTCTGGAAACCCTTGATCTCGCACTTTTTTCACTGGTCTCAAGCTGATCGAGGCAAAGATTGCAAACTGCACAGAGAAATTACTGACAGCTACATCTTCCTTTTGTTGTACATTGCAAGTCAATGAAAAGTGAAAGGTGTGTATATTGTGTTTCAGATTGGAAACTAGTAAACAATCTTCTGACGTTTGCTAATACCTCTGTAGCATATATACAAGCCAATCAAAAGTGAACTCTAGCCTGACAGTGATATAAATAAATAGGCACGTGTGCACAAATAGAAAATATCAGTCCATCATAAAGACGGCCTGGAAGTTTACTTTCTGCGTTAACTTCGAGTTGGAATCAGAGAAAAAAAAAAATTCAATAATTTCTGTTCAAATTATTTGTTGTTTTTTTGTAAGGCTGTAAGAAGCTGGTGTCCCTTGCTCCAATTAGCATTCACATTTCCCGTATCTACGCAGGAGGTTGTCGTATAATAAAATTATACTAATAGTCTAATAGTCATGATAGGAAAGAATATGAGAATAACACCCAGGTTTTACAAATACAATAATTCTCCTTTTAAAATTTTTGAAAGCATGATCATTTGTATTCTATTTCAGTGTCTTTATTAAGCTATCTGTCTTCATGTTGTTCATGCTTAAACCTGCTTTTTCACAGAGAAATCACCAGCCTTTTGAAATCCTTAAACCTGCTGGAGAACAAAAGTGTTGTTATTCATACCGATCAGTTCCACACTGTGATCAAAGAATATGCTAATCATCTAATTTCATGCATTGTCGAATGATTTCCCTTTGTTACCGGTGTAGCCCTGTTCTCAACAGATGCAATAGTTCCTTTTTTCTTGCAACACAATAAGAAAATGAGTTATCACTGCTCAGACAGCATCATGATTGGTACTGTCAGAATATCTGTGAAAGATTCTGTGTTGCCTCAAGATCGAGGTGCTCCTCGTTTCATTCGTATTATTTGAGCAAAAAAGATGTAAAAGTTGCATTGCCACGTGATTACCTTTCTGAGGGTGCTACACTGGTAAACATCTGATAGTCTCATATTGTTTTATCTTTCTCATGCAAGTTTCAAAGATGTGTCTCTGAAACAAAAGGGGCCTATGAATGTCTGAACTGGATTTTAGTGTTTTTATTTTCATCTGTCATGACTTCTTGCATGCCACTGATCAATAGCAGTATCTCAAAAGAAAGTATCAAAGAAAATAATTTGTTTGCCCTTTATAAGTTTCATTTGAAAGTGACACTTTAGGTTACAGTTTTATTGATGTCCACTGGTACAAACTGTCCAATGGGGCAAGTCCTATATTGCAGTCAACCATGTTGTACAGTATACACTGCATACAGTACTTTTAGTACTATAGTATGTAGTACAGAATTGGGACACAGTGTTTGTGTCAACCCTTTTTCTTGTCAGATTTTTTTTCCAGACATCTGTGAGCTTAGCATGGTGGAGGTCTGCCTATGGAAAATTGCATGAGAAATTAAAAAGTCACTCACCTGAACAATTTTTACATCAAAAACCAAGTACATCGGTTTAATCTGATTTTATTTAACAGACCACCTGAAAATGGGTGTAGTGATGTAGTTATAGCAGAAAAAAATGGTAGATTATTTTTGAAAGTTTATTCTTGTAGCAAATTAAATATTTATCGTACCAGGCAGTAAAACACTAATTCGTTGCCAAGGGTGGAACAGGTCGGACTTTTAAATCTTTTGGTCAATATTATAAATTTAAAGGTCTCTTTTCAGAAAAATTACCCATCTGCATGGAAAAAGATCTGCCTTGGTTGGTTTGGCTGTTCTGAAACGGTCAGCTAATGAGTCAAATGTTTACCTTTCATCGCAAAGGGCTAATGTATGATGTATGTATATCATGTAGCAGATCATGCAGATGCTACGTTGTTAAAAATTGAAGCCTTTAGACCTTTTTGCATATTTAAAAACATTAAAAGAGGAGAAGGATGAAAAAAACATGGTGGGTAAAGGATTAAAGGCATTTAAAATATTTAGAGTTTGTTTATGTGTTGCTGGGTGGGAAACTTAATTCTCCAACTGAGATACTATGCACAGGGTGAATTCTGAAGGCCTGAAATCTCAATGCCGGGTGCTAATGCTTCTTTTTTCATAGGGGAACCTGTTGTGTATATCTAAGTGCCTCCCCAAGAGGAATCCTTGAAATCCCACTTTCCTGGGCAAACATCTGGATGCCCACCGAGGTGGCACCGCAGTTGTGAGCACCACCTCATCCTTTTACATGTGTGGAGGTTCTGAAAGAAAACTCTAAAACTAAGTAACCCGTAACTAAAACTATGTAGCATAACATAATTAGTTGGGAATGGCAATCTCTCAGATCCACCCATTGATGTCTGAGCCTGAATCCGATCCCGATTATCGGAGTGGCCACATCCGCTTCTCTGTTTGGTAAATATTACGCCCACTCAGTGCATGTGGGAAATAGACAAAAATGCTGACTGATTGGAAAACATTTGAAGTCAGGTAATGAAAAAAAAAAAAAAAGCTAACGTTGTCACTAAAATGTTACTCACCAAACAACACTGTGGTAAACCTGCACTATCTGTTATTTGTATGCTGGAGTGCATTAAATACCTATAGTTCCGCTCAAGTAAGGCCTCAAGCTGTGCTTTGAGCAGATGACCATATTGTTAAATCTGTGACAAGCTGACATCAGCTCGTCGCAGAAATAGAAAAAACTATATGAAACATTGCGTTCAGAGCAGTCTGAAGCATGAGCTTTTGTCTCACAGGGATTACTTTTACATACGTTTACCTCTTCATTTGAAACTTTGGCCATGTTTTATATGAACATCTGATACTGTAACATTATATATACATACGTATCCATGTGAAAGAAAATAAAGAAAAGCATAGTAGGTCCCCTTTGATAAACCTATGAACACACTGTAAATGTATGTATCACAAACATTTTGTGCTACAGTGATGTGTAAACCTCTAAAGGGAGATATAAATCTAAACAAAGTTCCTTGTCAGGTTATCTTTTCTTCACATTCTACAGTATGACGGACATCGTTTACAAGGGAGAAAAGTACAGATCCTGTGAGAGTTGAATTTAGCCTCAAACCTGTACGAATGCAGCGTGGAGACAAATTTGAGACAAATTCCTCTGTGGAGTTGTTCATTTAAGGAGGCACTGGGGCTCGGGACGGGGACCCCGATGTCATGTATTGTCAGGGGACCAAGAGTTTCATGCAGCCTGCCTACCTGTCATTAAAGGCAGCCAAAAAACTTAACCCTTACCCAGATGTTCCTTCTAGCAGTGGAGGGCTTATGTAGCCTTGAAGGCATAATGACTATAACGACTGGAGGATATAATGGTTTTAACATGGCTTCTGCAGAAGAACTTGTGCTATGGGCCCTTCTCACTGTCTTATGTTCAAAAGCACTTTATATAATGAAGGTACCAAAATAGGCAGACCTTCAAAGGTAGTTAATCAAGACTTGATAAAGTCTCTCTTTTTCATAATCTAGGCAGTGATCTCATCCTGATGACACAGTATATGATGTGACAGATAAAAAGATGAATAACAGCTGCAGGGATCAGCCAATAGTGTAGTGAGGCACATTGAAGGATATGGCTTATGGATATAAGGAACGGGAATCTTTGCATTGGGGTGTGAGCTGCTGTGCGCGCAGGCCCTTTGGTAAGGATCAGACTCCTCTCTGGTGAAGCCCAGGCTACTGTCCAGTTAAAATGAGGCCAGACCAGAGAGAGGTCTCTCTGCTCATGCTTGGATTACCCATAAACCCCTCATACCTGCAGCTTGCACGGAAGTCTCTGCTCCTTGTTCCCTCAGTGGAGAGCCAGGCTCCAGGGATGCTCCAACCTCAGCTTACTGCAATCCTTTCTCCAAACACTCTAGAGAGACACCCCCCCCAATCTTCTTGTCTCTTACGAGTTCTGTTTTTTCCCCTGCTCTCTCTTCAAGGTCTTGCCAGGCTACTTGCGTGACTAGAGGGAGTGGAAAAAAGGTTTCAAAACCCGTTGGCACGCGAGCCCCAAATCTATTTTTGGAGAACACTCTTTTTTTCTTTGAAAACAAAAAAGCCACAGGGAGAAATAGGCAATACCGGGGTGAAGGGGTCTGTTTCTCATTTGGCCAGGCCTGCCTCCTGTCCTGCCCTGCCAGCGTCAGAACCACAGCACTATGGGGAGAGAGGGTGGCTCAGACTGGGGAGGAGAAGTGTTTTTCCTGCAAAACCACGGCCAAATCTATGGACCCTCATCTTAGCCCTTGTCACTTAGCAACCATCCCAACCTGCTTCCTATTACTAGGCCATCTGCTTGTGTTTCAGGCTTGACTTTGTTTTGATTTGTTTCACCCCTTCTTAACTTTTGTCTGAAATTCGCCGTGATTAAATTACTGCATTTAAATTTGCCCTTCATTGTTAATTAATTTTCATCAGGCATTGTTTGGTTGGCCTGCTGCAGAAGCATTAACTGCAATGCATGCTGTGGCTTAATTCCATTCTGCTTCAGTGATTTGTTGCAGTTATTGTGTACAGGGGTTTGTGGAGGAGACAGACGATGAGATAGGAATTCAATAAATTATGCATGAGGTGTTTATTGTTTGAGAAAACTGAATATATTCCACACTATTTTGGTTTGTTTGCAGAGCAATGTATTTTCAGTGTAGGGTTACAGCAACTCTGAATTTTGTGCATTTGGCTAGAGGCACTGCTTTAAATTAACATCTAAATTTCAGACCCATTCCTTCGAATCAGTTGTTGCAACTGCAATCCAACGGTGATGTTGGACGGCAACAAAATTACCAGCTAAACGGTGAATTCGGATGATTCAGTAAAACGAAATTCCTCCCCCTAATTTACTTGGCAGCAACACAATTAACATAATTTCAGCATAATTTTACTACTGGCATATGTTATCCCCTTTGACTGTTGTTGAGGATGTTTGTTTATACCACGTTAATATTTCCTTTGTTCTACTAAGAAGAGGCTGGAAAAGGACATGGGATCTTGTCTGAAAGAAAAAACAGTAATAAATCAAAATGATGATGATGTGACTGTTGAGACTTTTATGCAGAGCTATTGGGGCTGACAACTAATCTGAGTTTATAATGACAACAGTTGTAATTATGCCAATTTGGGTAAAAGATGCTGCAGTCTGTCAGTCTCACGGGCCAAAACATTATGGTATGAATGAAAATGGAGAGCTTTGTGGTTGTAGAGTATAATGACTCACAGCAGTGTGCTGCTGTGCTGATGACGAAGTGTTTCCCATCACTGATTCTGTGATGGGAAATTTCTTGTAGAGACTTGGGAAAACCGTTGTGCCCTCAACTGGCTCTGTCAAAACAAAACCTTCCTCTCTTATTTCAATATGCTGTACAGCAGCAGAGTATGCGGTAAAATATCTTAATGAACATCATTGGTTTAGACTATCCAAGCCCGGTACAATGACTCCTTGTTATCCTCTTGAAAAGTCACAAATGCTTGATTGTCCTCGCTGGTGCGTGTGCACATCTAAAATACATTTGTGGCAAATGAACACACTCTCAAATCAAAGACAGTGAGTGATCCAAGAGACCCCACTATTATTCCAAATGCACCATTATCAGGCCAAAGTTTTCAAAAGACTCTACTTCCTGACCCTTAACTCCTAAACCGACAACATTTGCCATGAGGGATCATACGCCAAAGGAAGAAGAAACTTATTTATTTTAGAATTGCATTAGCTTTTTGACATATTCTCAGGGACCACTTTCAGGCTAAACCTTGGCTTAAACAACAGGCACTTGAAATCTGCAGTCTACTGAGTGTTTTCTTGTGCAGCATATATTTAAAAGAGCTACACTTTCATTGAATTTCTGCAACCTTGTTTGACAGATGAAATCACCTTATCTGAATAACATCTGGGTATGAAATGTTCTTTTTTTTTGAAGCAGGGTCAAGTGTATCAAATCAATTCTCTCCTCTTGGAGAAATCCAACTTGAGTAAAAAGATGAAGCACTCCACTCTTTTGAAATTGGGTTATAATGAGAGAGAGAGTTGGATACTCCATGAGAAATCATCTGCATGACCATTTAAAAATGTAGTAGGTTTATCATAACCAAAACCAAAACCTCTGCTGAAGGGTCATAATGACAGTCATGTTTTGGTAAGATTTCAGAGAGCCAAAACTAGCTTTGGTTAAGGTTTGGGAAAAGCATAATTATCACTGCCTCCTCTGTATCTGCTTATCTTGCTTTGCCCAGGTCAAAACAAGTCAGACCAAGTAACAAACTAAATGTTCATATGTTTCTTCATCAAAACTTTAACCCAATAGCATTTCATGAGGTTTACAATTAAAATATTTCCCAATAGAAATTGTTTTATTGTCTCTCTTTTTTTATTTTTTGCTTGAGAACTCACCATGTTGATATAACCTTGTTAGTGAGATTCTGGACTATTTTCTTTAGTTCGATATCTCTATGGGAATCTGGCTCAGTGTTGGACAAAACCTTTGGAAAGTTAGACTGATTGACTAATTGTAAACAGATTCCACCTTCCTATTTCACAGTAAATCAAAGAAACACTGGTAAGTGTGCCTCTGCTATAAGAGAAAGCCACAGGTATTTTCAGAGAACAAACATTGGATATATTGGAATTTCAGAAATTCCCCACATAATCATCAGCCAATCTGCATCTCCTGTGGAGTATACAGGTGCTGAGGAGGAAGATTATAAAGCATCCAGGGGAATGGCAGCCTCATAGTGGCACATAAACATACTTTCTAGACAGATTTGGTCTGATAAAGCAACACTAGCGTCCAACTGGTGTAGCCGAGGAACTTAGCACTCAACACCTGCTTTAACAGTTATCTCTACCTTCCAGCGCCATCCATCTAAGCGACATAAATCTGGGACTATGAAAACATGTGCTGACAGGCATAAGTAAAACGACCATAAGAAGGCATGAGTTATTTCCATCTCTTTTCTTATTAAACTATCATATATTAAACTCTACATATTTTACTTAAAATATATTAGTATTACCATGTCAGTACATTGTGCGTTATAGTTTGTGCTTTACTGACACCAGAAAGAAATGCAGGCTGAAATCTTGGGAATCATCCCAGAGGGGTTTGATCAGGGGCAACTGGACTTGGTGGCAGATATTTGAAGATGTTTTACTTCAATTCTGACTGACAAGTGAGAATCCCAGGTATTTAACCTCCAAGTATGGGGCCAGTGTCAAGGTCCCCGTTGATGTCATCTGGTTCGTTAGTGCCCTTGGCTGTTTTAACGACAGCAGAAGCGTTGTTGGGGTCATCTAATGCCAAGTGTAAACCATAGTTGTTGGTGTTTTTGGAGACATGTGAGGCCAAGTGTGAATGGTTGTTAAATCTCTATCTTGTAAATGGCGGGTGTGTGTGTGTGTGTGTGTGGTGGTGGTGGTGGGGGGGGGGTACGTACACCTGCTCCTCTGTTGTGGATAAGTTTTGCTACTTTAATGTGGATAGCCTCCTTCACTCCTCTTTCAAACCATCTGTCCTCCCCATCCAAAATATGTGTGCTACTGTCCTTGAAGAGGTTACCTTTATCTTTCTGAGTCTTGACCTTGCTCTCCTGTGTTGAGCCATGCGTTTGTTTAAGGGTGGTTTAGTTTCACCCACCTATAGGTCTGTGCATTAATCACCGCAATGGTCTGCATATGCTAGATTGCTTTTTCTTGCGTTTGGTTGTGCAGTCTTGCAGATGTATTTCAGATTTAATAACCCTTCACACTAGGCCTTATGTGACTCCAAAGACTCCAATGAATGTTGTTTACACTTGGCCTCAAGTGACCCCAATGACTCTGCCGATCGCGCTACATAAGCCAGGAGACTTGGACTCCCCACTGGTCATTCATGACTGGAAAAGTCTATCAAATGAGAGGTGAAACATCTTTAGTATTTACACCCAAATCCAGTTGCCCCTGATTCCACCCTTCTTGGATAACCAGGACCCGGATGACTTAGGATCATTACAGACATCTTTGGAATCATGCACGCAAGCTTACTAATTATAAAGGATATGGCAATCCAACTGCAACCCAGCCAATGTGGGCTATAAACTGTGTATATGAAATTATGTATATCAGTTGAGATTTCCCAGTGTGAGGACACCTTGAACTCAGGTATATTTAAAGCTGATAAGACACCAGAAGACATTTGACAAATCCTTACCAACTACTTGCATCATTCATTTAACAGCAGACTTCTTTAGGGTTATACAGGTACGCCGCACTCTTAACCAGCTAAAATCTTATCTTGTTCAGATTTTCCTGGTTTCCAGTTGCCGAAATCAAACATGTTTAATATGATCAGGACAACTCTCACTGCTATTTCAAAGACCCGTGCAAACTCCTCAGTCTTGAAATCATCTCAGCTTTATATTCACCTCTAACTCCCACGGTACAGAGTGTTTTCAGGTTAATAAGTGATGAACCTTTGTTGTTGGTAGGTTCATCCATTTTTGATTGATGACTCTGTGAAGAGACTAGGAAATATAGATAACAAAAACAAATATAGATATAAAAGGGTGGTGTCAGACAATAGAGTTTGTAACAAAGTTTATTTAAAAACTTCACCCTCATCCACTGGCAAACACAATTATTTAAGCCTGACCACCTGAATAAGAGCATAAAGCAATATCTAATCCCTAATGCTAATTAACCTCCTGACATCAAATTTAGTAAGGCCAGTAAGTGACTTCCTTGCAATAAGGATTTAAAATCCGACTAGCAGACCGCTGAATTTCTGGACCATTGCTTGGACCTGTTGCTCTTTCGGGTCTGGCTTTCAGTAATTGTTTTCCTTCTCCATGTTGATGGCATGGAGCAAAATAATGCATGGCTGTATTTGTGTTTTCTCTTGCCTGGGGGATTCCAGCATGGTCCCACCAGACACCAGCATAGCTGCCAGTCTTGGGGTTTGAACAATGGACTGATATACCCAACCTCATCAGTCACTCAACACTTTCTCTCATTTGAATTTTAAACTTGGCAGAGGGAAAAAAGGTGGGGTACAATAATAAAGTTGCAGCCAAAGGGGCAACAATAATTTATGATGATCCCCGATGATGTTTATATCAAATACACACACTCTCTACTGCTTTGAGGATTATTATGGCGCACACAATGAATTGAGAACATATGGCTGTGCTTGACTGCCAAGTGTTTTTTTTTTTTTTCTAAGGCTTGCTATCCTCACAGCTCAATGAGGAGTGGTGAGATTGCTAACACTGAATGGGGATGTCAGTACAAAGGGGCGCAGTCACAGAGGAGTTAGTGATTAGTGTGCCTTCCCAGGCTGAAGCTCTTAAATTTCCCTTATTGTTATTATCATTTTTATTCAGTCCACACAAAAACCCAGCTCAAGCTGAAAAAAAAAATCCATCCAACTTTCCACATTTAAACTCTCACATAAAACTGCATTCCTTGAACACTTCTCAGCTGAGATATAGATACAATTCTTTGGCAGTGGTTTCTTTATCCTCCTGCTCTTGGGAAACGAGCTTTTTTTTTTGGTTTTTCATTCCAATCAAGAACCAAGCTACACCTGGGATGCCAGGTGATTGCAAGTGACTGCAATTAGCAACCATTTGTTGCACAAAGAAAACAGCACTCTAGGGTCTAGGTCCTCAGAACCAGCTCTGAAAGCCTGATAGCTGCCGTTCTGGGAGCTACCTCATTCAACTTTACTCTGCTCAAGCCCTCATGTTGACAAAAATACTGGTAAAAGGTTCTGAACCTGCTACCATTGTCTTCCTGTGGTTAATCACACACTGATAATATTCTTTTAGATCTACTCCTGTCAATGTATAAACAAACTGCTTATCAGTTTGGCTTGTTTTGAAATAGCTCTGAATGCCACCATGTGCTTGTTGAGAATTTCACAAGCTTTTTATCTATGTCTCATTCACCTGTAGCTGGCCAACTATATTTTGTGAATTATCAGGTTTTTCATGCCCTTTGTGGCTAGATGTTTCAAATTTATTTGCTTGTTTCTGCCATGATTAACAAACCTGAATAACATCAGAAAACATTAAGAACACACATTCAGTTATTGTCTAGTGTGTTTGTGTGTGCCTTATGTCAAATGACCAGTCAACAAATTCTGAAGTGACAGAACGTTATGGTCTTCTATTTTGATTATTTTGATTTGATCTTTCTAATTAAAACCTTTCTAATGAAAACCTTTCTGATCCACTATGATTTCATCCTTATTTTTAAGATCAGATTGTTCACTTTATGACATTCTAGGATTGCATTTCTAGCTAAGGAATGTGACGTTCTCAATCACTTTCCTTAGAAAATGAATTGAGGCAGTGTGGCTGCTGAATTAATTTCTTATGACAAATTTAAAATAAGGGTTGTTTCTTTGATGGTTTAAATGGAAAACTTGACAAAGTCTCCTGATTGCCTGATTCTTAATTTTGTGTTAAGCTGTGGAAAAAGTTCTGTTATTTTAAGCATCACATGGGAACAAAAAATTTTTTTTGACCACCGTGCTGCCGGTTATTGGTCAGTGGTCTCAAAAAATGGCTATGAAAGCCACAAGTCTTATAAAATAAGTAGCTGATAAAATGAAGAATCCCTAAAAATATAAATCAAAGGTGAGAGATTTGTACTGATGCAGTATAGGGTGTACAAAATACATTTGGGGAAGAAAAACAATATTGTACAATAATTTGAATGATTTTGAATGAAGTCATCTGCATAACAGTGCTTGATGATCTATCAGAAGATCATCAGAATCCACTAAACACAGAATGCACTTCCCCCTGCACACTCACCCTGTGGTTCGGTCAGAAGCTTTTTTTTCCCTGCTAGCTGTTTACATGTGGATGTCACAGACAGGCGTGAAAGAGCCTTTCCAGTCCCCATTACAATCCCTGCCACAGGCTTTGTGCACTTCATTTGTCTGTGAGCAGCTTGCTTACTTTAGAGGTCAAAGCAAAGTGTGCTTGAGTGTTGTGTATGTATTGTAAAAACACTGAAAACTTAACTTCTTCCTTCAACGTGAAAAATCAGTTGGAGGTAGTCGACGTAAACAACAGCAAATGTGAGTGAATAAGTGAAAGACACAGCTAATATTTCAGTCGGTGCCCATTCTTTTCAAGTATTCTGATAATGGTTTTTCAAGTATTTTGATGATAGTTTTTTTTATTTAAGTATTCTGATAATAATGCAGTGTTCTATTTAACACTTGAGTGTGTGAGGTTGTATAATCTGTGTAATTCCGTAGGAATCACTCTGCTAAAATAGTTTGTAGGATATGGGTCATTCCACACCAAGGAGCTCACCAGGACCCTCTTGTCATGGATTTTCTTGAAAATATAATGTGAAAATACTATTGTTCAATTTATACAAATACATGCTGCAAATTATCCTTAGACTTTCTTTGATGCTCAGGAAAAATTTCAACCCAATCCAGTGAAAAAGCAAGTGGTTGACCTTAGAATACACAAACACAGAATCACATAAATGATGAAATTTAGCTCCAAGACCCCCTGACTTAAAAAAAAAAGTCATAACTAAAAACATACTATGAGTAGAATAATAGGATTTTACAACATTTAGAGAAAATCCATGACATGTACCAGGAAAATTCTGAATATTTGGTGAGTTGGCTTAGAATGGAATGGAAATTTTCACATTGCCTCAGCTTTTACTCATGCTTCATGTCCTCCTTGGTAAGTGCATTTCTTTCCTTTTCAGTTGTAGCAGCTGTGCACATGCAATATACAGTAACAATACTTGAATGCCCACAAAAATACCCTGTTGTTTCTGAATTCTTGGATGCCATTCTTCATCTCCACCCTGGGTTCGCCCAGTCCGGTAGGAGGACCTCTGTCGTAAATCAGCATTCTACCCAGCGACAGCATGGTGAGAGTAGTGGAAGCCAAGTAGTTTGAACTTCACTTCTCCAGCCGGGCGTCTGGAACAAGCCCAGCTACTGAGAGAGCTCTGAACAAGAGCGGTCTACTTCAAGTGGAAAGTATTTTAGCCTACAATCCCATCTGCTTTCACTTTGATCCCCATCTAAATAGATAGTGTCTACAGCGTGTGGACGATTATGTGTTTTACACTGCAATTCACTTCAAAAATATTGATGTTATGGAGATTTTCTCTCATCATCATAAGCAGTTCACTACGCAGGGTCTGCTTGGAGCTTGGACTAACATACTCAGCATCTCATAAAAGTTATGGCTCGTAATTGCAAAACTTTTTACTGCTCATAGGAAACTATTAAGTTTGAAACTTTAAACTGAGACAAGAATGTCATTGATATCCTCAAAAATTGCCTGCTTGTTCCTTTGAGTCCCCTACATAAAAACAGTCTTTAGTGTTGCCAGAAAAATAACCCACATGAGGACTGAAGTTAAATCGCACACATAATGCTGATACATATGGATAGT
This sequence comes from Istiophorus platypterus, assembly GCA_016859345.1. Classification (NCBI taxonomy): domain Eukaryota; kingdom Metazoa; phylum Chordata; class Actinopteri; order Istiophoriformes; family Istiophoridae; genus Istiophorus; species Istiophorus platypterus. The sequence continues at coordinate 6,449,927 of CM029116.1, forward strand.
ATTAAACATTAAAGACATAATAAGACGTGCAGTGGGGTCCACTGTACGTCTAGTGTGTGTCTAGACCTAACCAAGTAGTGTTTGCGCCTAAACATAACCAACCCGTGATTGTTCCACAACTTAAGCCGCATGTTTATTACTGTTACCACGACAATGAATTATGCTTCTGAGATGATACACATAAAAGTCTCTTTTAACTTACGTGAAGAAAGGAGTTATGGGGAACTGTATGGTCACAGAGTCACGCAGAGGAACCAATACGTAGATCTCCCAAATCTGAACAATGTGTTGTGCAGACCTGAGCACCAAGCAAGCTGATTGGTTGATCCAGCAATGGAGATGGAGACAAAATAATTGTTACACACATTACACAAATTGTCCATTAGATGACATATATGTGTACAAGAACACAGCAACAAAAAAGTCTCTGTACAACACTATTGCATGTTCGCCTATACATATGGCCCAATAAATATTTTCAGCCTTCAGCTATGTGGCAACATCCAATTTTATATTACCTTACTCAGTCAAATGAGAATTGATGCCAGTAGAGCTTTTCCTATATCCATTTAGTCATGACTGAATCTAGCCATGACCAGTGGTAGAAAGTGCACAACCTGCAAGCATGTGGGTCACCAAGCTTCCAAGACCAATTACTTGGCAGGAGAGCACTAATGAATTTTGCTGTGCCACTTTCTGGAGTGGCCCAACAGTTTTTTAGATAATCTCTACTCCGTAGCTTGACCCAGATCCTGTAACTGTACCTGAAACCCTGATCATATTTTGTCATAACCTAAAATGCACCCAAGCTGGTGTATGGTGTATCATCAGGCAACTTTTCACAATGTTGTACTTATTGTCATCACTGATAGTTGGTTTATTTACATTGTACTACTGAACCTGTCACATTATCGACCCTTGCAATATGTTTCCAACCAGCAACAGCCCAATCAACCTCAGGTTTAGAGATGAATTGTAGGATTTCATATTGTATAGTACATATGGGATGACTGCTAGCTAAATATATAAGGCTGGGTCAAGTTTGATTATTGTGATGTATATTTGGCAAGACTAGAAAGGAGTCTGTTGAATTGATACTATTCCACCCACGACCCAGATGCTGCAGGGTATAGATCAAAAGCATATGTAGATATATACAGTATATATATATATATATATATATATATATATATTGTGTATATAGAATGAAATAAAATTATTAGAATTTATAAAACAAATCATGCAAAATGAAATTATAAATATTGTAATATTACATTTATTAAACATTAAATAGGAATAAAGATTTGATGATGACCAAGTTGAAAAGATCACTAAATTCAAGCTGAGCTTTTACTATGCAAAATACTGTGGTCTGTATAGTCAGCTATTTGTGGGCATCATGTGATCATAGTTGAGCTCAAACTGAAAATTGAATATGAATATGGAATTCCATTTGAGAGCCTGGGGCATTTTTGGTTTGAATTTTGAACAACGGGTTAAAATACAGAGATTTATGGTGAACTGGATTTTTAAAAGGGCTCTTTCTACATAGCCAGCCTTAGCATTAACAGCTGTTTCTTCATGAGTATAGAAGAAACACTGCAAGTTCCGCATCAAACTTTATTCCCTTACTCACCAAGAGCTGTCTCCAGCAGTTAAAAAAGCTTCATCAGTATTAACTTATGGTTTGCTTCTTTGTCGATCACTTTTTTCTCTTCCGCTGAAGCTAACATGCTAGACATCTGGTCCCGGCTTGGCCTGGCTCCATCTTGTCGCTTTGCGGTAATGAGTCACTGTAGCGTCCAGGCTGCCCTCAGTCCAACATGAAAGGATGAAGAGGTAGCGCTGCTCAGAGGACGTCTTCCAACCGCTTGTCTTGTAAACACAACCATGGCGGAAGCTCTTAACAAGCGACTGTCACCACCTCCGGCACCCAGCATGAAACCTTGTTTGGCGGCAGAGAAAACCTACTTATAGTCCCTTTGAAAACTTGAATGTCACCCCTGGTAAAGGCCCAAATTGAAGCATAAAATTATGTGAAAAGGTAAATCAATCTAGGGGGGAACATGAGTACGTAGGCTTTGTCTGATCATGGATTTGGGGTTTGTAGAGTTAGAGATGAACCTCCTAAAGTTGTTAAAGGACCCGTTGATCCTCTCTTGGATTGTGTTGATGAGCAAATGGTGCTCAGATTTGCAAGTCTGGTTTAAAACTTCAAAGAGTATCCTTTAGTGTTCACAGAAAAGGAGGTGAGTCACGATTCTCCCCCTAGCCTGCAGGGGAAAAATAAAAAAAACAAAAACTTTCAAGGCTCATTCTTCTCTTACCAAGGTTTCGACTGTTTCCAAGGGTTAACAACTTCTTTTTTACACCAATGCCATCTACTGCCTTGTCAAAAACATTTAATTGAAACTGAAAAAAACCCCACATAGCTCGCCAAATGCTTCCAAGGAGCATCAAATCACACCCTAGAGACATTTTCTGTTTAGACTGACCACAGTTGTCCAACCCACATTGTCATTCACATTGAAAAGTTGTTTGGAAAAACATTTCCATAAATTTGGACAAAGTGCTGAATGGTGCATCGCTCAAGGATACCACAGGAAGAGGCAAGCTGCTAATGTTCTCTCTGTCCAAATGTAGCTTATATGTAATTTTTAGAGACATAATTCATGTTTTCATTTTTTTATTGGAATCTTTTTAACTGATTGCAGCTTAACTACACACATGATTAAACATTTTTATGCCATTCACCCACACCAGCAGTGTTAGAGCTACGATGTATGGTGCGGGCCTGCTCAGCAGGAGCTGTTTGGTGTTCAGAGCGTTGCTCAAGGACATAGAGAGTAACAAGGGATCAAACCACCAATCCTCTGATTAACGGATGACCTGATGCTACCCCAGGAAAACCCCTGAGGAATGAATTTAGATTATGGGATGGAGTGGGAAACCAGGAAAAAAAAAGTGCAATAATTTTTTTTTTTTTTTTCATTTGTGACATGATTTTTGTCCTTGCCAAAAGTGCTGTGTGGGTAAAATAAGCAAACAATATGCTTATTGAACTGGCAGTCCTGCACACAGGCAGCTCAGGATTTATGGGTACAAAGCAGCACTACAGGGAACTTTGACATATACAGAAAAAGAGGATATATCCATTGAGATCAGAACATGTATTACTTGTCTAACTGTTATCTCTTAATGCACCAAGTTGTTAAGCTTCCGTATAAAATATTAAACATAGTATTTTACTGCACATATTTTACCAGTAGCAGTGGCATTTTGAAATGTCTCATCTGCAGTAGATTCTCTTTAAATGTATCAGGGTTCAGATTCCTCATTTCAAACAGATTTACATATCACTTTGAACACAGCAAGACACCGGTCAGGATGTACTGTAACTCATAATATGTGTGGGAGCCTGGCAGAAGTTGGACTTTAGGAAGTTGTGCAGTGCAGATAGGGCCTGTAGTCGAGCCATTAGCCAACACGGGCACATCTGTGAAGCAGCTTTTACCCTAATGAGTGGCAGCAATAGGATCTGGTGTGTAGGGCTATGGAAAAAGGTATGAGATGGAGGGGACTCAGAGGTCTGAGCTGATGGTGACAGAGGGTGGAAGCTGATTCATTTTAAAACACACATCGCTCAGCCTCACATCTGCTTTATCACACCTTGCCTGTAACTGTGATTTAGAGGGCGGGATGCCTGAAGGTGCTGTTCCACTTACAGCATGCCAGTGGAATCACGTCCCATGTGATAGTGAAAAGACAGAATAACAGAGGTCAGATGTACTACTGAGCGGGACTATAAGTTTTGCCTCTTTGTGTAATACTAAATGTAGAAGTTTTCAGAGTAGATGCAATAAAACTATAGTTGATAGCTTCATTCATAATATGGTAATGGTCATGCTAGACAAAGATACAAAAGATATACTTTACCTTTTAGCCCTCATATCTTATAGCATTTATATTTTGCATAGTGCCGTTTTGAAGAATGGCAGTCAAAAAAGTTTTCAAATCCAAGTGTAATAGATTTGTTAATATTATTTCAGGCCAAAAGACAAAAATGTATATTATTTTTCTCTGCACATGCAATAGTTATGCTTTCTGCTAAGAAGGCAGAGCAGGAAGATTCAGGAGGTGCTGAACACATATCTCCCTGATGTAGTTATAAAGCCTCACAGTGGCAGACAAGAGATGGATGCTGTTAAATGCTGAATGCTCTAGATATTGTTGCATGCTCTAAATCTTTCATTTCTGTGACACAGCTATTGAATATAGTACACTTGAATTAGCAAACATGACTAGTGGTGCCCATACTAAAGTAGTAAAAGTGAATAGGTGGATGTGTTTAAGCTTTTACCAGAAGTTATACTGTCTCTGGAAAGCCTCTGCCGAGGTGCTGGAAGTGAGACTCCAGCCAATTGTCAAACCTATTCAAAAGAACAATTTGGATTCCTTCTTGGTTAAAGCATGGTTTGCTTTTTATCCACTTGGCTCAATGAGGCATGGTCAGTCTGCTAACCCCACTGACATTTGTTTTTTGATTTCAGACAAAGCTTACAACCCCTTTTCTGGCAGGTATCTTGTATGAAGAACTGCAACATGAGCCATTTGGTTCCTCTGCATTTAGAGTCAGAGCGTTTATGGTTCTCTGGCAAGGTATCGACACTCACATTAAATCTATAAGATTCTTATCTCTCGGTTTTGAGATGACACATTCCTCTTGACATTAGAAACTAGCTGATAAAGATATCACATTTGGGGGAAGGTTGAGTAACTGAGGTAGGTGGAGGAAATCATCCATCTAAAATGAACAGGTTTAAAAGAGGCTATCCTGTAGCTGACCAGTCAAGTGACTCTCCGCTGTGCCTTGGAGTGATTCAAAGAACAGCTATCGAATGTTTTCATTGACATACTTATTGGAACACTTTGGATTGTAACACTGGCCTCATTATTTTTATATTGGACTTAATACAAAGCTATTATTCTATTTTTTTCTGTTTTCTATTATCATTACAACTTGCCATCAATGGATTCTAATTGCCTTTTCAGAACCATGGATCATATTGCCTTCCCAGTTTTCTAAGAAGAAATCTCATTTGAATTGCCTCCTCTGAGGTTGTTTCTTCCATGCGAGCAAAATTTAAAATTCTTTATATATCCTGGGTTGTACAAATTAACCTGACAGGATATGCTGGTCAAAGGGAAGCTATACCACAAAGCTCTTAGCTTTAGAAAAAGTAGTCATCTGAAGAGGCCTCCCTGCTGAAGATGTATGGTGGCTTATTTGAAGTGCACCTGAGGATGTCCAAGCAAATGCTGGAAAGAATACATCTCCCAGCTGGTCAGAAAGCACCTTGGGATCCCCCCAGGAGGAAAAAGAGGAAGCTCCTGGAGGATAGGGCTGCTTTGTCTATCCTGTTGCAATTAGAACTCTGACCTGGATATACAGTAGTTGGAGAAAAAAAGAAAAAAAGGTTGTCGGGAAGCTTCATGGGGGCATCGGTCATGTTTTATTGTTTTGCTCTCAATGATCATATAATTTGTATTAATAACATGTAATCTAGGTTTCAGACATTATTGTATTTTCCAAGAAACACCATATTCAAATTACGGTAATGGTATCTGTCCAAACAAAAAGTTCTCAGAACTACCCTCTAGCCAATAAAAATGTGGCTGCATGTCCACAAATCACCCTGCTTTGTGCAGATTTCCAACACTGTGTTTTTCTTTTTTTGTGCAGGACTTTTATGGCTCCAAGATACCCATGCTTTTTCTTGTACGATCGTCACTGCTTTCCACATTTGGATAAGCAGCATGATTACTTAGCGAGCACTTTATATAGCCGCCTGAACAAAGTAGTAAACAAAAGTAAGTAAACAGTATAAAGCAAACTAAACACGCCCTTTCGTGCATATCCCGACCACATTGTCTGTGCGCCAACCAAAGGTAGCCTTCATGAAAACAAAATTAACAACTGCTTTAACACTTCAGTGAAAATGCCAACAAGCCCTTGTGGGATTTACGATTCTTAAATTGCCCCCTCAGTTTATTTTCAGCCTCTGAATGGCTGTGCCTCTGATTATGCAGGTGAGTTTAATTGGAAACATCAGAGCAACAGCAAAGCCTGTATTTTATGAGGGTCATTGCTCTCACGCCATTTACCCAAGGTCATTGTGCTTTTTGACACAGAGGCAGTTCGTGTAGAAGAGAAAATCTGGCTCGAAAATAAAAACAACTTGTGCCTTAGAAATGTGTTAGATGTCCCCCCAGCTAGATAATTTCTCTGAAGTTTGTTTTTGTTTTTCTTTTCATGTGTTAAGATATTGCTTCCCCCAGTTGTTTGGGACTCAGATTAAGTAATAGAAATACTCTTGACAGCTCTATGTTTACCCTTAAATGAAAGCCTTCAAAATTTAGAGGATGGCCGAAAAATTGAATGAAGAGTCTTCGTGTCAGCAGTGATTTATTTGAGAACACATTTTTCAGTCCAAATAATGTTTCTTGTCATTAGGAATTTGATGTACCCATCTAAATTATGGATAATTTCACACAGAACCAAATCTCTACCTAGTTGTACCCTTTTTAAAGCAAAAAATTATAAAAAATAATCAAAGATATGTATCATTCTTGCTTATGTGTTGTCTTTTCAGACATTTTACATGATATTCACAGCAAGGATCCATTATGATGATGAATTACTTTTTCTCTGAGAGAGCATTGATTGAACCACCAACTGGAAAAAGGTCGACAGACTGTTTGAAATGGCACTTAAAAGACACTATAAAAATGACTTCCATATGCTCTATCATGTAATAAATTGAGCCCTTTTTGTAATTCTTATGGAGCATGGCTTTGCCATGTTTTTCTGGAATCCCCCAGTCTCACCCTAGTCCTCTTGTTTGCTGCTGCAGAGTGCGGCGGGATTGAGTGAGGATGAATTTGCCTTCTAACATCTGGAACCATGCTTAATGATCATTAAAAAACAAGATGAACTATTCTCTAAATTGGCGGGGAAAAGGGTGCGCTGCGGTGTAGGTCTCACGCTCCCCTCACATTCATATGCTGGCTTTGTGACATTCATCACAGTCTCAGAGGAGACCCTGCCTAAGACCTTTAAAAATTTAATTTGGCCTTGTTCTAAATTTATAGGCAACATTAAATTTACATTCTCCCGCGTGAGAATTTTGTGTCTAAAAATTTCTAACCAAGGGTGAAAGTGGAGAGAGGGTTTGACAACTAAAATAACCCCTCCGCCACTCACCCCCATTAAAATGTAAAACTGTTAAGAAGCTACATCTGCGATGTTTATCACATTAACTTGCTGAAACGTGAGAGAGTTTGTGATTAAACTCTGCTTTAATAAGCCTTAAGTGGGCTACCTAATTACAGCTTGCAATCCTGTGCAATGCCAGTGACTGACTGCTGCACACAATTTCCTTTACCTCCACTCCAAAACACAAAAACAACTGGTTTAAAATTCAAGCCTCAGCAACAGCAGGCTTGTTTGCGGCCCGTGAATAATGTGGAGGTCAAAGGTACCGGAGCTAAAGGATGTTGAGTCAGTCACTCTCTTCAGACGGTAAGTCAAAACATACCCTTTCAATTATTCACCCACCAATCTGGGGCTAAGTTAGCTGGCCAACCACTGAAATATTCAGCCTTGGGATGATGCTAAAAGCAACAGACTCATTACCACTGCACTTCTGTGATTTCAGTTCCTGCCCTCTGTAAGAAATATGTAAATAGACTGTGGTCCCTGATTGACAAATGACTGACCTTTTTGTGTATTATGACACAAAACATAATACTGTATTGTGTCAGGCTGTTGACAGTATCAACTGAAGCCTTGATTATTTTCTCCGTAAGCAAAGGGCTAAGACAGTTTCTGAAACCAGGCTAATTTGGAATCACTTTTTTTTTTTTGCCAGGTAACAAGAGATTTACCAAGCGGTCTGGTGTTCTTAAAGGTATTAAAACATACTTGCAAACTGGAAATGTAGAGATGATAGGCCTTGTTACATTAACTTGCGCTCAGCAGAAAACAGATGGCCAAAATAGAAGGGGTCCATGATACACAAAAAACAGAAAAGCTGTCCGAAAAGCATGTTCCATTAACTTCTAGATTCTATTTCAGTGCTTCTACATACTTCTAGATATCTTGTGAATTGGATGACTGAGAATGTTCGAAGACATGCAAAAGATATCTTTTGAATATGATGCACCAAAGGCTAACTTGTGCGACATAAAACTATGGATTTTGGCAGAGTGATCAAAAACAGAACATATATCAGGCGAGTCAAATAGCCTTTGACATGCTGATCTTTTGATTAAGGGGGAAAAAAAAAAAACATGAACATGAACATGTTTTTTTGAACATCCCGGCTTCACCATTTGCCATTTTGTCGTCTTTGATCTTGGGGATGCAGTAGTCCAATTCAGTCACGTGCAGACGTCTGAAAAAGAAGAAGGAGAACAATGATGAAAAAGGAGCGAGAAGGGGGTTAAAAGATTTTCTCCGACGTGAGATTTTAGACGTTTGGAAAATATGACACTTGCGGGAAATCGGCACGCCGAGTAAAAGTTAACCGTTTTATCACAGGAATCCTCCGCTCGGAGCCGCAGTAATTACGCACAAGGCTTCCACATTTGGAGACCATGTGCACTCCCCTAGCATCCCTGATTGAAACAAATGAGGCAAATAATTGGAAGTGTGGTCAGTTTACTGGGGTGAGGTCTAACTTGAGGCCTTTCACATCAGAAAACAAACGACTGTATTTATACAGTTTGATTTCAGGAGATATCGCAATCAATGTAACGGGCAGGACGCGGCGGCCTCCCCTCTAATGATTAATACCCATAAGTTTGCCTTAATGGGGTTATTGACTGAGAGTTACTGTGTGTGACATTTTTCTGCCCCCCCCCCAAGTGAATAGGCAGTTAGCGACATCTTAAGGAGGAGGACGGTACTGCAGCATCCTACAGCGCAACGTCAGCACTGCGCTTACGTGGAAGATGGAGCCGGGAGGAGGCTCGACGACGATGCTACGTTAAAGGTATCGCCCTTCAAAATAAAAGCGTCCGTTCGCGGTATACGCTCCCAGCGACCTCGTTATCAAACACCGTTCACTAAACAACGTCGTTCGGGTATTTTAAGTCGAGCCCTTCGCTTTTGAAGCCCAACCGTGTGTTTAACATTAGGGTAAAAACCCGCAAAGCTTTTATTTCGAAGCGATACTACTAAAGCTGTTAGCCTGCTGGATGCAGGGATTTTCTGGCTGAATTAAATGGAAGCAGGCAGATAACGTAAACGTTGCAGGGCAGATAATCATGGACGTAAGCATTCACTGATGACTAAAGATAGTGGTGCCTTTTCCGTTTAAAATTATCTGACAATACACGGAATACAACAATACAACAGAAACGGCTTGTTTCTCCTTCGGGGCGGCTGGACTGGACTTGGCTCCAATATCAGGTCGCTACAGTGGTGAGGAAGCTAGCTGTCAAGTAGCAGCCACATCAGCACCGCTGATATTAGCCGGCCACGATAGCATCAATGTAAGCAAGTCGTTGTCGTCGCCGTGTCGACACGGCTCACAGAGCTGTAATGTTATCAATGCCTTGAACGGCAAACAATGGTCCGATCTTTACGTGTCGGTGTGTGGTGCTGTCTTGCAGAGATTTCGTTATGGCAGACAGTATCATGAGCAAGGCTGCTACCATGGAGATCCCCATTAACAGCAATGGAGACACAGGGACTCTGGCAGAGGATGACAGCCTGGAGCAGGTTAGTCAGTCACGTTTTGTCCCGCCTCACTGACAATATGTGTATTAACAGTCTGTGTTGGCATTTTTGGCAAAGGTTTGTGGTTCTCCATTCCCCTTTTTTTTTTTTCTTTCAAAAAGACAGCACGGTCTAGGACTAAGGCTGGTTTAGGCCAACTGTTACCTAACCGTGCACAGGCCTGCAGCTATGCACAGTGGCAATACACCAGCATCACCATAATTCATAAATACTTGCAGACAAGACTAATGTGCTACGAAGAGGGAGAATGAGTAGTTATGACATTAAAAATTGAGATTCGATGCTCTTGTCATATGCCCTTTTGCATGACAAGCAGTCAACAAAATTCATAAATGTAGTGCGTAATTTTATGCCTCGTTCAAGTACAGTGGTTCCACATGAATAATATGTCTGCCTGTGCGAAGAAAGTAATAATGAGGGCCACCATAGTAATTGGTAAAATAAAACGTGAACAATGTCTTGGTGTGGTCGTTTCGTGTAAGTTGACTTGGATCACTCAGTCGCAGATTATAAAATACGACGATAAACTTCACTGTTTCTTTACATTTGAACAAAATAATAATTCTTTATACTACCCTGATGTCATATAATGTTAGAATATTAGCTGATTGGACACCTAATCTGCATCATAACTACAGTTTTGGATTAAAGATCCTTTATGTTTAGAAAAAGTTACAGTCTTCTGGACACAGAAGAGGTTTTTGTCTTTTCTTAACATTATTTTGGGTGCACTTTACTTCCCGTGTATATAATATAACCATATTAAATTATATTTATTTCTAATATTTTGTTGCATATCCATTAGGATTTACAGCAGGTGATGGTGTCTGGACCCAACCTGAATGAAACCAGCATTGTCTCAGGAGGTTACGGAGGACCTGCGGGGGGCATTATTCCAACCAGCACCATCAAAGGTACTGCTAGCAAACCTGCTTGCCTCCCTCTACAGGTTTCACGTTGTTGTTTTATTCTGAACAGTAGAGACACAGTTTGCTCTGCAAAGATATTGTCAGTTTAAAGGTGCATAAAGTAAGAGCTGCTGTACCGTACTTTAAAATTATGCTCATCCCTCCACATCAGTTTAATAGGGCGGTCGATCAGTACAAATGACCCCGCAACTATTTTGCCAGGTGCTGACATTTCTGGCTTCAAACAGCTCACTGTTCATTCCACTTTCTGTTTTGAAAACTCCCCCCTACCCCTACCCCTAGTCTGTCTGTTGTCAATTGCAGGCTCCCATGAGCTGTGCCAGGGATCTATCAATGTTGTTGCAATCACTTACAGAGGTCCATACTTAATGCCCCTTTAAGAAACCATACTGAGAGCTTTTCTTCCATGTATTTTAATAAGTCACTAGAGAGCTGGTGACCTCTAGGCTCCTGGTTCATGTTACAAACATCCATATCCCACAGGGCCTGCAATTCGCTTCAACCCTGAGTATCTGGACAGAAGAAGAGCCCCTGCACCAGGACCAGGTGGCTGTGTATTCTAACGACCTCTTTTTGTTTTCTAAGTTAACGTTTATATATCGGTCTTTTTTTATAAAATGTGATGTTGCTTGACCAAGGGAATTTGTGCAACCTTGCCTGTACCTCTTCAACTCACAGCTCTAGCAAACAAATATTTTTTTCAGCTGTCAAAGTTAGGGATGCACTAACCTGATTGTACAGGGCTGTCACTTGAAATGTATTGATGCCTATTAAGGGTGTTGTCTTTTGTGCTCTAAAATGCACTTTGGATGACTGTTTTGTCATTGCATGGTACTTACCTTTCATTCCATGAAGTCCATGTGAAGTCCATTTTCATCTTTTTTTTCCCATAAATCCCCTTATTCTGCATGAGAAACTTGCACGGCAGATTATTTCAACACCCCTTTAACTCCTACTTATAATGTATCCTTCACCACGGAGCCTAACATTTTCCTTTCAGTTTACACACTCTGCTGTTCAGCCGCATTTCTCACTGCCAAGCTCCTATGACACACATTCCACCACCATGCCTTCTTCTCATCCTCACTCTTTATCATCCCCATGCTCATTTCAGACATTCGCATGAAATCCAGGGGTGTTAACTTGCCCAAAAGCCAGTCAGCAGCCAGTCGTCTTGCCCAACACACAGACCTGCATCCAGGTATCTCCAGGCTCATCATCATGCCCACACTGTCCTCTACTCATTGTCATTACCCACGAACTTTCTTAAATCTCTGCCTTGAAAACTTTGATAGAATAACATGGATTAGAGTTTACAATGTTCTTTTTTCCTTCCTTTTTAGGGTCATCAAACCACGGCACTAGTAACTCAACTGAAGAAGTTACTCGTGGCGTGGCAGTGGAGAAATTGGACAGTGTCAAGAAATGGGGCATAAACACATACAAGGTAATTTCTGTTGTTTGTAAATATTTTGTTTTCAAACTGAAATGGTGATCTTGACTAGTTCTTCTGTTTTTCTGTCAGAAAATCAGCTGTAAACACATGCAATTTTCAGTGGAAGTGACTAACATGTCTTGTCCTAACCTAACTCCATCACATTCCTTGTACCCTGGGTTTAATTTAATTTCTATCCATATCCACTATTCAGTGTACCAAACAGATGTTTTCAGAGCGGTTTGGCCGAGGTTCACGAACAGTAGACCTGGAACTGGAGGCTCAGATTGACGTGTTAAGAGAGACCAAGAGCAAGTATGAAAACATCCTAAGACTGGCCACTGCCCTCATCAGTCATTTTCAGAGCATGGTGCAGACGCAACAGGCTTTAGGAGACACCTTCACTGACCTCAGCCAGAAGTCTCCAGAGTTGCAGGTACAGTAGTGCCAAAGCTCTGTGTGAAACGAGATGAAAACATGGTCAGTATGTAAAATGTATGTGTTCCTCTGCAGGATGAATTTGGATATAATGCAGAAACACAGAAGCTGTTGTGTAAGAATGGTGAGGCGCTACTCGGTGCTATCAACTTCTTTGTGTCCAGTATCAACACCCTGGTCAACAAAACAATGGAGGATACTTTGATGACCATTAAGCAGTATGAAAATGCAAGGTAACAAAGCCTGATGCCCTGTTTTAGGGTTTAGGAAAATAATCTGAATTCCTTTAGCATGATTGCCTGGAAGATAAAAGCCTGTGACAGCCTCTACTGTGTTTTTGCGCAGACTTGAGTTTGATGCCTATCGCTCTGACCTGGAGGAGCTGAGTTTGGGCCCCAGGGATGCAGCAGCCATGGTCCGCATTGAGATAGCTCAGCATGAGTACCAGATCCACAGAGACAAATATGAAAGACTGCGTAGTGATGTCACCATCAAGCTCAAATTCCTGGAGGAAAACAAGGTTTGTAGTTTACATTCTATTTTCTTTGAAATTTCTTTGAAATTTTCCTTCAGCTGATCTCCAGTGGTCAAACTTCACACTTTGCTGACACACTCTGACAACAGACTCTGTTGGGTCTAGTTACAGGTGCAACAGTGCACACATATGACCACAGCAACCATGGCTGTCTGAGACACTGGTGCTTGTTGTGAAACAAGCTCGAGACATCAACTACAGAGGGCTGTAAAACACTACTTTTCTGTCTGGTGTTGCTCCATAAAAAACAACCACTCAAAGTTTCTTTTGGATGGCTCTCTGAATGTGGAAAAAAAATCAACTCAAAGTTGGGAAATCACATTTGGAATAGATGGATGCTTTACAAACCATCATTGCTTTTTCACACCACATTGATTTTTTTTGCCTAGTTTACACTTTTAAGTAAGTCCAATGTTAACTTTTGACCATTTAGAGCTGCGTGCCTGATTTTCCTTTTGAAGGCAGAAAATGCAACTTCTTCTTTGGCGAATTAGATCAGGTGAAACTAAAGGAAGCAGGCAGACTTTTTTCATGCACATACACAAGCATGTTCATGCATGTTAACACAGACCTATGACCCATTCTATTAAAAATATGAAACATGATTGTTATATTTTTGCATGTTTGCAAAATTAATGAAATATAAGAACAATAAAAAAACACCACCACTCATTTCAGTATCTAAGACTTTTCATGCTGGAAATATCTTAAAAAGCCTGCTCTACACTTTAACCTTAGAGGAATCTGCAAGTTGTTTTTAGGTTTATTCCCTAGGAAGTAATCTGAGCAGCTACTAAATGTCATCTTAACAGATGTACATGGGCTGTGCTTTCCTGTAAACACTTTAAACTGTGTTTGTAATGGCAGACTTGTTCCTTTTCTTTCTTTTTTTTTTTCTCCAGGTCAAGGTGATGCACAAGCAGCTGCTTCTCTTCCATAATGCTATCTCAGCTTATTTTGCTGGCAACCAGCAGCAGTTGGAACAAACTCTAATACAGTTCAACGTTAAGTTAAAGCCCCCTGGATCAGACAAGCCCTCCTGGCTGGAGGAGCAGTAAAGGTCTCTCAGGGTTTCGCTGTCTCGAGATGTACAGTGACAAGCTGGTAAGGGAAGAACATGTTGCTATGGTTAGGTCGACAAGAGTCAGATGTTTAAAGGAGTAGGTAGTAGGATCAGTAGCAGCCAGTGATAAAGAAAAACAGGTGATCAGTTTTTAATGTTTTTCAGTATCACTTATTTTACATAGATGGAACAATGATTTCAGTTGAATTCAGAATTTTAACTTTAATTTTTTTTTGTTAAGTCACAAAATGAACTTTTGTTACTTTGTTATTCTTTAAGTAGTACAATCATTTAAATGTATATCACTTCTTATTTATGTACACTGTAGTCTATTATTGTGGATATACCCCTGGCAGTTTTGCACGTTTTTTTTTTTTTTTTTTTTAATGTTGTCTAAAAACATTATCTTTAATATCTCAGAGTCTATCACATGGGAGGAATTCCACAAATCACATTAGCAAGTTAGCGGAATAATGTCAAAACTGACAAGAAGTATCCTCTGAAATTGTATTTATTTTCAAGAGTATGCATGACCGAATCATATTGTTCAAGTTTAGTTTAACAGGTTCAACTCAGAGTAATCAGGATATAGCAAAGTTATCCCACTATGTTTCTAATATCGCTTTGTGGAATACCTGCCTGGATGGTCAGTTTACAGTTTACATGCCTAGAAGGGAAAATATATATAGTGTATTGATTTTCTCGAACCTAATATACAGTCTGTAATTAATTGGACCTCCTAGATTTTTGGTACCTTCAGATATGTCCTATTGAATCCTGCACAGTTACAAGTACCTATTCTTTTTTACTCCAGTGTTTACACACGGAAAAAAAGCCTCAAAAACAAGATGTAAGACTTATCAGTAATTCAGCATCGATCCATATAGTGGATGCTACGATGATAATTACAGACATCTCAGTTATCATAGAGGAATGCAAATCAAACTGTGACGCACAGCCTGTGTATGATTATGTTTTGTGTTCGAGACTCATTTTTTAAAGTCTCAAGTTTTAAAACACATGCGGTCAATGGGAATTACCGACGGCTCATGCGCTCAAGGTTAAAATCTTCAGTGTCTCCTCAAGGACAGAATGTACGAATACATATTTCTTATTTTATGTTATTTATTTACCAATCAGTTTGTAACATAATGTATGTTACATGAACTTCTTTTACATTCTAGTCAGCTGATTGTCTTGTTCTGCATTTCGAATAAAGTCTGCTGGATGTTTTCTTTCACTTAGATGTACTGTTGACACAATTCTGTCTGTTTGATATGGGAAGCTTTCACAGAGTATGTACAGAAAAACCCACAGAGTATGTAATATGTATGTATATGACAATACAGTCTGATATATCTCTAACATGCTTTTCATGATTTATTTCATTACCAGATATCATACTTTTGATCATTTCCTTTTAAAATATCTAGTTCCTGATTCCAAGGCTCGTAAGCACATTGATCACTAGTTCAATTTTCTTTTTCCAATTCTTTTGCCGCTGTTGGAAACATGAAACGCTCAGTCTTTTTTTGCATGAGATAATTACCGGAGCTCACATAATTACTCTCCCCGGTAATAGAGGACATGAGCTTAAATCATACAATAAAAACGCTGAGTGAAATTAAGTTTGAAAGGCAATCGAGGGAAAAGACCATGTCAATTACAGCTGCGTTTACACATATAATTTAGGACATTTACTTATGGGAGTGATTGTGCTTTTTTTTTTTTAAACTCTCTAAATTTCTTCTGTTATTCCACCAGTTTCTTACAATCTACTGAAGTGAATGAACCCTCTAAGAATATCAGGAAGAAAACATTACATACTTGGTTTTAGCTGTTGCCCATGTGGCTGGACCTTGTGTTAAAAGACTTCTCAGTCAATTTGTCAACTGGAAAAATGGGATGTGATGGGTTGGACAAATATCCTTTACATCCTTTGACCTGTGTGCATTTATGTTTTTGTTTTTTTTTTTTTTAACTGCGGTGCGTGTCTTATTTCCTTTACTGACTTACCCTTAGGCGTTTATATGTATGGCATCATTCATCTTGTATATGACAACAGCATTGTGAATGGGAAGGACAAGTGAATGGGAATACAGGATACGCGTGAAAAAACACAGATGTTCTAGATCACAAGTTTGAGTATCTCTTCACACTCCTAATACTGTGGGTCTACTGACGCTGATTTAGCTTGTGAGAAACTGACTTGAGGGATGTTGAATAACAAGACTAGTCTGGCCTCATGCTATTTTAGATTAGATTAGATTTGATCAAACTTCATTGACATTGTGCAGAGTACAGGCACAAAGCCAATGAAACGCAGTCAGCATCAAACCATAGGTGCAAAAGAATGGCATTATATACGGAAAATGCAGATATAGGTGCTACCGTACAAGTGGTGCTATATCTTACAGTATTTACAGTGGAGAGCAATATATACACGGATTTATATATGTACAATAAATTAAATGGGTTATTTATAGAGATGAAGGGGACAGAGTCTGAAATGGTAGTGTGTTTATATAATAGTTGTATAAAAAGTATGGAAGAAAAAACACAGTTGTATGTATAATACAAAATAATGGTATTTTTCACAGGGAAACCAACGATTTAAACAAGCAGAATATTTTCTTTGCGTATGTGTGTGCAGCTCATAAAAACGTACCAACATTGCAATGCAACAACAGTAAAATCAAAAAGCTTATTATGACCCAACTGCAACTGGATACAATAGAGTAAAACTGAATTGATCCTGTAAGCCTATCTATTAATCCGTATAAACATTCCTGCTTATCTATAAATGACACAAAGCTCAGAGGTCAAGAATTTATTCCTCCTTTTTTCACCCGTATTTACCTCCCGCCTCTTCCTTGTTTTGTTTTTTGTTGTACTGCAGAAGAGGAGCAGGAAGTCTATTTGAATATAGTTTCTGTAGTTGTAACCTCAGTACCTGACAGTGAGCGGAGAACCAAGCAATTTGCATACAAATGCGCTTAGGTCATTACATCCATCACTGCTGTGGCTTATCATTTTTGGGACAGAGTTGAAGTGCTTCCCATTAATTGACAACCCTGCAATCGGCCAGAGGCCAGTCTGACCTCTGGGCCACATTCAAACAAACACCATTGTGTCGGCTGGCCAAAGGGTTCAATTTTTAACCAGACTATACGGTTCCTTTAAAAATACTCATCTATCTTTATTTGACGAAATGAAAAGCAAGGGCAACCCAGCTGCAAAAAAAAAAAAAAAAGGACTCAAGTCTTAGAGGTATAGTGAACTGGTTGACGTGGTCCCGTGTTCAAAAGCAGCTTCGAGAAATCTGTTTTCTTTCCTTATCAGTAATCACGTGGCAGGAGTCTAAAAATCAAGCGACCACATTTACAGCTTCAGGACACCGGGGGCCTCGGACTCGGGAGGCCAGGTAGAGCCGTGTGCGCTCCGAAGCCCCAGGGTTCCTCCCTGCCAGGAAGGTGTGGGCCGCCATGGACATATATGAGCTACCTGGGCGTGTCGATGGCGCGCAGGTACTTTCGACACTCGACCTCGTCGGCACCGTGGAGATTCCAACAATTGGGAAGGAGACGCGGAGAAGGAAACAGGGCAGGACGTTGCGGTGAATCACGCAGGTAAGTTATTGTGTTTACTTCCTGTTCTTCCTTCCCGAACAAATGGGTTTTGGCCGTTTATGGACTTAAGTGGATTCCGGATAAAGACTATTTAAAAAACAAACAAAAACATGCCATTTTAAGATTACACCTCTGTAATTTAGCTATATATTATTTATTATCATAACTCAGATAAGCCAGTGGAGCAACTGACTCTGTAACTTGATATATCCAGCTCAGTACTGATTTCTTCATAGTATCTGCTAAGGTGACACAAAAACAACATAACTTATTATCATGATAGTGTACATGGGAATGTGAGTAACTTTGCCCCCGTCCTGTTCTGTTACTTTCAGTCTCAATGTACCGTCCCAACTGAGGACAATCATTCAAAACAGCTTATATTTCACTGCAGATTCTTTTGTATGCTTTAATTCGTGCCTGAATGTGTGACTGAGACCATGACTGCACCCCAAACCTTCTGAGCGCTCTTGAGCAAAAGATGCAACCAGGGTGTCCCCCAGCCCCGGCACCTCCACCTCCGCCTCCTCTGCCACCGCCGCCACCGCCGGGACCTCCACCTCCGCCTCCTCCACCCCCTGGCCTTCCTCCATCCCTACATGGCCCGGGCCTCATTGCGAAGGGGGAGCGCCGGCGCTCCAGGATGCGCAATTTCAACTGGGAGACCCTTCCAAAACACAGTGTGATAGGAAAACACAACATCTGGACATCAGATAAGACTGATGGGGAATATGAGCTGGACACCGATCACATGGAGGAGCTGTTCAGCCACAAGCAGGGCCAGCAACAACTCAAGGCCCTGAGCCGCCATAGTCTGAGGCATCTGCCAACTGCTGCCTCAGGAGGGGAAGTGGTGAGTACAGCCAACTGGAGGATGGAGGTGTCACTCTTTGCCGAATGGATGATACTTTAACCCCAGGGGTCTTTAGCAATAGATTGAAATGCTTGGTATGTTTTGTTGTGTAAAACTGAGACATGGAGTTGGATTGATTTTTTTTTTTTTTTCTTTTCTGCCATGAAGTTAAGATAAACAGGAAACATTCTTACAACGTTTCGCTCAAGCTTAAACCTGAAACCGCCACCCTCTAATGGATGTGTTATACTTTCTAATGGATCCATTTATTCGTACATTGTATTTCCAGAATGGTAACAATAAATATAATGCAATGTTTTTCTCAGGAGGATCATTTTTTGATTTAAAACCCCTCAGCGCAAGGGTGGAGTATCACTATACTTCATATCTGTTTGCTGAAGGACGGTATAATTGTGTCCTCATACAGCACTTTTCTGTATACTAGCCTACTTGTGCTCTATTCAAGGGGCTATACATACCAAGTCATTAGTCGAGGGTTTTAGGGTTTGGTTTTTTTCATATTTATTTTTGAGATATTGCCATTTCTTTTGTAGATCAATTGAGGTCAAATGTTTGTCTAACTAAAGTAAGTTAAGGTCTGTTACTAAACTTTTACTTTGACCTATGTCCCTTTTAAAAAAAATAGACACTGAGAAAATGTATAACTGATGCAAAATGGTATCTTTGTGCCGATGGTTCAATACAATCAACCCTAAGAATTCTTAACCTTTGGAGTCAGCTGTCTGTTTGGAAAGCTGAGGTATCTGTGATACGAAAGACGCTGCTTGAGCCAGTAGTGAAATCATCCTAGCAACTGACAAGCTGATCATATCCAGGTCTGTGTCTGTTTCCATTCCCAGGTTTCCATCCTCAGCTCCAAGAGGAGCATGAACATTGGAATTTTCCTAAAGCAGTTCAAGCGGTGAGTCAGATGTATTCTCTTTTAAGGTGTGATCGGTTAAACACAATTATCCCTTCGTGTCTCGGAGTAAAACAACCTAGGATGAGGCACACAGATAAGTCTGCAACATGTCTGGCTCACATTCACCGACCTTTCAGAGCCAGCATGTCCTGGCACGTCTGGTACACACTGTTCGACAGCTCCAACAGGTTCCCTCCCATAGTGACCTGCAGATAAATTATTGAGAGGCACTGTAAATGTATTGCCGTAGGCCTTTTAGTGCAAGCCATAAATCTAAAAAGGAAACTAAAAAAATATTCTGCCATCCTTAATGGCGACCAGACAGAACATAGGGGTCTACACATTAACTACCTAGTGCTTTTATCTACTGTGTTTTCCTCCAAAAATCTACTCCTCTCTGTTTAAAACAGAGTTAAAAGATGTTCCGTCAGTCCCGTGTCATATACATCACGTTTTTCCTGAGGAGTTACACCAAAAGGGTCTGAAGTGTTGCAATTTTGCAAAGGTTCTTAAGCAGGTGGAGGCTTGTTGGTGTCAGCAGCCCAAGTCTTCAAGAGGTGCAAACGTGTGGTATTAACATGACGCACATTGTCCCTACCCTAAAGGAAAACATCCAGATGAATGTTGACTAGAGAACCGAACCCTGTCTGTCTCTACGCCTCCCTCTGCAGGCCTGTAGCGGACATGATTGAAGAAATTAAATCAGGAAGCAGTCTTGGTTTTGGTTCTGGAAAACTGAGGGAGCTCTGTAAGCTGCTGCCAGATGAAGGGGAGGTACCGGTGTCAGATGCTCATTTATTACTAATGAGTTTTGTAAAAATCTTACTACCTTTTTGCTTATAGTTTTACCCCTTAAAACACAATCTGGTTTTAAGATTTGTGTTGTTTTTTTTTTTTTTTTTTTGCCTGCAGGTGAGGCAGCTGGTCAGTTTTAACGGTGACCACTCCAATCTCCCTGAAGCAGATCTGTTTATGCTGATGCTGGTCCAGATTCCCAGGTGAGTTACCTTTAATGTAATTCCAAGTTGCATGTGTTAAACATGACTGGGGTGTTTATCAGTGATGAAAACTTTGTGTCTGTTAGTTATGAAGAGCGTCTCAGCGGCTTGGTGCTCAAAGAGGAATTTTTCCCCCTTGCGGATGAAATGAAACAATTCATTGGCACTTTGACAGCTGCTGGAAAGGGTATTATGTGTTTTCCCTGGTCCTAAAAAGACTTATAACAGATTTATTTGAGCAAAAATAGAGTTTAGACTTAGATTTTACCATATGTGTTTTCTTTTAGAGCTGCTGGAGTCTGATCATCTCCATTCTGTTATCCGCCTGGTACTGAAGACTGGAAATTACATGAATGCTGTGAGTGCATAATATGTGACAGTTGAGGCTGTGGGTGACTTCCTTTTGTGCTTGTGCATCTCTGAGTCTGATTTTATTTAATCTGATCACAGGGTGGCTACGCAGGCAGCGCAATTGGCTTCCGAATGGCTTCTCTGCTGAAGTTAGCGGACACCAAGGCAAACAAACCTGGAATGAATCTTATGCATTATGTTGTGATGGCAAGTGGCTTTTATTAATTATGATCTAATGGGAATCTAGAGTCTGTTTTTATGTATCATGAGATATGTTTGTGATATGGGATTTTTTTTTTTTATACACACTTTCATATTCGTCACAGCAAGCTCAGAAGGCAGATATGACCCTTCTCAAATTTCCAGAACAACTCAGACACATTGAAGCTGCAGCAAGGTAAACAGTCTTTTTAAAGGCATCATCATATTTTAACCTTTTTATTATTTACTGTACTATCACTATAATAATTAAACTGTTTTTTTCATTCTCTTAGAATAAATAAAGGCGACATTGAAGCAGAGTTTGGAACACAAACAAAGAAAGTACAAAATGCCAAGGCGGACAGTCTGAAGCAGGAAGACCTAAAGGTCCAGATGGAGGATTTTCTCAAGGTGTGGAAACCTTCCTGTTGGGGAATCCAGCCCAGTTTGTTTGAATTTTTATGCTAATTTAATGTTCTAATATTTTTATTCTGGCTTCATCCAGGAGGCTGAGCTCTGCTTGGCGGAAATTGAGACTGAGCTTCAGGAATTGCAGTCAGTGACTGACTCTGTGGCAGAGTATTTCTGCGAAGACCCAAGCAAATTCAAACTGGAGGAATGTTGCTCCGTCTTCAACTCCTTTTGTGAAAAGTTTATGCGTGCCATGCAGGTAAGCCTGAACACATAAAGCCTGGCTTTTTGCCCTTATCTGAGGTAAAAAAAAAACCAAAAAACTCCTTCTTGATCCATTAACTGTGTGATTTTCTGCAGGAAAACAAGGCTCGAGAGATGGCAGAGGTGAAGCGGAGACACAGAGATAGATTACAAAACCCTGCCAAGCGCAGGTCCACAGCCACCTGCTCTAGCAGAGACAGGGAGATGGATGGTATCGCATTAGAGTCCGTTCTACAGAATTTCCTTACTAATCGTGTCTCCCGGCGGAGACCCGGAAGGCCGTCGTCCACGAATGGAAGCCCCACAAGTGGCAGCCCAAACAATGGGAGCTTATCAGAAATTACTTTGCGCACAAACCTCCTCAATGGAAATCAGAAGGGAGGTAGGTCATTTATAGCTAAGGAGGTGGGCACAAAGGGCTGGAAGTCAGCAGTTGAACTCACAGAGAACTCTTTACGAGAGAAACCCGAGGCAAATGATGAGGACGATGGGGCAAAAAGTGACATTCCTCATGTGGAGGAGATGAAAACTTCCAGAAAAGAAGACTCGAGAGGATTTATGCATCAAGCCAATGGGACCACCAGCCTTTCCTCCTCAGTCAGATCTTTCTCAGCCACCAGTGATGATGGTGAGGATGAATTACAGGACAATAATGAGGAGGAGGCCCAAAAGTTGCGTGAGGCATCCAGAAAAGTGTTGCGCTTTCAGGGCAGCCGAGGCAGTGTCTCATCTGGGGAATATTCTCTGGAAAATCAGAAGTCTCCCGGTGCGAGTGCCGCCCTGCCACATCAGCGCATCGTGGATGAGGACACGGAGAGATATCCTGGGGACCCGACCAATGAAGATTTGGTCAGGTTTTTGCTCAGTCCTCCAGCCACAAAACGTAACCTTGGCCGTCGCTACACTATGCCTAGCAAGGTCCCTAAAACTGAGGAAGAGGAAGATAATCTGTGGGATCAGCCTCCAGTCAGAACTCCTAATCCTGTGGCAACTGAAAAAGGGACCCTGCCAGCAGAGGGTGCTGAACACAATCCCTCAAAACAAGTGTTTGATTTTACTGATTTATCTCACAGCTTCAAAAAGTATTGCGCTCAAGACGTTTCAGAAAAGCAAAGCCAGGCAGATGTTTCTCCATCCCATGCTTCAGATGAAAGACTTAGGGAGCAGAACCAGGAGGGCAAATCAATGGAGCCCATGGGTAACCACTTGCAGAGGAATAGTGAAAATGTTCCCCCCAAGAGTACGTGGATTAAGGCTGAGTCCACTGGACTATTTTTTAACTTTTTAAAGCGCCTTGGAGATATGAGCAAACTGCAGAACAGCAAGGAAACTACTCATAAGAGTATAGATTCTAGTGTATAAGGCTTTGAAAGATTTAAAATTTAAAAATCAGGGAATTAAATGTGGCTTTAGCATTACTTGGGATTAACTCATCGTGGGGATGGTAGTGTTATCTTTATTGTTACTTCTGAAAAATGATAATGGGTTGTAAAAGCTGTAAAGACACAGAGAAGGTCCTGGGAATGTTGTTGGAGAGTGTTTTTGCTGTGGAAAGGTCATTTTGTATGTTGCACCACTAGATGGCGGAATATAACAATAACATGGTAAATGGTTGTTCTGAAAGTAAGGGTGTTTGTTGATTTCCAGACAGTCTGGATATTACCTAGTAATCCAGAGAAAGATTGACAAAAATATTTTGTCTTAACTTTTTATCCATTCATGATAAAATTTCCTTGACAATATGGCATTATCCTAACCAGTTGAATGTTAACAAATACTTTATGTTGTGTGTCTTGCTATGTATAATGAAAGTCAAGTGTGACGATAAAAGGCAATAGAGTAACCAACCTTTTGCTTTTATCGTTATTTTTGATACCTTAATACTATACTTTGACACTATTAATGGTTCATTGTTGTTTTTAGTTTTACAATTATGAATTATCTCTGTTTTCTTTTGTAGTCTTCCTCCGTTGTTGTCACAGAAGGCAATCAAAAATGCAGAAGGTCATAGATGCTTTCAGGGTCTCTCTCAATTCGGCCATTGTCTAAGCCATAAATGGGTCAGTGTTACAAAGGCAGCCTGTATCTGAGAGGAGCTGAGCCATAGACTGTCAGTGGCAAAGTGGAGGGTGCTGATCTCAAGTTAGGTTGAATGGCTGACACCTGGTGGCCCATTATGATGGAAAGTACCGGCCTGCCTGTATTTACCCCTATACACTGCCTTTTGCACTGCCAAGCTTTTAGCCCCAGTCTCTCTCCCATAGGCTGTGAGCAGATACGAAGGGTCAGTGAGGCCACGTTCAAAATGTAACTTCAACTTCAACATTTCTTAACAGCTAATACCAGAGTAACAATGATTACTTCCTTATGGACTATAACCAGATGTCTGACTGAAAAATGACCTTCTGTTAAGTTGAGTTCTCATTTAAAACACAAATGAAAGTGAATTTTTATATTATATTATTAATTTTTTGAGAAAATATTTATAATACTGAGAGATGGCACGGAAATCAAATGGATACAAAGAGCAATGTCAATAAATTGTCAGTTGTTAAAATGTTTTTTGTAACTCTCAGTGATAGTGTTGAATAAATACAAATAGATACCAGAGTTTCTATATATAAGAGAATCTATGTGGTGTCCAGGTTACCCTACTCTCCACCTAAGGGTATTTTTGCATTTTTGGGGTATATTCAGAAATAAAAATATCCATTACATGTTTATACAGTTTGTGATGTGTGATGACATAAAATTGAAGGCTGGAATCCAAAGGCACAAGACCAGATAACACTTGAAATGTCCGTGCAACTTGCAATTTATTTTATATATATATATATATATATATATATATATCACATTGTAATGCTGAAGCAGTTTAGGTTAAAGAGGAGAAAAAGAATAGATGCTCCTCTTATCTTTTTTCCAAATTGAGCTGTGAATTCATTCAAACATCTTAAAATTATCCGTCAAAGAGCCACCAAAAATAGCATCTTACATTAGAAATGACATCATTATGTCAGCTGTGAGTGCCTCTAGATTAGGTGTAAAACCTGTTTTATATGCAATACAATGATAAGAAATGGCAATGTGAGATACTATAGCTTGTTATTTTTCATGATCGTTTTTATTGTTACATCACTCTTTTGAAAAGTGATACACCTTCTGTAATATGTGCTATCTATTATATTATATAGGTATCCATTACCAAGTAATTGCCTGCAATAGCAATTATTATATTATCAGTTGCTTCAGTGAAGAAAATGTTTTCAGTAAATTGTCTGCAAAAGCCCAATTAATTAAAACTATATATATATATATATATATATATATATATATATATATATATATATATATATTGACATTGAAATGTTGTTAAATGAATATAGTTTGCAATAGTAGAAATGTGGATCCTTCAGTCATTAGTACACCATAAATCTCATCTATAGCCCAGCTTGTGATAAGTTATTCCAGACGCCTTGGCAGTGAGAGTTACCTACAGTTTGTACTGTGTGACCTGCCTACTGCTGCTCCTGCTGCTGCTGTTGCGAGACTGCAGCAGCCATCTTGACAAAAACTACGAGGATGGAAGCAGTTTCCATGGCAACTCCACATTGCAGAAAAACGCCCCCCCCCCCACCACCACCACAATCCTCAACAAACCCCAGCAGCCCCACCCCCAGCAACCTCCCCCCACCGCCTGCACCACCATGGCAGCCTCACATGGTGCATCCTCTTTACAGTAAAGTGCCATATTTTTCATTCATGCCTTTCTTTGCCATCCGCCCTTTCACAAGTCTCTGCCTGGAGCATCTATGTTGACCCCCCCCCCCCCCCCCCACTCACACACACACACTTAAACCTTCAGAGAGAAAGATTCAGCACCTATTGAGCTGATCGATTTGTTTTTCAAATCCTTTACCTGAAAGTTGTTCTTATTTTGTTCTTCTCAGCACATATCTTATATTATTATGTATCCGAATAGACCCATCAAGTGCCCTGACCTCCACCCCCATGCCCCAACCTGACTCCACCCTATAAGTGAATTGCCAGAAGAAGCAGGACTCCCTCTGCTGACTACACACACCCATCTCTCCACCTTCCCCCTTAAACCCTCTCATTTGCCTGCTATGTGACTCCGCATAGTAATTTCCCTGTTTGCAGTCAAGGGAGTGTGACATGACACAAGCTGGGAAACTGATAATGCACATGAACAGTTTTTTTTTTTTTTTTGCCCGATTCCTTTTGTCTTTGCTCTCCAGTGATTATTCACACCCTGATCATTCAAAGCTCAAAGGTAATAAACTGTATCCTTTGTCCTTTTAAGGGGAAACGGGTGTTTTCTAAGGAAGCCAAACCCCTTTGCACCAGACAGACTGTACGCCTCAGTCAGTTCCTGAGATTTCGCCTCCTTTGCATATTCCCTGCCCCCCATAATATGCCATTGGGTTCTCCAACTCCTCCCACCGGCCTCCCGACCAATGCTGCGCGTAAAGCCGCTCCCCGTCGCCTCCTCCTTTCCCCTTCTCCTCTTCCTTACTGTCGCCTTCTTCTCCCAGACAGACCCTGCCCTTTCCTTTTCTGTCGCCTGGGTCCGTGGATTCTGTCGCGGTGGATCCGGGACGCCGACAATGGGAAGATCTCTCCGGGGCCTGCGATGCTGACGCCCTCGCTCCCCCGTCGCCTGGATGTGAGTACAGCCCCGGCCGTTCGCTTGTTCTTGCTTTTTTGTTTTTTTCTTTTCTCTTACGGTTTCGCGTTTCTGCCTTCTCATCCTGTTTGTGCATTTTATCCGGAGTCCTCAGTAATACAATGACTGTGATGGGGAGCAGATGAATAATTTATTGCTCTATACCAACCAGCATCTGTGCATTAAATCACAGAGGGGCTGAGCTTTCTGACCATTGCGTCCCTTTTACTGTTTTATTTATATATCTATCTATTTATCTATATCTATATCGATATAGATATAGATACATACATATACACACATATCTATCTATTTATCTATATCTATATATGTGTATATATAGATATATATATCACAATTCAGTTTTTGAAATCATCAATCAGTAATGGAAAATATTAAGTAAAAGCATATTATTCAAGCCTCATTGAAGAGCAACTGTTGCACTAAAACGCTCCACTGCTCTGATTCTTCTATTGCTTCCTCCACCGGCCCACACACATGCACACACACACACACACACTTCTCCATTTTAGCTCCCAGGCAGCCCCTGCTTGCAGCTCTGTGGCAGGTGGGCATCTCTGCTGCAGTCTGAGGGCTGGGCTCTCTAATCAAGCAACACATTGCTCCTTTTGTGTAGCGGATTAGTGATCTTTCATTGTTTTGTTTTGTTTTTCTGATCTGAATTTGTATGGGGTGTGCTGCTGGGAAGCTGTGTGTGAGCCACATGTGAATCAGCGTCTTGTTTGCCTGTCACTCCTGTGTGTTGCATTGTGCTGCAGCAAACAGCAACCGCCAATGCATCAAGTTTTTTTTTTTTTTTAACACTTCTGGCCCGGACCTTGAGCAGATGGTTCAGTGGTTCCTTTTTTATAGACATTTTTTTTGTTTTTTTTGTTTGACTCATCTTCTGTGTGGATCTCAAAAGTCACATGTTTGATATGTGTGCAGCTGACCAGACGTTTGGCTGCTTTTTTTTTTTTCCCTGCCAGCTGCACTGCACTGGGTCAGGGGGAGGTTGCAGACGGTCCTGGATGTTGAACCTGAGGGCAGAAGCTTAGCAGGGGTCACATGTCTGTCTTAGGGCATCAAGAGCTCTTTTCAGTTTTTATATATGTTCTCTGTGTTCTATACATAGAAGATATGCTCCTGGCCTTGACCACAGGGCCAGCAGCATATCATCTATCAATAGAAAATTCAGGCACAAGCAAGGTGTTGGTCATACAGTACTAGTACACAATGGATTGTTTCAACACATCTTTGTAAGTGAGCTAATGTGTGGGTGTGTAAGCTGTAGCATAGAAGTGACCAGTGTGACCTTTGCATACTGGTTTGATCAAAGGCAGACGTGGCAGTAATGAAGATGTAGCATGAAACCCTCTTGTCAAAATCAATTCTCTCTGCACCCATGCAAAAGGGAGGATTGGCAGAGCGATTAATTGGTTATGAATAGATTGATAAATAGACAGATTGATCGAGATAAATCGATCCCGATCCTTTATATTCAGTGATTTAATGACCTCATCTGGTTATATCATCCTTATGTAAATGAGAACCTCTAATAGTAAATTTCACTGGTGTTATTCTCGTTACCTGTGCACTGAAATCAAATGGTGCAGACCAAATATGATCGAATTAAATTTGCTTAAAATCATTTATCTGGCTCCTCCGTTTAAATTGAAAATGTATTATCTCGTTAAAGTGATTTAATTCAGTACATAAGTTTGTATCTTTATTCTACCCTCTTAAAATTAATAGAAAAAAAAGAATAGAAAACCACTTTTCCTATGCAGGGCAATAAAACCTCATTTGAACTGTGCTGCGCTGTACTGTACTGGGACAAGGACAATAATGTTAAGTAATTTAATGCAAGCTTATACTGTTCTTAATTCTTCTGCTATCACCTCCTCAATGAAGAGCGTTCACAGCAGATTTTCAGACCAGGGGCTGTGTTTGCATATTGACTAGTATTGATTGACTGTATTCTACTCATACTGTGTTTATTCAAGATTGATCAAAGCCAATCATCAGACTCTGTCATTTGCTCTTCTTTTACGATGGATTTCCCTGAACTGCTTTTTTAGGCTTGGCCACTTTGTATTAAAGTCAGCACTTTGACTGGTTGAGGACATTTTCTTTGAAATTCTGTGGCATCACGATTATAATTTAACCTACTGAAAAAGGATGAAGTCACTCACACCACACATGACACAATGGATGTAATAAATTATAGATGAGGCTTTATGAGGCTGCAGAGTGGTGTTTCACAGTCTAAACTTTATGTCATTCATTTCAGGAAAAAACATAAGAATCATTGCAGAGAGAGATACAGGGATTTTGAGTTATTTCATCTATAAAACATCCACAACTGCACTTAAATGCTGTCCTTATTATTCGTGACCCAGTGTATTGCTTATCTTTCCATACTGCAAAATACTCTGAGAAATTTAAACTGAAGAGAATTGATATAGAGCTTCCAGGAACAACAAATTACAAGGTTCACCCTTTTTTAATGTGTTGCAGCATGTAGATTAATGGACATGACAGAGGCTTGACTAAGCCAGTAAATCTAAGCACAGCACAACACAAATGCCTGTTATTGAAATGTTACAAATCCCACACATAGTTTCTAATGTTTATCTTTGTCATGATTGAGCATCTCAGTAGAGACCATTTAGCACTGATAATGCTACTGTGATACAGTACATTTCATCAAACTAAACATTTGTGTTGCTCAACAAACCATCATACTGTCTAGTTCATCATACACTCTTAACATTTACTCATCATGTTTTAAAGTCTTTTAAATTTTTGTTTAAAAGTGGGAAAAAAAAATACCAATTCTTCATAATGCACAGTCCCCATTGATAATCAGATCATCAAGCAGAACTTTGCTCGGCATTATGTGACCATCTGAGTTGCCATACGAGACCCCACAGTCCCTCTGTGGCTCTTGCTGCAGGTGGACGAGGGTCGAAGGCAGCAGCCTGTGCACTGATGGTCCTTTTAGAAAATCTGCAGTGCTTGTTGCGCCTGCAGACACGCTGCTGGCGCGCCGCATTGTCTCCTGCCCGCTTTTGTGATAGTGGGCACAGAGTGTCAGTGTTGATTAAAGACTCTGTTTGGCTATTGTACTTGACGTGATGTGGTCACTCTCTCTCATCTCCTCTCCTTAGTTGTCAGATCTTATCAGTCAGATGTGAGACGACTGTTACTGTTACTATTCACTGTTAGTCCTTTCAAGTGTGATAACTAATTGCACTTCGCCAATGGAGTGAATTTCCGCACTCTGTTAATGTTACTGATGTATGGGGTTGTTCAGCAAATAGTAGCCAAGCATTTGTTATTTATGTAAATGTATTCCTTTACACTCTGACTCAGAGAGTCAGGCAAGTGTAAATTATAAATGCAAACACTGTTCCCAAATATGGATTATATTAACACCAGGAAAACTTTATAAAATTGAACAAACAACAGGGGCTTAAATTGATCTGTGTCTTATATTCAGTCTGTTGTTCTCAGAAGCCTCACACATTATGTCCACACACTGTTTTCCTTTCATTATGTGGAACCCAACAGCCACCGCCATGACCACTCTGACAGAGACTGATGCACTGAGACAGATTCCTTCATCCAACGCAGTGAAGTGCGAGGGGAAGCTTGTTAGTTTGAGGAGCAGAGGTTTCTGTGTTGTGCGAGTAATGATTGATGAGTCATCGTGGAGCCAGGCACCTTTGCTGGCCCCTCAGCACCCCCCCCCCAAAACAATACCCAAAACACAGAAATATACTCTTAGAGATTTGATTCTCTGGATTTCTTGTTTTCAGGTCTATATCAAGCTCCTTTTTCTAAACAGCACAAGGGCTCTTGGGCTTGTTATTGGGAGAATGAACTGGACAATGCAATCAGTCATGCTTGGCCTGTGTTTGACTTAGATTCCATCAGATATTGCTGCAAGTTAACATAAGGACCACAAGTTTCCCATTTGTTCACTGATTTACTGCCCAGTGAAACAACAGCAACAACAGTGAAATAATGTTGAGAATGCTTTTGAATAGATAATGGCAGGTTAAATCTCAACTACATTAATATTTGCAGAAATGCAGAGGATGTGTGACATTTACAGTAATGTGGAAAGCAGTTCACATGTTTTTAAAAAAAAATTTTTAAATGTAATTTATGGACAGTAATGAGTCCCTGTAGTAAGCCTCAGCTAAAATCTCTGATGCACATCTCTTTCTCTCTCAGTCAAACACACAGATATCTCCTCATTACACTCTGCATCCTACCATAAAACTGAACAAAACTCTATCAGTAATGTTGCGTTTGTTGGCCCTGCACAGGCCAGAGTGTACACACAGGGACAATTACTGCGCAATGACACATGCATGGGGACCCGAACGCAACAGATGTGGATGGAAACATGAACTATATTCTGTATTTAAACACACTCCCCAAGGAACATCATCGGGGGCAAACACTTCCTACCTCAGGTCAGAGAGTGTCGCATGTTTACTGTTCCAGCACACAGCTGGCTACTGAGATAAACTGCTGGAAAACTCTTTAGTCCGAGGTCTGTTAGCCCGATGTGCGCAGTAACAGAGTTGCATAGGCGTTCTTCTAAATAATGTTGCATATGGTATAACACAGTACAAAATAATAGTAAACAGATGATGCTGAAACACGAACTCAAAATGCTAGATTCAGCTGAAGGTTCTTGCCTCTTCCTCAAACAGGGGAAGAGGAAGGGAAGAGAAAAAATACTTTTTATGGTCCTTGAAGTGCAAACATCCTGGAATCCTGAATAGTCATGGTTTGGGAATGATATCAGCAATCTACAAATTCCAGCCTGCTTAAAGGACCAGTTTACAGCTTATCCTTTGACATTTATCAGCTCTCCATGAAATCATATGATGATGATATAATACCTATATATATTATATAAGTATATGTGATGGACAGGTGGATAATTTATGTGATTTTTGCATGTATTTGTTCTATCATGATAAGTGAAGGTATCACCCTTGATGATAATATAATGATTTCAGTAATCCATGATTATACCCAGCCCTAACATCAAGACTATTTTGTGAATGGAATTTAATCTGTATTGGTCAAAGCATAGAAAAAAACAACTTTAAAAAAACAACAGAACCATGTCCAGGTTGCTCAAGGTAATCAACAGGTGTTGTGAACTGTTTATTCAGAAACTATTTTATATCAGATGTTCAAAACCAAATAGTGGGGTGTACCTTGTGGATATTTTTTCATTAACTGACCCCATTAATAAAGTACATATTTAAATTCATATGAAAATTGTTTTCAGGATCAAAACTGATTTCTAATTACCTCAAATTAAGCAAGTCACATTTGATGTACTTTTTTGGTAATCACAAACTTAATCAGAATAGCCTGCCTCAACCAAGCGGTCATAATTTGCAGGGTCTTTCCACAGAATCTTATGTAATAGCTCTCATAAATAATTAAAAATAACAGTGGGTGAGAAGAGAAGATCATCCATTTGGTCTGACAGTTTTTATCGGGGATTCTGAGTGGAGCATTTTCTCAAACCACTAAAGATAACACCACTCATTCCATCCGTTAGTCACAGGCCAAAAAATATCTTTCTTTTATTTGCTTCGCTTTATAAAGTAGTGAAGTGTCCTGGACCAGTGGGCATGAATCATTAATTTTTGTATTATGGAGGACAAAAAGAAGAAAGTCTTAGAGTGATGATTCACAGAAAGCATGACAACTCCTACAGTCCAAGTACACAACTCGCAACTATAAAAACAAGCAGCGTTGTACAGGAGGAGTGAAGAGCTGGGCATGGCTACCTTCCCTTTTGCAGCAAATGAAATCCAAGCAGATTAAGCGGAGAGCAATTTTTCTCTTGGAATGTGAGCTCATTTTGCTGAAATCCAGTTAAACTATTCATATTAGAAGTCCCTGTTTCCAGGAGAAAGACGTTTAGCTCACAATCAGCTCATCGCCACCGTGGAACACCTCCATATAGTCTGGTCTACGATCGGGCAACGGCCGTCGCTGCTTCCCTGGTGGCAGTAGCGTACATGTGGCGTGTCAGGCCCCCTTTTATTTGCAGTAATGTGAGGCGCTTGCTCTAAACTCCGACTTGTGTCGATTGGGCATGATGTGGTAACGGAGTCTGGGAGACACAGTAATCCAGTTGGCAGACAGGGCCTGACCCTGTGGGGAGGGCGTTAAGCCACTTAAGTGTAATGCAAGGTGAGAGTGGCAAGAGAACTTACAAACACTCGCGTTCTGTAGATTTCTCTGTGGGCATTGTGCTACGGTGTGGCGGAGGGAGAAAAACACTGTTGCACACTGACTCGGATAATTAACCTCATCTGTATGAAGTGCTGATCATGCAGTTCCCGTGACAAAGCCTTGAAGAGGATATCTGGTCACATGCTGCCTCATTCACTACAGCATGCTGCAGATTTAGGTCTCTAGTCTGTAATTTACTGTCACTGTCAATGTATGTATGATATTTCTGTCCGAGCTATTTTTAATACTTGTTATACTGTTATTTTTAGATTTATCAGTCTCTTTGGAAGGTTTTGCTGCATGTACATTAATGGAGAACTGAACTTTAAACCGTATTGAGATTTTATTTATTTATTTATTTATTTTTGCTCCTATCACCAATCATTTTCTAAGCACATGCACAGCTAGCAAGAACTGCTGTCGGTGAGAGACTGCTTTTAAAGAAAGATCCTCTTTCTGTGGGTGAGGCGAGTGGGAGGAACTGAGCTGAGGAGGGCTGCTGAGGGAACAGACACAGACAGACAGACAGATAGACAGGCAGGCAGGGAGGAAGGGAAGCAAAAAGGGGAGGGGGCTGTTGCAGCCATAAAGCCAGCCAGCCAGCCAGCCAGCCAGCCAGCCAGCCAGCCAGCCGAGAAGGGAGGAGCCTGAGGGCTTTGGCTCCTCAAGCTTCTTCCTGATGTCACCGTTCAGCTGCTACAATTTAGTATACATGTGAAGGGAAAAACGGCCCAGGGAGGGGAGGGCTCTTTGAGGGGAGACAAGGGGAGGGGAAGGCAGAGAGGGTCGGGAGAGGGCTGTCGGTGTGGACCGTGAAAGGGCTCGGCAGAGCTCCTCGTCAGTAGGCCTTGTAATCACTCGGAAAGTAGCAACAACGGGGTCTGGGTGTCTGAGAAAATCCCCATATGCAAGACATCGGTTGCTGAGCTGAGGCCTGCTGATGCTATGAGTGCAATTATGTAGAAGAGAGACAGACAGACAGACAAGCGAAAGGGGTGGACAGGAGAAAGAAGGGAAAGAGACGAAGGGAGGGGACGAGATGCGGGGTGGTGGGCTGTGAGCGAGGCTGGAATGCCATTGTTAGAGCCCGCCGCTCTGTGTATTGCGGGGAGGGACAGCTGCCTCTGAGGCCTGCTAGCTCATGTGAGACAGGCAACCCAGCACACCGTGAATTTTTAACCCCATCTCCCCGTAGAAAGACAGACAGACAGGTGGTGCCTGAACTCGGTCAGCTGGGAGTCAGGGGAAGGAACTAGGAGGAATTTGGGGAGTGGTGTATTTAAAGCCTCCTCTTTCCTCTCCTTACTCTCAAAGAAAAAGCGATTACAAACCCTGCTGGTGGATCAGTGGGTCAAATGTGAGGCAAGGGCTGAAGAATTGTACAGTCTTGGGGTCATGAGGCATAAACAGGTGATGGGTGAGTTGACATTGCTTTCCAAGGAAAGGTTAGTGAGTGTTCTCTCAGGATTAGTTTGATGTAGATGACTGCTATTAACCGGTCTGTTAAAAATTTAAGTTATGTAATAATAAAGTGGTAATGAGTGTATCTGTATCTATTTTTTTTAATATTATATATCATCAGTAACTGAACAATGATTATCTGCAGTTGCATATAATGTACCATATCCCTAAGACTGTTTTTGGGATAAAGATAGGATCTGTTCTCATTATAAGTTTCCCTTTAAGTTTGTTTCTTCGATCAATCAAGTCAAAAATGCCACTTGTAAAATACATAGTTCAAATTGTCTTATTCAAACTGATTAGATTAGCACTATTCCTTTACGCACATTGTGTCTTTGTGGACCGTCTAAAGCTGTAAATATGAATAGATAGAAATACCCCCTTTTTTTTAATATTTTATGCTCAGGAAGTGATTAGACTTTTTTTATTGCAGATAATCCTTTGCAAATAGGTGTGATTGGCATAGCGTTCTATGGAAGAGGGGAGCTGCCAGTGTTGGGGTTTTGTTTGTTGGAGTTGGATTATACATTGGATTGTCCACATCCTAAAATTGTTATCAGGCAGGATGTTACAAAGAAAATAGAAAGAAAAAAAAAAAAGAAAATGGCTATGTGTACGCCCCAGTAGTTTCCTAGTCAGCCAATTTAATGTAATTCAATTACAGTTTTTAGTCGGCTCTATATTCCAATTTTTAGGGTCTGACATTTATTATTTAATTTATTTGCTTTTTGTTTGAAAGAATAAATTAAATACCGTTGGATTAGTTTTGACAGTAATGGAGCATGTCAGTGCTCATCATGAGACGGATTGTATCAGACTTCAGTCCTTGAATTTTAGTACTTCCTCTCCATTTTCCATCAATCTTAATCGATTAAAAGTAGATGAAGTGGATGGAGAGCTTTCATTCACGAGGCACAGTGAGGTATCAAGGTTATATGAGGATGGTGCATAGGCGTGGATAGTGGCAACAAGATCAGCATCTGAAATGAAGGGAAAACTACGAGGAGCTGACGGCCAATGACGCACTCTCTACCATGCTGTCGCTCAGACACTCAGAAGGTGTCTTATAGGGCAGAAGTTCTCTGGGAGTAAAACCTGGACGAACACAAACACTTAAAAGTTTCAGATTTTTATTTTTTTTTTTTTACACCTGAAATAGAACGAAAAAGTCTCAATATTCATGCTACAAAATAAAAGAGTTTACCACCAAACCAGACCAACGGCCGAAATGTTACCGTCACATGAAACACAGGCGCACGCTGTTTTGTAAGCCGTGTTTATGGACCACATTAAAGCGGCGTGTCTGCACTTTTGGCGCGCATGTAATCCTTTATGTGCTTATTTACAATATGACAGATGTACAACATGCCATTGGCACTTGTGAGATAATCTGTGCTTGACCCAGTGATACAGTTTCATGTAACAGCGACTCTGCTGTCTGAACGGAGAGCCAGCAGGTGTCCGCCCATAAAACGAAGGGCATTGTGTGTGGTAGAATATTTTCAGGAATGAAACACATTTGCATTTAAGCACTTTTTGTTAACAGTGATACACACATATTTTGTGCGTCTTAACACCACTGTAAACACAGATGTGTTGGCTCCAAGACTGCATAGTTGTCTCGGCCAAGAGTTCAGCCCTGCGGTGTTAATCACATGTATTAATTTTTCTTCCACAGCATTAGCTCGACTAGCATTCTCACTTAAAAATTCAAACAACCTCTAGCGGTTCAACTGTTTGTGATATTAAAAAAAAGGGGGGGGGGGCTTGGATGATGTTTTTATAATGTTAACAGCATTATGACTCATTTCTTCCTTGTGCTCATGCTGAGGGTAAGCGAATACACCCTCCTCGCCCTGTTTGAATGTTTCCTCAAAGCCTTCTTGACCTTTCTCCTCTTTCTCCCACCCTGTGTGCGCAGGTTAAGCGGTCCCCGTGAACCCGTCTTTGAATGTCCGTCGCTATGGCGAAGCGTGAGGCCGGCAGCACCAGCCCTGTGGTCAGGCAGATAGACAAGCAGTTCCTGGTCTGCAGCATTTGCCTGGATCATTACCACAACCCCAAGGTCTTGCCCTGCCTGCACACCTTCTGTGAGAAGTAAGCTCTCAATTGGTCCATCAGGCTTCATTTGTGCTGCACTTCTCATACAGTACAGTTCATGTGACTGACAAACCAATAAGATTAATATGGCAGTAGAAAGATAAACAGTAATGCAATGGTGAGCAATTAAAGAGAAAAAGATTAAAAGATGAGAATCTAATAAGAGCCACGAAACATTTCTAAGCAAAATTCAACCATGAAACTGCTTTTAACCATTTTAGGATTTTAACCATTTTATATCTGCTTGAATTTATGCTTTCAAAATATGCTTACGTCAGAAGCTAAGAACATAAAAATAGACATATAAGTAGTTTCGTGCATATTGTTTTTCTTATTCCCTCTCTTTGCAATTGGTTCTCTAGCTGGCTTGTATTACCGAGGTCTTTAAAGGAGTCATTTGTAATGGCCCGAAATCACGCCACTTACACCAGCTGTTCTCTCATCATTGTGGCTTCTGCATGATCTAAGGCACCAACCACTCTGAACTTGACCGCAAGAAAACAGACAGCAGTCTTTACGGCACAGCATTGTTGGCAGCGAAGCACTGATTTCCACAGCTTTACTTTGAGGTTATTTAAATAATTAGGTATGCCGTGCCCAGTAAAAATCTGTAGGGAGCAGACTGGCATTGTCCTCTAAGCAAGACTAAAGGAAAAGTTCTGCATTTTTAAACCATTTTGACTCTGGAATTGGTGAAAAATTGCACTTTCCGCCGTCTGATTTATTTCTTTTCTCACTTTGTGTCTGTGTAGATGTCTACAGAACTACATCCCTCCCCAGTCTTTGACACTATCCTGTCCAGTGTGCAGACAGACCTCTATCTTGCCAGAGAAGGGTGTGGCGGCCCTGCAGAACAATTTCTTCATCACAAACCTGATGGAGGTGTTACAGCGAGACCCAGAGTGCAGCCGACCTGAGGCCTGCAATGTACTCGAGTCGGCCAGTGCGGCAACGGCCTGCCAGCCCCTCACTTGCCCCAACCACGAGGGCAAGGTAAGCTATTACAAAAGGACAGAGCGTGTTGTGTAGTAGGCAAAAACTATCAGATATCGACTATCACCCACTGAGTTAACAAAACACTGTAGATCTCTGTAGATCTCTATTTTTTAAAATCTAATATGTGTTGAAATTTATGGGCAAATGCAACCTCAGAAATATGCTTTTTTTTTTTTTTTTTTTTTTGCTCCACTGCACCATCTGCAGGTGATGGAGTTTTACTGCGAGTCATGTGAAACAGCCATGTGTCTGGAATGTACAGAGGGCGAACACAGGGAACATGTGACAGTTCCTCTGAGGGATGTGCTCGAACAGCACAAGTCAGCGCTAAAAAATCAGCTGGACGCTGTGCGCAACAGGTACAATTTTTTTTTTTTTAGTGCTTTATTCCATTATGCACTGTGTCAGACTTTGGCGGTTACTGTAAAGAATGCTGCTTTGACAGTTTTATTTTGTGTTTATGTCTGACAGACTACCTCAGTTGACGGCCGCCATTGACCTCGTGAACGAAATCTCCAAGCAGCTCACGGAGCGGAAAAATGAGGCGGTGACTGAAATCAGTACCACTTTTGACGAGCTGGAGAAGGCCTTACACCAACGCAAAACTGCCCTCATCACTGAGGTGGAAAACATCTGCAGCACTAAGCAGAAGGTCAGAGATCTTTCTAATTGTTTTCTCTTATTGGTGGAGAGTGAAAATTTGCAAAAATGACTTATGTTTTAGCACAAGCGCCACTGACCGTCTGCTTCTGCCTCTTTGGACATTCGTAGGTGCTTCAGGCACAGCTGACCTCTCTGCTGCAGGGCAAAGAAAACATTCAAAGCAGCTGCAACTTCACGGAGCAGGCCCTGAGCCATGGCAGCGCCACTGAGGTCCTGTTGGTCAGGAAGCAAATGGGTGAGCGAGTCAGTGCCCTGGCGAGGCACAGCTTTCCCGAACATCCCCACGAGAACGGACACCTGGAG
The DNA here is from genome assembly GCA_016859345.1 of Istiophorus platypterus. Lineage (NCBI taxonomy): Eukaryota > Metazoa > Chordata > Actinopteri > Istiophoriformes > Istiophoridae > Istiophorus > Istiophorus platypterus. Next base: position 6,488,256 of record CM029116.1, read on the forward strand.
TGCCAGGTAGAGACAGATGGACTGAGGCGCTCCATCCAGAACCTGGGAGTCCTGATCACAACGGGGGCCGTGGGCCATACCAGCGTTGCTACCGGGGAAGGCCTGCGGCACGCGCTGGTCGGCCAGCACACCACCGTCACGGTCACTACTAAAGACAAGGATGGAGAACTGGTGAAGACTGGCAATGCTGCTCTAAGGGCGGAGATTATCTCTGCAGATGGAGCATGCACTGAACCCGAGGTGGTGGACAACAAAAATGGCACCTATGAGGTTGGATATATCATCCGCTCGGAGGGAGAATACACCTTCTCTTTGCTGCTATATGAACAGCCCGTGAGGGGGAGTCCGTTCCGCTTGCGTGCCGTCAAACCGTCAGACGTTCTGCAGTCGCCAGACGACGTGAAAAGAAGAGTGAAGTCCCCGAGCGGAGGAGGAGGCCACGTCCGGCAGAAAGCTGTGCGCAGGCCCTCTAGCATGTACAGCACCACCAAGAAAAAGGAAAACCCAATAGAGGACGAGCTGATCTACAGAGTAGGTGAGTAAATAACTGGCCCCGTCTACTGTTTATTATAGCAGCTACTGACTGAGCTGCACAGTGTTTTTTATCTTAAATACGTACTCATTCCTATCTCTGGATAATTTGAGTACCCAATCATGCATAGTGTTCAGCTTTAGATCCCCTCTGTGGCGCAAAATATTTCCCTCTGTTTCCTTTGTCTATTCAATTGTTAAAAATGGCAAGTAAAAGCTAAATTTTCAGGAAATATTATAAGCAAAGTATATCAGAACTACACATGTGTAGCTCTGAAAAAGCCTAATGTCTTGTTGGTATGATAGGAACAAGAGGGCGAGATAAAGGAGAATTCACCAACTTACAAGGCATCTCCACCTCCAGCAATGGACGGATTGTAGTGGCAGACAGCAACAACCAGTGCATACAGGTCAGTGTCTATTATTCTTTTGAACCTGCGATAAAAGTGTAATGAATTATTCCATCATGTGGAGCTAATTGAATTTTCCCTTTTGCCCAGGTATTCTCAAACGACGGCCAATTTAAGATGAGGTTTGGCGTCAGAGGTCGCTCGCCGGGGCAGCTGCAACGCCCCACGGGGGTCACGGTGGACATGAACGGCGACATCATCGTGGCGGACTACGACAACAGGTGGATTAGCATCTTCTCCTCAGACGGCAAGTTCAAGGTGAATGATCTCAGCCAGGAGGAAAAACTAAATCTTTTTTTTTTAACTGCACAAATTTAAGATGTATTCTCCCCAACGAACAAACCGTTCCCTCTGTCACAGAACAAAATTGGTGCTGGGAGACTGATGGGGCCGAAAGGCGTGGCTGTGGATAAGAACGGACATATCATCACCGTCGACAATAAGGCCTGCTGTGTCTTCATCTTCCAATCAAACGGGAAGCTGGTGACCAAGTTCGGAGCCAGAGGAACATCAGACAGGCACTTTGCAGGTACTGAGTGCTGCTATAAGTAACCCAAAGCTTGATCTTTTCATTAACGATATCTCTTACAGGGAAAGACTGATGATGCTTCGTGCGCTGGGGCATGTGGTTGGGCCAGATTTACAGATTTAATTTATGTTTAAAGGAGTGTTTGTTTGTGAAAATAGTATTTATTAAGTTATCAGCATGTTTCACCCCCTCTAAGTCTAATTAGTTTATGCATGTTTAAAAGCTTGTCTCAACGTATGTCAACATATATGTATGTGTGTGTGTGTGTGTGTGTGTGTGTGTGTGTATATATATATATATATATATATATATATATATATATATATATATATATATATATATATATATACACACACATACACACAATTTTTTTTTTTTAATAAATTTTTATTTATTTATTTATTTTATTGCACTGATAATCTTACTGATGATCATGATACACAGACTGGCAGACTAAGGCATGAAAAAGATGTGATGGTTGTCCTCTTTGTCTCTCACAAAAGATGTTAAAACAGGAAAAATAACCCTTAACAGGATTTGATTTTGTTACTGGAATCCCACAATGAAATGGCTTTGGTTGTCGCATGGACGAGCAATATTTCAGTTGAAACTCACCCGTTGGTTCAGTTTCATTTCTCACCTGGACCTTTTCTTTTCTTTTAGAAAAAAGTGGTGCAAACATTGCACTGGAACAAAAGCTTAGTAAATCTGGCCCTGTTTTCAGTAAGTAATTAATTCACTGTGAGTGTGAACCACAAAAAAATCGATCTCTGTTCTTTTTACATGTTGATGCATCAGCTCTATCATTTCTCACGTTCTGTCCCACGTCAACTCTCCGATTTCTCCTTGTGACCACTTGTGTGTTTTGTTTTTCAAAAGTCCAAAAATAGTCTGGAACTTCCTCTCATATATTGTAAAATGGTGGATGACATATCTTTCCTTTTTCCTTCTCTATCTCCTCTGCTGCTTCCAGGTCCTCACTTTGTGGCAGTAAATAACAAAAATGAAATTGTGGTAACAGACTTCCATAACCATTCAGTCAAGGTATGGTTTGTTGTATGTGTGTACATTTGTTTTTTATCTGCATTGGAGGTATTGTGCATAAATGGCTTACCGGAAAAATGTCTATAAATGAATCATTTGGACTTTCCAAAGTAATTGCAGACCTCTCCCCCAATTTCTTTGCTTTGTAGAACATTTTACCTTTTATTCAAAACTCCACTAATCTGAATAAAGTATTGGGATTACATATAAATGGTTATGGCTGCCATTCTTTTTCCCATTGTTTTTCTCCCACAGTTTGTCTGGGCTGCCTGTAAAAACTAAAAATACACAGCAATTTAAAATTACTCAGTTTCAATTATATAAATAGGGCAATTGCAATACACATAAACATCAGAAAACATAACATTTTTCAAATTAAAAAAATAGCTGTTGTGCGTGACTGGCTGTGTTGCTTTAAATAATGTTTGCAATGTGCTTTGAATCATATTTTCCTCAACATATTTTTTACTATGTGTGGCGGCAGAGTGTCATGCTCCCATTTCTCTGTGTGATCTCCCTGCAGGTGTACAATGCAGACGGGGAGTTCCTTTTTAAGTTTGGCTCTCATGGCGAGGGGAACGGACAGTTCAATGCTCCAACGGGCGTGGCTGTGGATGCCAATGGCAATATTATTGTTGCTGACTGGGGAAACAGTCGGATCCAGGTTAGCTTTAAAAAAAAATAAAAAAATAAAAAAATACATGTCACTGAATGCAGAGAGTGAAATTTGTACCTGACCTGTTCCTCTACGCTGTGTTATCAACCAGGTGTTCGACAGCTCAGGGTCCTTCCTGTCCTACATCAACACAACAGCTGACCCCCTTTATGGCCCCCAGGGCCTAGCCCTCACATCCGATGGTCATGTGGCGGTGGCAGACTCCGGGAATCACTGCTTCAAGGTCTACCGCTACCTGCAATAGAGAACCCGGGGCAGCCGTCATCGCCTCCGCAAGCACTGACAGCGATGCGACCAATGTATTCCACAGGGTGCAATGACCTTTCCAGTACAGCCTTTTGATGTGCACATCAGCTAACGCCCCCCCCCCGATTTAATTAAGTGTCTGAACCTGAGTTTACTCCTTATGATGTGTATTGAAGGTTGATTTAAAAGTTGGGTGATGTAGCGTCCACGGGACAAGTAATGGACATAAAAGCTATAGACTGGTTTTAGAGAACGTGCAAAGCGTTTTTGTCTCTTGTACACTGTTGATGGTATTATTATGCCACACCTTCTGTGAGACCGGACAGGGTAGGAAATAGATTGAAGTATTTAATGAGCCATAACTTGTCCAAATGCATGAAGTTTTATTTTATCTTAACGCCTAGGCAACGACACAGTGTACCCAATCGGTTGCTTTTCTCATGAACTAGTTAATGCTTACAGTGAAAATGAACAGCACTACGCTTCTCTAGCAATGAAATGTAAAATTTCTCATTTACTGACATCTCACACACAAAAAAAAAGTCACCACCATCTGTGCATTGATTTGCTGTATGTACTGTATATACATAAATGTATATTGTGTATATTTGATCACTCAGTATGTATCTGCTGATGCTGTATGTACTGTATATACATAAATGTATATTGTGTATATTTGATCACTCAGTATGTATCTGCTTTGATTTTTGAAAACACACAAACACACACACACACACACACACACACACACACACACACACACACACACACACACACACACACACACACACACACACACACACAAAAAAAAGCCTTCTGGCTATTCAGAGAGCAGCAGTCAAGGATTCCAGGATTTTAAAAACGTGTGTACGGCAGCTGTTTTAAAAAGTGTGCTTTTGAAACATACCCAGCACATGCTTAAAAAACAAGACGTGTGTCATATTTATTGCTAATATAAGCAGCACAATAATCATTTTTGTTAATATCTGTTGTTTTAAAGGGAAAAAATGCTAATTTATTTTATTTTATACACTAGTTCAGCAGTTACAAATTATTTTTCTAAATTGATGTGCTTTTTTTTTTTTTTTTCCTTGGAGCATCACATTTTATCCCTCTCCCTTGAAGGAAAATTCCACTTTAAAGCAGAATCCACCCCCCCAGCCCCCCACATCTGGAAATTTAGATCAGTGTTTGTGCACATGAGCGTTTTTTTTTTCCGAAGCTACAAACCCATCTTTATTTTCATTTGGGGTGTCATTAAAAACAGACAGTTTTCTAAGTTTTTCTGTACGGATGAATGGCTAAAGATATGGGTTTGCTGATGACGGTTGTTTTGCCTTTTAACCATTAAAGAGCTTTATTCATCAAAGTGCTAACAGATCCAAACCAGAAATAATACACATATCTCAGGAAATGCATCCAGATTAGATCACCATATCAGTGGAACGACTTTAAATACTTTGATGGTATCATGGATTGGTGAGGGAGAGCGTTTTTCAGAAAACTGTTAATATTTTTTTTTTTTGCCTGTTTGTTTTGTTTTGCTTTCACATGGGAAATGGTTAAAAAATAATTAAATTCTACTTTATTAGAGGACTCTTGCCAGCAAACACGTCCACACTTCGCTTTAGAATACACCTGCTTCTGATTCCGTTGTAAGCTACCTAACAACACACTGTTAGATCTGAGTTTCTCCCTGCACTACATTAAGCCATGACTCCCATGGGGAAAAAAGACAAAAAACAAAACAAAAACCTGCACCAGTAGAGCTGTCGCTGCTCTTGCTCCCCCCAGTGTTCATTCTGTGTAATTTCATAAGAAAGCCTAGTGCCAGAGCAGACATGAGACCAGGTGCAGGAAGAAGGCAACTTCCTGGGCTGATATGCGTAATTACCCGAGGCCCTAAGATAAATGCCCCGAACACCAACATTGACCTTCCCCCTGGATTTTTCTAAGCTACAGGATATAACCTGATTTCACCACTTGCGTCAACCAGGAAGTTGCTGTTTTCATGCACCTGATCTGATTGTTTGACTTGTTGCCAAACAGGAGCCCGGACATCTTTATAGAGTCGAAGGCCCAACCTTTCTGAGATGTGTCTGAAGCATTTTACCCTGCGCTGTTTGTGTCACACCAATACAAACTCTTATGTTTTCTCTATGAATATGCACTGGTATTAAAAGCACATGGTTTACTGAGCTGTTTTTTTGATTTATGTGGCTACTCCTTATGCTTGACATGCACTGAGGGGACCTATTTCTTTATGTAAATGATGCTGCTAAACTTAATTATCTAAGGTTGGTGCAGAGGAGATGATGAGTTAAGTAGGAATAATTGGTCCACATGTTTACAGTCTGTACAAATTTAGATTTCAAAATCCTGAAGTGATTAATGAGAGCAGTCTCTAAACAATTTGAAATAATTCAGCGTAATAGTATTTGTGGCCTTGGGTCTGTATTCTCAAAAGTCCTTAAATTTAGCTTTTTGACAAAAAGGGGACTAATTCCTACAAGGATCAATAGGTATTCAGAGTTCTGTATATGGAAAAAAAGACTGCATGCAATTTTGAGCATTTTTAGCAGATAATTTAAGGGAAAGGTTTTAGTGACCAGTAAAGGAGTTGATATTTTTTTAAAAGAACTATTCCTTGTAACCCTGCCCAGCTTCGAATTGAAAAGTATGTTCCATCAAAAACTAAAAATTTCAGATGGTTTTCTTGAAAAATTATTTATTTGCAGACCACATTGTGCTTCTGGTTTATGATACAAATACTTACAGCACAAACAGTATGCATTTTTAACAATAACCATTCCCAATACATCCAAATGGTATATTTATAGGTAATACTTATGTATATACATACATACATGTGCATAAAAAGCTCAGAATGCACTCGAAGCACTAGAGTGGGGAAAAAAAGAACCACAGTACATTGATACAGTGTTAAACCTAAATTAGCAAGCTGATTGTGCACAAAAAAAAAAATCATACTTGGGGTAAACATTTCATGAAGGTATGATACCACAGGTTGCATAGAATTGTTATCAATTTCAAAATAAAATTGCAAATAAACTATTTTATAAAGTAGTGACTATGAAGTTTAATGTCTCTTATACGATATACAGTAGTATGAGGTAATCAGATTTTATGGCAAGCCGGTGCCTGGATCTGAAATTTTTAAAAAAACAAACAAAAAACCAAAAAACACTGATACATGGAAAGCTTGTCTGATGTTTCATCTTATGTGCACAATGTTTTAATGAAAACAGGGCATTTATGTGTGTGTCATATATTCAAATCACAAAAACAAACAGGTCATACAGTTTGAGAAAGATAGGTTCAAATCAAAATTTAAAACGAAGAAGAAAGGAAGTTATACATATATATATTTGTGTCAGCACTCAATAACAGCAAATTGAAAAATAAATAAATACAATTAAAACTAATGAATCGGGGAGAGAATTTCTGATGATAGAGACGTTAATTGAGGGTAAAACATTTCATTCCCTTTAAGTGAAATCGGACAGACCAATTACATGATATTTCAAGATATTTCAAGAATTAAAGAATTCTAACATCACAGTCAAAACACAGCCCTGTTGTGATAGGGATTTTGGAATCCCAGATATCACTGCTAAGCTTGAGTAGTCAACACTATTGTACCAGTTGTGCTGAGAGTGAAATTTTTTTCCCACTGGAAACAGAGGATCTGGAACCGCCACTATACTTGTACATTGCAGACCAGCTGTCTTGAAAGTTGCATCGATACTAAAGACTCTAACAGTTTAACTTATCTGATTTAGTGCCATGTGTCAATTATAAGGACATAAAATCATACAGTGTTTCAACAACTAAATATTAGGTGAAATTTAACAGTAACAATGAGTTGCTGATAAATACTGTTTCATGAGGTTTACTGCAAAATACAAACTGGTGGAAATACAGTGGATCAGACGCGTTTGTCACAATTCCTTTCAAATCAGCAGACTCTTTTCTTTTTTTTTTTTTTTTTACAATTTCAAACAATCTTAAAATACAAAAATAAATGCATGCAAAAACATGAGCACAGGAAGCCAATATTCACTCAAATGAAAAAAAACAAACAAAAAACAACAACATTTTTTCGTACTGATCACACAGGACAAACAATACACGTCATGAAACCTCGAAATCCTGTGGGTTCTTAGGCACGCACTGAATCTAGAACAAATTATCTTCTACAAGGACGTAAAGGTTCACCCAGTGTAAGCAACCTATGGACAGTGTCTTAATGCAGCAAATCAAACACACAAAGCCTGTTGCTAACAACCACTACAGTATGCAAAAACATCCAGCTTCCCTTGACCTCTTGACCTCGAGGCATCTTCTGTAGCACCTTTGGAAACATAATAACACCTTTTTGGATCGAGTGGCATTGAAAGCAAATCAATGCGTGAGTGATGACAGCTTGACAAGTGCCTTGAAACAGCTACTAATACAGTCTGTGTTCCTAGTGAGTATCCAGACCACTGCCTGGTTGTGGAAGTTATGCGGTACTTCAAGTAGATTTCTGAATAGAATCAAAGCTCTTGTAATTCGTGTTGCTTCGCACACAATCTTCAATTATTATCTAAATGTGAGGCACTTGCAAAGCAAAAATATTAACTAAAACTCTCAATCGTCAGTCTGCTCGTTAAACCTCCGAGCTGTCACTGTCACTGAGGCCCTGCGTCACCATGGGCTCTGCGCTGCTGGAGCTCTTGGGTACGTCCTTAGTCTCGCGCTTGGCTCGGACCATCAACGCCACCACGATGAGGATGAGAACCGTGAGGAGCAGCCCGACGAAGATGCCAATGATCAACACCAGTCCGTCGTCGCCGTCGTCTCTCTGGTTGAGCTCGTGGGGGAGGATCCCTTTGGTGAAGATCTCCCTCTCCGGGCTCGTCCTCCTCTGGCTGCTGTGGTCCAGCGCGATGTGCAAGATGTTGGTGCCGCGGTTGTTGCTCATGCCAATCTCCTCTGTTATATCCGGCACATCTTTGGCGGATCTCCTGGCACGGTGCTGACTCTCTGGGAGCGGATTTGTGGGCTGGCTGATCATATGGTACTCCAGACTTCTCTTCCCTATTCCACGGTTAGCGTTGTCCCGAGAACGGACAGTGTAGATGGTGTGAATGTACCACTCTCTCCCTGCAGACACCTGGAGAGAGCGCCAGTTATTGTTTTAAAAAATGATACCTGTAAGTAATTTTTTATGACACAGCTTTCTGCACATCTGTTCCCTTTGTTTCCTTCCCTTCGTCTCCTCATGCATCCAATTTTTATGATTATTGTGGTCTTTTCCTTCTGCACTAGTGTATATCTGGCCAAACATAAACAAAATAAATTCACCTCAAACATACAGTATGTCCATTGGAGTTGAAAAGCAGATGAGTTTAATGCCACTGGAAAATGATCATACACTGATACTGACTTTTTCTCCTAAACAAGCTGAGAAACACAGACCAGAAGAAGAAACCTGGAAGTGGGGGAGTCTGAGTCGTGCATACGATCCTGTTATCAGAGGCCATATATGGGATGTCCAGTGACAGGATTGTTAACTCGCAATAAGGGTCATCATGAGAATGCGGATAGTGTCAGTGACACCGAGTCTTTTTTCTCTCAGCTTGTGAAGAAGAAAAGTAGAAAAATGTCAGTGGAAAAACAAAACCCATCTTAAGGTCACTTTGCCTGACTCTTATGCAGTACAGTATATTTCCATCTTGCTCTTCCTGCTTGCTCTCCACACATTAAGATACCAAAGGTTTACACCAGTTCCCTGGGAGTTACAAGCCAGGCTGGGTTAAGTGGCCGCACAAAAACATAATTTCCGGCACAGCCGCACCTCAGGAATGAATCGCAGATGAAATATGAGAATGCCTAGGCTGTGTTAATGAAAGTAGTTCTTTTACTTGACCTTTATACTGACCTGGAAGAGAGCCGAGGAATCCATCCTGAAACCATCTGACCCAGGTTGCCTCACCAGAGCTAAAGCGTTGGGGTCATCCACCGCCAGCAAGGCGTTGAAAGCTACATTGCCAAATGACCGGGCCTGGGTCTCTGGCTGGGCCTTGTCCTGAATTTAGAGGATTTCAGAGCAAAGAATATTTACCTTTTAAACGGACACAAAGCATATGCAGCATGATGAGAGATACACTTTTGTTACTTACAATGATCTTGAACCTGTAGAGTAGCGATGGAGCGTCAGCCAGACAGCCAAACTCAAAGTTACTGGGGTTGTATTTAGGAACATATCCATCAGCACCGGTGCACAGGAACACTTTTTCAATGTTACAAATAAAGGAGTCGCCCAAGTTCTGTACTGGATCCACCATCACTCGGCCATAAACCGTATCCCCTAAAGGAGGAGAAATAGTTTTCACGACTGTGCAGGAACTTGATGAATGTTGTGCTAGAAAACTGATGCAGTTCTCTCTCATGATTTTGCTCAGACTCAAATATCGAGAACAACATTTAAACCGCAGCTAAGGCAACTCTCTCACTCCTGGCGACAAGAGCTTTCTACATTCACTTGGACAGCAGCTTCAAGGACTTTACAAAGACTTTCAAGATCTTATTGAGAAAGAAAAAGCCCAGCCTCTCTTAATTATCTTGTTTGAGAAAAAGACATGAATGTGTCAAAAACGACGCTTTGTGGAGGCCTCGTTTTCCTTTAATTTCTATCCTATTGAGTCAGGACATAATAATAATTCAAGAAAAATATTCTTTGAACAAGGATTTCCTTTTGATCTGCAGAATGGAGTTAAGTCCTAGGAACTAAGAAATGAAATACTTTCACAGCCATCCAGTTAATTTCAATACTGACTGCATGTTGCTGGCTTACCCTGTGAGAAGGCAGTGTCACTCTCCTGTCCAAAGCCCATGGAGCCGTCTGAGAGCCAGAGCGTCCGTTTAGTGAGCAAGATCATCTGCGTGTTCAGACTGAACTCAGCAGCCACGGGGTCGCTGACCTGGAAACACACGCAGAAGACAAAAAAACAAACACACACACAAATCATATTTAGAGACAGTGCCAGGAAAAGTTTACAGTAGAGACACTAGGAGACCAGTCTTCTTGGAGTCCAGTCAACACACCATTGCAATTTATGTAAAGTACCTACAGTACATCTCCTCATTTGGAGACTCAACCATGTGAATATGAAGTATTTGAAGACAGTGCTCAGTTGTATAAATTCACATTCTTACTTAAATTTGCAAGAAATAGTGTGGTTCCAGTGCTCTCAGTATTCATATTCTGGATAATCTATACCAATAAACTTGCTGGTTTCAGCTTCACAAACAAATTTGCCTGCTTTTCTTCATTTCACATAACTTTGAGTGGAAAACTTTAGGTTATGTTATGCGGCGTTTAGGCAAAAATAAGAAATTTCACAATGTCTCTTTGGGCTAGGGTTAATTTAGATTGTGATTTGTCTTAATTTCGATTAATTAATATGGTCTGCTTTGCCACTGTTCCTCTCGATGGTGCTTTGATGCCGGGGGTGGGTTAGAGGATGGTATCAGCATACAGAGCTGAACACGTAGCACTATAGGTAGCACTGAACTGATTAAAAGGAGGACGCCGAACAGAGATTTCTTCCTCAGAGAAAGTGAGGAGAGCTGAAGTTTTTATAAATACTTGATTGGCTGAAGTGAACCTGGAGGCAGTTTACACTCCGGTTTTTTCATCTTTGGTCTTCTGGATAATAGAGAGTGACAGGAAAATAAATGAGTTTGTCCACTCATTTATTTTCCTGTCTCTCCAAGAGATTTGGCTTAAAGGAAGTAATGAATAAAGGAGAGGGTTTGAATAAGAGAAAATTTTGATTTAACTTTCACAAGGATTTATAGGCACTTTTTTCAATAGGAATGGTCTTCATTTAAAAAGACTTAATCCATATATGCTGTTCAATTAATAACTTACCCCCTGTTCATCCTAAATAACATGTTTTAATCAATAGCAGAGGACCACACGCTTTGAATTCATATTGTATAATTATACATACAATGATAATATATTATTATAAACTATATATATATTATTTTTCATCAGTGTTAATTTTAGAAAAGATTATTTCTTGTTTTGGCCATTATTTGCATGACTTGTATGACCATTTCCTGCCCAATCCTGGATTTGCTGACTGCATTTCCCTAAAAGTTGCTATAAACTTTAGACTAGGTGAAGTTACCTGCTGAAAGCGGATATCCAGGTCGAAGGTAAGAGGCTCTCTTGGGCTGCAGACAGGAGGTATAGTGTACTCCAGGCTGGAAGGGGATGTACAGGGGACCAGCTTCACTGTGTATGTGCCAGAGTAGTCACGCACCTGAGTGGGGGAAATTAAGGTCAGTGACAATTAGGTGTGATAAAAAAAAAGAACAAGAGAAACAATTCAGTATTTCCTCACAGCGAAATCCGACATGAATGTCCACTGCTGGATGGGCTGGTTGTAGGTTGGCTCATTCCTCACAAGACTGAGATTAAAGGTCAAACCCGGGTGGTCCGGACACATGACCATGGAGGTGAGTGGGGAAGCTGATGGAAAAATACATCTCTTAAATCATGTGTGTCAGGATAATCAGCATTCTCAGTCACACTCATACCATCAATTTCAACTGATGATAAATGTGTTTTAAAAGGACAAATTAAAAGCTGAGTGAACCCTCTCCTGCACTAATGAAATATTCTTTATCAGTTTTTTTTCAACTTGCAAAAATATTATGACAAACTAAAAACCAATGTCATTACATCAAAGTCAGACAGTTAAACACTACATCACTTCTATACCTGGATGCGAAAGAACAAACAGGCCTCTGAATCGAGCCTCAGTGCGGAAGTTGACTACCAGTCGTCCATGGCCATTTATACGCATGCTGGTTGGGTAAAGGGCACCTGCAAAGACAGTCACACACACCTTCAATCTGGCCACTTAATTAATTTACAATCCCTCATTTATTAAGCAGGAAATGTTTCTAAGTAATCCTCAGTTATATATTCTTGCCTTGTAGTTCCGCCTCCGGCGGGCTCCCAATGCCGTCCCTCCACAAGATGGCAGTGTCGTACACGAATGTGAGCCTCAGCTCGGACTGTAAGTCAAAGTGCTGCCATCCTCCCGCTCCCACAGGGGAGTGGAAGACGTAGGACACATGAAGTGGGACTCGTAGGGTCACATAGGACTGGACCAGATTCAACACCTGCAGTAAAAAAAGACAACAATGACCACAACAACATGCTGCGTTGGAGCAATACATGCAATTCTTACTTCACAGATTGATTTGATTTGGCAACGTGTAAATTAGATAACTTTAAGCACACTTTACTGGGAGATCAAGCCTAGAAAGTAGACAGTTGACTTGATGGTCTATAGCTGTAAGATTTAACGTATTACTTGGAGTGTCCCTGGACTTGAACCATTATAAAAAAAAAGTACTTATCTTTTTCCCTAAATCAGTTTTTAAAAATTCAGTTGTGAATCAAATGTGTCACAATCACAATATGTTGCTGTTTTCAGTCAACACCAAAAGCTAAAACAACAAGCACTGCACTCCATTTTCAACGGTTGGGGGAAACTGAATTGCTCCAAACTTTCCCTCTCTAAAAGTACTGCCCTAAAATGGTCAAAGGCTTCTCAGCGGTGAAAGTCCTCAGAGGGAGTGCTCGCGGGTATCTGCACTTTCCTCTGACCTGTGAGAGGTACCTGCCTGCACTGGTTCTGTGTTCATGTGGAGACGTGCCTACACCTCTGGGCGCTGAGAGCTCAGGCAAATGATTTGCAGAATGGCCTTCTGACACAACCCCGCTGGTTCTTAATAGTTTCCTGTGGTCCTCTTAAGCCGGGCATAAAGCCCTGCGCTGTGACACGACACTGGCCCCGGTCTGCGCAGAGCCGTCTCTGCTCAGCCCGCCTGCCCACTTAGAGAGGATCAGCCGGGTCACAGGGGCAGCCGCAAACAAAGGCTATGTCTTCTTTCATTGATCCTGCCTTTCAGATCCTGAAACCGAAACTGTGACTCAGTCTATGCATCTACAAACCATCTTTTGCTCGGCTCAAATGTAACCATGGCAACGAAATCTACATAGAGAGCTCTACAAGAGCTGAATGTATACCTCTCTTACCCTTGATGTAAAGACAATAGGGATGATAATCGTCCTCAATACCAGATTTGTGTTCTCCATGATTTTTAGACTAGATTATCTGAGGGTAGAACCAATCATCTCTTTCATAACCTGCTGATACATCCTCATATAAATTACCACATATCTTTGATTAGTGTAGTCACTAATCAAAGGAGAAAGAAGTAGTCAACATCCTCCCTATGATCAGTTTCTTTACCTTGAGGCAAGGTAAAGTTTATATTACTGGAGGCAGCCTGTGTACTTGACGAGACACGTTTATTACCGCCACATTCACCTTTACATCATGTGGCTGCAGGCAACAAAGTTCCACTTGTTGAGAAAGCCTGTTATCACCCTGGTGATACCTTTGTTATTAAATAAACCCCAAGCCATATAAAATGAGAAACTCCTATTATAAAAACAAACGAATATATACTCTGATATACCATCAGAGCCAAAATATATATTTGCCAGTGCTGTAGGGTTTTGATTAATAATCCTCAGTAGGGAGCACGGTGGAGGTTTTAACCGTGTTTTGCCCCCCTGCACTCCTCCAGCCCTTCTTTATCAACATTCTGCCTTAATTAACTGCAAGTCAACTAATAGTAGGTTTCCAAGGTGAATGCAAATGTTGAAGTCTGTGAGTCATGGGTGCCGGTAAGACAGAGGGGGCTCTAAGATCTCCGACTTCCAACTCCACATATTCAAAAGCCGCCGCTGCAAAGACAACACAGTGCATATAGAGAAACAGGAAGACAGGGATTTTTATTAGGCTACTGGTTATTGAGTTCCCACTTTGACAAGACAAGTAATTGGCCCTAGCAGGAAATGAAGGAAGCAGGGTGTTGGGTTAGTCATTACTACAGAGGTTAGCTGGGATCTCCAGACAGTAATGGATGGTTTCCCTACAGGTTGGTATTTACTTAAGATCTCTGAAGGAAAACCAAGCAGGCAAGCAGGGTTTTAAAATAGCTGTAAATGACTAACGAAGGCTGAAAATCCACTTGGATTTTGGAATGAAAACGAGCAAGACTTGATGTAAGATAAAACAGACCAGGAGCTACCGAGTCTACATTCCTGTCCCAGTCTGGTTCCATGGCTCTATTGAACTGACTCCTTGCACTTCTTGTCTGGAGCTGACAAAAGGGGTCAGAGGTGAGCCGAAGCTCGAAGGTGGGGTCGCTTACCTGTCCGTCAGTGCCGATGGTGCCTCCACAGTCGCTTAGTAGCTCAGACATGTCATAGTAGCCGGTGAACTCCCACAAACAGGCCTCCAGGTTGAGGTTTCTGTAGAATCGTAGCGTGCTGGATCCCCTGAGGGAAGTGCTGTATTGGTAAGGCGCGGTCTCGCCGATCACCTCTGGGTTTTTGGTGGCTTCGGTGAGGAAGCCGTAGCGAGTCTTGACCTCAGCGTAGTCCAACAGATTAGAGCAGCGGTGGTGGCCGACACGGGTACCGTCAGGGCTCAGCGTGAGCTCAAAATTAGATAAGGGCCTGGTGGACACTATAGGCAACATACCTGAGGGAGGATACATACAGAGAAGCAATAAAGTTGAAGCATAGGAATATTAGATCAAATATTTAGGACAAATTAACTGAAGTAGCCTCTTATTAAAAGACTGGTGGTTGATAAGTAACATATTCAAGATTTCTGAATTTTTCCAAGCTGGAGATTAGTTTCAAACCGAAAACCTACCTCTAAGCGATATTTTCACTGATGAAAAGTATTTGAAACACTCTGTCTGCTGTGCTTACCATCAATGTGAGGCATGGTGACAGTTAGCTTGATGAGGTTGGGGTGGTCTGTGTCTTCTGCGCCAGTGTATCGCAGCTTGGCAGAGAAGGGCTCGGCCCCCACTGTGCCTACAACACGAGGCTGGCACATTCCTGCAACCACGCCGAAAAAACATCAGATTGTTTCCCTAAAAATCCCCCACAGAAAGCTCTTTTATCTCTCAGTTTTCTATCAGAGCAAGAACAACCAGTACTGTGGTGGGAGTGTGAAAATACAGCCAGCAGCTGATTATGGTGTTGAGCCATATCCATCAGAGAGGCTCGACATCTAAAACTAGAGAATGAGCTGCACTCACCCTCCTCCACGCTGACAGACACGATGGGGCTGGGGAGTTCCAGACCTTCGTCCCCGTTGGAGTTCACAGCCCTTGCGGCACACTGGACCCTCGAGCCAGCCTGGAAGTAGACCGAGTCCAAAGTGATGAGCTTGGAAGAGGTGAAGAAGGTATCGAAGTCAACTTCCCTCATAGGGCTGGTGACGCCGTCGGGTCCGGTGGGGGCGCTGACAAGCCAGCGATAACGAGTCAGGGTGTTGTTGATACTCTCGCTTACACAGATGGAGCCCGTTTTGTCGTAGTCTGGGTACTTGGGGTTACAGGCCTGGAAAAGATATAAGAAATTATGCTTATGAGTAAACGGCACCTAAAAACCACTGCGGCAGCCAAAGATATTTCTGTTTACTACCACTGAGCTCTCAAGCTGGGTGATAATTGTGATGATAAATGTGGTGATAATTTGATGCACATTTGCTAAATACTACCTCATAAACCTCTCTGGAACTGCACTTGTGAAACAAAAAAGCTTCATTAAGTGAATCATTAGCTGAGTCAATGACTAGAAAATGTATATCACTAAGTGTTTATTGGCCTATCAGTCAGGACATACTGTGACACAAATGACGGGGTATCCAGCCACAGGGGGCAAGTCCCTGGTCCTGTCGGTGTCGTCGTAATGCAGCAGAGAAACCACTCTGGGCACAGAGGGGAAGGTGACATCCGCCATGCTGTTGGTCTCCTCGATATAAATTATGGCCTTGCTCATCTGTCGATTGATAAGCAAGGGTAATTACGGTTGGGTTTTTTTTTTTTTTTTTTTTAATGGAGAACAAATTGTTAGACCTGGTAATGTGATAGTTGGCCGTGTAGTTACACATTTGACAGTTAAATTACATGGTTATCCGGCCTAATTTTTACCTTCGTTTCTGCCACCATGTTCTCATCAGGCTTCAGGTGGACAGTGAATGCCTCCCTCATTTCCCTGACACCATCATATAAAATCTCCACCTCCACGTAGTGCTCCTTGTCACCCTCTTTAAACACAATTTCTGCAGAGAAAGGAGAAGTTTGACAAATAATTTCCTAGCAAATTTCAGGCCATTGCCATCCTGATAGAATCGCCTGTCATGATCATTTACCCTCAGAAATGGGATGGTAGTCCTCCCCAGAGGTAGCGGATCCGTCCTTGGTGTGAACTCGGACAACAGAGACCTTGGAGGTGTCTCCAACACGCAGCACGGGGATCTTCACCACGGACACCTGTCCATTTTCCTTCGGCTCGTTCATACTGAATTTGGTCTCTCCAAACCTGATGATCGCCTCTGGTAAAGCATGTAATATAGTTTTAATCATGCTACTAAACTTTAATTGTAACATTACAGCATATCTCATATCAAAGCCACGGTCTCTGCAACTTTCTGAAAATGTTGCCCCAGTGGTAAAAGTATAAAAGAGACTATGGTGAATAAAATGTGGACATGCTGGATTTTAAACCACACCATCATAAGGAGCAATGCATGAAAAGAAAACGAAGCATTCTCACTGTCTGCATCGTCTTTTATCTTGATGAGCGTCTCATTCTGCCCTCCAACAGATGCCCCAAATGGAGATTCACTCCTGGGGCTTCCCAACACAAGACGGAGCTCTTCATCTTCCTCATGTTCCGTGTCATCGACTAGCTCCAGTACGCAAGGCTTTTCGATCTCTCCTGAATAAAACAGTAAGGGGAAAAGATATCGATTGGCCGCATACATTTAATTAATCTTAACGAGTAAAGAAAACACACACCATGCAAAGGGACATGTGCTAGGCTTTGCTACACCCACCTGGTAAAAAGGTGATGATGGAAGCATCCGTGTTGGGCCTCTCACTGAAGTCCATCATGACCTGTGCTGTCCCTTGCCTGCTGTAACAGCGTACGGTGGACCTGTAGCTGATGTCACCGCTGCGGTACACGGTGGCTGAAATCTGCCCGGAGTCCTCATTGCCCACATACACGGCATCCCGGAACTGCACCTTTGGCACTAGAGAAACATAATTGAACCCATAATTTGACATAAGAGGTAAACATCATATATGCATAACCGTTTGAATACATTTTTAATTACAACCAAGGTTTTTCACTCACAGTCAGAAACTGAGTCATTGATGAGGATGGTGGCCTTGCTCGGCTCCCCAAGGATCCCATTCATGGGCATCCGCAGCACCAGTTCAAACTTCTCTGGCCCCTCCAGCACCGGCTGGCCGAGGTCGTCCAGGACAGTCACGCGAAAAGTCTGCATGGTGACTCCCGGTGCAAAGTCCAGATTCCGGCTGATCCCCATGTAATCTACGCCAGCTGCTCAATGGCACAATATAGGTCACGCATGTTTAAAAGTTCACGGGAAATAGTGGGCATAGCACAAAAGGAACTACAGTTCTTGATCTTGTTTCGATGGCAACTCTCATGTTACTTCATAATTCATTTGTGAATGTCAGGCAGCCAGTGAGATGAAACAGTATGCCCTGAGTGCTGACAAAATTACACTCTCTATCTCGTTGTCTATGGCCACGAACAGTTGGAATTTGTTGCGTGATTAAAGGAGCACTGCAAGAAACTGGATATCTCCATGAGCGCAAAAAGGTTATTCATTTGGCATTCTTTGAAGAGACTGGGTATTGAGTGCTCACCCTTTGTCCAAAGGCTTTTCTCATGTTCTTATGACCCAGCTATGTGTGTTAGTCCAGGCTTACATTTCTACCATGCTGCACGTGATTAGATGCCAGTTATTTTTTACATTTGTAATGCAAAGGCAAGAGCAGAGATGGTACGAAACTATGCAAGGGGGAGAAGACTGCCTGGGGGCAGGAGATAATAGAGGCTGTAGGGAAGGCGTAAGTTAGCATCCCGTCTTAGAGTCCAAAGCACTTACTGATGTGTGGAACAATCAGTATGCATTCCTTAAGCCCTGTCCTCACTCAAACTTCCATTATCTCCAGGAGACTGTGCATATCCAAAGCCTACGAGGCACGGGGACTAATAGAGAAGCTATGGTTTGTCTCCCCCCTACCTAAAACAATGTTTACATTCCCCAGGTCATCCTCCCAACATACCCAGTGTTGAACATCTTCTGTAGTTTACACTTCTCCAAGCACTAATTAACTAAAGCTGCCAGGGAAAGGCACCTTACACAGACACTTACCCTCGGCGGAGACAGGGTCCGTCTTTCTAGAGCGCACGGTGACGGTTCCCCCTTTGGAGAGATCGGTCCCCGTCCTCCAGACCTGCACCTCCACGAAGCCGTCGCTCTCGTCCACATGGTAGTCTGTGTTGCCAAAGTAGAAGACCGGAGCTGGGAAGAAAAAAGGTGGAAGAAATGAATTAGATGAGAGAAAGCACACAGGAGGAAGTAATAATCTCTCAGCTGTTTCACAACAGGACACTTGAATGCCTGATGTAATTGCTGAGTTGAATATATAATAGCTGGTGTACGGTATAAGACTAGCTATGATTACAGGAGATACGGAGGGAACGTTTCCAATCGAAACACCAGCAGGTAGTCAACACTGTAATTGTAGCCCTTAAACAACACTTTCTAACTTCCTGGAAAGATGTTTGGGGGGATTTTCTAAATCTACAGCAAATATTATAAGACAAAAAAGGAACGAAGGCAGAGATGAATTTCCTGGTTTTGTTCTGGATGAGCATGGCGGTGGGGCTGACTTTGATAACGATGGGTCTGAGAGGCAAACAGGAGGCCTAACAGGAGGTCTGGGGGATGTAGAGCTCAGTGTGCCAGCCCAGGCCTGCCTGACTGCAATTAGTGTTTCTACGAGCTGAGATTCCACTGCGGCCAACCTCATCCACTGTTGTCTGATTTTAACCATTTCAGAGGGTCTTTCCTCCCAACAGTGTCACGCATGTTCCCTTTTGGGAGGTGCATTCAGCTACTGAAATACTGCAAAAACTGCCATCGCAAGGAGATTATTTATCGACATAAAGTGCAGGGAGTCATAGTCCATTACAGCAATACAGAAATAACATGAGCAGCCGAAAGCTGAAACTAATCCAAAGGGGCAATTTTTACCTTCAAAATACTCACATTCCCATAATTGATCAAATACATCATTGTTATGACTAATGGGAACAAACCACTACAGAGCAGTAAAAATCTGCGACTGTGACCAAATAATGAATAAATTAAGTGAACGGCAATGGCCATGGGCAGATTTGTGGTTTCCATGACAATGGAACCCTGCACCTACAAAACAGTACATAGCTTTTTCTCATCACACAGTATGAGGTGAAAGAGATACCGGGGATGTGGAACTGAGTGATAAACGCATTCGAAAAAGCAAATCCACACGGTTGTAACTGTTGATGATTATGTTATCTAATGAAACCAAAAATACATGAGCAGGAAAAAAGAGATTAACTGTCAGTCAACATTGCTGCCAGGCATAATTACTTATCAGGAAAAACGTGTTTATTATTTCACACTATATAATTAAGCTTCCAAGTAATTTGAGTCTCAGATGATATTGCATATTTTGATGGAGTCTGCTTTGTCAGAAACAGCTCTATATTGGCAAGATAAGGCATGTTCTAAAAGGGAACTAGAAGTTTTAGGCACAGCCTCGGGACTTGTGGTTCTCAGAGCAGCCATCTCTGTGGTTGAAAATAATGCTACTCCTAAGTGCAAGCAAAGGACAGAATTTTTTTTTTTTTGCTTTAATCTGTCCTGAGAGCACAGCCAGGACAATGAGCGCTGCATCAAGAGGCTCACGGCTGCCAGAATTTCTCTCCAGAGAAACCAAACAAAGATGGTTTTGGCTGCCTGCACTGGTTCCCAACAGGAGGAGTAATCAGATCTAGTAGCCTGAGGTTGGCCGCCAGGAACTCAGGGCCCTGTTGTACTAGTCCAGTAATCAGATAAGGTCTGTGCAGCAGACAAACAGTGAGCTTCAAAGAGCTATGGCCCATTAACTGAAAAGGTAAACCACTGGCTCCTGGGCTCCAGCAGCCTGGCAGCAGCAGCAGCAGCTACAGCCTCCTACGCCAAAAAACACATCTAAGGTTACTTGAATGTAATTGGAGATATTCCAGATTTAGATCTAATTATTATGTGATATAAAATGTATTAACCTCCATTTTTTCAAAAAAACAACCCATTTAACTGATTATTTGTATGGGTATTCTACGACTTTTATTAGTATTGTCATACTGGCTCCTTTTTAGTTTTAAAGTCTCCTCAAATCCCCAAAAAATAGGGATCGAAATGTAAAATGTAAAAAAAAAAAAAAAAGTAAAAAACAGTTTCTCTTCCAGTTTCTCTTTCTTGGAAATTAAAATACAAACCATAAGCTAGGAATCAGAGCACTTGATAAACAGTCATAAGGCTGCTCAATTAATGTACAATACGCCCAAATAACAAAGGAAATATCTTTGCTGTTGCATATGTGTTAACATAAAATATAAGAAGAGGAACAAGGAGAGACAAAGGCCTCCCTGAGGGAACTGTTACACTCCCACTGACTGCTTGATTTCACTTGAACTTCCCATGACATTCCCGCAGCGCTAAGTGGCTTCTCGAATGGTGAGATCCAATTGAGCCCCGGCAAATGCTCCTCTGCCCACTGTGTGCTCGACAAAATTTCTCTCGAGCAGCAAAAGCTTACAAAAGCAGCTCCATATTCAATGCCAGAATAATCTACAACTTTAAACGCGCCTGTGAGAAACACTTGAATTTTTTCTAAGCGGGCCATGGATTGAGCATTTTAAGACTTCCAATTAAAGTCAGAACCTCTACGCTTAAGTGCTTTGGACATCTGTTTATATCAGAATGAATGGGAATCCAGGTGAAACATAATGACAGGGTTTGTGGGGTTCCCCCTTCGATTCATCCCCATCCAGGATATGTTGTGCACGCACGGGACCCGCCCATCTCTAAAACGGCTCATAATCATACCTCTATAACCAGGATGAAATTTACAGGCAACTGACACAAGACCATAAACGCACGAGTCAAGTCCTGCTGTACAAGCATTCTCATGTCTTGCAGCCCCGGCCACCAAAACATTTTTCCCCGGATGCAGAGTCAATATCAAACAGCAATTACCCCTGCAAGAAAGAACAAGTTTTTCTGAACCCATCACAGGCAGAAAGCCACAGTGCAAACTGTGAGGATGTGGCCGTTTATGTGCAGATGGTCGGCTGCTGGGAAAACAGCAGGTATTCTGAGGATGGCAGCTGTCCGTGCACGCAACTGTAAAATACTTGGACAGCTTGTCTTTTAATGCTAAGCTGCCAGATGATTTAAATTTATGCAGAAAAAGGAAATCATAATTCATGGCCCTGGTGTTTAAAAAAATACAAAAACCCCTAAAAAACAGTTGACTGTCACAGTCACAGCATTCACAGTAAGATTGGCGAAAAGTGTTTTTTTTTCCAGGGGCAGCTCCTTGGTATCCTGTTTCTATTTGTGTGTTAGTGGCAAGCTTCAGTAGCGTGTGTGTGTACGTGTATGTGTGGTGATAAGAAAAATAAGTTTGAACAGCCTATTAGGCTGTGGGTTTAGATTGTTCTAGTAGCAATATAAGAACGACAACCATATATAACCTTTTGCACATACATGCGCAGAGTTTTCCTGCTAATTACCACACTCCCACTTAGGCTGATATTGACCTTGTCAATATGTGTCTCCTCTTGTTGTTTACCTTTTCCTTCAAAGTTGTGTTCTGCTGTCATTTAGATTCTCCAGTCCTGCTGTGCCCTCACTTGTTATTTGTATTTTATTGACTACTGTTTTTTGACTACTGCTTTTTAAGTTAATTGCTCCTCTGTATTTCTTTTTATTCTGATGGTCGGCTATTTGTACTGTCTAGTTGAGTTTGTTTCTGGCATTATTCACATCGACTATGGAGTTTTTACACATCCATGTGCATTCTCTGAAAGCATAACTAGATTTAAGCTTTTAAAACACATTCCTCCCACTCTGTGCATTATGTATGAAATACACCTCTATCGTGTCAGTTGACATCTCAGTGTAATGGTGCATATTTTCAAAAAAAAATTTAATTGATCAAATGACCACAAACCACAATCAGCCTGAGTATTGGGTTGTAGGGCAGTTGCTCACTTTGCCCTCCTTGTAGTCTTGCATCGTCTGACAGACGAATTTGCAGAGCTGTGTGTGGAGACTGTTACAATGCAAGGGTTGCACGCCATCCCTCCCAGATCTTCCTCCTGCTGAGCAGACAACCGGAGAAACCAGCAGGAATCGACAGTGCAGCAAGCAGACAATGATCCCTAACTGCCTTCGCACCCATGTTGACAGATGATTATGTTTGTTTGGAGGGTCTGGTCAGGCTTGAAGCACAGCAGCTGAGAACTCTTCCTGCATAGATTTGTCTAACTATGGGCAATTATTGTAACTTTAAATTCTTATTTTCCAGTATTTTTATTAGCCATTTAATTTTTTTTTTTAAATTATTTTAATTATAAATAGTTTCTCATTTAAAATTCCAGAAAATACATATTCACTGATAACATCACTGTCTGAGTTAATCCATAGAAGTGTGTTCATTAGACTGCACTTTAATAAATCAACACACCAAACTTAGATGCATTTAAAGTAAAAAAATTGCAAAGAATTATCATATTTAATTACTGTTTTATATTTATGGGAACTTTCAGTAAATATACTAAAGTTAACATATCTACAAAATATTTTTTCTGACATTTAAGTCCTGTGGACCTAAATGTGTAATACTGGAAAATTCTAGAGACCACAAACCAGTTTTGAATATAGTTTGCGTCAAAGATCAGTTGCCAACAAATTTTCTTCACAGGCATAGAAATCAGTTCATGTGCCATGTAAAGATTTGGGTGTTTTCATTCCAAACAAAGCACATTTTAATTACTCTCTCTCTGTGGCTAAAGGTGTGCTAATTAGTGAAGTGTCAGTTGGAAAGGAGGCATGCCTCCTCTTCCATGGCACAGGTCTTAAAAAGCGGTTACTAGTGCAGTAAACTTCAACAAATTTAGGTGTAAAAGCTGCAAACATTTTCAATTTAGAATCACAAATTATCAGATTTCCATCAGACCCTTGGCAGAAAAACAATAGCTCCACCTCCTACTGAACCTGTGTGGTTTCTCCCATGTGTTTGTGCCTTCGTAGGTGGCCAGAACTGTTTGTTTGCATAGTGGGTGCATACAATGGTGCCGTGTGGCTTCTAAGAACTAGGGACCCACAGGTGTTTAGCCAGCCACCGGCTCCCTCCTGCGTACAGTACCCATTGGATAGCTATTCCTACAAGAGGGATTGCAAAGACAGATTTGATTCCCCCATTCGCCTCCCCTCCATATATACTGGAGTGGAGTCAGGAAAGGAACACAGATTATTTACTTAAATTTAATACCTAGCAAGGACAGGTGTGCTGAAAGTGGGGATGAATCTAATGCTGCCTTTCTACTCCTCCAGACAGGAGATTGGTCTTGCTCTGCTTGCCTTAGAGCTATTTAGCATTTATTTCACCATCAGTGCTCAAGCCATTTCATTATCACCTCCTCCAGGGGGATCTGTAGCTTTGACACTACCTTATTTTTTCCCCCCACTCTTCACGTTCCATTTATTCAGTGGATGCCAGCGAACCTAAACACCTCCAGTACCTAATCCAAATTATACTTTGGTGGTGTTGCTGCACCAGCTTTACAGTGTTGTGCATGTATGAGCATGTGTGAATGTGTGTGCATGTGCGTGTGTACGTGTGTGTGCGCGCGTGTGCGTGCGTGTGTGTGTGTTTACAGGCAATCGATTGGAGGTCAGGTGCTCATTCCTTCATAGTAAGGAGCCAGACAGCCAGACAGTAGCTCTAGGCATGGTCTGTCTCCACGTCATGCTAGAAGTCTAAACAGCAAGAGTTAGAATTTGAGAACAACAATAAAGCCCACTCAAATGATGTTCCCACAGAAAGGGGACTGATATGCATAAGAAGATTTTGAATGTCACTCCGCTGCCCTGACAAAGCAGGCGGCAAAGAAAACACGATTACCGATAAAGCAGGAATAAACCTGAGTATAGACTGCTAACTCTGGTTGTCAGTCTAAGTCGAGTTAATTCCATGATGCACTGAGCCCTCTGTTCTTCTGTTTCTGTGTGATAATACACTAAGGAGCTCAAATGCAGGCAGAGGTCTGCCAGGAAGTCCTAAATCTGTAGAGCAAAAACATTTAGTGTATTTTATAATGAATTGACTTTTCAATCTACAAAAATTGGATTAGTCAGTCAAATCATTGTTTATAGCAGCTGAGATAAGACAGCGCGCTGGCTGACTTTCTATAAAGCAGGGGCAATCATAAAATAAAGCTTGCCTTCCTCTACTCTATGAAAATGCAATAATACATGCTATTTTTTCAACTGCTGGAATCTGTGCCCCAATAAAGGAGTAGTTCCTTAAACTCATTAACCCTTGGCTTTTGTCCTTCTAAGACTAGTTCAAAGGCAAACCTCAAGTTAGCTTATCTTATCCTGTGTAGCAATTCCTAATATCTATGTGCTTTATTTGCTGATCTCCTTGTTTCTCAAACATAAATGACAAGCAACTGTGTGTGACTGAGTCAAAAAGTCATAGAAAGAGATTAATCAATAATATCTCCGATCAATGAGTCCTCTGCAGGTTTTAAAGACCTGCATGACTTGCACTGTTAGAGTCAGAGCCGCCCGTAAAGGCAGTGATGCTATTTGGAAATGTAATAGCTACAGTGGTAAAACATTTCTTTGTGAGGCAGGCCGTAATGAATAACTGTTGTATATCCTATTAAAAAACATGTGTGTTACAGCCTCTGTACAGGCGGTCTGGAGTAAAAACCCAGGAGTAGCAGAGGTGAAAAGGCCTTGTTCTCACTCTTAGGTTACAGTGGACGATGCTTCCAAACTGCATAAACCTCCACTTGAAGTGTGTCTGCCTCGAGTCCCATCGGAATAGAAGGGGAAAATAACCTGTTATACTGTCTGAAAACTGCTGCTGCAGGAGCCTCGAAGACAAGACGAGATTCATATCCGTAGCACCAATATTGGTCATGTTCTGAAAAACCACTAGACGCCTAAATACACTTTTTTGAAAGCGGGAAAAAAAGACTGAATGTTTTAAGTGCTGCCAAAGCACTGGAGAATTAATGTAAAAGTGCGAACAGGGTAGATATTGCCACGGACCATTTCATTTCAGGTTAGACTGCCACTAGCTAGCTGGATTAGCACTACACTGTGCTCAAATTATATTTTCTACAATGCAAATGAAAGTTCATGATTTTTTCTGCAGCATGTAGAGTACAATGAAATAGCAAGGTCCCCCACAGCAGGGAGACTAATTCTAACTAATTTGAGCAGTTGGAGAAGATATATCATATCAGATATCAGTGCTCATGATTTTCTCTCCATTTTAACTAAGCAAATGGATAAAGGAATCCTGAATTGAATAATTCTTCAACATCCAGCTTCAAATGTGGTTGATTCAAGGACAAAAAGACATTTCCACAATCACAACAGGTTTTTTTTCCAGGTCCAGTGTTGCCTTCATGCGATCACAGAGCCTTGACTTCACAGCAGTGCTTCCGGAGATAGTCAGAGTGATAGGGAATTGAGGAATGGCCGTCAGGTGTTGGAGAACAAAGAGGCGTCGGGAAGATATGGGAGACTATCAGCCCTCCGGTCTGAGCCTGCAGATATGAGATGAAGGCTTCGCCTCCAGGAAGGAAGGAGGCTCACGCACTCAAACACCTTTCCCTCCGAGACATTGGCAGACAAGCGCAAACACACACAGGAAAGAAAAATTCAAACACACATCTCACATGCACACCGAGATGTTTGCTGTCTGTCTGCCGACCTGCCTATACCTGTTTCAGTATCTCTCTCTGCATGAATTTATGCAGCTGAAAATATTGCCTTTCCAAAACTTTTTGAAATCTAATTTCCAGCTACTGTCAAAGTGCTTATCCATTGCACATATAAAATAAGAAATTGCACAAACACTAAATCAGATAAAATCCCTTCTAGCCAAGAGACAAATTCACCCTGCCTTTTTCTTGGGCTTTAATCAGAATCGAAAAACCTTTAAAAACCTTTAAACCTTTAAAAATGAAAGGAAAAAGCAAAACCCCTTGTCTCTAAATGCCACAAAGTGATTTAATATTCAAAGCCCTTTAATTTCTTGTTCCTACACATTCTGTTTGACACTGCATTGCATCCCATTTCACACTTAGGATCGGTGAAATGCCATCTTACCGTCATCTGCATCGGGGACGATCGTGATTCTGGCTGTGGGAAACTCGAAACCCAGACGTCCCCCCATGGGCATGCTGAGGGTGACGTTGAAGCTTTCCTCGTCTTCATACAGGGAGTCGTCAATGATCACGACTCGGCAGGACTTCTCCACCTCTCCCTTGTCAAAACGTAAGATGCTGTGATGGTCCTCGGGCCTGGAGATGTAATCGGAGTAGGACAGCACCGTAGTGGGGACAGTGCCTGTGGCCAAATCTGAGTGTGCAGAAAACAAAATCAGAGAAAGCAGAGTTACTGATCTAAACTCTGCCACTGCAACAAAGTATACTTTTCTTCACATTATTGACACATCAATTCCCTTTTAGCTGAATAATTTTCACATGAATCATTGAAATAATACCTAAAGGACGATATGCCTGGATATTCTTAACCTAGATACTTTGGTTCAACGTACATAAACATTGCAAGAACAACCCAATATCTCAAATTACCTAGGCAAGCCCGATTTAACAAACAAGAGTGACCTTCAGTCTCCACTGCATTTAACCATTTACAGAGACATTCAACCCAGCATGGATCTTTCTTTGCACTTGCTCTTCCATTTTTAAAAGGTCACATCTTGTGACGGTTGAGTGGCTGCCATCGAGTCAATGACGAAAGGCAGGCCGGCTTAGGTTTTGTTTTTTTTTCTCAAATGCATTGATTAACTGCCACCTTTGCGAACAAAAAGTTGATGTGCAAGAATGTAACCCCTTAAAACGTGAGTGCAAAACCCAGCATTTTTCATTTCAGGGTTGTTGTTTTTTTTCCACCTCTTTTCTTTCTTCTCAGAAACCATCTGCTACTCGCATGGTGGCAGGATGAGTGATAAGCACTGGGTTCCAGCTGGGGGAGAGCAGGGCATCACTACCGAATGCCTCTTTCCGTCAAATAACACCGTCACTGGTCACTTTAATCATTATCTCTGACCCCTGCAAACACACTCCAGAATTTCAAGATGTTGCTCCTGTGTTACCTTGCTGGGTGAAGCAGATGACCATGAGCTCCTGACTGACGTCCCCACTCCTGCGCACAGGGATAAGCAGCTCGCCAAGGTCCTCCTCTATATTGTACACAGCTGAGGGTATGAACACTGTTGATTCTGTATGCAAGAAAAAAAAAATCAACACATTGCATCATTACTGCAATACAGTAGGTTAATACTATTTCAGTTAAATACTTTTATGTTAAATCTTGTCTGACTTTTGATATGTGGATGCTGCCTCTGTATGACCGGTTTTCTGGCAAATTGAACATGATAAATGGAACGTGGGGCGAATTGAAAAGAATGATCAGGGATAAAAGGACGGGAGAAGCTTCAGAGCATCTAATCATGAGGGACATTATTTACATCAAAAAAATACCTTGAATACAAAGGTTTGCAGATTGTGCACGGGAACAAATGACACCTCTCATTACAGCCCTGCTCGTGGCTCTTCCATCATGTTTTATCAAGACCCACCATCTACTGTTTACTTATCGACGGCAAAAAAATATTCCAACCTAGAGTCGGCTTACACAGTGTTACCCAGAGAGACAGCGGTGGTTATTGACCCGGTAAGTTATACAGATGGATGAGGAAAATATGTGTTTAGGAGAAGAGTCAGGAATCCTTTAGAGAGGTAAAAAAAATACAATGTGTACAAATGGGTGTGTCACACACTTTGTTTCATTTAAGAACTTTATAGTCAGTTGCCTGCATAAATTGCTAGAATACAAAGGTGTCTTCATTCTGTTTGCAAGCAGAGACACATTAAACACTTTTTACTCAACACTTTTACTGGCAGCTCTCCATCTCTTTGTCTCGCACTTTCGCTGAGCTTTATATAACCTTCAGGAAGGGAGTGAGCTTGCAAAGTTTCAGCCATGAATCCGGAGAGCTCAGACAGAAGCCTCACGTTACGGTCGCAGACATTAACGAGGGGGTGGTGGGTCAAAAGAATTGACCTTTCCTTTTTCATCCCAAGGACCCATGTAAACAATTTCAAAAGGATGATGTGTCCAGTCTTCACTTCTTGTTTCGAATACGCAGTCTTTTTTTTTCTTTTTTTAAAAATTCTGAGCGATTGTAGTCAGTCTGGCCTGAAATAATGTATTTTTCACCATTTCATGGTGGCAGCCCCTGGGCTATTCGATTTTTCTGCTCTCAGTGAAACAAAAAACACATTTTTATAAGCCCTCCGAGTTTATTTGACCTTGAGAGGCCAAAATACATGAAAACTTTAGAAACCATAAACAGTATAATGATATGATAATAGGCATATGGCTCTAGGAGGACAATGTCTGTTGAGGGCATAAGGAACGACCAAAAAAATTCTTACAAAGAGATAGCTGCCCTTTTTCTGATTGCCCTCCAGAGACTGATGTTTTGTGAGACATAGTTCAACCTAAACATGTTAATTAGAATAAACTTTTGACAGCATATTCTCCCCTTTCAACCAAGTGAAGCCCTATTGGATGAGAGGCAGAATTATCCACATTACCATCCATCCATCCACTTTCTACTGCTTATCTGGAGTGCGGTTGTGGCGGCAGTAGGTTAAGCAAGGTGGTCCAGATGTCCCACTCCCCAGCAATGCTTTCCAGTTCCCCCTGGGGGAGGATGGGAGGTGATCACAGCCCAGATGAGATATATAGTCTCTCCAGCATGTTCTGCCTGGGAAACCTCCAATGGAAGGCGCCCAGGAGGCATCTTAATCCTATGCCCGAACCACCTCAACTGGCTCCTTTCCAAGTGAAGGAGCATGGAAAGGAGCCAGCTCTGTCACACTGAGGCTGTTTTTAGTGTTCATCTGTTTGAGCAGTGCTTCCTCCATATTTACATTATGATAATTTCACACGCAAGAGGGGGTCAGCATGGTTATCTCCATATCCTTTTGACCTTGTTTATCTACTCTTGTGAGAGAGAGTGCTGCCTGTGAAAGCTCTTTGCTCTTTACTCATTATTCAGCAATTTTCATAATCAGGCCGGGTTTAAGATGTTGTTAGTTCCTCTCAGCTTTCAGTCTTCATGTGAATTAATGCTGCGTTTAAAATATTGCGTGCTCTAATGCCCTCAGGCAGATGGGAAAAGAGTATTTCCCCATTCATTCAATCCTTGCAACATGAATACTGCTGAGATGAAGGCCAAAGGATTCCTGGACCTGAACTAAAATCTCTGCTGTGAGGAAAAGATCTACCTTTAGATTCTCTCCATAGCTACATTGCCTAAAAATGAATATCCTTCTTTCTCCCTCTTTATCGATTCTTCATGTACTAACCCGCAGAGAAAGGGCATGTACTACGTAATTTGTTGCTGTCAATCAAAGTAGCCGGCCAGTTTTTCTTGGGCAGGCCACTCATTCAGATTGTTGCACCTTGGTCAAAATATGATTGACATCTTTTTCATTTCTATAATTGATTTTCCTTCTGTGTGACTGTTTAACATCTGTGTAAAATGGTTGGGTTGGTCCTGACATCAAATGCTCCATGATATTTCACATGGCTGAAAAAATGTTCTGCTGTCTCTTATAAGACCTGAGTGTGTTATAATGTTAAGCAACAAATCCCATAAATTGTAAATGCAAGGCACATTTCCAGTATTTACTTTTGGTTATTATTTTTCCAACTGAAAAACTATAACCATAAGCAGTTGTAGTCAATGTAATTATATGTGAACATTTGAATTGATGTTACATCCCTGAAAATGAAAATTCTTACTCACCATCATCGGGGTCCAGGATCTCCACAGTAGCAACCTCTGGGAATTCAAGGGCTGCCATCACCGGCTCAGACAGAACAATCTGGAAGGTCTCTGACACTTCATATTTGCTGTCTGAAAGGATCCGGACCTTCCAGGTGGCTGTGGTCTGGCCAGGGTTGAACTGCACCTGTTTTTGAGATTTCCCCCGGAAATCTTTGTCCTTCTCTGCGGTGCCATCCTTTGTGCCGATGCCTTAGGAAGGACACAGAGAAAAATGATCATAGTCAAGTGACATCTGCTGAACCAAATAAATACCATATATCAGGCAAATGGCAGTTTTCTTATTTAACTTTAAAAAGAAAATGTTACTTTCTGTGATTACAAATGGTCATACCTATACAGACATCTTAAAAAAAAAAAAAAGATACATTTAAACGACTGGTTTTCATCTGTAAAGTCAGGAAATAGTCACGCCCTAGTTGGTCTAACCCGAAAATATCTGCCCTCCTTTCGGGTGCAGTTTCCCACCCCCAGTATTTCAAATGGCCATGGTGGGAACAAAGCTTATTATCCCTTGTGTCAGCCTGGTCTCAGCAGAAGTGGTCGGGGGTGACTTCGTTGTCTGACCTTCAGCATGTGAGCTGTCGGATGGGGCTTACAATCACTATAGCTGTGACACTGGCAGGATACCTGTTGAGAGGGAGCACTGAAGCCGGTGAAATGTCACACAGCCTCTCCATTGTTTTTCGTTAACTGGTCACACAACACGCAGCAGGGGTGTGGCAGTAAATAGAAAGAACTTGGCTACACACCCCAAGGCAATCCTACAGACTGCCACAAATGCAGAAAACAAGATATACAGAATAAATGAAGCACTGGAGTAAAAAGGAACTTTTTTCATTTTTTTTTTTTAATTTTAAATGCTGGTTGTTCACAGCTGAGGGAAGAAAGAGAAGAAGAAAAGAAAAAGTGAAATATCACATCAGGACTACACACAAAATCATCAATAGAAATGCATGAGTTTGAGTTTTTATGAAAATTACCATTCTATTCTTTGATGAAAATAAGAAAAAAGGCTTTGATATGCAAGCACAGACAGAGGGAAAAGGCCCCTGCACACATGTGCTGAGATAAAATGGTCAAGCTCAACGGAGCTTGAAAAATCAGCAGTCTTCAAAGAGTAGCTAGGAGAGAGGAGTGTATGATTTTCTCCTAACTCTATCTCCCGCAAAAAGCTTGGATTGGATTGGCCCTGATCACAGCAGTCACTCCGAGGCTTTCACAGCAGGTGGGCTTGCTGCACACCTGCTTTGGAAAGACCATGTTGGGAATAGCCTCAAAAACTGGTGCCACCTGCCCCGTGCCCTGTCAACGGTCAACCGATAGTCGGCCAGCGGGCTCCTCGACTCATTGTTCACCCAGGTGGGGCTGGGTAGATATAAGAGATATCCCCAGCCTTCATCTGAAAGCACTGGCCTGGGATCAGTCACTGTCTCATCGCAGTGCTGAGGCAGATGGGTGGCTTAAATTATCAGGCTGCTCTGGTGGCCTATTTATGCTGGTTAATTAAAAATGGGTTGCTTCCCTCTTCCCTCTTCCTCTGCAGTGGCGAGGAAGAGGGAAACTCCAAATGATCGCTGTGAGAAAGTAATGAAAGCCCTTGTTTCATTACTATGAAAGGTTCTGCCTTACTGAGACTAGATATTGGTTGCTATAATTGTGTACCTGAAAGGGGAATGCCACTGAGATGTTTTTTTAGCATGCAATATAAAATAATCTCTTTTAAAATAATTATTTCACCTGTCACAAGATTCTAACAAAAACCAAAGGTAACTTTTACAGCTGCCATTCAGTTGTGTTGCTTTCTGGAGATATAAATATAGTCATGTTACAGCCTACAGAAAAGCAAAAATGGTTCGACAGGTGAATTACAAACCTACATTAATGTAATAGCATGCCCAAAACGGCTTCTGCTCAGTCTTTTAGTTAGGTCTACAGATGTTCTTCTCAGCTAGAAAAGGCTATTTGACAAAAACAGAACGGAGCGGTGTATGATCAGAGAATTACTGCCTGAGGATGTAAACATATACTCACTTACTAGAATGAGAAATGGACAACATAAAAGGTTTCGCCACTTGTGCATTGAGAAAAAGAAACATTATTGCTATTGGTACTTTGATGGCATTGTCAAAAAAAAATGGTTCTGACTTGGAAAAAAAGCCTAAATTACACCTTCCTTTGTGTATTTTCCATCAATTGCATTGAAGGGTACATCAGTCTCCCTCATACATTATCGTTCACCTTCATGTTGCTTCAATCATAGGAAAATTGCACCGTGGAAAGCTGTGGTTTGGACTTTAAAGCCCAAAAAAGTCATTTTGGACATTATGAAAATGCAAAGCACATTTTTTTCCTGGACACTGAACATCAAGTGTAAGTTCAAAGTAGCACTTCTTTAATTTATAATGAAATCATTAATAAAATAGCAGCGATGCTCCATAAAAAACAAAACAAAACAAGGGGACAATGATTGGATTGCTTGCCCGATCTCCTTATACAAGATATAATGTTTTGTCATTTAATATTAATTTGCAAAGGGATCACCATGTGGTCATAGCACAGGCAATTCAGTTAATATTTCATTTTCTATTTCTTTTGCTTTTGAACCTCATGAACATGCACAACAATTTATAAGCGTATTCTTGTTTTCCTGGATATTTACTTCTTTCTTTGAATTATCATCCACTATATCTGCCTGCAGTGCAGTATATGATGATCCACCTCAAGATGTGTGTTTTTTATTTTTTATTTCACTGAGTCACTAAGTAGATATACTGTGCAGTTTGAGGCATTATAAAGGTCAGCAAAATTTACATAGCGGCCCAGAGATATTTCATCATTTCTGGGCCCTGGGGCATACAAATATATAGACGACATTAGGGTCAATTATTCTATGGGATTTGACCTTTAACATCAGTTCATTTTAATCACACCTCATCTATACAGACAGGCAGCACTAAAAAGGCTATTTGAGCCAGTAGTAAGAATTCCTTCCACTCATAAACACTTAAAGCAGCTATTTTTTTTTTTTAAACAGGTATTGTTCATTTAGTTCCAGCCAGTAAACTGCTTTGACTAACATTTGGAGTGGCGTCTTTCCATGGCCACCAACTTCAGGTGACCTTTCTCATGTGCACACGCAGTCCCTGAGGGATTGTCCCGTGCCATTGTGTGATTGGAATGTAAATACTGGCCAGAGGAGAGAGGTGAAAGGCCATGACCTGTGTCACCCTGATAGGATGTCTGGGCTACCTTTAGAATGGTCCTAAAATATATCAAAGTGTGTGGTGCATGTCATTGTGTCTACATGAAATCTGGGTTTTCATAGGTTTTTTTAAAAGTTAAAAAGAAAGGAAACCAAAACCACTTTTGTCAGACTGTTATGTTTTAGCCTTAAGCTAAAATCATTCAGGGTCTGAACATTTATGTCAATGTGATATTTCTTTTTTTTTTTTTCTCATGTTGGGGTGTAGATTAATGAATTTAAACAACTGTAGCATAAGGCTACAACATAATAAAATGTGGAAAAAAAATCAAGGGGTCTGAATACTTTCTGAATGCAGTGTATTTAATATTTTATTTATTTAATATTTTATTTACTATTTATCCTATTTCTTTATCTTATTTTAATAATTGGATAAAATAACGTGGTTCAAGCTCTCAGTTCTTTCCAATAAATTTAAGTTACGATCATGGATATCCTTGGATAGAGTTGTTATTGTAAGTGACTTAATGGAATTAGAGCCTGTGTCTGCTTACTAACGAATGATGTTTCCCCCAGGTAGCCCCGGCGTTTCAGCACCACCTCCAGGAACTTGACCTCTTCATCCACCACATAGTGTTCCTTCTCTAAAGAGATCCAAGCCCAATTAAGCCGGAACTGCTGGTTCTTCAGTTTGTTGCCTCCTGCAGACAAAAATACAAATAATTAAGTTAGAGACACTTAGACGTCATAATACAGCAAAAGAAAACAAAGAAGAAAAGCCAAATAGACTAACTGCGACTTAATATTCCAAGACATGCGTTGAAAATTAACATAGTTATTTGTTTTTGGAGTGCGACAGGAATTTTCAGTACCCCCTTAATAGAATGATTCCTTGGATACCTTCGGGACCTGACTTCACTCGGTGGGAGGCATGAGGGTTGCCAAGCCCTTATGCAAAAGAAACAGGGCTTGTGCCGTCTAATTGCTTCATTTCTAATTAAAATAAAAGGTGTTTCCCTTTCTGAACTGGGTTATTTTATCCTCGCCTTTTGAAGTTGGATTCAAAGGCCAAGGCTACAGACCTGGAGGGCATTGCTGCTGCCATTTGACTATAAAGACTCAAAGCAGAGCCACATAGACAGGCATCAAACACACAGAGTGACACACAAAGAACTGCAAAGATGCACGCACACCCACACACTGTTTCATCCAGAGACATCACATCACACTTTAATGTTGCAATTTCTAGAGCTCTGACTAGCAGTATAAGAAATAATAATTCGCCGGTTCCTAAAAATCAGCATGCAACCACCAGACTGCACAGTGAGAGCTGCTGCCTGCTGCTACTGGATAAGGATGGTGAGATCCAGATGACTGAGCCGCTAAACATCTGGCAGTCCTGAAAGTGGGAGAACAAAAGTGAAATTGCCGGGAGGGTGCAAGGGCATTGTTCTGAGGTTTCAGAGTGTTGCTGTTGTTTGTGTTAGGCACAATTGAGAGTATCCTCTCCACCCCACCCCGTGGTTGTTACGGTCAGTAAATCCGTCACGTCCAGCCAACCACTCCGCTCAGTCCATTTCCGTCCTCAATGGGCACATTCAGACCTATACACATTCACCCTGGGAGTTTTATTATGTGTGAGGGTGCATGCATTTAGTTTTTGTGTCCGTGTGTGTGCACGTGCGAAATGCTCTCTGAAACTCTTCAGAGCAATTTCCTTATATTTCCTGAGAAAAATTGGGTCCTGCTGCCCCTCACATCTGTGCTTTTTTGACGATGCGGTACCATAACCCGATTGAAAGGACAGAGTCAGTGTGTGATGCACATAGACGACAGGGAGCACAGAGTGTTCTTTTTCCCCTAGCCTCATATAAAACCAAGTCATTTGAATTTTTTAGTTGAATAAAATACAGTAATCGATAATGTGCACATGAAGATATTTTAAAATTTTAAATCAGATGGAGGACTTTAAGTTGTGGGGACAAGAATGCAGTGACCTGGTAAACAAACATGACTCTCTCTATCTTTGCAGTTCTGGTCATCAACACTAATGGGCTAGATCAAAAATGCTGGGAAGAGGAGTACAAGAATGCAAAAGACAGATGCTGACGTTCTCTGAACCTACGGATCCAACTCAGTGTGAACCACAGACAGACTCTGTGATGTCAACACCAAGCTACAACTGGGAAAAAAAGCCACAGAAACTGTGAAGGCTGAGTTGAGATTAGACTAGGAAACTGTTCCATTTTCTCTCCCAGCAAAAGTACCAAAAACTTTGAATCATTTCGTTTTATTCATATCATGAAATTCTCATGAACAAAGAGCCTCATTCTATGTTTGAAAACAGGCATCATTTGACTTCAGAGGAACCACTTGAGTACAGTTGTGTATGCCAATGTCCCTGACCTTAATACAACTCAAACATTGGTTCCTTGGCAATTAATGCTATGTGATGCATTAGGCTAAATATTTCCTTTTAGCAAAAGTTGCAGTCTATTAAATTATGTTTTTAATTGGTGAAACTTGAAGATCTAATATTGATCAAAAACTCTGTCTGAGAGTATGACAAAATTTTTCTAAAACGTTTAGTCCCTGTTGTTGAAGCTTGTTTCTTTGTCTGCTCAGCCGTCATGTAACTGTGCAAACACCCAGTTCTTCTGTTTGTTCCACCTAAGCTGACACTGATGGCAGCGTTAAGTAGTTCATGTGTGAAGCATTTTGCAAAGTGTTTTGCCAAAATTTACATCAATTACAGCACTAAAATTATCATAAGGCTGGGTACAGCGGGAAAGGGCTGTTTGGTAAGTTAATGTGGCATCAAGTTTTCTATAATAAAATGACAAATAAATGATTTCTCTCATGCTTTTTGGATAGCTAGGGATAAGAAAAACAATCTAAAACCTAATGTGATTTGTGGAGAGAAAGCACATTTTTTTAGGGTGAACAATTTTTGGCACAAACACTGCATGTTTAAAGCAGTAAATATTGCATGTGTAAAAGCCAACTCACGATTGCATTATATCAATTAGTAATAGACTCTCAGAACATGTTTTTTTAATGAAAATGTCTCAAGTGATAAATTTAATAAGTCATACGTTCTTGCGGTCTACCATGGTGCAGGATTTTTGTCTTCCTGTGTGTTCCACATCAGTCTTCTGGAGACTGGTGACCTGTGTATGACAGGACCTCCCTACTCCATTTGGATCAGAGCCAGCGGTATGGCACGCATGCCACTGGCAAACACTGCATGTGTGATCTCTGAGTCGTGAAGGAGCCCGTCCTCCACTGAGGTAAAAGGAAACAGAGAGGGTCTTGTAAATTTCCCTGACTACACACACTGGCACAGACTTAACCTTGATCTTGAGTGAAATTCTAGAAAAATGAACAAAACAGATTAGATGCATGATCTCCCTGTGATCAGACACAGGCAGAGACATCCCGGGACTGTCTA
Organism: Istiophorus platypterus; assembly: GCA_016859345.1. Lineage (NCBI taxonomy): Eukaryota > Metazoa > Chordata > Actinopteri > Istiophoriformes > Istiophoridae > Istiophorus > Istiophorus platypterus. Next base: position 6,525,588 of record CM029116.1, read on the forward strand.
TTGGTAGAATTTATACTAAGCACCTCGTACATTTCCATAACCCCATTAAATGGTGATGTGTTTTGCAAAATTATTTACATGACACTGGAGAAACAGCCCACACCTCAAGCTAAACCTCAAAGAGGCTGCTGTCCTTTTTAAGATGAATCACGTTTAACACCTGTTCGCTCTATCAATTATCAATTTTTCATATCCAGCAAGGTCTGATGAGGATAATGCTTGAAGCTGCACTGTCAAACTGCAGAAAATTTTTTTATTTGTGCTCCTGATTTATACTACAGGACATACGATCAGACCACAGCTTGAGCAAATATTGAGTTTAGGGGGCCTTAAAGAACGGGTAAAGCAGAACTGTGGCACCAAGGGAGCTGGGGAGTGGAGGTGCTCGTTTCCAGAGGACCACTTCACTCCTCCAGATTTCTTTCTAATTAAGATAAGCAGGGGTTGGAGCAAGTCCACTTCAAAGAGGCCCCAAGGAAAACACCAGAGTTAATCTTTAACCAGCACTGAGACAGAATTTAGTGAACAATACCGGTATCTCTTATGTGTGGGTCTTTTTCACTGCTGCTGCAGTTCGGCGCAGAAACATACAACACCCTGTATGTAGTGAATGTGTCACGTAAAATGCTCACAACAGGTACATGGACTTTGTATTTTTATATACATTTTTACCTCTGCCAAAGAGATCATGTTTCCACCTATTTCACCTGTGCAGGATTATGCAAAAAGTACTGAACTGCTTGGTGGAAGGATGGAACATTTTGGGGGCAATATGGTTAAAGGGGCAGGAGTTTTTTTTATCCCGTATTCTTTAACTCTGCGAAATATGTTATGTTTTTTTTATTTATCAGTTTCATAGGGTTTCTTTTATAAGAGCTAGAAAGACATGTGTAGGACTGTTTAGCTTTGGCTCTACTGAGTGCAATTCTAGTCACCTCCAGCAAGGAGGTCGTATTTGTAGTTTTGTTTGTTTGTAAGCAGGATTACACAAAAAAACAATTGAAGCAATTTGCACCCAACTTGGTTTGAGGGCTGGGGCATCAGCCAGTGAAGAACCCATTAAATTTCAATGTGGATCCAGATTGAAGGGAGGATCCAGGACATTTTTTTAATCAGTTTCCTTGACAATGTGAGATGGGGCATTTTTCTATATTTCATTGGTATTTGGCCTTGGCAGAGCGTGCTCCACTGAGTGCCATTCTAGTTGTAGACTGTATTTCTACATAATTTTCACACTCTCATTAAAAATCATAAAATGAAAGGAGTCCCACAAAATACCAGCGCTAGTCATCTTAATTCATCCACTGAATTAATTGACTGCCTTTCTGCACCCTATCTTGTTGCTTTATAGTAAGCTTTTTAGCACACATAGCATGCACTAAGTCCCTCTAAGTAACAATATTAACAAAACAAAGTGGCAGCCTCTACAATTTTAACCCCTTAACCATAACCAGCCCTGTACATTAACCTTTCCACAAAAAGCCTTGTGCAGTTCATGTAGCTTCACTAGCACAAGTTGTCCACTCGCATATTGGATGTGTGATGAGGGACAGAAACCTTTTGAGAGGGGCCAAAAAATTTGAGAGGCTGGCCTGTGCCAAATAAGTGCCCCTGTCTCCTCCCTGTATACATGTTACAGACAGCCCTTATTTGGTCACCATCAAGCATCGCGGGGCCACGGTTCCCCGCGGACCCTCGTCTGTTCATTCAGCCAGGCAGACAGACAGGCGGCCCTTTGCACACAGAGCCAGCACCACTCTGATTAGGCAGGATAAATTGGGACTAGTGCATGAATCCTGTTCAATGGACACAATACATCTAAAAATACTTAATGATCATATATTGAAAATTGAGTTTGAGTGCTCATGGCTTCCAAACTGTAACCTACCGCGGCATTAAAATGTCACGCAACATAATATAGAGATAGATGAACACAAGGGCACAGGACCAGTGAGGTGCTCACGATCCGGAGATTTTACTTTAGTATGAGCCGTGTGATTCACACGAAATCCTCTCAGATGCAATTAAAGCATCTGACAGGAGGGAGCACAGAAGACAAAGCCACGGGAGCTTCACATTTTACCCATTTTCATTTAATAATAAAGGCATTAAATCTTGACACTCGTACAGTATAACTTCTTTCTGTCATAAGCGCAAATCTTTATGGCTGCAGATAAATAAAACCAGAGGCCTAGCAGTTTTAGAACCAATGGTGCACCTAATGTATGTATAGGCATTTTAAGCTCATCAAGTCAGTCAGTTTTTTTTTTTTTTTTTTTTAATGGGGAAGCCTTTAACATTACAGAAATGCCAAAATATGACATGTTTTAATGTTAGAAGTACAGTCACTGAATTATCTAAATACTAAATCACACCACAAAAAGCAAATATGTGCCTCTTTAAATGGAAACCCCACCTCAGTGGGGAACTGTTTATTTACATGTGTGTAAAAGAACATACTTCATTTGTTTAAATGCAAACAAACACTTAATAATGTTGATAACAAAACGGAGGACAGGGAGTTTTTGTACCTGCACTGGGAGCCACAAAAACCAGCGAAGTAGATTTAAGCACCTGTTCACTTATAATAAGTACATAATTCTTCAAAGCCTCTAATTCTTTATCAAACAACTCACATTTTAGCTTCATTAAGAAATAAATGTGAGATAGATTGTTAGTTGACCTAAGTTGGAGAAAAAACTGTCTGTTCCTAAACTCTGATTCAAAGATAGGATTCAATTCTGCGTAGACCAATCAGCTCCAAAATTAAAACTAGTTACTAGTTTTAATGTCACAGCTGAATGGTGTATATATAAAGTATGTACATATTCCATCATAACAACTTTTATGAGTTCTATAAAAATGAGTTATCTTCAAGTTTCAAATGTACCAGACCATACCAGCATACTTTTCACCTCTCCAATTAAGGGAAAAGGGATATGATAATCCTGTTGAGGGAAAGAAAGCACATGGCAGAGCAGAGAGCGAGAGAGAAAGATATGGTCTAATCACCCTAAGCCTTGTATCAGCAGTAGCGAGTGGGGAGTTGGCCATGGCTTGAAAGATTTAGAACTGTTAAGATTTCACAGGCCTTAAAACCCTTTTCTACTAGCGCAGCCTTTCAGGGAACTGGTCTGCTGTAAATCTGTCCCACTCCGCGGGGTCCATTCTGGCTGCTGTCACCTCGGTGTCTGCTCTAACACAGTGGTCACTCTGAAGCCATATTCGAGGCCTGAAAGAAAAGGCTAAAGGCGCCTCTGGACAAAAAGTGCTGGGTCAGGGAGCCGTGCAAGGCTTAAAACAAGAAAAGGCTTTGCTCTCAGCAGGTAAAGTTCTTTGAGATTAACATCTGAACCACAGCTATAGAGGTGATTTAACTCTCCGTGCTCTTTCCAGATATCAGAAAACAACAGCTGGAAGTCCCTTTGTCATAAATAAATTTGCTAAAGCTGTTTAGAAGGTGTTTAGAGATGAGATGCAATATAAAAACTTCTATAAATTTAGTTATTATACCAGTGACTTCCTGTTCATTTCTATGGGAATCCGGTTAATTTCTTATTTTGGATAAATTAAGAACACATTCTTTTTTATTCTTTTTGGATCATATTTTCAGCCCTGCTTGGGTGTAGAAATAAATCACATGAATGATTATGTTCTTTCCCTTGTTCAGCTTTATACGGGCAAAACCCTGACACTACGACTTACAAACTATTACTTCAACTGCTCCGAGTCAGCACATAAACATAGTTGGATTAGCACAGAAACTGAATAGCTCATGAGAGCAAGAACATATTTTTGAAATGCTGCACTATAAAAACCAACATTTGCAGAAAGCCACTCAAGGTAAAGCACTTAACTTTATAGTTTATGATTTAAATGTGCCTTCTGTAAAAATGTAGAAAATGTACCTAAGTGTTCTTACAAATGTTGTCCTATAAAATATGACTCACTATAAGAAACCTTTTAAGAAAAGCAAAAAACTTCACCCTGGCCCCAAACTTTCTGTTTTTGATTCCAAACTGCAGCACAAGGTTGTTGTGGAAACCGCACTTTGACTTTCTTCCAGGGTCACAAAGTAGGGGCCCCTCGCCCATGTGGAAAAGCTGTGGGGAATTTCCCAGAGCTCTTATTTCAATTGGCGCTCCTTTATTTGTGGCCCCAGACAGAACTGTGGCAGAGGAAATACTGTACAAAGCGATGTGTTGGGAAAAGTCAGTCCTGTCCTGGGAGTCTGCTTCACGCCCCAGTGTCCTCACACACTGCCACTGATGACGTCATTTGCTACGGAAAACACACAGAAAAAACCTACACGGGAGCACTTTGGCTCGAGAGATAACTTTCCTTTGAAAGTTGTTGAAAAAATAATCAACATTAATTTGTTAAAAAAATTATAATATATATATATATATATATATATATATATATATATAACTCAACATGTACAATTGGAAAAATACCAAACTGGGCGAAAGAAAAACAACTCAATCTAGTGGGTCTTTTGGCTATTTGCTAGAATCAATATTTCTTCGTGTCTAGAAATTACTGGCATCGCATACACGCAAACATCCCGGATTTTTAAGTATAATCCTATTAGCCTTGCCTGAAAATATTAGTTGAAACAGAATCTTTCCCAAACACCTTGAGGATTAGCGAGCAGCCAGCTCTGCAGAAGATCTGCTCTGTCGCAGGTTGCTGATTTCCAACCGGGGGCACAGGGTGTCCTGCCATGCACGCAAGGTCAGGAGTTATCCCTGATCGTGGCTACATCATTAGGGACCTGGAAAACAGATTCTTCAGAGTCGGGTGGGCACAAGTTATTCTAAATTCTTCTTATTCTGAAAATATTTCCGTCTCTTTGGTTAAGCAAACAAATATGAACAAGATCATGATATATATACGCTCCATTTGGTAAGTCTTCAACTCACCAGTAAATATATGTGTATGGTGCGTCTTAATAATTCACAGTATAATTCAACTGACACTGAGACTGCAAGGGACCTTTTTTTGCCTGACCTTGTTCGGAGGGCTGATAAGTATTTCACCTGAACACCGAGAAGATGAAAAGCCTAATGCCCCTATATTTCTCTACAGGCAAGTAAATAAATCAATTAACCAACCTTGAGTTATGGAACCCATCCAAAAGACATATAAAAGTGGATGCTGAGGACTTTGCTTGTTTCACTTGTTTAGGTGAGGTCAGACCAAGTATTCCTTGATTGCCCTTAAATGGCATTCCTGTCTGTCAAAGAGGATGCACCCTTGGGTGTCTTAATTAACAGTCAGCCAAAAGGTTTAGAGAGCAAAAGCTTGAACCCTCAATAGCAGGGGAAATAACAACAAAGGGCTGAATGGGCAGCTGTAGGGCTTCATTCGGCATTTGCATGTAAAGGTCATTGTGGGCTTAAAACCAAGATTCTCGCTCATTACCGTTATGTACGGTTAGAACGCCCCGACAGCCACAAGGCCAAAGTGACTGAGGCAGCTTTGGAAATCTTCTGTAAAACAAGTGGAAAAGATAAGTAAGATACATAAAGGGAAACCTACCGCAATATATATCTACACCCATGTAAGCGTTGTGCATGAGCTCGGCCCCGTGAAAGAATAACATGCTACACTCCATCTGAGCTTATCTTGGAATACAAACAAAAATTGTCATGTCACGTCACACACTTCCTCACTTAAGAGATGAGCTCATGGAGACAAAGATCTGTCCCCTTCCCGGGAGCTGAATGGCCTACATTGTTCCGACTTCATGTTAAATGCACCCCTACTCTCTAGTGCCACTGGTGACTGAATAGAAAAGAACAGAGTCAGTGAAACAACAAGGGGGTACAAGGGGAAGTGTGAAAATGTGCGCGAAAACAAAGCAACATAAAGATGCAGGATGAAGGGACTTGACAATGGGGGGAGGGGGGGTGCTTTTTTTGACCCCTGAATGCACAGTGTTTGCTCTCTTGTCAGACCGAATAATGGTGGACTGTTTGCTGAAAGCAGCAGTGTGAGGCCATAGAATATAAAACCCCATCCCAGTCCCACAGACTCATGAGCTACATACTAATACAGCCGGGTGTTTCTCCAGGCTGTTCTCAACGCTGGTTTCATTTATAACTACATGTTTCGGCTGTATTTCACAGTTGTTATTTGCGAATCCTCACATGTATAAAGGCTTTTGCCTGAGAGCAAAATGCTCCCTGAAAAGCTGAAATGGTAATTCCTAAAGAAGTGTTAAATGAATCTCGGTCCTTTGTTTATGATGGGTGAAAAGGAGCCTTCAAGTAGAACTGTGCAAACCTGCATGTTAAAGATAAGCATGCTAGTCTGCATTCATGAAAAGAGGGGAGAAAATGTCTGAGGATTTTTTGTTGTTATTGTCTCCTCTATGTAAGACTGGACTGAAGATTAGTCTGTGCAGTAAAACAAAACCCGGGTTCAAAAACATGTACAGGTATGTTAAAAGAAGATTACTTTTAAGGACGCTTGCAAAATTTCCTTTAGACACTCATGCTGCAAACGTTTTTCATTGAAAAAAATAGCTTCTGGATGTCTTTGTTGGAGAATGTGAATGTTGCAATGGAAAATCTCTAAGAACTTTTGATGCAAAGCTAAAGACTCTCCGGTTGTTGCAGCATCAAGAATTCTGTGACACTGCGGCTATAGTGATGGCCATGCAGATTTAGAATCGTATTCCTGTGCAGTGGGTTGATGTACAGTATGTAACACTGCATAATATGGAGATTTAAATATAGGGCTTTAGACTTTGTATCCATTTACTCTTTCCATCAGGAAGTACAGCCTTTTAGTTATCTAAGCAATTAGTTTTGCATGGCAAAGCAAAGTGCTTTCACAAATAGCATTATCATTTGGGCAAACTATTGCCGGTATGTTTAGAATCAAAATATAAACAACAATGATGAAAAACTTTGACAGGAAAACTTATTCTTACACATAATGCTAATATTACAATAATCACATTATAAGTTGTTTTGATGATGTAAAAATATATCTTAAAATAATGTATATAATTATATATGTTATAGATATATGGTATATAATTCATCAAAGTTGGATATATAACAACCAACTTACCAAAAGGGGAGCAAAAAAGTGTTATCATATCTTATCATCTTAATTATTTACAAAATGGACCTATATTCTATTAACTCATAGCAGAAGTAACATATGCTTTCTACTAATATAGACTTCCAGGGACTATTGACTACTTATGTTACCCACCTGCAAACCAAATTGGCCACTGGGGAAATTAAAAACAATGACTGGAAAGATTGAAAGATTGAGATCGGTTCAGGTTCTTTGGCTTAAAACTTTAAATATGGAATAGGGTGTATTGAATGAAAAAAACTCTGAATCACATCTTCAAATGAAGCCGAATAAAAAGCGTAACTGTCACTCATTGAGTTTGCAGAATAATTTAATATGGCACAGGGAAGGATGTTTGGAGTATTGGAGAACTGCAGTGCTCACATGTTGAAGCTCACTGACAGAGACAGGTGAAGATAACAACTAAAAAGATAACAAACCTAACACTTTGAAAACTACCATTGGATAAATGTTACAGAAACTCTCAACAAAAATTAAACACCACAAGCTTCAAGAAGCTGTTCTCCGTGTCGAGGCCGCCGTGCAGGGGCCGCCTTCGTGTTCAAAGGTAAAACACAAAGACGCACATCCCGGTGCAGGGATCACAACACCTGGACGCCCCCCCCCCAAGGTACAGAAGAAAATAATAAGATCTGATGAGTTCTCTTTCACAGACGCTGAAAACTATCAGATCTGAAGGACAAAAGCTAAATGTCAAAGGGGATAAACATGAGAGGAATGGGGAATTTGCATCGTTGCCTACAGCTCTATCTGTGACATTTTAACTTGCACACACTGCATGCCCTTTAAAAAATGATCAACTCTCTTTAGAAGGTAAGTTAAGTGCAAATTAAATCTGTTAGCTAAAGCCCCAATAGGCCCCAGTGCTTTCTCCCCGTAATGAAACACAACCTGCTGAAAAAAAAATTCCTGCATATGACTCATTGGCTAGTGATAACCTTTTAAGTACTGCAGAACAATTTTGTAGTAATTGTAATGGCTCTAGCCAATTACTTGGGGATTTAGGGAGCTAAATGTAACCGTTCTATCAGATTGTCCGGGTGTCTGGATCTGCACCCTATGGCCTCTCTTTGTTACCCTCTTTCCCATTTGCTTGCTAATGTGTAACTCTTCACTCCAAGCCCATGTCCTGTCCCAGGCATGGTCTGGTTAGTTTCAGGCAGAAAGACATCCCTTGGTATTCTTCATGAAGGAAGGGGTTGATCTGAGCTTTGGACATTTCACTGATCGTTCTAGAAATGTTTAAAGGTTTGTTTGATTTTTTATGTTACACAAAGCTAAATTGTTGACAGGAAAACAAATCACTGTAAGAACTCACACATATTACAACTACCATTTTTGGTAGCATACAGTTTCACACAGAAAATTATTAAGAGTTGGTAATTAAAGAAATAAACTGTGATTTGTGGATTGAAATTGGAACAGTTAAAGAATATGGACTGTTTCAGTCAGATATTTTCTGCCTACAGCTCTGTAAAAAGAGACCAAATGACTATGATTGATTTACAGGATGCCATCTACATTTTAACACAAAATATGACTTGCTTTCACTCGCATTGCTAGTCACTAACTGATGGCTTTTTTTTTTCTTTTTCTTTTTTTTTTAAGGTCTGCAGCTGCAACTTCTTTTTCAGCTTCTTGTTAAAAGTTGACTTTTCAGAGAAGTACTGTAGATGCTTGAGGGGACTGTGGAGTTAAAGAAGGGAATATTCTCCGAAACTTAAATAACCACATAGTATGAGGCTGCTATATATTTTTAGAAATGCAGAGAAGTGCGAGCCAGCACCACACTTGTTGTTTACTCCTAATGAAATCTACAGCGAATATCAAGGATAATTTCTATTCATATGTAGATGAGGCTGCATGCCTGCACTGCTCACCTACTACATTTGAGCCCTCACAACTTGTCAAAACAGGCGGTGTTTAGAGAGAGAGAGGGAAAGAAATGCACATCAGCACATTCATGCCATCGCTACAGGCGACAGGAAGCAGCTTGACGCCTTGCCCCCATCAATACTGGGACCACAGAGCACTTCTATCTTTCATCTCCTCTGACTGCTCTTCCCTCCCATTTCTCAACTGGATGACTCCTCATATCCTGCTTATCAGACTCCACTTATGGAGGAAAGCAGGTGGTGGAGGTGGTGGTGAGAGGGAGCTTGATCCACACATTGAAAACCCCGAGGGGTTTCATCAGCACCTTTTTATGTGATGAGAGCCCCGTTACTCTCAAGACACGCTCCTACCGTGGTTCATGGGGAGTGTACAAAATGAAAATTTTCTCAAGAGATTTTGCTTCAAACTGTGTAACATTTTCAGTTTCCCCCCACTGTATATATTTTCTTGGCACTCTGAAATGCTGATAATATCAGAATGAAAGGAGCTGGTGTTTTTCTTGGCCCACATCACAGCACTCTAATCAAAAGAGACAACAGCTTGAAATCAAAGACAAAGCACTTATCAATTAAACTGCAGTTGATGCCCAGCATCTTGATGCACCATTTTAGCAGAACCAGCTTCATCTCTTATTATGGCATCAGGCAGCTGGCCCTGGGTTGGATGGATGGTGAACGCTCTGTCTGCGAAATGTTTGTGCATAAAAAGTGTGTACAAAGGAGGTGTACCCTGCTCCGATCCTGAAACCAAGGCTCAGCTGGAGAGAGTTGTGACACAGCCCTAGCCCAGCTGTCAGAGGCTTATCATGCAGCAGGGCTGAAAGGAGCGGCTCCAGCCCAGTGCAGGGATTCAGGGGCCAAAAACACATTATCCAGAGTGATATTGCAAAACTGAACAAAAGCCCTGCTACTGTGGAAAAAAGGGATGGCACAACAGCAACTGTAGCACCAGTTACTCTGAGAATCCATTTTCTTTCATACCACTTGATACGTTACGGCCAAAAAAAAAATCAAACAAATGTAATGCTCCCATAAGAGACGGAGATGTTAGTTTTGGTTTTATTATAGGTGTGAAAGTTTCCAAAACAGTCGCATTTCTGCTGAACCTTTCAGTTTTCAATCCCATTTTTCACATTCTTTATCTTCCCCTTTTGTCAGTGCTATATGTATTTTATGCATGTTTTCATCAGGTTTTTCTGGAGTTGACAGGAGTCCTGACTGTCTTCAAAACTCATAACACAAAATCCAACCTGCACACACTGTCCACAAAGGAGGGATTTTCTACAGAATCAGTGCTTGAACAACCTCAGTTCTGCTAGACTGATATCCTAAGGCAGGTATGACGACACATATCATCATCCGAGGAACAAGCCTGGACCTGGGGTCTCTATACTTTTGGGAATTTGCATTCGCTTAGTTGACCTTGGTTCCACACACTTACTTTGGCAGCATATCAAGAAAGAGGGAAGGTATTATCGCACAGGGTTTCCCTTTTGTTTTTTTCCAAAAGCAAAATGAGGGCACATCAGTTTGAAAGGGCCTCAGTAGCCTTGTACATGTTTCTTCCAAATTCCATGTGATATTCAGTCACTACTAGGATGAAAAATATTAGAAATTCCTATCTATCTATAACATGTTAAAGGCCCTGTTCTTCTTTCCTAGCAGACATACCTAAGTTTTTCTGACTTAAACGTGTTAGATGACTGTTTAGCAGTAATATGTACTCTAGAAAAAAAAACTGTATTGGAGGAAAGGAAGCATTAAACTAACAGACATCTGCTGATAGCAATCCAATAAAATGAGCCGAGGAAACCCACAGAAAAGGACAGAAAAGGCTTCACTGGCTAAATTCAGTGACTAATTCATAACACAACAATGAAACCTCTCATCAACGTGTTTTGGCTTACTTGCCTTGGCTCTAATGGCTTTTTAATCTTTTTTTCTGAGAAGAATTACATTGGCTCACGTCTGTTAAATCAGAATAAATGTTTAATCCGCTCACCGATGAGCGCAAGGTCTTCACTTGTTTGGTTAGTCACAGCAACACTATCTGGGATATGCTTCTACTTTGGTAATCTCTGCTCTTCACACACACACTGATACACACACGCACACACACGTGCATGCATGCACAGGCACACACACACATACACACATCAAAGGAAAACAAATTCGCAGATACACCTCGTTATGTTCTGTTCAATAGAGAGGACTGGTGCTGGGTAATAAACATTGGAAATATAACTGCAATGCAGACTGGAGAGAACATTATAATTCAAAGTTAGCGACTGAGGACATAAGGGACCGGTGAGGCACGCAAATCACACTCCATCTAAAACGATTAGCCTAAATCCTCTTTGTAATTCACTTTTCCATCCTCAAGTGAAGCAGCTGTTTCCCAGGAATAGCTCTGTAATCAACTCCCAGATGTTTTATCACAAAACATTTTTTCATAACAATAAAATGACTACCTGATATTTTATTAGCTGTAGCACAGATGGACTGTAGGGGAAACCTAACACCCCCAAAACCTCTTTAAAACACCACAACTGGACCAGCCATGTAATTTGCAGAATCTTACAACACAGTTCTTGCATATGATGATTCATACCATAGGTCCTGAGGACGGAGGAATGTTATACCCCTCAAGAAACGTATAGGGGAAAGAATTTTATTAATAACAGGATAGAAACACACAGCGAAACTGCAGAGTCATCACCTGCACTGTGATGGTGGATATTATAGCATACAGTAAGCCTTAACTAACCTCACAACTGCCTGTCAGTGCATGCTCCCTCTTCTTTTGTTGTGCTATGAGGAAGAAAGATAATCCCACCTAACCTGGGATTAGACAGGAGAGGAGACAAGGGAGATGGATCCAAGAATGCACTCAGTGTCATGAGCGATTAAACACCGATAACGCATTGATGTGGATGGTAGTGCTGGCCGAAATGGTTGGGAGGACGTACTGGGTCGAGGTTGTCACAGTGACCTGAACTTATCTTGTTACAACGAGCAGAAATAACAAACAAAACGCGCTTGTAGAGGTGAGCACTTCAGACGTGGAATGGAAACTGGAGAGGAGAGACATTCCTCTCTGTTTCAGGAACTGCCATGCAAGAAAAAAAATGAATGTTGCTGTTGGGAATTTGATCTGTTTTGTACACCGCATACCCATTCCCCTTACAAATCTGAATTATTGATTTACATACTCGATGCACTTTACATACTAAACAGGTCACACCAGTCAAATGGGAAATCCGGGGAAAGTTTCGAAAATAGCTGTGGATTTTGACCTTCAGAGGCACGTTTTTATGAACTGAGCAATCAATGATCTTGTGGTGCCTCTTTGTAGTTCAGTGAAAGAAAAAAAAAATAGGTGGTAGTGAGTGCCTGGAATGAAAAACAAAGGCCACGGCTGTGTGTCTGTCAGTGAGAACATCCCTGATGCTGACTGACTGGCTGGAGGCAGATGGGGATTCAGCTCCACAAACAATTGCCTGGGAATGCCAGGGCTTGTGTGTGCTCAGGTAAGCTCACCTGAATGCACCGGAATCCTCAGGAGACAAGGGAAGGGCTGGAGCCCGCTGCAACACAGCAATTAACTGACTTAGAAGGACAAGAACAGCCCCCTCCCCAACTTTCTCTCTCTCTCAGATACACACACACATACACACACACAGATATACAAACATCCTAATACCGATCTCGTTCTGAACAGGACACTTTCTAAATAATTAAAGACTTTTCAGGCCCACACGTCTGTTTGTGACTCCGCGGTCCACGAGTGTTTTTTTTTCTCCAAAATCATAAACAGACACCCACAAATTAATACGTGTAATTTCAGTCCTCTGTGATTATTCATTCAAAGCTTTGACACTCCTGACAAATAGCAAGACACACGAGCAGCTCTGAGAAAATAAGCCCTATCATCTCCTTTCAGGCAAAAGCACCTAAAATGGAGCTGTAAAGACATTCAGCGGGAGCTTTCTCAAAAAGAAAAATGAGAAACGAGAAAATGACGATAAAGTCCACAAAATATCCAAGATTACAACGTTATACACAGTCTAAACAAATCTGCAGGACAATTTGAAGTTATTCGGTATATTATACGTTTGTTCTAACCACAACAGGGTCAGTGTTTTAGTCACACATTCAGAATCCCTCTTTTATTCTGACACACACTAATTAAAAATGATAAGCATTTTGGGACGTGGCCTAATTGCTATGTTGTTAATTGTGGCAAAAAGCCCATCTGGTGTCTTTATGTTGCCAAGTTAATTGAGTGAAACAGCAACTTCTCTCTTCAAGTCTAAATTACATCGGCATAATTAACCCCAGCTAAACAAAACAATTTACTAAGAGGTTATTGTACTGTTTAGTAGTTCTTAAAAACAGCAAATGTCATAGATAAAAAAGCAAGGTTCATTATTGCAGCCAATAATCACATAAAACTGTTCCAACAATGAAGAAAAGTAGTCCAAAATAGATTAAACTCTGTCTCTGAACACACCATTTACAGTAAAAAGGACACATAAGGTGGTGGATGCACCACTGCCAGGAAGGACTCAGACCTGGCACCTCAACGCAAGAGCCAAGACTCTGCCTTGTAGCAAGACAATCCATCTATCAGAGAAACTCTGGTCTCAGCATCAACAACTAAAACAGCGTTGTGGTCAGGAGTCAAACTGCCATAACTATTTGGATAAAGCTTAATGAATGGCTTGGCACTTTCCATTCTTCCCCCTCCTTTGTGAAAAAACATGCCAAGAATAAATTAGTGCCTTTCCCTTTAATGAGTGCAGCTTGTAAGTCACTTTATTTTTGGATTGACAATGGAGCCAGCAAAGATCCTGCAACAACCAGCGGTGTGGTGCACTGATCCCAGTAGAGCGAGCTCACCTAGGAGCAGAGGCATCAGATAATGTCTCTCCTTAGTGCTCCAATTGCTAAGTGAATAATCTTTTAAAAATAATCTCTTTTTAATCAATTGCCAGAAGATTAATGAAAATTGCTGTAGGAGCAACTACATGTTAAAATAATTTATCATGCAAAATCTTTTTAAGTTTGATCTTTCCAGCTTCTTAGATATGAATATCAGCTGCTTGATATACTTCAAAATTAAATTGTCTTTGTGCTTAGTTGGACTGAAAAAGCACTATAAAGACCACACTTTGGACTGCGGGAAAATGTCATAGGTATTTTTCACTATTTTTGGATATTTTATAGATTAAATTACTAAATATCAGAATATTCATAATGTCATCATTAGTTGCATCCGTGGTTTCCATCAAGTCTATTGGAAATGCCGTGCATGTTTATAGGCAGTCAGGAGAAAGCACATACAAATTCTGAAAAATTGTGTGCACATTCGCATTCAACACAGCTGCTAGCACAAAACTCTTTGAATCCCACTGAGCAGCTGCAACATAAAAAAAGTAAGTTTTCACCCTAAAAAACTGCCAAGTGCAGTTGGTAAATTTCCCAATGAACTTGAAGTGAGGAGGAGAATGTTTTCCACTGCTGAACATGACAGAGTGCAGCTGTGTGCCAGTGTACACCATTCAGCTCCTCCCCAACACAACTGTTCAAAGAGCTGGAGGTTCTGTCTGGGGATTTAGGGCAGCCACCGGGACAGCTTAAATCTTATTAAAAAAATGTTCAGTGACTGCCTCACAAGCTGCGGTCCAGTATGTGTTGAGTACTTATGGACAGGTCATCCAACAGGACTCTTCATCAATTTGTCAAGCCGTTTGGAGCCACTGTGAAGTGTAATTCCCATGTCAAAAAAAAGGCATTTTAGAGAAATACAATGTCTGACCGTTGCTAATGCACATTTTGTTTTTTTGAACACATAACAATACCTGAGGAAAGTATAAAACACAGGCTGTTTTGAGTCTTCTTGTCAATTCTAAAAGTAATTTAAAGATATTGTAGGGAGTGCTGCAAAAAACAAAATCTAATTTCCAGTTGCGGAAGATAAATTACCAGTGTGAGATAGAGGTTCTTCATCTAGCATCAAGCAAGTCAGGAAGAGAAAGAAAGTGACAGAAAAAGACAGACACAGTGATCCATGATAAATAACCCAATACAGACAATAACAAAGGGACTGACTAAACATCACTCAACAACAAAGGAGCTTCGCATGGGCTCAACATTTGCCAGCAACTTAGGTAAAGACCTGTTATTCAGTATCACCTCCTGAGAATGAGTTGCCCTCTGCATTTTAATCGTTGCTCATTAGCTCCCCGTCCACCTGTTGGCATTGATGTTAACCTATTATTCAACTGAAGGCACAGATTAGCCCCAGGTCGAGAAAATGAGAAAATGTGTCCGGGGGCCCACTGAGGAGCTTGTGGGTAAAGAGGACCCCTATTAGAGAGGTCCTTTGTGCTCCCACATCACCGCTGAAGGGTAGCAGAAAGGACACACTGTCAGGCACACTGCGCCTGGTAATCGACAACATCGGTATGATCACCTCCAACCATTCACCGAGTCTGTGCCTGATTACATATCTACAGCAGAAGGAAGGTCTTTCATAATTGTTTTACTAATTACTTACTTGCTAAATCAATCATTACTTTCTACACCAGGAGGTCCTCACATGGAAAAAAAACCCAATAGGTGTTCATGGGCGGGATGCTGTAAGGCTTAACGGTATAATGAACAACAAGATTAATATGAATGTTCAGGTGAAAGGTTAATAAGCTTGGAAACTCTTGCATTCATTTTTTTGGAAGAATTATTGGTTGAACAAAAACCAACAGAGCATGACAGAATTAAAAGTTGTCTATAAATACTATATTTTTCTTTACTTCTCATTCACTATATGCCCATTTTCTCATTGGCTCCTGGTGAAATATAGAACCATGTTAAATTATGGTTCTGGACATATTTCAGATCTATGCACAAATCTTTTGCTTAGTACTTCTGCAAAAACACATTATGAAGCATATGCAACCTTTTCCATTCCTTTCTTGGAGAAATCTGAGTTTCTTAAAGATAAGCCTGATGGTGTAAAAGGATCTAATATTTCTGCTTCAAAGCTCAGCATAACAAGGATTCACTTCAAAATTAATAGTGTGAGAGGATAACTTCAAGAGGAGATGTTTAAAAAAAACAATAACAACTTACCATTGTCCTCAATGGAAAAAGAGAAGATGTCATTTGTAGCATTGTCACCATCCCTCAGAACATAGCAGATGTTCATGTCATCCACTTCAGCTGAAAAACAGACACATTTGCATTAATATCCATGATACCTAAATCATAAAAAGTTACATCAATTATTTGGCTTAAAAGAACAGTGGGGAAATGGGCCCAATTTTTTCCTGACAGAATATTTGGCAATAACCACTCTTGAGCTTTGCTCTAAGATCCAGACTGAGGCTGCATGATAAATTGTGCATGCTGCATAGTGTCATGGGGATCTGAAAGGAGAAACTGCCTGGTAACAACAGCCGTACATCTATTAGACTCCTGAACGACAATGAACATAAAGAATAGCTTGATTCTTTGGGCTCCATCACAGCGGTCTGTTTGCCATTGTGATGCTAGATGGGGTTTCTTATAGCCCTGGATCTGGAGGATTGTGAAGTTTAAAGTCCTTGCTATCATCAATATTTGATGTCAAAACATTTCCCTTCAAAGGGACCAATGCATAAAAATACATAGCCACAATTTTCAAATGCCCAGGAGATAGTGTCTTTATTCACCATCTGTTTACTCCTTTGAGAGCTGCTGAAATATTGAGCAGGCCTCATGGGGAAAGCATCGTACAGTGACTCAGTAAATAAAATCAGGCAATACATGGATCCTGACTATACACTGATGCTACAATTCTGACATTTAACATTGACCAAGACACCCCATTAGTCTGTTTGAAAAGCAACTTCTCTACTGTACTGTTTGCAAAACCTGTGGACTGCTGTGAGCCAGAAAACCATGCCCCCCTCCCTTCAGCACATTTGCCATTCTTGTTATTTATCATCATGTCCGCAATTCTTGTGTATTCTCTTAGAAAAATATTGCTTTAGTAATGTATATATCACTATCAGCCCTTTTCCAAGGTGAAATATATCAGGCACGGTTTTAAAAATGCACTCCTCTAGTGAGACCTGGTCAGCCTGAGGCACTGGCATATTTCATCTCTGTAAACAGACAGTCTCTTGAGTGAAAACAAAAACCTTTAGGTTTGAAGTCAGCTTTTTTCAGGGGGAGCACCTCTAGCAGAGTGAATAAAAGTAAAATAAGTTCACGACTTGGCCAAAATGCCACAGAGAATCAAAAGCTGTATTCAATGTGAGTATCTGCCGTAATTACAAATCTAAAAGAATGTCAGGGGATAACAAAGTGGTTTGAAATACAGCTATCTTACCCTGTGTGAAAGTGGTTATGGTGGCATTTCCTTTGCCAAGGTTGATCAGGTAGCCGTGTTCTGGGGCAACAGTAATCTTAAAGGTCACTGAATTCTGAATGCTGTCTCTGTCCTCTGCTTTGAGAGTTTTACTGGTGATCACAAACCCCAGGTGACCAGTCTCCAGAACCCGCAATGTTGGTGCCCCCTTGTTTACCACGATCTGTGGTACCCCGTTATCCACCGGGAGGACCGTAATCTTCATTACTTGGGGCCTCCGAGTCTCAAACACTGTGTCGGGGAAGACGAAGAAGTCTGTGTGAGTGCCATCAGTGACGGTGAAGGAGAAGCTGTCCTCTGCGCTCTCTGTGCCATCGTGTCTGTAGCTGATCATGTTCTCATTCAGGTCCTGCTTTGTGAAGGAGTTGACAGGCCTGGTGTTGTTGAAGAGCAGGCGACCATGAACTGGGATTTGTGTGACTGTGAACTTCAAGAGACGGTCGACGGTGTCTCTGTCCTCCACCGTGAGCTCAAAAGGTGTTATTAGTTTGTTCTCTCCCTCAGTCACCACCAGGCCGTGCACCGTCACCACGGGTTTTTTATTGTCAACGTCGGTGATGGAAATGCGGAAAGTGCGGAACACGGGGTTGTAGCCATCAGTCACCTCAAATTCAAAGCTGTCCATTTTCACTTCGTCGTCAGAAGTGTGGATGTAGTAGACTTTGTTGCCAGCCAGCTGGAGCTGTGTGAAGGATGAGATGGGCATCCCAGGTGTGTCTGTGCACTCCAGATGGCCTCTCATTGGAGCTCGAGTGATTGTGAAAACCAAGTGTTCATCTGGGCTGTTAAGGTCGCTGGTACTGAGTAGGTCTGTTGTCAGAGTAACCTTGCCACCTTCTTTGAGGGATACGCCTTTACTGACCACGTCTGGGAAAACCATGTCAATGCCGCCCACCGTTACATAGAAGTATCGGTCAATCAAAGGGTTGATGCCATCTGTCACATCAAATTTGACGAGGTCACGAATCCCTTCTTGCCCATTATGGATGTACACGATTAAACCCTGATCCACTTCATTCTGTGTAAAGTTCATTCCAACCGTGATATTTTGCAGTGTCCCAGAGGGCATTGTCCTCTGCAAATACCCCTGACCAGGCCCATAGCGAATAATGTAAGTTAGCATGCTATCCTCAGAGTCCAGATCAGTAGCTTTTAAAACACTGTTGCTTATGACTTTCACATCACCTATTTCAATTTCAAGGCCATCATTGATTGCCATCCGCGGGGTTTCGTCGTCTACAGGGATAATCATAACTATTACTGTTTTCTCTACACTGAACTTTCCATCTGTGAGAATAATATCAAAGCTGTCCTCTGTGGTCTCTGAGTCATCGTGCTCATACACAATGCTGGAGGCCTCCCTGATCTGATCCAAGGTGAAGTTAAAGACGGGGACAGTGCCAGTAGTGAGCTGATTGAGAATAAATCCGTGCTTGGGGGGTTTGGTGATAATGAATGTGAGCTGATCAGGGGGGATATCTGCATCAGCACCATTCAAAATGGGAGTGTCAATGACTATGTTCATGCCCTCCATAACTACAAACTCTCTCATGTAAATCTCAGGCTTTTCATCATTAGAAGGGATTATGGAGATGGGAAAAAAGTGCCTTTCAGAGAAATTGATGCCATCAGAGCATCTGAATGTAAACCTGTCCTCCACCGACTCGACTCCTTTGTGAATGCTTTGAACATAGTAAATGTGATTCTGTCTGATGTCCTTGATGGTGAAAGCGCTAATTGCTGTCCCAGACCTGGATTTCTCTGAGCCGGGGGCCGGGGAGATATTTTCCACGTACCCTGAAGTCGGCTGTACAATGATTGTACAAAGGAGGTCATCATTGGGGGTGTCGACATCATCAGCACTTATATGAAGAATCTGAATGACATTCTTCTCTCCCTCAACAACAGTAAACTGATGCCCCACAAAGACCTCTGGAGCCTGACTGTCCAGGGGAAGGATAGTCACATGCACTCTGACACCTGTGATCTTATTTCCTCCAACAGTCCACTCATCAGACATGTCTGTCAGAGTGAGATTGAAAATGTCCTCTTTTGTGGTAAAGCCTATTTCCCCGCTGGTATGCGCATAGACCACAAGGCCATTAATGATATCGGCTTGGGTGAATGTACTGGACGGGACACCTTTCACCAGGATTTCACCTAATGATGGCGGGTCCTCAACAATGAAGGTCAAACGAAGGTCATCCGTGTCCTCATCTCTTCCCTGAATGACATTACTCGTGATTTCTGTGGCTCCATTTTCCAGTACATCCATGTAGGAGCCAATTGTGCCAGCTGGTAGACTGAGTGTTGGAGTCTCATCATCAACTGGCTTCACACTAATCTTTATAATAATTGGGACAACATGGACCCCGTCGCTGACATCTATTTGTATTGAATCAACTGTTGATTCATCCCCATTATGGGTGTACGAAATCCTGCCACTTCCAATATCCTCTAGGCTGAAAGTGTCTCCTTTTGTCATGCCGGTGAATGTAAACTGAATTTGTCCATGAAGTGGTGGCTGAGTAATAATGAAGACAATCTGTTTGCTGTCTGTGTCTGTGTCTGAAGTGTCTAGCTCGGCACTTGTAATGATATGTGTGCCACGTTCAAGCACAGTAAACCCAGAGTTCGTTATTTGAGGCGGCTTGTTGTCCACGGGCTTTAAAAATATGGTGAAAACTCCCGCTACACTATTTCCAGAAACATCCTCCACAGTGTACTTGAACTGTAAAACATGAGAGGTAATTCCAAGCTCAAGATCAGGTGGTTTGTAAGCTATTTTATGGTGGTTAATTTGTGCCTGAGTAAAAGTTGTAACTTCGGTGCTTGGCTTTTCAGTTAACACCAGAGCTCCCAATACAACAGGGCTGTTCTCGTCTGTGTCAGTCGGTGGCTGTATGATTGTGTATTTGAGATCCCTATCCTCTGAGTCGAGGTCAGTGTAACGGAGGAATTTTTTTCGAAAGTAAGTGAGCTGATACTCATGCACAGTCATTTGCAGAGTCGTGCCAGGATATAGTTCCGGTGGGAGGTCATCAACAGGGAGAATTTTAATAATGAATGAGCTCCTGCCTGATTGGTTCGGTGGATCATTGTCATCTTGAACTCTGAACACAAACTGATCCATGACTGTGGTGGTGCTGTGGGGCCCAATGTGCTTGTAAAACACTTTACCATCAGTAATATCCTGCTGCAGCCATTCAGTAACTACTTTCTCATACATTTCATCCTCTGTATTAAACTTCCAGGTTGACGGGTCCTCTGGGGCCTCGGATTGACGCAGCAGCACCTGCCCAACGGTGGAAAAGGGGGGCTCTATCATGAATTTTATTGTAGAGTCCTCTGAGTCGATGTCTGCCGCACTGAGCATAAGTGAGGAGACTGGCACCATTTGGTTTTTGAACAAAACCAAGCCAGTGTTGGCATTGATTATCGGAGGTTCATCATCAGTTGGCACAACAGTGATGGGAAACAGAAACTCTACCTCATTCGTGCCATCTGTCATTCTGAAAATGATATTATCACTATATGTGTCACTGCCATCATGTTGATAAATGACTACTCCAGCATCTAGGTCAGTCGGGGTGAAAAATTTCCTCCTCGAGCTGAGAACAGTTAATTCTCCGTGCCTCAGCCCGTCGATAACGGTGATTTTGACTTTGTCCAAATTATCCTCGTCGCTGATTTCCAGATTCTGCGAACTGGACAGAGGCCTGGATTGACCCTCGTACAGTAACTGGCCGGTATTCCTGGTCACCACAGGGGCCAAAGTGTTCATAGGCTTAACGACAATCATGAAAGCAAAAGGGTCTGACACAGCCCCCTCTGTGTCCACAACCTCAAACTCAATCTGGAAAATCCGCTCAGTGTCTGAATCCACAGCAGGGGGTTTGTAGGCGATTTTCAAGTCTTTGAGGTCTCCTTGGTAAAACGAGGTTATTGGTAAATTCCTATCATCTGTGCTCACTATGTAGCCCTCCTCAAAGGACAGGGGTGACGTGATATTGAAAATTAATTCGTCTGGATTAGACTCAACATCTTCCGCAGCCAGCATATCCATGGTTATCGCTGTCATTACAAACTGGTCTACTTCCATCATCATCATTGCAACAAAGCTGGGCTTGGGGGCTGTGTTCTCCTCTCCCTCTTTAATCCTGACCAAAATTTGGAAGAATTCTTGCTTGAGCAAATTGCCCTCCTTATCGTGTAACTCCACGAGCATTGGAATGTAATCTCTGTTTGGTGACTTTAAAGCAAAAGTATGCTGATAACGGATGTTCATTTTAATAAATTCATCACAGTCTACCATTGTTCCAAGGCTGTCCTCGTCCACAAGTTTCCCATACCTGGGCAGCACGCTGCCACTGGAGAGAGAGGCTATTTTGCATTGTTGTGCGCTCCTGTCATAGGTGAATTCTAAAATCCTTCTATCGATGGGGTTACTTGTGTCCAGCAGTTTCTCCACGGTGAGTGGCATATTTTTGGTCAGCACCTCCAGCTGTGTGAAAATGACTTCCACCTCCATCATGAAAGGTATTATGATGGTGTCAGTCTGGGTGTCATACCTGAGTTGCAATCTCACTCTGTCCCTCGGGGGACTCCTCGAGCCGAAGTGAGAATACTTAACGTCGTTGGGGCCAAATTCGCACGGAAACTTTTTCGGAGACAGGTGCCCCGGCCGCTGAGACAGGGGATCATTGTCCAGGACTGTTATGCTGCATCTATCACCGGGTTGAACTTGGATAACCAAATCGTTGATGGGATCAATGAAGATTGATCTCCCGAAAGGCACGCGGATCCCATTATTGGCAACCAATATCGTGTCCTCTGTCAACTCGGACCTCAGGGCGTAAGATAATCCATAGCTGTCAACAACCTGCGCGACTGCATCACCTGTCAGAATCACCGCGAGCAGAATCAAAGCGGCGCCGGTCCCGTGCAGATGCGGGGGGATAATCCAAGCCATTTGTTTTAGTGTGGAACCGCAGAAGAGACGCGTCGAACTTTGCGCATACGCCCCGATTAACTAAGTGCGGCGGGTTAAAGTTGCAAGAATACAAAAATGTGAGTTGGATAAAATCGCGCGTCTGTGGGCACTGAGGTGCACCATTCTCTCACAGCAGCTGTACACTGATAACCTAAACTTCATACTCCTGCCTTGTTGGAGTAAGGAGAGTTACGCCCTCCTCTAAGCCGATTGGCTGGTATCTCCGCAGGAATGCGTTTGCCAGGTTTTAAATGGACGTGGCCAGTGTCATTCTGGGCAGACAAAAACGATTCCGCGTGGGTTGGACCTCATCAGCATGGATAAGGTAGGGGGGGAAAGAAGAAATGAATAAGGGGATGTTTTGGATATGAGGCATGGCTCGCAGCATGCAGTGCGATTTTGGATTTGGAAATTATGTTCCAAGTGCCTTAAAAAATATCTACATTTCAGTTCCTCTAATCAGAGCTGATCATTCACTCCAGTCTGTTTTTAACAACGAAGGAAATGAAACCTTAAGTGCAGTCTGGACTGACAAGGCTGGCTGGTGAAAAGCTTTGTCTCCCTCTCGTGGTTTGCGCTGCGGAGGAGGGGGAGGATGCTCTGCACACACACCCATCACTAACAGTGGAAAAAATCACACACTGTCTCCGATTTTACACAGGGTCTCCGGTATTATTTCTTTCTTTCTTTCTCTCCCCCCGTTGAAAATCCGTTTTGTCATGAGATCCTGTCAAATCCTGTCCATGTCAAAGCGTTATACCTGTATACACCGTGTCACTATTGTACCCGGTGATTTTTTTTTTGTTTGTTTTTTTTGACAGGGTACAACATAATGGATTGAAGCCACTGTAATTGCTTTTTCGGTGTGAGGCGCCGCGTTGACACCGGAGCCGATGGAGAGGACGTAGTGCCAGAATTTGTGTGCCTTCCATTGTCACACAGTGCAGCCAGTGCTGCACGGGGGCCAAAATACAGCAGCACCTCTCAACACATCACCTCCTGCCAAATACCCCCCCATGCACATACACTCAAACAATCCACTCTGAAGCAGGAGTCAAAAGTTCTGTTTATTGGAATCATGCAGGGACATTGTCCTATTTCCTGCTATGCTGCTCTCTCTCATCACGCAGGTTCTCCAGGTGTCAGAGCTTCCCCAAGCAGAGCATTCTCCTCTGACTCCTGACAAGCCCGGTCATGATCTGCCTGCTAACCCCTCCTCTGCTGAAGCAGTGCTGATTAAGAGGACGCCCATACAGACTTTTTGCAGCACACTGGGTCAAAGTGGCTGTTATATTAAAAGCAGGTTTGATTTTCTTTGGCACGAAGGGGAACCACAGCGCATTAGAATCGAATTGCACATCCTTTTGGAATAGGGGGCTACGTTGGGAGATGAAACCATGTAAAATCTTATGTTGTCTCATTACCAGGTTCATAAATAGTGCTTGTGCTGTTTTCACATTTACATTAATTGCCAGCAAATTGGGGGTGGGGGGGTGGGTACTTATCTGTAACACAACTGTCGTCGTATTCTATGTACATAGCTTCAGACGCAGCTGCTCTGTGTGTTTGATTTACCCCACAGCCTTTGTATATATTAGATGTACACACCCACACCTGTGCTCCCATTTCATTGATTCTACACATTGAGCCTATGTGGAAAAATTTGACTCCAACAGTCCCCTCTGATCCCTTTTAGATGATTTCCATCCCACTCACAAGCTCATGGGAGCAACCTTTGTGTCTGCACCTACCTATAGTAGTGCATTAATGACATACAAAGTATCTTGCAGCTGACATGTGTTGAAATCAGTACATAGTAGTTGTCATAACAAACCAAGCAGTTGAGTTGCACTGGACACTGTTGACAGAGTCCAATTATAAATATTGCCAAGCAAACTGCAAGGCAAAGCCCTCAGGCCTTGACAGCTCCTAGTTACAAGAGAAAATGGAAAAAGAAGATGAATAGAACTTTCTGACAGCAGCGATGGCAGAGAGGGAATTGAATCATACCCAAACCTTCTGGCTTATTTTTGAGGCAAGGGGAAATTTGATGACATTCTGTCCTATCACATTTATGTCAAATTTATTGTAAATGACCAATCCTTCCTAGAAGATGGAACTGTCGGTCGGTATAGGAAGCGCAGATCCCAGTTCGCTCTCCTGATGTGCAGGTGATTAATGATACATATGGTGCAGATGGGGTTTAGGCTGAAATATTTCAGCTAGGTTCCCTTTTGTGTGCCACTTATAAATGTTTATCAGAATAACAATAGATGATTTTTTTGGCTGCTCATCTATTTAAATCGCTGAGTGCTGACAACAAAATATTCAAAGCTGTTTGTCGTGGAGCTCCTGTGGTTTTGCTATGTGGCTGTTAGCACCCACAAACTCAGTTTGTTTTGCTTTGTGATGACTCTGGTGACAGCAGAATATGCTTCTCCAGGCAGTTTGAAGACAGCAACTGCCTAGAAGAAAAACAATGAAAACCCATTTATGTTAGATGCCTCTATGATCTAAAAATATCCTGTTTTGCCTATTGTTTACAGCATGGCTAACTTTCAATTTCTCCTCTGCTTCCTTGTCACTGCCATACAGTCTCCGACAGGTCAAACACTAGAAGGCTTACAGTCCCTGCTATCAGTGACACCACTGTTATTGTAGCCTTGTTAACAGAGATATACATCGTGTGAGGCGCCTTGAGCTCCGAGGGGTGACATCATCGAGTCAACCTGATACATGGATAATGAGGTGCTGCAGGAGGAACCATCTGGGTGTTCAGTCTGAGCTCAAATCTGAATCCAAACCATCTCTTAACGATTGTTGTTTTGCTTGTATATATATCTATATCGTCTTTATTAATGTTAACCATGTCTTTTATTTGTCTATATGCTTGTATCATATATATATTTCAGGATTATTGTTTTTAAAGGTGACAATGGTACTATGGATCTGTGGCTAGAAAATGTGTCTGTGTTAAATAAAACAATGAATAATAATTAATTAATATCAGATGTAATTTCTTGGTAAAATATCTACAATCTATTCCAATTAGCTCCCTCCTAGATGCAAAGGTAGACAAAATCAGTCCTGTCATTATTAATGTTTACAACGCTCTTTATAACTGTGTCATTTCATGTCACCTCACTGTTTATCTCATTGTTGCTAAAGTGACTCCATTCGCACAATTGCTTGGACTTAACAGGTCTATTTTTGTTGGTGGCTATTCCCTAGAGACAATGCAACACCGGCCTCAACTGATCACATTAAGCCTATTTTAGTTCATTACGTGTCTGTCAGGGACAATTCTTTTGATGACTGAAGCTGGAATGCTGGCAGCAGCTATTCTGAAGCCCTCCCCTATAAAAGTAAATTTTGTAACGTATAGAAACACAACGCACAGCCAACTGGCAGCCGAATCCATCTTCCTCAGCTTATGTGCCTCCTGGGATGCTACAGAGCTAAAAAGGCTGCTGAACCAGTCAACCTTAATCATATTCTTTGTTTGTGCTAACAAATTCCCCAGGTGTGAGTGGACCCATGGATCAAGACTATAACATATGGCCACAACAATCATACCGCTTACGAGTCAAGTCAAGTGTATTTATGGCATGCGTTTAACAAATATGTTCCTTGCTGAGTGTGGAAAACAAAGGGGCCAAAAATAGATGAAATCCAAAGATATTCAAAAGGAGTGAAAGAACAAGTTCTAGGAATGAGGACACAAGTCTCTGTGCGTGTTTATGTCTGTGTGTGTGCTTGTTTTACTATATTCACGGGGGTCTGAAAACCAGGACCTCACTATATTTGTGGGGACCAACAGCTCTGTAAGGACCAAAATGTTGGAGCACACAAGTTTAAATGGCTGTTTGAGGGTTGAGAATTGGTTTTGGGGATCAAGTTAGAGTTACAATTAGATAAAAATAAGGTAAAATAAAGTTGTATGTGTACGTTTGTGTTTGCCAGATTTCAGACTATAGACTAGTTAACTAGGGACAACTTGCCAACTGGGAAGAAGTCATGTCCCAAGGGGAAAAAAACTGATATTTAGGTAAATGGTGAAGGTTAAGGTTAGCGTAAGTCTCAAGGAAATAAATGCAAGACTCTGTAATGCCCTCAAAAAAGACAAAGGTCAGTGTGTGTGTGTGAGTGTGTGTGTGTGTGTGTGTGTGTGTGTGTGTGTGTGAGTGTGCGTAAATGTGTATGTGTGTGTGGATTAAATGTAGCAGTAGGTTAAAGCTCGCTGACCACACTTTACTGACTTCAAATTAAATGAGGGCATAACCTCACACTTAAGATATTTAACTTCAGAATGCAGGAGTAAAACCACAGAAGGAAATGGAGAGTTGTGCTACTGTGACGGAGGTAAAAATTTTAAATGAAAGATTCAAACAAATATATAGTGAGGATTAAGAAAAAGGGAATCATGGAATCTTAAATCCTAAATTTTTGCCCCATTCAGAATTCAAACACACATTAGTGGCATTTTTTACAACAGAAAAAGCACAAAAATGGAGTTAAAGTTTTGCCACAAAACTGAAAAATAAAAATATGTGATTGAAAACAGGACAAATACGGTAACTTTATTCTCTACTGTAGTTTTTACCTTTTTGTTAACCTTCCTGCACAATTTTGCATTGAGACTGATGTGCAGACAAAAATCTGGCTGTAAAATTATATCACTACCTTTTATTTGAAACCTCAAACTGTCTTCCTGCTCCAACATGCTGAAATTCAGGATAAATTATTTTTCCCCATGTCACTATGCGACTGATAAAGATTATGTCTCTTGGGTATATTTGACAATATCTGGTAAAATAACAATCTAACATAGAAAGTAGGCATTAAGTGGCTGTGGTGTAAAACATGAAGTCAACCATTAAGAAATTATTTTTGAGTTCCTAGAATGGTATTCTGGTTTTGATCATACTTAAGATGTACAGTATGTGTGTTGTCTCCAACAGATGGTGGTTTATTAAGTATTTACTAATTTAAGAAAAAACAGGCTATGAAACAGCTTGAATTAATTCTGGCAAATTTATTTTTTTGTGTGCATCCAATTGTCTACAACACGCTATGAACAAGTGCTGTAGCACACAAACACTCTGTTGTTACCAAATTGAGGTTTCTGTCTGTGTTAGCAAATAATTGCTTGATGTTGTTGCACTCTTGTAAGCACACCATGTTACAGGGAGATTTTAATGAAGTGCGATGTGCAATGCTGTGCCCAAAAGCCCCTCACAGTGCAAAAGCAATTGTAGGGGCACCGGGGCATTGTCAAAACCGCCTTCATTATGGTCTGGCTAACCTGGCCGATACAGTGGCAGTTAAGGACACCAGCAGACATTTGGGCATTCATCCGTGACTGAAAATTGTGTCTTTGACTTCGGACTTTCATATGTTATTAAAAACTCAAAATCGTGGGCTTCCTGCTGAGGTGTGGTCGCCTACAGGCCAAAGGTTACATCATTTAATCGGATTGCTGCCAGACCCCCTACAGGCCTTCCTTCTCCGGATGAATTTTAAAACTGGGAGGCACTTAAAATGTATGCCCACCCTGTGGGTTGAACTCATTTAATACTGTTCAAGAGAAAAGAAAGAGAAATGAGAATTCACCTGTTGGGATCTGCGCATTGTCACGTCAGCAGCAGGAAAATTGATTGTGAGATTTGGGACCTAACAATAAGAACGATGACACCAATCGCCAAATAATTCCACTAAATTTAAGGATTTTGATCTTGTGTGTAGTGCCTGCACATTTTTTGCTATTTCTCTCTCACTGTTTTTCATTTTCATCCTCCTGGACCTTTTTCATTTTTCAGTTTCTGCTCTGCAGAATGCATTTGCAGAATGCATTTTCTTTTTGCTCCGATCTAAAGCAGGGGTCTTAGTCAGCAGCAATATCATCTAAGTTAACAAAAGAGCTGCACACGGTGCAGCTGTAGGGGCAATGCTGCTTTCTCTTGGCCTGCGTTCCACTGTTACCATTGTGTCATTATCAAGATTTATGTTATAGAAAAAGAACCAAGTGCATTATGGTGGATTTACTTTGATATAATGACATTTACTGCCACACAGTGACAATGTCTGTGTGGGTGCCTATTGTTCCAGTGTTCTGGGGAATGTCTCAAATATTTCTACGTCCCCCTGCCAAGCTGTAATTGACTTAATCTTTCCATTAGCCCCAAGTCTCCAAAGTCAGCTGTCGTCTGTTAGAGTTAACTGTTGTAACAAGATGCTTCTTATGCTTCCTGATAGATGTGAGTTTTAGCTATGAGACCTAAGGGTGATTTTAACCCTCTAATGCCCAGCACTGCACAGGAACACACATGCATGAGTACTGCACACACACATCCTCCCTGCTGACAGCTCTAATAAGCACCAGCACACAAACTGACAAACTCTTGCTCATTTTTTCAGGTGAATGGGTGTTGCTGATCTCATTGAGTTTGGTAAATAGCCCTGCAGACAGACATAAACAGAACCTATAACCTCTGCGCATCATCACCTCTCCGCAGGTAGCAAACACAGTTGACAAATCCCTACGGTGGTCAGAGACAACCCTAATCATGCCTATACTGCATTACTTTTTCATTGTAAAGAAAGCAAGCTATTTAGACATGTGCATTTAACATAAAAGACCCTATAAATTATTTACAGTCTAGGATTTTAACAGCTGTGAATATGACGTACCATATACTTCACTGCCACTGCCAGAAGATGGCAACGTCACATTATACATCTTGTTTGTTGCAGAGTATACACTATAGAGTTTTGCTTCATAAATAAATCATATTATGGCAACAGCTAGATGAAGTTAGGAGAATAAAGATAAAAAGAAATACATAATAAAAGTGATATATATTAAAAACAATTCATGTCTGGCTTTACTGGGGTGAATTAGTCATGAATTTATAATTTCATGTCTTTTAAACTTGACAGATTAACATGAAGATAATGAAAACTCATTATGGATTATACAATTTAAGCTTTATTTTTATTATTAACATGAATCATCTTAACCTAAAAACGAAGATGATAACTAAAATCTTAACTTAAGGAAACTGTAAACCCACTTTCACGTATAGTGTATAACATGTTCAGTTATATACACGTAATGCCTTGTTTCCCACTAAGTGGGAGTAGCGGCCAATATTAAACAACAATGCCATACCTGTAGATAAAATTTGCAGATGTGTTCAGCTCACTTCAACTTTGTGAGATTACAAACTGTAGCTGTGTTGCCTCACATCTGAGAGACTGGCACATCTAATTAGTTCAAGACCTTATATAATGACTTTGAATTTCTGCTGCCAGCTTGACTATTGCATCAGTGTTCATTTTTAGAAGCCGGGTTGAAACCTGGCCGATACGTACTACATCTAATTGACAGAGAGATGGACTGCAATGCCAAATGAGTTCCTCCGCCGTGTGCAAAGACTGA
This sequence comes from Istiophorus platypterus, assembly GCA_016859345.1. Taxonomy (NCBI): domain Eukaryota; kingdom Metazoa; phylum Chordata; class Actinopteri; order Istiophoriformes; family Istiophoridae; genus Istiophorus; species Istiophorus platypterus. Next base: position 6,555,452 of record CM029116.1, read on the forward strand.
CAACCTCCTGTGTCATAAAAAAAACCCAGCAATGTATAACTCACAATGCTGAGTTTTGAAAAATAATTGATTTCACTATTACGTACTTCACATCTATCTCTCTATATATGAAAGCTGTATCTTATGAGCATTTGCCTCAGAATAATATCATCAGGGCTGTATCAACAGGGCAGTTCAAAATTTATGGATATGCTGATTAAATTTCTACTGTCACACAATCACTTGAGCGCATTTTGAAACTTCATGTCGGAATGTAAATGTTGCAATGCAGAATTGTGGCGTGCCTAACTATCAGTAACTTTACAATGTAAACACATTTTATCTGAATTGATGTCATTTATCACAGTGACAGCATTTATCAGTAATTCAAGTGATATCTCAGATAACATAAACGTTCCAAAAAAAATGTAAATTCATAGATCAGTACCTGCCGGTGGCTGCTATGCCAGAAACCTGATATAAAGTTTACCACTAAAAATTCACATACTTTATTGGGTAAGTGCACAGAATATTCATTATTCATCATACACAAATTAAAGGCATGAACACCAAGTGCTAGCACAAGAAAGCACAAGTCACTTCATACTTAGGAATAGTGAAGGCAGTAATCAGCATGACAGGAAATGGGTCAGAGGACTCTTTGGCAATAACAAACATCATTAACACACATTTGGCCCAGATTTTCTAACCCTCACTAAACATAAACCTTTTTAGGAAGTTTATATGCTTCTCAAACAGCTTCCCTGTTGTTCCGCTGGAATTCTCTTAGGGAATGTTTTTACCCTAACAGGGGAAAGAGTCAGTGAATTTTCCAAATACTAAGTGTGAAGCTTCCACCAAAGAGAAGATAAGACAGACAGAGAGGCATTAATAAGAAATGCCAATAGTGGTCTGGTGGTCTTAAAAATCTGTGTGCTAGTTGAGGCTCATCAGGATTTTGGCAAAGTAAGAGATCTCTCTCTGCCCTCTAGTGGCAAGTGAGGTCAGTAACTCACTGGGTCAATTACACTGACGTTATTAAAGGCTTAATCGGGGTTTTTAGCCTTCAGATGTTTACTGCTATGTTTGTGAATATTACTGGTATGAACGTAAGAAAACATTAATAGCCTAAGTTTAGTTGTTCTTTAGGGCTAGCGTATGTAATAAAACAACTGTCAATCAATTTGGGGGGGGGTGTTTTCTAGCCTGAGCTTTTTGAATTTTTGCGATGGAGAAAGCAATGTGTTTGTATTTGGTTCATTGTGGGGTTTGACAACAGAGCCAGCTCTCTGGGTATTAAAAGGTCCAAAGATAACAGATATAATTATCTTTATTGCATTATATTTTTTCAGGATCAAGAAGAGGAAATATATTGCAAGAGAGGTCACATTTTGCAGTCTAAAGCAGCATATGTAAAAAAGGAAAAAAAAGCACATAAGCTTATCACACAGTGTGGCCTTGACTTAAATTGACAGGGCAATGTTAGGGCAAGCAATTCAGCCCGAGAAGGGTTTCCTCTAAAAATAAATAGGTAATATTCAAAAGGTGTCCACATCAGCGCCTTCACATTTCAGCTGGAATAAATAGAAAAGGCGCCCTACCCAATACTCCTTGGGGCAAAAAACTGCTACAACAGCTGTCCCAGCTCTCCTCTCTAATACTGAAAAACAACATCGGTCAAACAAGAAAGATACAGCATCTGCTCATTTTATAACAGATCCTCTCAAATGCCACGTACTAATCTAGTGATTGTTTTGATCTTCAGTGTGCAGTAACATTATAATCTCAGACTGAATCATTCTGAATTAGCTTACTCTTTTGAATCATTTTTACACTATTTTAATTATTAATCTTATTTTTGGCTTCAGTGTGGTTTGACGGAGAATGGTGACTATTCTGCTGATCAAATTTACTTAGAATACTGTTCCACAAAAAAACAAAACAAAAAAAAACAGGTTTCATGTACAGATCCATATTTTGTCGTCCATGACACTGTCTCCGTTAAATAAAACAAAAATGTTATGAAATAATATGTTACATAAAAGTAGACAAATGGAATAGATTTTCTCAAGAACATATCAGAAGAAAAAAACCCAATGTTTTGTTTGTCTGCTTAACTGTCCATAACTAGCTAACCTGACACAAAAACCAAACATGTTTACTTTAAGTACCTTTCTAAAGACTGATCTAGAGCTGCAAGAGAACAGAAACAGGAAGCTTTTATGCATTATTAATGTTTACAAGTTTGATTTCAGTGAAACTGTAACATTATCTTTCCCATTTTCCTCAAGTCCATTTCTGGGAATTATAACCTTCCTTAATGGTCACATTCACAGTGGCTATAAAGTTTTACTGTTATCATAACACAACCCATAGCTACTAGAGTTATTTCAGTCCCTCTCTGGATGTTCAAACATGCAAAGCTGGCAATGGTTTTGTTCCAGGTTTGCAACCAAAGTCTCCTCTCACAGGACTCTGGAGTGTGGAGTCATGTTCTTGAGGAGATACAGCTTACCTGGTCTTACTGCCAGTCCTTACACTACTTAAGCTGCTGGCAGTCATCTAGTCTCCTCCTCCCTCACCTGGCATTTCCTTAGTTTGGTCAAATTTAGAATTGTTTGCACCAACATTACATTTTCCTCTCCACAAATGTTGCATACAGCATCCCTTTAAGTTTTCCCCTCAGCTTGTAGTTTATTTTATACTCTTAAATTAGAAATCTCATCTGATTGTCCTTGCTTAAGCCAGGGTTTGCCAAAAGTGTATATATAACTAATCTACAAAATGGAATGATTGATACTAGGCTAGTTAAAGCCATTTGATCCAGAAGTATAACACCTTAATCCATGATTGGTGCTCTCTCTCTGTGCTGATATGGTGCTGGTGTAATCATATTCGTAAATGCGCAAACCCTCAAATTGCCTCGCAGATGCCTTGCGATGAGTGCAATGTGATAATAGCCATCGTGATGATAACAACGAGCAGAAGTCCTGTGAGTGACGAATCCTGTTGATTCGGGGCGAGGGAAATTCATTTTATCATAGGGTGCCCTCTCACACACATATAGTACCTGCCAAAAGCACAAATCTCATCCCATTCTATCATAATGACTAAGAAGAAAATTAAGAAATACTTACTGTGAATTCATATTCCTTACAGCATGACGCACTTGAAGAAGCACATTAGTCTTCACAGCAGTGGGTTTTTTACAATGATAGCAACTGATGAAGAGTGCTGTTACTCCAGTACAGCTGCAAATTTCAAAATGCTGGAAAAAAAATGCCTCAAACATAAATACCATGTCTCAGAGGAATTAATATCAACTCAGAATATATCTTATTAAGTTTATAGGCCTATCTAAATAATAATATTTTTAACTAGATATTATTCTAATGAGTTTTTATTTGTCAATCCTGCAAGACTGCACCCAGAGGAGTTAAAATGCTTGTACACGTTTGTTTTATCCTTATAAAACTGCTCTAACTAAAAACGAACTAAAAACTTGAACCATGGTTAATTCAAAGCATCATTGACAAACTTTTCCCCTATATGGACTCTTACATCAGCTATATCTCAAGGGCGTCTAACACATTAACATAAAATTTGTTTTGTTCTTCCTGCCTATGGATGTGAAAAAAAGAGCTGGGCTGGCAAGAGGTTTCTTAGCAACTGTGCATGCTCACTCTAGCCGGCCAAAGACCGATGTTAAACATCTTACATGAAATGGGTGCTTCCCCTGCTATTCCCTACAACAGTTTGAGAACTGAATGGAAAAATATATTGGGAATAAAGTCATTTCACATATTCCAAGCCCTGTAGCAGGCAGTGTTTTTCAGTACTATGGTAACTCAGATAACCTCAAATATCCTAAACACAGACTCAGAAGGGTCGGACGGAGAACAGTTAGTCTGGGGATGTTGGACTTGAGGACTCTTAGGACTACAGAGTAGGAAAGACATTATCATGGGGATGTGGTAATCAGTTGGTCCAAATATGTTCTGTTGATGGGGAGATATGCTAAATTATTAAAGGGCAAATTTTACGCGTGTTTGTTTCTGCCTCAGTAACTCATGTAATATGTTCTAATGACAGTCAACAGGGCCCCTGTGCTTTTTTAATGCACTCCATGTCTGCTCTGTAATGATGTTTATGTCTTCCTTGTGGTTCCCAACAAAACATCACATGATACATTTGCCACATTGTATGAGCTCTCTTATGACAAACTTGTCTTGGAGCCTTATTGAGTGCCAGTGTCGGGCTCCATTACTGAATCCTCTCCTGACCTTAGCCTACACCATGTATAGTGTCGGCTGCAGACTGTGTCATAGTTTTTAGACAAATCAGTAACTCCATATTTTCCAATCACTGCAGTTTATTAGACTTTGATTTGATTGATTTTATCTGTGCATTTGCGCTGCATGATGACCCTCATCTGCCAAAGGTCTACTATCTTAAAAGGCTAGTAATAATTGAGGTAATGATAATATTGTTACCTAATGCTTTTTGATTGACATTTAATTCCCACAGGCCACTTTTACTCAATAAAGCACGATTAAGGCAATACTGGATCAACGCTGAATCCAGTTTGTGGCTTATATTGTCAGCCCCACTGAGAATCGGCATCCAACTCTGCTGCTGTCACTATAAACAAGTGCTTGTAGGTCAGTGTTTAGGTTTTCCAGACAACCCCCTAAAAAAATTATGTTTCTATACAACTGAACTGCAACAGCTAAAATGTTTTGTAGGAAACTTAATTGCGACTGGATTAGCTGCAATTAAGTTTTCTATAAACCTAATGAGCATATGTTGTTAACTGACGTATATGGCATGTGGTGAACGCATTTATAAGGACCATATCAGTAAAACAACGTATTTGTTTTTCCAACATACGGTTTGGGTTAATCCAATATCCAATTGTTGTGACTCCAGCTTTGTAAAAAGTTCTATGGTTATGCTTAGGCGCTCACAGCACTTGTTTAAGTTTAGATAAGAATCGTGGCCTGATTTAAAAGCCTACAGAATAGAAGCCCCTGTGACATCAAACGTGTGTATTTACATTTAACAAAACACACAATTTTTCCTAAACCTTAACCAAATTGCTTTTGCCAAAACCAAGCCACAGAGGGGACTCTAGATGCCCTGTCAGGTGCATTTCTTCAACTCCAACCACTTCCTGACAGCTCCACTGCGGTTAATTAATAGACCTTCACAGTTGTCACAACTTCGATTCATTTTTTGCCATTTTGCCCGTCTCCTGCCACTCTCTGTCCGCCCACCAGATGTCCTCGGACTTTACTCGCTGTCACAGTCACTGGACTACCCCCCCCCCCCCCGCTCATATTTCTCTCACTGAATCCCCATGACCTGACACCCACATCCACCTCACCTGTTCCTCATTCCCTTGCTATACCAGCGGCCTCCCCCCAGACATTTGCCAGATTGCTGTGATGCAATATTCATGTTCTGCATGCCATTGCCCTCTTGCCATCCGGGGACGCCATCCGTTACCTAATGCCTTGCCTTCCCATAGGCCTTAAATATCACAATCTCCTCTGTAAAAATCACAGAACCTGCCTGGTCTGTGTCTGCATTTGGATCCTTCTTCTTGCTGCCTCCTACACAAACTATGACAACAGCAGACAAAGTAGACCTGACCTGACTACTGTGTCAGCTGAACTTACCTGATTTGTTAGCGAAGATATAGCACCAGTCAGTCAAGTCTCTTAGGAGAACATGTTGTTTCTGTACATTGCACATCAGGCCTTCTTGACTGTGATGAATCTAAACTGAAATAGCCACTATTTCAGATGGGGTTTTTTGTTGTTTTTTTTACAGGCAGATTCAACTACAGCTGAGCTGATGTCAGGGATACTGGATGTTAGAAACTGAAAAGGCAGCATAGGGGTCATACGCATTTATTTCCCTTATCTGACAGTTGTATCTGTCTGGCCCTTTAGATCTAAGGAGAGACATGTGATCAGCGGATGCTTTCATTTAAAATAAGATTAACTAGAAAAAAATGAATCAAAAAAATGAATCATCTACTGTCATGCTGTTTAACAATGCCCTTACACTGCCAGTGCCCCTGAACTCTACAACAAAATACTGTACATTTGAATTTACAAATCAGAGCAGAGTTTTTGTGGTTTGTTTTGAAGATTCTTTTTGACTCCTAGTGTGCAAAATCTGTATATTGCAGCTTCAAATTGACAAAACTAATTCAGGATTATTCCCCCAAAAAACATTTTTAAAATAACCCATTTAAATATGGGAAAAAATCTTGAAAAATCTTGACTATGTTGCTTTAGTGCTTGCATCTATCCCTGAAGTTGTACAAATTCAATCAGTTTTGTATTAACCACTACAACATAAGGAAAGTGATGCTGCCCTCACCTAGCGTAACTGGGAAAATATCTGTAATTTTTTATTTTGAACAATATGTTATTAAATTTTACCCTGTTTACTGGGTTATCAGGGAAACTTTTTGAGCTTAAGCTGAAAATGAATAAATGGCCTACACTGGAAAATTAAATATGCTCACAATCCCTATTTTTTTGGTTAAATTAGCCTTTAAATTCAGAAAAGACAACAAAAGAACGAGTGAACAAAAAGTGTTTCCTCACAGTTACCAACCAAACGCCGCAGTGTTCCTTGGAACCTGATTGCCTCTACATTATCGATTAAATAAAAGTAAATGACAATAACCAGGGGGCAACTTGTTTCCTTCTTGGGAGACTCCAGTACTTGTTGCACTACCACACCTGACTTTTGCTGCCACTGCGGAGGGTGAAGGGGCGCGGTCTCGGCCGAAGATGCTCTTTTTCCAGGAAGTGGTTTTTGGTTTTTGGTTGTTGTTTTTTTGTTTGAGCGCGCAACTGCGTTTCACCGTCTGCGCGCGAGGGATAAGTCGCCTCGTCTCCCACCTGTTCCGACGCGTGCATTTTGCAGAGAAATGCACGGGTCACTGATAGGTCCTTAAAGACCCCCCCCCCCCCAGCACCACCAGAGAAACAGAGGGCGAAAGGGGGTGGGCAGGGGACTGCACGACTTGCTTTAAGTTACAGCGTCTTCAGTGGAGACTTGAGTAATAAGATGTGGATCCACATGCGCAACTTTCCTCGCTAAGCCTCAGCCTCTGGTTTCTGAGTCAATCAAAACTGGGAAGCAGCAGAAGCACGGTAAAGTTTCTATTCGGTCTCCTTCACGCATGATTATTTTTGGCATCGATTCTTAGTTTTTGAACACACACATTTCTAAATTGTCTCTTTTAATCATTTTCCGTGAACTGTTGCAATGTTTTGAAGATAAGATCTGGATCATGTTTCTGATTATGTTTGCGTAATATTAACTGTTGTAGATATTCACGAGTGTTTTCAGTGGAACAGCAACGTGTTTTTTTTTGGTTTTGTTATTTTTTTTAACAATAGTTTTCATCAAAAAGCATAACTACTTCTTTTTTGGCCAAACATGTTGCAATATTAACTAATTCTTAAGTTAACGGTAAATTATATTGCATTGTTTAAATGGGTGTATACACTCATTTGGATTGACACACACACACACACACACACAATATACATTATATATACACATACTAATATGAATTGAAACCCATAAAGTATAGTTTTGAAAGCCAGCCTTATTTTAACCAGCTGTGTTTGAAACATCTACGATGAAACTGAAACCTGACCCCATGTTTTCTCTTGACTTTTTATTTTTCTCACCCATTCCAAGTTGACACTGGGACAGCGCAGCAGCAGCAATGTCACAGCTGTATTACCGGAAAACTGACAACTCCTCGTACAGGGACCGCATCCCTCTGCGGATCGTGCGGGCCGAGGCTGAACTCTCTGCCCTGGAGAGGGCCTACCTGGGGGCTATCGAGAAGGGCGACTACGCCAGCGTGAAACAAGCCCTGGAGGAGGCCGAGATCTATTTCAGAATCAACATCAACTGCATCGACTCCCTGGGACGCACCGCCCTGCTCATTGCCATTGAAAACGAGAACCTGGAGATCATCGAGCTGCTGCTCAGCTATAATGTGTATGTGGGTGATGCTCTGCTACATGCCATCCGTAAAGAAGTAGTGGGGGCCGTGGAGCTGCTGCTCAACCACAAGAAGCCACGTGGAGAAAAACAGGTTGGTCCATGTTCCACGATAACATCCTATGGACAGCTTTTATTTATGCAGGTCTTTCTCCTAAAGACTTGTGAATTGTTGCTAACCTTTGTAATCTGAATCAGACAGTTGTATTCATTTTATAGTCCATTCAACCTGATATTCAGAAACGTTTATTCTATTGAGCCTTTTTGCTTCTGCACAACAGAGTATGAACCAAGATGCCCACACAGTTCTGCCTAATTTATCAATTTACTGTGCAGCCTAGTCATATTTTTCTCGCCAATGACCTGTGCAGAGTTCCCAACAGCATTTGGCACTAAATATGGTTAAGTTTTGGCAGTAGGGCCATGTTTCCTCACTGTCTGCTACTATTTCCAGTTAGGCTTATAAATGATGTGGTTTCCGTTATGCGATGTGTTCCTCTCAAATCTATCTTACTCACACAGACTGTCTGAAATGCAGATGCATTGACATATATCCCTGCCCGGAATGAAAGAAAGAAGTAAATGGCCATAAGCAGTTTAGAAAATAGATTTGATATTCTGGTAAAAGGCAGGCATTTTACCAACATGTCTGTCTTTTAATTTGAAAATACCAGGATGGCACAATATACCCTTTGTACTGGTTTGAGTAAACTGCTTTGTCAGTGTGCGGTTTTCAGTCATTGTATTCTTAAGTCTAAATCGGATAGAGATAACATAAAGAAATAATAACCTGCTATCTTCTGTCTCTTCAACCTTTAGTTTTGGGCATGGCTGTGTTTATTTGTGAAATCTACAGTTACTTCTGCTCAAAAGTTGCAGTAGTGATCCTCTCTGATTTGCTTGTGTTGGTCTTTTCACCACAGCTTTTACAATAATAAGTCATTCTCCATGTGCTGTGTATCAGGCAGTTTTATAAAGGCCCCAGTTGCATTTAACTTCTTGACATCTTTGTAAATTTGTTTTTCAGCACTGCTGGGTCTCCCTGTAATGGACTCACTGTGTTCTGTGATGAGAAAAGAAAAAGAGAAAAGGGTTAGTTGAGATATTTTGTGGCCAGCTGAACCACAAACCATTAGCTGTGTGGTTGCTATTAGAAAAGGTGCTCAAAGACCCAGGATGATTGAAATTAGAGCCATTAAAACAAGTTGCTTCATTTCCTGTGAGGGATTTCAAAGGCATTGATCTTTTGTGAAATATCTGAAAAAAGTGTATTGGGAATTTTTCTGACATAAGTCTATTCATTTGTTTGTTCCTCTCTTGGTTTCCTGAAAAGGTCCTACCAATTCTGCTAGACAAACAGTTTTCTGACTTCACCCCGGACATCACTCCAATTGTCCTTGCAGCCCATACCAACAACTATGAGATCATCAAACTGCTAGTGCAGCGAGGTGTTTCCATACCTCAGCCACACGCCGTACGTTGCAACTGCACAGAGTGCATGTCCAGTACGGATGTGGATGGCCTGCGTCACTCGCGCTCTCGCCTTAACATCTACAAGGCCCTCGCCAGCCCGTCTCTCATCGCCCTTTCCAGCGAGGACCCTTTCCTCACGGCTTTTCAGCTCAGCTGGGAGCTGAAAGAGCTCAGCACGGTGGAGAACGAGTTCAAGTCAGAGTATGAGGAGCTGTCCCATATGTGCAAGCAATTTGCAAAAGACCTCCTGGACCAGACCCGGAGCTCGAAAGAGCTGGAAATAATCCTCAACTACCGCGACGACGTCAATCCTCTGCTGGATGAGAACGCCACTGATCTGGCCCGACTGAAGCTAGCTATCAAATATTGCCAGAAAGAGGTAGGTTCTTTTTTATGATATCTTTTATGTCCCGTGACTGCTGTGGCCTACGCTAGTACAACAACATTTCTTCTGGATATCTCCAAAATGGAAAAGATAAAGCAAGTGAAGAAGAGTAATAGATTTTATCTTGGTAACACTGGTACAAGTACAGACATACTGACACCTGACAGAGTTTTAAAGTCTGCAGTATATTGACATTAGGCACCACAAGGAACAAATATTACATCTTTTGAACACAATGGACCAGATAACAAGAACTGCACTCAGACAAGCTGTAAATGGTCTGGGTGGAGTTGTCCTATGGGAGTTTAGAGCAACATGTAATTACCAGGCAGGCTCTTAGAAATGCGTTATAGTAGCCCTCTCAGACAGTCCCATGACCATTGGATAATTGGGAATGATAATGATGGAATAAGTGATGGCCATTTCCCTGAAATACAAACTCACGATATTTTGATTAGGGAGGGAGGCTTTTACTGTCTTTTCACATGTTCATGGGAGTATCTACTCCCTGGATGCAATACCAACTTCCTGACATTTATAGTGAAATACAGTGACAAAAAAAAACAAAAAAACATTGTGGCAGTAACAGAATAGGGTGCATAGGAAACAACAATTCAAGTATTATTTATGAAGTTTATAATAGATTGTACCTGTAAATGCATCTACATGGCTAGGACGTTTGCTTAACACAGTAGCAGGTGACAACAGTAAATGTAATAGGTGGTAAAAATCGATGCATTTGGTCTATCTCATTAAGAAAAACTGGAGTTATCTTATCCCCAATCCAAGGCTGCTGTGTTTTATTTTGTTGTCTCCTGCATAACAGGCAACAATGTTAAGTACACACTATGTGAGAATGAAAGATCAGCGTGGCTGCGACTCCTCTGTCTCCATGGCAAAAGGATTTTGCAGCTGAACTTCAAGGGCTCAGTGGCTACTGGGTTTATCACAGATGGGTGTTTTGGACAAGGTTTCTTTGGCTGCTTTCAGACTACATTTTACACTGAAACTCTATTATCTACACTACTAGTACAACCTGTACTACTATTAATAATAATAATGATGATAATAATCATGATCATAATAATCATAATTAACAGACCTTTTCCTGTACAGAGCTGCACCTGTTATGAGTTATGATGGATGCACATTAGAAAATGAACCTTAAAACGATATAGTTTTAAGACAGAACGACACATTACAAAAAGAAAATAGAAAAAAAAATGTGTTAAGCATCATTAGACAATATTGCAAACTGGGGGCTCTAAATAGCAGCCAGTGTAAAATGGGAAGAGAAAACTGTACAATTGACAATCTGTACAGGCTTTGATTTCTTCTTTGCTCTTAAGTTTGATATAAATTTGTTATTAGTCTCATTTTGAGATTTTATTTTATTTATTAATTTTTTTTTTATTTATAGACTGAAACCCTTAAGATTCGTCTTTATGCGGACACAGAAATGATGATAATCAGTTTTTGAAACAGTAAAACTTACGACTATGATAATGTCAGACAGGGCCTTGTATAGCTTTGGTACTCATCATGAGTAATTATTTATCCGGCCTATATACTGTAACCTGGGGTGAGGCTGAATCAAGAAACAGGAACTTGATAAATTAAAGCGCTTAGAGGTTTTCCCCCATTTGGGCTCATGTTTTTGAGGAATGTTAATACTTCCCTCACTGCAGCTGTGCCATCTCATTGTAGCTATTATTTATGTGCTAGTTCCTGTAGCGGGTTCATGAATATTTATGATCATAGTCATTTTTCATTCCGTGCATAATAATGAAGGTTATTATTGATTCCATTTGTATTGTACTTTGAGATTTGAATAATGAGAATTGGTGTGTTATTCATACCCATATACATTTCGATCAGGTGGAGACAACTTTTTTTTTCTTTTTTTCTTTTTTGTTATCCTAACTTCCCTTTGATTCTTCTGGATTTGTATGAGGGGGACAGACATGAAGAGTGGGGAAAAAGTAGGAACTTTTCTTGTTCCTTGTTAAAGAGCAAATTTTATAACGCTTTTTATTTTACAAATGTCTTATTAGAATGTATACAAATTGTTTGTTCTAAATTTTCTTGATTGTGTCTTTTAATCGTCAAAAGATTAAGAAAACTGACAAACAGATTAATGAGAAAGCTACATAACTGTTATTATCCCCCAAGCTGAAACCACCTAATTCCAGACTATATTGATATATTTTTTTGCAGCCACAATGATTTGAGCAAGCTTTGTAAACAGTAGTAAGTAAGTAAAATTTATATGGGACTGTTTAGTATTTGTTTTTCTCCAGTGAGAGGTTGTTGTTCACTGTCCACTGATGCTAAAAACCAGACAAAGAATACATGTCCTAAAGGTAGGCCCTTCTGAGGGACTGCCATTTTGGACTTCTGTAAAGAAAAGGCACCAAAGTAGTGAATTTTAATTGACTTCATAGAACAGCACTCACTTGATGCCCAAATTATTGGTGGGAAAAATGCTCCCTTTAATGTATTCAGTAAAGATGCTCCTGTTCTCCTGCTACCCTCTGCACTCACCCTGCACTCACCTCGGTTTCTCCCATCTGAAAATACTTTGTACGCAAGTATTTTCATGGAGCTGAATTGATAAATCATACTGAAACTGGAGGTAGAGAACATTGTGGTAGATTTAAAAACACAAGTCCCATCAGAATATTAATGATTAATTATTAATCATTTAATTTGTCACTGTCAAACTTGAATTACAAATCCTGGCTTACAGTTAAGTTCACATCTTAAATTCATTCATAATTAAAAATCAGATGGTGCCACATGAGCGGATAACTTTCAGGGGTTATCGTGCTGTGTGTCATGCTACACTGCTGCAGCGTAGCATGACACACAGCAATATCTTGTTATTTCATAATTTAATAAATCCAGCAAACCATGGTGTAGTCATATTGATGAATAAAAAGTGTTTCTATGTACAGTATGCATGAAAGTAAATATAAACTGATTGTTGCTAATATCTACCAAAAATTGCAGCATACTGTTCAAGTGTTTTCTGTGGAGTTTAGATTTATTCATATTCCATTGTACTGATTAAACGCTATCAATTGTCTTAATTAATCATCACTATAAACCATGTCAACGCTATGCCTTAGCACAGGACTAACATTTGTTTTTCAAGGGGAGAGTGGTGTGACATGAGGATGAGTTGATTTTCACCTTCCAAAAATGTCCCCAGACAAAATCTGGTCCTGCCAGATGCCACCGTTCGCCTCCAGTCATGTTACGGCAAGTCAACATCTCACAAGGACAAATAGGAAACATTAAAGATGTCAGGTTCTGCATTGATGGATGACCTCATCGCCCACAGTTTAATGCCATATAGTACCATAATGGGGATCCATTTAGCCATAATTTGGTTTAAATGAAATTAACTTCCATCACCAATCCGCAGATGTCCAGCAGATGTTTATATTAAATCTCACGAGGCAGAAAAAATGTGTTTGGGAAACAGTTTTGACAGTTATTTCTTAGCACAGGATTAAGGAACACTTCTGTAATTTTGAGACGATACTAGGTTTGTTTGCTGCTCTGATTTATCCTTTTCTGAATTGATTTTGAAGACAAAGATAAATAAGAGTTTAAATTATATTAACGTCTTTCATCTCTCTCTGTCTCCCTCTCTTTTTTAATTTTTTCCCCTCAGTTTGTTGCTCAGCCAAACTGTCAGCAGCTGCTGGCGTCTCGGTGGTATGATGAGTTCCCAGGCTGGAGGAGGCGTCACTGGGCAGGGAAGCTCATCACGTGTATCTTCATTGGCCTCCTCTTTCCACTGTTATCCATCTTCTACTTGATCTCTCCAAAGAGTCGCTATGGCCTGTTCATCCGCAGGCCTTTCATCAAGTTCATCTGTCACACCGCTTCCTACCTGACCTTCCTCTTCCTGCTCCTCTTGGCTTCACAGCATATCGCCTCAGCGCACCCAGACTTTCAGGGCCCAGCACCTACCACTGTTGAATGGATGATCCTGCCTTGGGTACTTGGTAACGATGAACACACAAAAACATGCACGCACTTGCACACCCACACACATTCTCAGACTACTGCTCATCCTCATGTTATCATGCACTGTTGTACATCTGTATAATGTAGTCTCACGCATATGAATAAATGTCAAACAGCAGTACTTACTGTGAACACACATACGCACTCATCTACACACTAGTTGTTTGTTTGTCTTTCCCAGGCTTTATATGGACTGAGATCAAACAGATGTGGGACAGTGGTTTACAGGACTACATAGATGACTGGTGGAACTTAATGGACTTCATAATGAACACCTTGTATCTTGGAACCATTTCTCTGAAGATTGTTGCCTATGCAAAGGTAATCTATATGTTAGAGTGCATATGACAGCTATTGATGCAAAAAGATTCTGATCTACAAAGTATATCAAAGATTGCAACCTTTTTACTTGATTTGATAGACTGATACATTAAGCCCATTTTTGCTTCAGTCTAAATTGTAGTTTACTTTTAAGAGGAAAATGAGAATAAATGGAATCGCTGTATATTCTAACTTGTGTCCTGGAAAACCTGAAACTTTGCAGCATCTATTTCTGATGGTAGTCAATATATTCATCGTTCTCCTGACGTGTTTTCATTTTAACAGTACAGTGGGCACAAACCCAGAGAAAGCTGGGAAATGTGGCACCCAACTTTGGTGGCAGAGGCCCTGTTTGCCATCGCCAACATCTTCAGCTCCTTGCGGCTCATCTGCCTCTTCACCGCCAACTCTCATCTGGGGCCCTTACAGATATCACTGGGCCGCATGCTCCTGGACATCCTCAAGTTCCTCTTCATCTACTGTCTAGTGCTTTTAGCCTTTGCCAACGGCCTCAACCAGCTGTACTTTTATTATGAAACAGAGGAAGGCAATAATTGCAAGGGTATTCGCTGTAATCAGCAAAACAACGCCTTCTCAACGCAAGTTAAAGTTTTTAAATAAATTGCTCCTGACAAATCTGTATTGTTAATAATTAATAACTGTTTTTCAGTGGTGCTTACCGTGATTTATGCTTGTTTACTTTTCAGGATGTTTGAGACACTGCAGTCACTATTTTGGTCCGTGTTTGGCCTGATTTCCCTCTATGTGACCAATGTGAAACCAGAACACGAATTCACAGAGTTTGTGGGCTCTACCATGTTTGGCACATACAATGTGATCTCCCTGGTTGTGCTGCTGAACATGCTAATTGCAATGATGAACAACTCCTACCAGAACATAGCTGTGAGCACTGTGTTTTACATTGTTTATAGTTTTACCACTCTAATTTTTCTTGTGTGCCTTTGCAGAAGGTTTTGATAAATTGCTGTTTCTTTCTCTTTTCAGGATCATGCAGATATAGAGTGGAAATTTGCAAGAACAAAATTATGGATGAGCTATTTTGAAGAAGGGGGAACTTTGCCATCTCCTTTTAACATAATACCCAGTCCAAAGTCCTTTTACTATCTAATTGGATGGATAAAGACATGTATACTCAGGAAACCAAGTGTAAAAAATCTTGAAACATTTGAAACCTTGGGGGTAAGGAGTTTCCAGAAATTTGCTCTTATCTATGTTGTCTCCACTATATTGTGTACATTTTCAGACCAATCTGTCTGCTATTATGGACTTAAAGTAAGGGGCTCCAAAAGAGTTATGAGTAATTTAGAGTAAATCAGATTACCATTCCCTACAGAAATTGACGAGAAGCTAAGTTAATATATATTAAGGTAAAAAAAAGAACAAGTCCACGATTGAAAAGACATGTAACTTTGTTAACCACCTTTTTTTTTTATCTATGATTATAGAGACGTGCAGCCCAAAACGTAAGATTAAACCATGAGTATCAGGTAGTAATTTGTTTTCCATGATGCACTGCAATGTTTCGTTTTTGAATAATCCTCAAATTAAATTAAAAATAAATAAAATTAGGTAATGCTGTAACTTCATTTAAAAAAACGTTAAATTAATGTGGGTTTTTTTTTTCCTTTTTCTTTTTAGGAGGTTCTGAGGAACCTTGTTAAGCGGTATGTGGCTGCACTGATCAGAGATGCCAAGACTGCAGAGGGCTTGACAGAAGAGAATTTCAAGGTAGTATACTCTTATGCAACATCGACGCCTCGAATATTCAATTTTTTTTCTCTTTCTTTTTTTCACTTCTGTGTAAAATCTGCTGTTGTTTAATCTCTGGTTCTCAATAAATGACAGGAGCTTAAGCAGGATATCTCAAGCTTCCGCTATGAAGTCCTGGGTATGATGAAGGGTAAATCTCATGGTAGGGTACCAAGTGAAGTTGCAAGCTCCACCTTGGCATACCCTGGAAATTCATTTAAATATTCTCCCAAACTCCTAATTGATGAGCCTGAAAAGAAGCTGAACGCGTTTGATGCAAACACTGCCACTCTACAGAGTGGGGCTGCCAACACCACCGGCTCTGTGCTCCATACCAGGCTTGCCAATGGTTCAGTTGTTCCATCCAGTGCTCGAAAGACTCTGAACGAGCTCTCCAAGGAAGTTTTAGATGCCGGGTCCCCCCAGAGCCGGAGTGGACTCCCCTCTCAGAAATTTGATGAAATATATCCGTTGTCGGAGGAGGCTTCATTGGGATCTGGTGGACAAAACCAAGAACGAATTCAGGCTGAGAAAGTCATTGTGGAAGTCCTAGAGACGGTGGAGAGGAACGTTCAGGAGATTGAACATTCAAGCACAGAGCACACAGAGGAAGTGAAAAATGGGCTCAAAAAGTATGAAAAATAATTCATGCCTGCAAGTGCGGGATGTTAATTGTGTGAGAGAAACATTTTTGGATTGAATTTTTAAACTTTAATTTTTTTCCTCTGCGAATTTTAAAATAATTTATTATGATAAACTAATTCTCTCAAGGTAAACAGTACTGTACTAAAAATGTATATTTAGTTTAAATCTTGTCATGTACACAGTGATATTATAATGTTTTGTTATTTCACATTATATTACACATAATCATCCCTAGTTGATACAAGAAATAACAGCTATATGGGCTACTGAGTGAGTACTGACCTCAGTGAGTGCTGACCTGATGCTCAGGGAGTTGTGTCACAGGTCCGTAATTCAGGGTTTACCTTGAGCAATCCTGTTGCCTATCCTCTATCCCTCCACCTTGAACTGCTCCCCTACTGTGATATGCAAAATACAATCTATAGAATAAAACTTCTACTCCTCATATGCTGAGAGTATCCAGTTCTTTTTGATAAAAGTTATCGTACAGCAAGAAATAACCAAGGAAACAAACACTGAGTTAAAAGCAAGTTTATTTGTATTTTATGTGTGACCTCATTTAATGTGTAATTTGTAATATATTATTCAACTGATTAAAAAGTAATGTAGGACCTAGCTAACTTTGAGATTAGGAGCAGTTTCACTGGTGGATCCTTTCCTCAACAGCTACCAAATTTTTACTTCCAATTTTGTTGTTGGAGCAGAAGAGACACCCAGTGTAATCTTGATGAGATTTTCTTTCTATTCTTTTTCAGGATTCATTCCTCAACCTCCTCCATTGTTCCTGCATTAGCTATTATACCGAGCTACCTTTAAGGGCATAAGAGCCCTCTGGCAAAGTGCTGCTTGTGACGTGTTGTAAAAACTGATCAAATTAAAGTGAATGTTAATTTGAAAAGCGTTAACAGCTGTTTTTGGTCTCATGGCTCTACCCTTAAGCTTTTTGTGTCCTTTCTACACCCCCCCCATTTCACTCATTTCAAAATAGTTTCTAGTATCACCATACATTAACATTAAGTCAGAGAGTTGATGGGACAAAGTAGGTGGGGAAACAATTGGCCTTTCTCTTAATTCACTTTACTGCTGAAATTTTCTCTCATGTTTACTGGAGAAGTGATTTCGGTAATGAGTTTTTTTATTGCCCTCCCTCTCTCAGTTCTTACAGTGGCCCAGAGTGTAATAGATGCACAATCTACATCGACAGCCTCCCTCTGAGACCTTTTTTCTCCGGTATTTTGTGACTTGTCTGAGGGGAAGCATAACTCAAGGCTCTCTCGCACCAGCTTATTTGCAGAATAAATGTTAATTTGGTACAATATTCATATCCTGCCTATCCATGAGGGGTAAAGGGACTCAGCCTTTGGAATGAACTGTTAATTAATTACATCTGGAGCTCTTCCCATAAACAGCAGGCTTCACATAACTTTCCACAACAACTGTCTGCTGTAATTCAGCAACTTCACAAGTGCTGTTGCTAAGTACAATTTTGAGATACTTCCATTTCCATTTTATGCTACTTTATACTTCAACCTCCCTTTATTTCACATGCAGATTTTTTTTCATACAAAACATAGACATTAATTTACATAAGTTATAATGCATTGATATGGATTAAACAACCCAGAGTATATAAATGAGTTGAAATTAGCCCCATCTTGACCAGTTACAACATTATAATGCTGTTTATGTGTTCACATCTCAAACAATGAGTAAGTAATATAAAACTGAAGGGCCAATCTGCACAAGTGTTCCACGGGTGCGTTTTCTTTAAAGTACATTTAATGTAAATTCACCGTTGTGGATTGTTGATAATTAATTCCCCGCCACTTTCCACTAGTTTTGGCCTAAATGCCACATAAACTTAAAAAGTCTGATGTTTATTCTCACTGGGACTGATTCAGTAAAACTGCCATTGTCATTATTGAAATTAAGAGCTTTACCACACTGACTGTAATTTTCCAGCTCTCTCTAATGATTTGGTGACTCCTTGGTTAGAAGAAAAAAACAAGGTTGTTTTAAAGGTTTTCTTACTTATCAGGCATCAAGCTCCATCTAGTGATGGGTAAGCATGTAAAAGACTAGACTGGCATCAATGTATAGAATGTGCTTCCAACTGTGTTATTTGTACTTTTAAAGACTGGATTTTTCTGAGTATATATGAGGTACTGTATTACTGCTATAAGCATATTATTAACAGTAATGGCAGTTATCAGATTTATTACTATCATGCTATTGTTGTTTAGTTCCTCATTTTATATATTTTTACAGATATTCAACTTCACACCCTCATTGCTTGATGCTATAAGCAACCTGGGGTGCTGGATGAAGACTACAGGTCTCTGTTGCCATAGCAGCGGAGAGCAAATCACACTATCTTTAGAAAGCCTATCAACAGAATTTTTGGGGGGGTTTATACCATAACTAAAGAGCTCACTCAATTTAGATTGCTGTCGTATTTTCCCTTTCCTTTGGACTTAAAAGGAGCTTAGTAGCAAGATACGGAGAGAGGAATCCATAGTTGGGATCAAAAATGACTTTATCCATTCTTTGTGACACATGCAGTGTTTGTGTGTGTGTGTCAGTGTGTGTCAAAGCGGCTGATTCAGACAGAGACTGTGATTCAAAGTGTAAATATCACGCTGCATTTATTTATCACCGTAGTGAGTTCATCGGTGCCATTATTTCTCCATGCAAGAAAGTAGAGTCTTTATTTTGAAAATTGGCTGTTTACTGGAATGTTGTTACTGGAAAGTTAATGTATTCCGGTCTTTGGGATTTTAGGAGAGATGAAAAGCCCGGGTAGAGATTTTATGCATAAGCGCTTTTCTAAAGGCCTTGACTAATCAAGCTCATAAGAGGCTTACTGCCTTCAAAGTTTCACCTTTTCAATCGAACTTTTCTACTTTTGCTAACAGGTTAGAAATAAATATATAATACACCGGTATAAATGAGGCCTTATGATTTCCCTCCCTAGATCTCTGCTGCGGTTTTTCAGTTCTGGGCTGTGTCGTTTCCCCTTTTTTACAATCCACTGACTAATCTGGCAATGAGAAATTTACTTTCCTGCTCATATTTGGAACATCTGGCCAGCCAGTCGGTTGAGCAGCGTGTGGTATAATGACTGGGGTAAGTGATGCCACTTGGGTATGCTGTGAGTAATAACACCCACTGTTAAAAACTTTTAAGGCTTATAATCTTTGAATGGAATAAATGAAAAAGGCCATTTTGGTTATTAGTAAGGAGAAGTAATTATAAAAAAAAAACAATATATGTTGGGGTTTTTTTTCAGGAACCACAAACGATTCAATAACACATAATAAAGTCACTGCTTTAATATGTTTGATTCGTGAGTATTAATGCTGTTTATAAGCTACAGCTTATATATTATCATTTACTTTTAACAATTCTGGGATTTCACATTGGGCATGTCTGAGCCATTTCACTGTTAATTCCAGCATGTTGTGTCTGTATTGTCTCCAAGAAAATACTGTTAACACAAAAATCCAAATGTCATTGTACTGTTAGTACTTGCGTAACAAGACTTAACCAATCACTTTGAACCAGAATTGGCATATATGGATGTATTGTCAGATATGGGTCAGGTTCCGTGGCTGTAAAAGGCTGGTGTGGATCCCCTGAGAATACATTTGACATTATAATAAAAGTAATTAGATAAGTATCCAGGTTGCTTTAGGGATTCAAGTACATGTTTTCTGATTTAGAACTGAAAATACCACCTGAACTTCCAGATCTTAGACCTGGCATCAGTATTATTATGTGTCAATATTATCCATGTACAAAAGTCTGGGTGTGAGACTCACGGCCCATGCTCCATCCCACCACTAGGTGGCACAAACTACATTCTGAAAAATGAATACAATCAGTAATCTGGCATTTGTTCAGGGTTTAGATTATGTAATATTTCTTTGATAGCACTTGATTCTGCATCTCAAGTTTTCCATCTGTATATATGTCTCTAATGTTGTGGCCAACTTCAGGGCTTTAAAAATAAGCTGAGCTACTTTGGACAGTATATTGAATTATATTTACTATTTACGATTATATTTATATATAATATATACTTAAGCTATTTTTAAGCCTATTTTTAAAATCTTGACTTTTTTTCAAACAGAAGTGTAGTTTAATATGTCTAGATAATGTTCTCATTGCAATGCAGTCCA
The DNA here is from genome assembly GCA_016859345.1 of Istiophorus platypterus. NCBI lineage: Eukaryota > Metazoa > Chordata > Actinopteri > Istiophoriformes > Istiophoridae > Istiophorus > Istiophorus platypterus. Next base: position 6,576,293 of record CM029116.1, read on the forward strand.
CTGTTATTTTTAATAATTAAAAATAAAGTAGCATTGTCTCTTTGTGCTTGAGCTGTAACATTGCTTTTTAAATTTTTAGAACATTCATAGAGCAGATATGTAATATTTCAAAATAACAAATCCTTTTTGTGAGAAATGTATCAAGATTTGTGCACTTTTAAAAATTTGTAAACTAAGAATGGAAGAAACAGCTCTTCATAATTAAGTCAATATATAAAAGAATGGACCAAATAGGAAGATTGGTTGTGAACAACTCAGTGAGGGAGCTTAGTACGTATCTGTACAGATATGTAGACTTTGAGGGATTCTGGGTGGTCCATGCATGCATGAAATGTTGCCATCCTCCTTGAGTGGAGGGTGGTATATAAACTCCCACTCTGAGTCTGCTCCCATCACTCTGGGTCTGGAAGGGCTAGCTGAGAAATCAAGGATGAAACTCCTTTTTGTTGCTGCCTTTGCACTCTTTGTGCTCTCTACATTTGACCAGGCTGACTCCTCAGCTTATGACAAAATAGTCGCCCACAGTCGTATTAGAGCAAGAAAAGAAGGGTAAGCTTGTCAATATTTTCCATTATGAATATATATTGTGTGTGTGTGTGTTTTTTTTACACTCTTGTGTTATCTTTATTTATACATGTAATAGTATTGAGCATAACAAGCATCAGTAGTGCCTTTTCTATTCTTTTATAACATGTTGTTATGCAGTCACAATTGTTTCATAGATGTCAGTTGTTTACTTACAGCATATATAATGAAATGTCATTGAATAATATTACATTTCACTTAGAAAATGCCGTAAACCAGCAGGGTTACAGTTGTCAGATCATTACTCAAATTGGACAAATCAATCTCATATCCAGCAGGCACAGATGTCATTATGAATGTTTGGTCTGGGAGGCAGCAGTGGTTGCTGCTGAATAATTATTCACACTTGGCAGTCTGTTGTCTTTTCCTGCAGGGCCACTCCTAATAATTTACATGTGAATAATTTCAGAGTTTCCACAGGATCTCACTCGTGTGTTTTATTCTCATCAGACCCAATGTCTGCGCTCTCCAGCAAGTCATGGGGACCAAGAAGAAGTACTTTAGCACTTGTCGTAACTGGTACCAAGGGGCCATCTGTGGAAAGAAAGCGTAAGTGTTGTTTCATGTTTCCGACTAGGATACGATGTGTTCTCCTGTTTAAAGACGAACATAACAAGCAAATCCAGTGGCTATAAAATTCTTAAAAGTGTGATATTTTTCTTTAGTGTCTGCTTCTTTTCCTTCTACTGCTTCTTCTCATGAAAACTTAGACCATAGAGACAGACATCTGTAATCTTACTTTGAATCAAACTACCGCCTTAAATAAAAAACACATTTGTGGACGCAGCCCCAAAATCTTTGTATTGAAAGCTGTCCCATTAGATCCTATAAACTGTAAGTTAGGGTTGTCATAACTTGAGGAAGTCTGGTCGTCGTTGGATGCCACTGTGGTGAACCACTGATTCCAGGATGTGATGTGGCTGCAAAATGTTGAGTGTATTCATGAATGGAAAAGCGTTCAGCTCTACTGTTTGAGACAACCTCTTTTTCTGTTGATGTTCCAGCTCTCTCAGCACTTTTGAGTTTAAACATGGATTGAAGCCATGCCTATTTTGCAGTCTCTCTCACCTTTTCTTTGCATGTTACATTTATACACACACGCACACACTGTTTGAATTTACCCTCTATTCCTGCAAAATGACTGAGCTCCGCCTAGTACTCTAAATAGGCTTATCTATCTGATAAATCTACACTGCTCACTGAACTTGGCAAGTGGCAACGGCCAAAAGAATTTCATCTGTTTCATGGGAGTCTGACATGGGACTATGGAATCAATCAAAACACAGCAGGGCTAAAAGTTGAATTCACACAGTAAATTGATTCCCTGACTTACACCTGTTATGCTGATGAGGTGTCCTGAAAGCACTACTTACTGAAAAACTGAGAGTTTGAGTTACACAAATATTTGTTAAAAGCGGAGCTGCACTGGAGGCAAAAATATTTTTATGTATTGATAAAATATACTTAGATTAGTTAATAAAGGATAAATTGATCTTGTTTTTTTTTTAATTAAATGTTAATTGAATTGGTTTCAGATTTAGTGAGTTGACAAACATTTTAAAGGCCAATTTTATGTTAATAGTTTGCCACATGCACAGAATGATATAAAAAAGGAGTCAATGCATAGAGCATAACTTTGCATACACAAACATATATATCAGATAACGAACATGAATTAGTGTTGCTTTCTTTTGCTAAACACATTAGTTATAGTGACATAGATAATTCTACATTCCCCAACAAAACCTATGACCATCCCACCCTTTCTTCCAAACACTCCTCAGGTGTTTCGCAGCAGTTCAAAAGCATAATAAAAAGAACATTTTCTGTTCTTCACTGTGTTAGTCAGCATATGTCTTTATTTATTTATTTATTTATTTATTTACAATTGAAGCTGTAAGTGTGCATACATGTTTGACATCAATGTCTCTGTCCCATAGTTAATTAGAATGATCAGTACAACGCATCCTCTAATCTAAACAACCATTAACATTGTTTGTCCATAACCAGCGCCAGGTATACCTGGGCCCTTTGTTGTCGTACTAACAACAAGAAACATGCAGTTAGGGATGTGGAACGGTCACAGTTTTTTTTAGAGGACCTTCATTGTCATGTACACAAAAATAAACCATTTTGCTACTTCTCTGTGATAAAAGAAACAATGTTGATGGTCGGTTTCACACAGGAAATGAAAAGCAGTCCCCAGCGCGAAGGTCCAGTGTTTAGTCCAGCCATCCAGACGACCTATGGGTTCGTTTTGTTAAAGGATGACGGTTTTGATCGGGAATAGAAAGTTTATTCCACATGGAATTAGAATATACTGTATATATATACTTCGACCACTGAGGTTTAATTCAACAAATCTTCCAGAACGGCTCTGGATCCAGGAAAGTTTTGTTCAACCAAACCTCCAAACTGCCCATTAGTGATGGGTTCAATTGGAATAAAGCCACGTAGACCATATATTATGTTTGACAAACTTATCATGATTCTTAGTGGAAACAGTTCTTCCATCAAGATGCTGACAAGTCAAAAGTTTCCAGCTTCATTGCCAGACACAGTCCCTTTGTGTGGGAAAGCAATGTAGCAAGGGTTTTGCTGACGCTGCCCCAATGGGGTTTGTGTGATCTCATCTCAGGCCCTCCAACTCCATTCAACTTTGATTTAGATACTGCTGTTTAAGAGTTTTAGTTAACCATAACCCAGCAGCCCTGGTCTTACCCTACAGAGGATAAAAGCTATGAATAACCCACCACAGTAATTGCTTCAAGTCTCTTGTCTTTACCGAAGGTCTTGATGTTTAGTTTATCTTTGCTCATTCATCAGCCATCCACATAAGATTGCTCTTGTTCTTGGTACATTTGTGCCATGTTCATCATCTGCAGTTATGAAAAACCATCATATCCCTGCACATAAATGCTTGTGTGTAAATATTGGTCTAAATGGAATTTTTTTCTCAAACAAAAAGTAAGGAACACTTGGAAATTTTGGTAATCTCATTGCTGGTGTTTTTCACACAAGCGTAACTAATTAAAAATAGTGCACATGTAGCAGTTAGTTGATCAGATCATCTGTCCTTAATCATGCTGACAGAGTCCCCTTTGTCCATTTTGCAACACAAATGGTATACATACTGTATATTCCTGGCAAGCAGATTTCAAAGGAAAAGAGCTGGGGAAGTGAAACTGCTAAAATTAGAAATCTTAGCACACTGCCCGGCCAAAGAGCATCCATCTGCCCTCTGCTGAACTTTGTAAAACACTGATTATAGTATCAGTAACTTCATACCCTGTTCCCTCCCACACACAATGAAATGTAGTTCTGCTTATTACAATGTCTTATTTGAAAATGAAAAATGTGTGAAACATGAGCATTTGGCAATGTTCTCACCATCTGCCATGATTGTTTTAATTGTGTTGGGCAGAAAAACTGGTGAAGAAGCAACTTCCCTGATAGAGTTTTGTAACAATAATAGCTGGACAGTCTACGGTAATGAACTCACCCACCAACTCTGGACACATGTGGTACTGTTTATCCCTAATAGGTACATCTATGGCGTTCTTTATGTCTTTTGGGTCTTTTTATTGTTTCATACCAGTGAAATGTACATCTCCAAATGTCTGGTTTTCCAAGAGCTGGAAACAATACTATGGTTCCAACATGTTCAAACCTGCTGACACAAGGGGTATAGGCATGTTTATATCTAGCAGCTGCACTTTTACAACAATTTTACTATCCTCCTCAGGCTATGCTGTCCAGCCCCATTTAACTGGATCGCAGACACTGTTTTTCTCATGTTTGTCAAGCTCATTTGTATCTAAATGATCTGAACAGTAATCACTGTCATTATAGCCATAAAAACTCTGGTGACAATTGAATAGTGTTGTTCTTTCAGATTAGCTCAACTCTTTCCATGCAGACCATTGCAACTGTTAAATATTCCTTGCTTTAACCAAAATTTCCTAAAACTCAACTCTAATTATACTGCAGTTTTTTCAGGGCAGAGTTCTTAATGCATCTGAGGTTAACCAAATGCCAAACAGAGTCCAAACTAATTGTTTAGCTTCAAAGAGGAGGTCTTGGTAATAAAAATCTTCTACTGTACTGGTAGTTTAATCCTTGAGGCACCCTTTCCATTAGGTTTTGGGCCAAGCTGCTGGATCATATCGACGGTTTGGCTAATGAGGGAGATAATGAGCAACAAATGGAAACATTGAATACACAAGACCGATACCGAATGAAGGTTCTGTTCACCAAGTGGAAGCCATGAAAAAAAAAATCAACGTTCCTATCACTGCTATTTTGAAAGCTATAAGTATTTCAAAAGATGCACTTATTTTTTGAGTCAACGCAAAATGCCTTTTGTATTGTCTTATGTTGCCTCTTACATTTTGTCCTGATGTCTTTTATGTTTAACTTAAACCACTTTGAATTGCCCTGTTTTTAGAATAAACTTTCCTTGCCTTGCCTTGATTACCAACACTTGTGATTTGTATGCTTTTCCTGCAGGACTGTGCTTTACGAGTGCTGCCCAGGGTACATGAAGCTGGAAGGCATGCGTGGTTGCCCTGCAGGTACAGTGTGTTAAGTGCTACCATGTAGTTACTTTATTAGGTTAGAAGAGGCCATATCCACCAGCTGTAGAGGAGTTATGTGCTTATGTGAAATCAGACCAAATAAACTAGAAGAGGACACAGTAGCATATTGTCAGCACATGTAGAGCCTTTCTTTTCAAGCCCCAAATGTTTATCGTTTCTATTTTCAGAGAGACAGGCTGATCGCTAATAATACTCATTTTAAATTTATTTTCTTAGTGGCCCCAATTGACCATGTGTATGGCACCTTGGGTCTGGTGAAAGCCACCTCAACCCAAAGATACTCTGACATTTCTAAGCTGAGGCCCGAGATTGAGGGATCTGGCTCCTATACCTTCTTTGCCCCAAGCAATGATGCCTGGGAGAGTCTGGATGAGGTGAGTAAAATAAATAAATAAACAAATAGATAGACAGATAGACAGATAGACAGATAGATAGATAGATAGATAGATAGATAGATAGATAGATAGATAGATAGATAGATAGATAGATAGATAGATAGATAGATAGATAGATAGAGATAAAAACTGCTGCAGGACCTCTCTGTCACTGAGGTTTTAACATCTCATTTTCCTCACCTAACAGACAGTGAGGAGTGCACTGGTCAGCAATGTCAACATTGAACTGTACAATGCTCTGCATTATCACATGGCAAACAAACGCCTCTTAACCAAAGATTTAAAGAACGGAATGACGGTCACCTCAATGTACAGCGACCTTGGTCTCTTTATTAACCATTACTCCAATGGGGTGAGTATTATCATTCACTATCATGATAACAGTCCCACTGTGGTTGTATCTAAAAAACAGTTTTATTGGCATCAAATTATAAAGAGCATTATGTTTTGTGCAGGTGGTGACTGTGAACTGCGCCAGGATCATCTATGGAAACCAAGTTGCCACCAATGGAGTTGTGCATGTCATTGACCGCGTCATCAGTGCTGTTGGAAACACCCTCCAGGATGTCATTGAGGTTGATGATGACCTGACAACTCTGAGTGTGAGTACAGATGGAGGCTGACAAGAAAATGTAAATACCTCAAGGACAAGGACTATGAGGTACATGAAAACACTGATACAACGTTAGGAAACTTTGGGCTGCATGGGAGTTTGAAATGGGAGTTTTCATGATAATGTCAAACAGGGCAAAAAAGATGAATCATTTATTTCTTTTTTTCTGCTTCATTTAGCAGGGATACTATTGAACATAAAAGTAAATGTGCCAGAGTTATTTGTCATCTAAAGTGATGATGTCAATGACAATAGGTTTAAACTAATATTTGCATGGATATGAAAGGAACTGAGGAACACATGCAGAGTTTGCATATTTGATCTTGGTACTTTCAAAGGGTTATTATGTCTACCTCTTGCAAATCTTCAAATCTTCCTGCTCTGGACTATTGTATATTGAAGTTCACTAAACATAATCCTACTGATGAAATCCCCTTTTTAGGATGTGTTCCAAAACTCTGGGCTGTTGGAGAAGCTGGGTGAGCCAGGTCATTACACTATCTTCGCCCCCACAAACGAAGCCTTTGAGAAGCTAGGCAGCGATGTGTTGCAGAGAATTCAGAGCGACAAGGAGGTCCTCCAAGGTAAACCAGACTTTTTTTCTTTGAGGTCTGTCGAAGCTCCTTAATGCCCAGAGGATCACTCAAGGCCATATAAAACAGGGTTTATATTAACTGTGACAAACTAAGACCATATTTATACTTAATGCTAAAGATACAGGAATAGAAATACAGTGGTCCCCTGATGGCATGTTTGCCAGACTAAGACACCCATGAGGTATTTCTTTTTCACATATTCGGTGTCTTCCAATTCAAAACAGATGAAGCCACAGTAGAGTTGGAACATACACACATTTGGCAGGCTGCACATAACAAAGTTATATTTAGGAGTCATATAAATAAGTCTCTAGTTTCAAGTAAAGCATGATATTGTGGATGGAAATTCAAACAATGTAAGACATTATTTGACTTTTTTTTTTTCATTTTTTTCGAATTACACTATATATTTTGTAAGTAGTTCAGGTTGAGTATATTGTAGCCACATGTGCAAGTATTAAAAATGATAATAATTATTTCAAAGTGCTTTCAGAAAGATAAGAAAAAAATAATACCACTATAATCATCAATCAGAAAAAGTTAAAGCCTTCAAACGAATGGAGACTGTGAGCTCTTGAGTTATTTACAGAATTACAGAATTTCTTCCTCATTTCCTTGGGTTGCTTAATGTGACCACTGAGAGGTATGAAACAGCTGCTTGATTTAGAAAGCTGGTCAAATTGCCAATAACCCAAATATTTTAATTCGCCCACAGCTTGCCCTATGATATAAAATCCAACCATTTCGTAAAAAGTTAAACCAAACTGTGATCAAATCATGACTCTTCTCACACAAAGACCTGATGGATCCAAAGGGCATTCAGGTTCCAAGGGCTGGAATAACCTTGGCTGTTATTTAACATTAGAAATAGCATGAAACTGCCCATGCAGCCAACTGACCTACTCTGCACTCAAATGAATATCCAACTATACTGTACACCTGAACCACACATTAATTTAAAACTCCGCCTATTCTCCTTCAGCTCTTCTGAATTTCCACATCCTGAACTCGGTCCAGTGCTCTGAGGCTATAATTGCTGGCAGCACTTATGAGACCCTGGAGGGCAACCACATTGAGATCGGCTGTGATGGCCAAAGTTTAACTGTCAACGGCATCAAGATGGTACTCAAGAAGGACATTGTCACCACCAATGGTGTCATCCACCTTATTGACCAAGTGCTCATGCCAGACTCAGGTAAGACTTCCTTGTCTCCTTGTTTCCTCTTATTTAGCGTACCTGGTTCACTAAAGATATAAGTGTATTGTTCCAGGTGTTTGATGTTTTGCTGTAAAATTTGAATGGTGTCTGAATCTCCTGTGCCCTTCAAGCTAAGCAAGTGATGGAACTGGTAGGAAGCTCACAGTCAACCTTTGGTGACATGGTGTCCGAGCTGGGCCTCTCTGCTGAAATGAGCCCAGAGGCTCAGTACACTTTGCTGGCTCCCCTCAACTCTGCTTTCACTGGTGAGTCACATACTGCTCAGTACATCATGCACGTCCTTCTGTTTTCCTCTCAGTAGGTGGCTACATATGAGCCCTGGACAATACACACTCAGTCATAGTCTGGAATAAAAGGGAATATGTTTAATTTTACTTTGCCAGTTGACCCATAAGTGAACAAATATGTACATATATGGAGCTTCAGGGAAATTAGGGATTTATTGGGACACCACAGAAGCTTTATGCCATGCAAGAGCAAATACCCACTCCCCCAGACAACATTCCTGGACTTCATCCGAAGGGATTGGAGATTTTTTGTTTCTGCAACAAAAAGTGCAATTAATCGAGGCAGGATACTTTCATCTTTGTAGCCCTGCAGTTTCAATTGGGTGTAAGTAATGCACAAGGCAGCAACAGCTGCCTTGCATTCAAACCATAAATTTTTCTATGCACAGTAACCTACAAATCCTGAGACATGATTTGCAGGATACTGTACACGGTCCATTTACAGAATTGTGCAGTAAATCAAGTCTGTGATAGCAGATGTTGCTTTGCTCACAGCTAGTATCGTGTCTCTCAGGATGTTGCGTCCAAAATAATAGAAATAATAATATATAAGCAATTTCTTTTGCTAAAACCGATGCATTAGATGTAAATTTACAATGTTAGTTATACGTTCAATTTCTAATGGAAAATGTAAAACTATCTCTTCCCTCTACAGATGAAGTGATGTCCATGGATCAGAGGTTGCTCAAGATTATCCTGGAGAACCACATCTTGAAGAATAAGATTGTCCTGAGCGAGTTGTACAATGGCCAGCAGCTGGAGACCATTGGAGGAAAACTTCTTAGGGTCTTCATCTATCGCTCAGTGAGTCCTCATCTCTAAAGATGGGCTGAAAAATTTGTGGCTGGATGCCACTGTACACAAACTACATGCGTTATCACTATCATTTGACCATCAATCTTCATATCACAGAGATGTAACGTTAATCTCTTTGCCTTTACCTTGTGGATTATTTCTGCAGGCTGTGTGCATTGAGAATTCCTGTCTGGTGAGGGGCAGTAAAGAGGGAAGCAATGGGGCCCTTCATCTCATGAGGACTCTACTGAAGCCAGCGGAAAAAACTATGTTTGAGATTCTGAAAGAAAATGGAGGGTTCAAGTAAGTGCAGAGTAATATTAGTGAAAATAGAGCTGTGGTACTAAAATACAGCTCAATACTCAAACCACATATTTCTATATCTTTTCATCAAAGCCACATGGCCTATACGGGGATGAGAAAGTGCCGCTGTTGCAGTATGTCAGCCCTCTGTGGTTTTTATAATGGCTAAGTTAATGTTTTCTACTTTGCGCTTCAGGATCTTTTTGTCTCTGATGGAAGCTGCCGGCTTGACTGACCTGCTGAGACAGGAGGGAGACTTTACTCTGTTTGCCCCGAGCGATAAGGCTTTCACTGGTCTGAGCGACAGTGATTTGGCCTTGTTGAAGAGTATGTCTCCCAGACTCTTTCCGTCTTCAAGTAATCATGTGGATAGTTGAATATCAAACAAAAATAACACGATAACTTATGAGTTTGCCATTCTTTATTTCAGGTGACATAAATGCTCTCAGAACCATCCTTCTGTATCACATCAATAATGGTATCTTCATTGGTGGTGGTTTGGAGACTGGGGTGACAAACCTTCTTAAGTCTTTCCAAGGCAGTAACCTTAAAGTGAAACTTGTAAGTATTTATTTCAGCAGGACCGGAAATTTTTTTTGCCTTGAGTCAGTAAACTTTATTCCTTGGGCTATTCAAGCCCTATACCTTTTGTAATCTTTGAGTATAAAGGCATAAAAAAATATTTTAGTTACGCAATAAAATTATTTTTTTATGGTGGTGTTGACCATTATTGTCTGATAAAATCTCATTCTCTCCTTTGTAGCTCACTGATCTCAGCAAGCTATTAACATTGCTGGCTGAGTTTAATGTTTTGAAGCACAGGTTCATTCAAGTCCCTCATTTTGCAGTATTCTTACCCATAATTGTTTTAAACCATCTCCTTCAGGCAAACAACACTGTAATGGTGAATTCTGTTGAAGTCCCTGAATCAGACATAATGGCCACAAATGGAGTCATTCACTTCATCAACCACGTCTTGTATCCCGAAGGTAAAATGTTCACCTATTCAACTTTTTTAATATTTCCCTCCTTTTGTGAATATGCCAAGAGATGCACTCATCACCATTGTAATTGCCTGATTATGGGTAACACCCTGTGCTTCCTTTCAGATATCCCAGCTGGAAGCCAGGATCTCCTCACGCTGCTGAAGAGGCTCATGAATTACATGCAAATCAAGGTGTCATATAAACAACTGAGTTCTCGATATTAAAGCTAAAAGGCTTATGAAGGGGAGGATGCAGTTTTACAATTTACACAATACAGCATGAATTACAAGAAAAGAACATAATTGAAAACCATCTATGTAATTGTGAACATTTTCCATAGTTTAGTTGATAATAGATTTTGTTATGCAGCATACTGTCATGCAGTACGAAATTTTGTTAATGTGTAATCTGCTAATCTGCTAATACACGTTTACCTTTTTTTTACAGTACATTTCAGGATTCAGATATAAGGATATTCCCCTTACATTTATGAGTAAGTAGCAATAATGCAATGTTTGTTTAATTATTTTATATTATTTTTATTTTATTTTTTTCAATACAGTATTTTTAATCCCTAAAGATGCATTTTTCATTAATGGATTTATTTCTCCTTTTGTTATTAGAGAAGATCATCATCAAAGAAGGTACAGTAATGATCTATAATCATTTTGTTATTCCTAATCAGCAGAATCTGACAGATTATTTTAGTCAAAAAACAGTTCTAACATAAAATTGCTAAAAAATTGCTAAAAAAAAATGCTAAAAAAATAGGGAGGATTCTGGATATTAAGTTGAAACAAGTACAAATCAATCACCAAGAGTTTTTGTCAATACAGATAATTCCGCAAACACATGCAAGCAAACATTTGTCAGATGCCTCACGCACACATGAAGAGTTTGACATCTGAAGTAGCATTGATCAGAGAGATGAAAAGACATTGTCTTCTTGGCTGCTGGTTAATCCTTGAACCAGTCAGCAATAACAAAAGATCAATATTGAAAGAATGATTGTCACATTTGAAAATAGTAATAAAAAATAAACCTTAAAAAACACTAAATATAACACAATTATTAAAGTTAAAACAATAGTTCAATAATAATTTTAGACGGCTTCTTTCCTTTTGTAGTTCCTGATGTGACCAAAGTGACAAGGGTCATCCAAGGGGAGCCCACCATCACCAAAGTTACCAGGGTCATTGAAGGTCAACCCTCCATCACCAAAGTCACAAGGGTCGTCACCGGTAAATATCTCTTACTTGAATCATTATGTCAATAGATTTCTATCATTTATCATCTTCAGAACTCATGTATGCTGTTGTTTCCAGGCCCTCAGTACTCAGTCAGCACTGGCACAAGCAACATCGCCCTGGAAGGTCAGTGCAGCAAATTAACACATTATTATTTAGTATTTTTCCTAGGTTAAATTCAGGTCATTTAATCTATTGTAGGTAATCCCGCTAATTAGAATAGGAAATGTCTTTACAAACATAAAATAATGTGTGATTAAACAGAATTAAAACCAATATAATGTAAATCTCTTAAACTCACAGCTATTTAAACACATATTTAGGTACAATGTGAATGTTGGTATATTAAGGCTGAAATACAGAGAATATAACCTGATAATACTTTAAGGCAATGTTTCTCCAGCACAATGCATGTCTGTACAAAATATTCCAATTTCAGTATAAGGATCGTTTCTTTTTCCCTCAGGAGCTGACCTTTCAGAAATTGCCACCATTGAAGTGAACCCAAATTTTGATTCTGAAAGAATTACCCAAACCATCCAAGGTGAGTTTTATCAGTTTGGACATCTCAGTGACTCATTCATACATAATGTGTGACCTGTATGCTTGTCTGCCTTTATAGAAGCTACTTCGAGAAGAACCGCTTCCCGATTAGCCTCAGGTAAAAAAAAAAATAAAAAAATCCTGCCTTTGTAATATATACATGGCATACTCTTCTCTCTGCATCTCGGCAGGTGTAGTTAAATGAGTCCTGTACTCTGAGATAAGAAGACTGATACCTCTCTCATTTCTGTATGGTAAATAGCCTGTGGAGTGAGCTCCTGCACCGTGTTTGATTTTAGCACAAAGACTGAAAACAGCTTTTCTCGCTTTGTCCAAATGTAGCAAAAATCTGCCTGCATCTACATCTACAGCTCACTAATTGACACATTATACTTTGTTTTTTTCATCCACACAAAATAACAAATGTGAAAAGCTCCTGGCTGTAGCTTCAGAGTTACCATACAACCATGGGAATGGTATCAAACTTCTTATCTAAACTTTTGGGAAGAAAGCACAACAGCATATGTCCCAAAATGTCAAACTATTCCTTTAACCCCGCTAGGGGCCCGCTCACTCCTTTGCTTTCATGCTGGCCACTACATCACTCACATGGGAAATCTATGCTGGTTCTTGGTGCTAATGTCACTGCTGTTCAAATATAGGAGCATTTCGTGTGCCCTGCCACTGCACCAGCATCCACATGTAGGCTCTGAGTCTATACGCTCCCCACAGGGGGGGAAATTATAATAATCCCCATTCCCTGCTGTGCTGAGCCTGGTGTTTCCTTGTGGGTAGTGATGAAATCAGAGCCTAGATGCTAAACTTCAACACAGTCCCTATCCTTCGCACGAGTTGGCTGGGTGACCTGTATTTATGGTTTTATCCTTTTTTTTTTCACAGCTGGCAGCAGGAGAAGGGGAAGGGACTGAACTTAGGCGGCTGAGGATATCAACAATGTAAAAGCAGATAGAGACACCAAACCTAGAGGCTGCAACTGGCGTTTCAATAAAGGGGATACATTTAAAATGTCAGTGATTTCAGATATGCTGTAATACAACTGACAAAAAATAAAATTATTCTCATAAACAATTTTATGGTGCTTTTATGGTTCAATTCATGTAAACAGTGTTCAAATGAACATTTTGGCATGACTTTAAAGGACACAGAGCAAGTCAGGGTAGCAACAAAATGTTTTCAATCCAAGCAGTGAGGGGAAGCAGTGTAAACATTTAAATTCTAAACTTCTCAATGACTTTGCTAGAGTTAAGGGTTAAAGGAAGGAGATTTTGCAAGCGGATCAGGAAGATTTATAAATCTCAGCATGAAAAAAAGATGAAAAAATGTATTTTCACATTTTAATTTGTTACAATATTATAATTTCTCTGGCTAAGTTGTTTAAGGTTTTATGCAAATTTTGTCTGTGCTTGCACCATTTGGAACGATGTATCCACCTGCAGGTTTTCTCCTTTCTATTTTCCCATCATCTTCCAATAAAGTGCTTTCTTTGATATAAATAAGCCAATCTGAAAAGGGTATCTGAAGAGATTGTGGTTTGGAGTCATGTCTAATATCCTTGTAAGGCTTTAAGTAGTCAACACTGGTTCAAAAAATAGAGTCTAGTCCTCACTGAAATTATTTGCTGCCCTGAATTTTAAGCAGAGAATTTAAAATATCTTCAGAAATAAATGCAAATAATCCCCTTTTTTATGTATCTTTTTTACAAAATGTCAGAGGTTACTGAAAAGAGAAAATATAAAACAAAACTTGCATAACAGTGAAACAATACAAACCAGACTGAATGTTTGGCACCTCTCACCCATATTTGGTAGCAGAACCTTTGGCAACAATGTCAGCCTCTATATGTTTCTTATAGACATACAGAAGCTTCTTGCACCGGTCTGCTTGTAGTTTCTGCCACTCTTCCATTACTATGTGTTCAAGCCCTTTTAAGTTTACAGGAGTCCTTTTGCAATGGCACATTTCAGCACTCTCCAAAGTTTTCAATGGGATTTAGGTCAGGACTCATTGCTTGCCAGTTTAAACAGTCCACCTTTTCCTTTCCAACCAGTCCTCTGTTCTTGCTTTGGGTCGTTGTCCTACTTAGCGAAGACCTTCGCCCTAAGCCTAGTTTTCTGACCCTGGGTTACACATTTAGCTCTAAAATGAGTTCGTAATCTTCTGATTTCATCATTAATTTGACATATTCAGTGCCTCCAGTGCCAGAGACAGCAAAACAGCCCCCGGGCCTGATAGAACCTCCACTGTGTTTTACTGTAGGTAGGATGCTCTTTTCCTTATGGGCTTCATTTTGTCACCTATAAACAAACTGATGCACTGAATTCCTAAAGAGCTCTACCTTGGACTCATCTGTCCATAGAAAATTATTCCACAAAGACTGTGGCTTATCTATGAAAGTTTATGCAAACATCAGTCTTGCTTTTTCATGCCTTTCTTAAATAGTGGTGTCCTCCTTGGCCTTCGCCCATGGAGCCCTACTTGATTTAGTGTGCATTCTATGGTACAAGCTGAAACCACCACTCCAAATTGCTCCATCTCCATTCATTGCTAAATCTTTTTGGATGTCCTGTGTGGTGTTTTTTCCACAATCTGCACCAACCTTTTGCAGACTTCTCTCTTTGAGTGTTTTCTTAGTACTTTGTTCTAGAAGCATCTTAACAGATTTATGACTGCAAAACTTCTAGATTACCTCATAGGCTATCAAAACAGGGATTTCAAGACCTTTGTGATGCTCTCAGACAGCCTTTTCTGTCTTCACCACTGAGAATAAGAAACTGGAAACAATCAGAACCTTTTTATGCAGTAAAACCATCATTCAAAGGTCCATTCAGGTCATGTGAACACTGCAAATTAAGCACAAATGAGTCTTATTTCCTTTTTATTATGTTTGAAGAATTGAATTGAATTAATCAAAAGGGTGCTAATAGTTGTATCAAGTGCATGTTTTATGTCTGTATTTTTTATTTCACTATGAATTCAGGGGTAACAATGATGTCAACCAGGACTGTAAAATATCAGATATCAAATGTAAACATTATATCTGCATTTTATATTTCCAAGTACAAGGTCTTATAATCAGACTCAATTTCTGAGTCACCTTTTACCAAGATACCATGTAAAATATTAAATTAACTGGATTAAATGTACAAAGAAAATGGTATATAGATTGTATAAAGTGAAAACGAGTCAATAATTCATTTCATCATTAGTAGTATTATTATTAGTAGTAGTGGTTGTGATTTTATTGACTGTGAGTGTTGTGAAATGAACAGCAATGAATGCATTGCTATGTATTGTTTATCAAAGGAAAGGAAATCATATTTAAGATGGGGTTTTTTAAATGTACAACCTATTTAAATAGGGACAATGTGTAAGCTGTTGTGTGCAGACATCTGGGTCAGGCCCAGCTCCTCTGTTATTTGGCTCATATGCACCTCAGTGCAATTTATGGCTCCTTGGGTGAAATGAATTGGGTTAAAAATCTGAGAAACTGCCATGTTATAAACAGGAACATGGTCAAATGTTTGATATACAACAGGCTTCACTGAGCCAGGCAACTGGTTCATTGCCGCTTGACATGGCATTCTGCTAATTTTCATTGTGTGTGTGTTGGTATTTACATTGCCTTTACTTTATTCAAGAAAATTTAGATGAAATGACAAGAAGGATTTTGTCTGCTCATCCAGTCTCTGGCCTATGGAAAATCAAAATAATAACTTGCTCTCCATTCAAATATGAAGTTGGTGCTTTAGAATACAATAAACCAACCAATATTCTGTATTTATGACAAATAAAGTAGTTCATAGGTCTAACATCCCTGAAGGATATGTTAACATATTCACATCCATACTGTAGTCTGTGTTTGTTTCAACAAGTGCAATCAAAAGCCTGCCTGCTTTACCAAACACTGTAACAATGAGATCACTCATTGACTGAAAAGCTGTACGGCTGACGTTCTTCATTATTGAATGTGTCGAGACCACATACATCATAAAGGCTGCTCGGTTTGGTATCTTGTCAGTAAATCTGCGCACTATGTTTTTCTGAAAACAAGTACAATTCACATCACGTTACTGATGTTGCGCAGCTATTCATTTCGGCGTAAAGAAGAAAGGAAAATACACCATATCTACAGTATGGATTTGGTAGGTTGGTGATCTTTCCTGGTTGATTTAGGGGATGTCTATACATAGATACTGTCTGGCAGAATGAAAATATTAAGTTACTGTTTGTAATGCTGGAGGTGGACTCAAGGCGAACCTCCATGACCAATAAAATATATCATTCATCCCCCTGTTAGTTTGTTTTTATGTAATATTTTCTTCTTTGCTAATGTCCCTGAGGAATTGTTATACACTTACATTGTATCAGTCACTATTTAAGTATACTGCTCCAGCAAGTCATGCTACAGAGAGGGTGAAAACATTCTGCTGTCAGACGCACAGCAGGCAATACTTCAGCATTTACAACAGTGTCTGAGAATTGAGAAAACATCTGCTAGAGGGTCCTATTGCTTTTCCATTTGACTGTGGATTTTCCACACTGTACTCAGCAGCGATCTCCCAATCAGTTATTAAGTAATTTATGAGGCTGCTCATATTACAAACGACAGATTCAAATTTCGCCTGACTCGGCGCGACAGTTTCCACTGCTCATCATTATCAAAGAAGGGCAGTTCGTCTGTTTATCCTTCGCTGAAGGAAGGATGAACAGACGGATGAACAGGATGGAAGATACATAAACAGTATCTCAATGCTGAATGAGCTCTCGCTTAGCTTACATACTTTTGTTGTTTGTCATTTTGTGGCCAAACAATGTCTCAATGAGATGAGTTTTCTTTGCTTGAAAAAAATCTTCCCTTGAAGGTCCATCAGTCTGTGGCCTTTTTACCAAACGCTATTTTTTAAAACATGGTCTTACTGCCAGAAAATCAGATTGCCATGTGTATTTTGGATTAAAATTGAATTAACGTCTGTATCGCAAAACAAACAGAGCAAAGGCCAGGCAGAATATTTAAAAATGTTCCAGAATTCAATAATCAATCAAGTGCCAAATAATACAATATGCAATAATAAGTTTCTTTCAAGGAAAGAGAATGTTATATTAACTGAGGTGTTGTTATGAGGTATTATGAGGTGTCATTTGATGCAAATGAGTGATTTAATTATACAATTATGCCCTTGTATTCAGAAACATATGATGGATTGTATGACGTTGTAGATGTAATATACACATACACCTTATCCGACCTACAAATGTCAGAGTTCAGGGAAGGTTTGCAACTGTTTTTAATTGGCGCACATCAATCATGTCAGCATAAGAGAAGAACTCTCTCTGGCCCTGTGGATGTGTGTATGGGTGAATGCCTTGAATGCAGCTGTGTGAAAGTGACTCGTAATCTTGATGCTACATTGACTCCAAAGGGGCTGACATTTTCCTGGCGCTGTGACTTCTCTGTCTGGAATGAGTTTTCCACTGCAGTATAGACTTAGCCACGGCATAATGAAATGTGTCTTTATCCATATGTGATGGGGAGTACGGTGTCACATTATGTACAGCAGTGGAAGCTAGAGCAGTTTGCATCTTGGATCAGTATCCCACTGAGTTCTGAGTCACAGTTACAGATCAGGGAAATGTTTGTCAGCAAAACTGTTATTCACTTGAACTGATAGAATGACTTTCAATCCTAATATGCAAGAGAAAATGATTATTTTCCTAAATGTAATCACTGTTTTTGATATTAAGTAACATGAAATGACCAGAAAGCATCTTGGCAGTTTTGAGTGGATATCTCATCAATACTAGTAACTCTTTGTTTACTTTTTTTAAGCCTATTGCTGCTTATTTATGCTCCTGACTCACGAAGCAAGAGTTTTGGCTTTTGCCTTTGGCTAGTTTTCGGACTGTAGCTTTACTCCTGGCTATTTCTTATTAACCCTTACCCACTGATGTGAATGTAAGCATTGCTGGGCTGGAAATTTCTGTATTAGCAGGGCCAGATAACAGGCTTCTGTGGATCCACTTATCATTGGTATTACATTTGGTCAAGGCTTCCATGATGTCCTGTTAAACTTGTTTTTTTGAGATGGGCCTTGGGCAGCGAGATTTTTACATTTAAAAAAAAAAAAAAATTCACTTTCCAGCCTGTTGGCCCGCTCCCATTTCCATTCTCGAATCTCACAGTGATGTATTAACTTTTCACAACATGTCAAGTAAACACTACATTAGATCCCATTTGGATCAGTGCTCTTATTTTTCTTACTTTAATGCAAAAAAATGTGATCATACAGTTGTTCTTCATTTCACGACCAAGGCTGACAGATGACGACCAACGCTGTTTCCTAGTGAGCAACAGAGTCACAGAGGAAATATTAGTTCTCAGAAATACATTTACAAGCTGGAGCCAATCCCAGCTGAAACTGGGCAAGAGGCGGAAAACACCCTGGACAGGTTGCTAGTCTATCAAACGGATGACATATGGAGACAAACAATCATTCACGATCACAGCCACATCCACGGTCAAGTTTAGAAATACCAAATGAGCTGTGAAAACATCCTAAATAGAACTATTTAGCTTATACTAAGTAAGGTAATTTGACATTTTACAATAGCTGATGAGGATCTATAGAGCACATCAACTTTATTTGTCCGTCTCTGTATTATGTGTCATACAGAGACAGGGATTCAAAAGTTACATAATTCGTCATGCTCTGACAAACTACCAGGAATAACTGTCTGGGTGACATAAGTGGAGCCTAATAAATAATTTTCTTGATGTTGAAAACAGACAATTTATTGGACATCTTTTGCTAAATGTAGTCCTAGTCCCATGAGTGAAGTAGTCCGAAGTGTGACTATTGATACGTTTAAATACTAACATACTATAGTTTCTCTCAAACTCTTGAAATCCATAACTACCTTTCTGAAAATCTTTGATTCCACTTTAACCATGATTTTAAATATGATTTACCGACATTGCCAAAAAATTTTGATAATTTGCACCAACCTTTAATTAGGCAACAAATTTGCTATCAGTGAAAGTAAAAAGATCAATGGAACTTTATTCCTTCCATCAAAATTCATTGTGATAATTTAATCTTGCTATATTGTTGGTAAGCAATAATTTTACTAGGCTGATGCCACTATGCTCACAGTTTGAAACATTATCCTCAACCTGAATGTTTCATGTTTCCTGATGTTGAGCCTTTGATCCACATATAATTTACTTTTTTACCCCCCCCCTTTTTTTCTCCAAACTGTACTTTAGGCATTTGTTCAATTTGAAAATTTCCAACTTCGCACCCTCCAGTTGTGCTATCAAAAAATGACACTGCAGCAAACAGTGATGCATGATGACGACTGGGACCAAATTTTTTTTCTGTAAGTAAAAACCCTACACCATTAAAATAATTTGGAAGATGCTATGGTTGCATAAAAAACATCTTTATTTGATATCTAAAAACTTCAAGAGAACAGTTGACTCATCATTCATTCCGGGTTTATATTATCTGATGCAAGTATTATGAGATTTATTGTTATTAAAAACAGGCTACTAAGCTTTACATGACAGTAATTAATCCTATGGTTCCAAACTCAAATTTTATCCTCTCAATAGATCAGTGTTGCTTCCTTTTAAAGACTTCTAAACACCTTCAGATGTGTTAAATATTCCTCTCCTGTAAAGAACCGACAGTCACTATGTTTTATGTTACTTCTTACAGTCCAAAATACCAATTATTTGGCACGGGGAAGATAATTACATAAAAAGTAATAAAAAGCAAATGTGGAATAAAAATGATCTTGAACCTGACAAATAAACAAAATTCCTTATTTACCCACAAATCTCTCAATATTCCTTTACAAAGACGTAAACTTGCCAAATATTCAGCTTTGAAATAAAATTGACACAATACCAGAACAAGAAATATTAAATAACAGCCTTCACTATTGCTTAACCCATCAATTCTCAAGTTTTCCAGCAGGCATCAGTTCACATCAGTATCTGTAACTAATGGGGAATTCACTGGACCACTGCCACAAGAAGCATTTATTCAATGCAAACTCTTTCAAGCACAAACTATTCTTGGACTCAGATCACATAAGAATGGCACCTATGACTCGGGCTGATATCAATTGAGGAGCAAAGATGCTTAAAGAAAAGGGGATGGTGTCAGCAATTCAGAGGTGTGGTGACCTTTGAATATATCTGACCTTATTTCATGTTTGATGCCATCAACCTGTTACAGTCTTCTTTGGCATCGGATAATGATTCCTTTCAAAAAATGTTATGGGTTGAATATTAGCTAGATTTTATGATTTTTTTTTTATGCACATTGCATTCTATTCAATGAGGTAGATTTTTTAAAATCTACTTTCGTCATACTTTCTATGATTTCATGTGGTAGGTTTTTAATTTGAAGTACTCAGTGTTTATGTGCTTTTTATATTTCACCGGCAGCAAGAAAAAAAAATCTCTTTTGTGGATTGATTTATGCTGCATTATACAACATGTAGCTGTGAATGCATTGGTCTTCTCAATGTGTTTACCCCTAATGTTTCCATGGAAATATAAAATGCTTTTGGGCCAGTCCATTTGTAACTCAGAGGGAAAACTGTGGCAGGGATATATTTTTTCCTGAGACTAAGCCTTTTATCCCCAGATATTTCACTTTCCACCATCTTGTCTTTTTTTCCCCAAGCTGTGCTTTCCAACTCAGTGCTCCTCTGTCTTTAATTTCTTTTGAGGATGTTACTATGAGGTTTGCCATATCAGATCTCTCACATCTCAGTTCTGAGCCAGTATCTAGCATCCTAACACTGAGACCAATAAGGTTACAAATAAACAGGCAATATTAAAAAAAAAATAATAATAATTAATCATATAAAAAAACCAAAAAACCAAAAAACCAAAAAACCAAAAAAAAAACCCAAAACAAAACAAAAAAAACTGATTAAAGAATCAGGAATCTTGACTAGTTCATGTTACTTCATGATTATCTGAGCGAAGCCTTACATCATACTGAGTAGTTACTGCCCAGATCCTCATTACTTGGTCAACATCTTGCAATCACCTAACTGTTTCTGTGTCCCCTTAAGTAAAATGATACATCGTACAGAGTAGTGACTGAGTAAAAACATTACACAGCAGTTTGACCACCAGCAGCTGCAGTCTCATGTTTTTCCCTCATTCCACAGCTGGCCCAAAGCGCAATAGGAATCAGCAGCATACGACAACTTCCCAGTCAGTTTGTCCAACAAATACAGGTGGATAGAAAAGATTTGGTAATGGTGAATTATTTTTATTGAAAACACAAGCTCCCTGAGAGTAAGAGCTCCAGGATCCAGTATCAGGATTATTCTAGGATCAGTGCAACTGCATCAATGACAGAGCGTCAAACTAGCTTATGACTTTTTTCTTCCACTGAAGCATTTTAACTGAATGCACTACAACATATACTGTGCAGTTGTACAATTGACCTGGTGACCTGTTTTGAAATATGCTCCCTACAGCCAAGGGCTCCTATGTGCTGACGAAAGGACACATGAGGATATAATCTTTAAATCACTCCTGTTTAGAGAAATTTATTGCTTTCACATTCAACACCTCTGATCACTTGGGCCAACCCAAATGCAATGAAATGTCTTACTTGTCGTAATCCCAGGCTTGCAGGACAGCTTGTATAACACAACAAGGATTTAAACTATCAGAATCTTGCAACAATAAAAGGAGACAGGGAACTGTTGTGCAGGTTGTTGTATCTCTACTCATGGTCATTTCTCCAAAAATAAATGTAAGTTTTGTTGGCATTAACTAATACATTTACTTACTAACTGTCTTTTTCCTCATGAAACATGTTCAACTGCTGGGAAATGTTTTTCAATGTAACTTTGGTGTGGCCATTTAGTGTGAAATGTGCTCACTTTGCAAAAAAGGAGTTAAGGAAGTATAGTGTGATGTAAAAATAAGCAATCTGCTTTCCTCTGGAGCACTGTGCTCTTATACTGCTCACATATATTTGACTGCACTGTCATAACATGCCTTATTTTCTCTGGATATATACCTGAGTGCCCTTGGTTTAAGTGACAGCTAGGATAATATTTAATATTACCGGGCAATTGCAACACAGCTTTAATTGGACTTTATAGCTAACAGACCATGCACAGGTTTTGGCTTCGTTATGTATTTTTGTAACTTGCCCTCATGGAAAAACTCCAGATGTCTCCCACTGTGTCAACGGAGGACATGCAGTGCAGTGTTGGAGTGTGTACAGTATCCAAATGGTGTGAAGTTATTTTTTTAGTGATGAAACTCCTGCTCAGAATATAATTTACCACAACTTTTACCTTTTTGGAAATGCCCAAAGAATTGCAAAAATGAGCTTGCGAATCTAACGCTAAATCCTGAACTAATTAAATAAGGTGACGCAAAGAACCATCCAACTTGTTTTACACTCGTCACTGGGAGCACAACTTTTCCAAACCCTATCGCCAAACAGGAACGTCAGTATTGGACAATTCTGGAAAACCCCAGATTACACCCATTTTCACTGTTTTACAAATCTCTGTCTCTATTGTATCCAAGTATGGTAAGGACTGTGATAAGGTTACAAAAAGATCATTGTTGTGGCAATTAAGTTTAATGACAGGTGTAAGGCAACTAAAACACCTGGTTATGTTCACAGAGATATTGCGGTTAAGGTTAATAAAAAGATAGTTTTTAACTGCAGCTCTGTGACCGAATGCAGACTCTAATCTCCAGCATGAAAGTCTGATGTGCTACATTTTTGTCCGCCAAGGTCACTTCCACAACCTTAAACTCTGCCCTGCACAATATATGCAGTACTGGCACTGAAGGTTGGCGCTGGATGTAAATTGTGGGGCTGGGGAATCATCCAGTAAGAATGTAATTCATAAACAATTCTGGCCAGACTGTTTCCACACAAACATCTGTATAATGTAATGTTTGGATGAGGAGGACACATTATCTAGCCTGAGATAAAAACCTAAGTGATGACACTAAGGTTATCATGGCCTGGGCTTGGAGATTGCAGATTTTTAACAGAAAGCCTATATCAAATAGGGGTGGGGGGGGGCGTGAAGAAACCAACAGGCTCCAACAACAATGAAAAAAAAAAGACCCTATCCCGTTGCAATATATAAAATGCAGGATTCTGCATTCTTGGAGCAAGACCTATACTATGGAATAAAGTCAGGATACTCGCCCTCTGCTACATCAATTCGGACTATTTCTTTTCTCTAAAATATTTCTGGCGAGTCCCCCAACTTTATAGACCCTAAAATGCTCTTTTAGTTACTAAATAATTATCAATGTGAAATACATCCCCCCTTCTGATCATTTCTTCTTAGCAAAATCCAAGAATTAAGTGTTGTTTATTTTTTTTTACAGTAGCAATGCATCCAAATGGATTTATGAACAAATGCACAGCAAAGGAGCAAAGGAAACTCCAAATTACCTCGGGGAGTCATGTTGAAAACCATCCAGTGCATTTGCCATTAGTACACCCATTCACAGTGTAATCCTTGTCAGTTATAGGCTACATATAAATGTTTTGTTTTTGCTGCTGCTCACAGGAGTGGGAAGGCAATACTTCACCCTTGGCCATCAGTACTCCCCCCCCTCCTCCAGTGGTTTCTGGGAGCCATGAGCCACGTAGATGGGATTCCCTCTGCATTCCCACTCCAGATTTCCAGTCTGCTGTTTCCCTTTTTGCCAGCCAGTGGTAATGTGATGTTCTGAGACTTGGCTCAGTTTGTTTCCTCTTCACTGCAGGTAGACAAAGTTCACAGTTAAACATTAGAATAAAAAGAAAAAGTGGAAAAATTGAAGAAATTAAAATTAATTGAATTATATTTCATAACAAGAGGAATTTTTGTAAGAAATTTTGAATAAGTTATTTTTTCTTGGATGAAAACATGTAGGGAGCACGTTCAATTTGCAGCACTAATTTAATTTATAGAGAAAAATAAGTTCAATTAAGGCCATGCCTTACTTAACCTATCATTACATATTCATGTTTTTCCAATCATGGTTCAAACCCACAGAAGTTTATTTTGAATCCAAGACAGAGTCTCCAAACAAACTGAATATGTCAAGATAGATTACATGGAAATGTGTATAATGATGCACATCATATATTGAATTTTCCAAGAGATGCAATGGTACTGCACATATTAACTAATGACTTTGAAATTAATTTTCACTCATTCAGAATGAATGTAAGATTAGTTCAAACAGCAGTAAGATCTTTAAAACTCCCCCTCAGACTTGTTCTAAGATTTTTAAAAATACTCAACTCTGAATAATAATTTGTGTCTTGTACAATTACCTGCCAAAAAAACAGAATCTACTAATTTTTCAAAGGTTTATTTGCTGGATACAATTGTACTCCTACTTCCCTGAATAGATCCATGAAATCCTGCTCAGATTCAAGGTGACCACAGAGAAACTTCCCCCTTTAGCAAAATTAATTAATGGGGGGGGGGGGCTTCTAATTCCAAACTCTGTGCATGGGTAACTTTGAACAACAAAGATCAAACCTCCATCTGTATTAAAAATAAGCAAAGTAGAGGGACTTTAATCAAATTCTGAAGCTCCTCAGGGTTCAACAGGTTCAAACATTTGACTTAAAAAAAGCTAAACAGGAAGTTGACAGTAATTCACACCATGATTGGTGAGGTATGTGACGTGCAGAATTGATAACAATACCTGCTGCTAGGTCGGTCATACTTCATCACTCAGAATTTATTACATTTTTAGTTTTCCAGACCTTATGTTCAGAATGGATTGACCCGGTCGCAGCCCTGAGATGAGACAGTATGGCAGAGCCACACCTAAGAGCAGCCGATGAATTCCTCTCTCTGTGCTGGCATGCTGGAGATATCTCCATTTTCCACACTTGGAAGTTAAGCCAAGAGTTCTGAGGCAAGTGGCAACATTGTTACGGCGCTTCAAGATCTTTTGTTGGTGTCTTACCTTCCCTCTGACTCACGTTACACAAGTTAGTAAATTAACCAGACTTTGTTTGATATTGATATTTATGATAGCCATCTGGTGTCAAACGCAAGATACGGTCAATATGAGGAAACCCCGCCAGAATGATTATCTTAGCGTTGGCAGCTGGATCGTGGCATGAGATTCTTGTTCTGGTGTTGATTTGGTCTGCGTATCTCTTCAAACAAAATCCCTGTGATGGTTGCAAAGACTCACGTCTCCTAATTTTATTCCAAACAGTGTTATTACCATATATTTCAAGGTACCATTGCAAGCCATTAATCATGCTTTATTCAACACTTACTTTAGAAACCTTGTCTGTCATAATGATAAATACAGTATCTTTTCTCTCTCAGGGACTTGGACTTGGACGCCCCCATTAATGGGTTCTGGCTTCCACATTTTATTCAGCATCGATCTTTGCATTCTAAATGAGGCTTACCACCTTGAAAAAAAATCGAATGCTAGTGCAACACTTGTTCCCTATCTTTCTCTTTCTTAGATCGGCCGTTGGCTGGTATGATGTTGATGTTGCGGACCCATTATGTTTGGCCTTCCTCCCATACTTTCCTGCCAATGATATTTTACTGTCTTGGGAAAACCACACGGATGATATTTGCATGTGTTTGTGAGTCCTCCGTTACCGGCTTTTACATTAGTATGGCTCATCCCCCTCAATGTTCTTCAAATATGGTCTAAAGTCATGCAACTTTAGGCTCAGTCGCACGACATTCAACATACAGACATGGCAAGTTACACCTCTGAATTTGGTTCATAATGATTATAAAACATGGTCTGACAAGGACAGAACGTCCCTCGAAGGCACATTATATGTGCAGCA
The DNA here is from genome assembly GCA_016859345.1 of Istiophorus platypterus. Lineage (NCBI taxonomy): Eukaryota > Metazoa > Chordata > Actinopteri > Istiophoriformes > Istiophoridae > Istiophorus > Istiophorus platypterus. The sequence continues at coordinate 6,602,331 of CM029116.1, forward strand.
AGGATAATATTTGTAATGGCTCAAGCAGCTTTTCAGATACCAAATGGAAACGTGGTTTGTCAGATTAGGTTTTGGAGAAAAGCCTTTACATGTTTGTACAGTTCCAATTCCAGCAAAAAACAAAAAGAAAAGTGATGCATCATCTAAATATAATGTAGCTGCAAATACACCTCAGCAAAGATTCTCAATGTGCTTTAGCCCGAGAGAAATCAGCAAACACATGAATACAGTTCACCGGCAAAGCCAAAACTTAAAGCCACCACTCCCTACATCACTGATTAAAAATATAATTAAACATGTAAGAACACAGCAACAAGAGGCAACAGGGCCTAACTGAAGTTTAATATCTGGGATTTGGGATTTTTACAGAGGAAAATGTCTTATCCTTAAATTATGTGATAGCACAACAGCCCCCCTGAGATGAAGTTTATGGGAAACATACCTTAGTTAAGTGCAGATGACGTCAGTTATCTCAGTCATTTCTCCTGAGGTAAAGTGCTTATACACTCAGGACTTACTGTAGCCTCTGGTGAAGCTTATAACTTTTTAACAGCTGAGGGATTTATTGAAGATTTTTTTTTTTTTTTACTGTGAGCAAGTCCTTAAAAGTTTACCTTCATGTTATCCTTAATTACTCATAGTTATACAGTATGACTGCTTCAGAACAGTTGCACCCAATTCCACAATTAGTGCACTTTCAAACTGCCCCAGCAAATTAAACCGGGGACAGGGTGTTTTTTCCAAATATTAGAGCCATGTCTCACCTCGAGAGGAGAGGAGTCTGCAGCTTCTTGGAGCCAGAAAATAACAGAATTTCTCTGCTCATAAATCATGGGCCAGAGACAAGTTTACAAGAGGTTGTGATCCAGTCCCATTTTCTTCATGCACCATTAGAAAAAAAAACTTAAAAAAGAAAAAAAAAAAAAATATATATCCGCCTGTAAATTATGAGAATAACAACTGAGTATATGAACATTTGTTTAAAAAAAGAGGAGTAGAATTAACATATTTAGACCTAATGGAAGTTTTTCTTACAAATTCAGTGTATACATTTCAGAAACCAACCTTTAAGAGACTTACTGATAGGATCTAATATCCATCTGTCGTTTTTCCCTACAGTATGTCTGGGTGATTAATGGAATGTCTTCAGACTTTTCCTACCTTTTTAAAAATGGTGAGTTACAAGACCCAGAGATGTTTACCTGAGGCACACCAGAGCCGAGCCCTAAATAACGTGTAGCAGTCTGATACTCCATCACTCTGAACAACTTTCTTTAACTTTTATGACACAAAGCATTATTGTATCCCGATATTTGTATCCTGTCATGGTTTCTCCAGTTATTTTGTGGTTGCTACTTATCTCAGTAAAACTTAAAGTTATAAGCAACCGCTGATGTTTCCGGGAGAGTTGCTGGGAGCTTTTGCTGGTGACACTTTCCTTTGGACTGGACCACATTTTCTATGCCTGACTGAGAGACCTATTGTAGCCAGTGTACTGTATGCTACATGCACTGTGTGGACAATAACTTAACATAAATTGAGCCTTGGTGGAGGGTTGAAGGGAAACTATGACTTAAGGCTCTGATATTTGTTAGGCACCACATCAGTTCATTTGCATTTTATTAGGCGTGAGCGAGAGGTGTGCATTGTGCCTTGAAAACAACAAAATGTGGGACACAGCTGCCCTGTGTTTTTGGAAGCTGTTTTTTTTTTTACAGCTTCAGTAGGAAAAGAAGACAATGTGAGTTTTGACAGCTGTGTTACTGAAATCATGTGTTGACAGTACTTCCCCTTTGTCCCAGATGCAGTTCCCACCTTCCACCTGGTCCAGGCCACAGCTACAGTATAGTTTTTTCTATCACCCTTTAATAAATCTGTTTATCTTAAGAACATGAAATCGTTCAAATTATGCACAAATTCCTTACGAAGGCTGACATCAGAGCTGTATAATTTGTGGATTTGCGGCAGAAATGGTGCAAAAATAAAAAAGTTCCAAGCTCAGGGGTCAACTGGAAAAATATCCACTGATAAAATAGAGGCTGTTGTTTTTGTTGTACAAGTAGCAGCTGGTTTACGCAGGTGAGACGAATACCTCAGAAAAACTTTTAACAGGTCTTCAGACGCACAGCTACTTTCTTCTGACCTCTACCCTGTCCCAGTTTCAAAGGCATACCAGACATAGAGATGTGTCATTAGCTGACATCATCGTCAATCACTTTTGACCATTATTTTTTCCATAAACATAAACAATTACATATTGTTTTCACTTACAATACTTTATGGGACACATATGAACTTTTATGTTGGAAAAAAGGGAAGTATATAACATATAAAAGCACTAAATTATTATGACCACTACTGCATCCATAGCAAAAAAAAAAGTTTGGCACAAAGAACAAAAAAAACAAAAAAAAAACCCCAAACAGGTCTGTAACGTAAGCTGCTAATCATTAAATGTAATGGTGTGTTTTGATGTGCGCCGTGGTTAAACTGAAGACCAGCAGCCTTGGAAAATAAGAGGCCAGGCAAAAAGAAACTGGGGTAAAGCAGTTTTATTAACTTTTTTTTTCTTTTTAATGGAGTAAAAGGAGTGTTATAAAAGCCACTAATAGTTGTGTGGAATCCAAAGACCAGCCCTTAAAAATGAGCAGAGCTGTACATCCCTTACAAGCTCATATCTGCTCTCATCCAATGGGTTCTTCCATAAATAATTCAGATTTATAGCCACTTAATTACATGTTTATGACTGTTTATCAGACTGAATTGAGGACAAACCCCTAAATTTAAACTCATTAAAATAAAGCTTACTGATGTGAAATCACTTGAATAACTGAGGATCAATGAAACCGATAAATCACTGTGACTTTTATTTGCCTTCTTATTTTTCTTTCACCAGCCCACATTCGAATGTGGGCTGGGTTACCCTTCGACATTACCTCCACCAATGGGGTTATGTTGTCACCTGTCTATTTGTCGTTTTGTTTGTCGGCAGGAATACACAAGAAGAAATTAACTGATGTAAATCAAGTTTGGTGGAGTGAGGGGGCAGGGGTCAGGGAAGAACATTAATTTTTGGGGCATATCTAGTTCATTTACTATGAATTTTGATTTTTTTTTTTTTTTATTCTAAAGTCAGGTCAGTGTTGTTTGACAATGTCAGATGTCTGCACTCTCTGAGGGCCCTTTATCATTGTTTTATGATTCCTTTGCTCCCTGCTCATCCTGTAAACAGAATGCCAACAGGCTGTTCTAGGTTAAATTAAATTTGAATATGGCTTCTTAGCATGTTGATTCAGAACAACAATGTTGCCAAGTCCAAAGATAATTGTCAAAAGATTCAATTTCATAATAAATTATCTTCCCCAAAATTTAACGGGCTCTTCCCTGACCCATGTCCACTCCCTCCACCAACTTCAGTGCACATAAGTTCAGTAGTTTTTGCTTAATCCTGCTGACAAATAAACCATCAAACAGACACAAGTGAAAACATAAACCTCATAGGTGGCAGTAATAACAGATAAAAAGATCATAGTATCTCTACCATAGTACCTCTAATTGTGAGGCAAAAATAATCATCAACGGCTGTTTTCTTTCACATTAGTGGATAAAAACAACTTCTTTAGACTTTATTTTGATGTTTCTGGAAAAATTTGGCTCTAAACCAAACTCCATTCATGATTCTGTAAATTTAAATCTTTAGAAACCAGCCATCCAGAATGATGAAGAGCTCATATGTGGCTCATATAGTATGAGAACCAACATGAACACCGGAAGACATGTGTCACCAGACTGTTTTAGTTTGTTTAGAAGACATCGAAGGATCACACAGTAAATTTACAACTTCCTTATGGAGCTTCATATGGCAAAATAGTCAACAATACGTAAACGTACTATAATCATGGTCTACTCAATACAATTCACCTCAGTGCTTGACAAAAACTACAATAACAGAGCAGTGATTTGGTAGAAAATTATATGATCCAATAACCAATAAATACATGCACAGTATATGGCTTATTATATTGTATAGAGATACATACACTTAAACTACATAGGTTTAAGTGTTTTAAAAATTTTTTAAGTCAATTTATTCAAAGGAGAATCATAGAAACTTTCTCTTTGACTCACTTTGACCAAAATTGTGATAACATGAGCTTCTTTTTTAAAAGAAAGTGCATAGTATGCGACCAAAAAAAAATTTCACTGGGGATGGCATACTTAAACACAATATGAGCTGGAGCTATAGTCTAATTCCTCAACATGTGTGAAGAGCATGTCCAGTCTAGTCCCTGGGCTGTGGTATCTGTGCAGGATGTATGCTGGGAATCCGTCAAAGTGGTGATGAAACCAATGTTTATCACATGCCCACGGCAACTCTTCTGGACTCGGGCAGAAACTGACAGGAATAATAAAACGGGGGAGCCTGAAAGAATGTGAAAAAGTGACTTCTTGGTTAATTAGGCGTTGGTTTGCTCTACTTTTAAGGCCTGTAGCCTCTTCTGTTTAATGTCCATATCCTAAAAATAGGCAATTTAATGATCGTTAGTGGCACATTTATACCGAGCTGCAGCCCTAATCACTTCCATGCTCAGACAGAATTGATTTACTGTGAGGGTTATAAAAAGTCTGATGAACTTGAACCCTTTGCTGTATAAACCTACTCTGATTTTCTCCACCTCCATGTCTCATCAGGTCTCTCCATTTCAGTCAGGATTTGGCTCCCTCTGCAGATAAGAGTCCTCATCTATCAGTGCTGCTTTGCACATGGCATATTAATACCAGTATTGATAGATGGTTTATACAAAACTACAAGCTGAGGAATTACATGACTGTGGAGCTCACAAAGACTATATTAACCGACTGTGGAAGCCATTATGTTAAGAGCTTCATCGAAGCTGAAATGCCTTGCACTTTTTGTATGTGCCACAATAAAATCGCTGAGATTGCGGGTCACTTTTGATTTTATCAGTTTTTACACACTTGATAGTGGTTGAGTAAAAGTTCAAGGACTTCCCAGCCGTGCTCTGTTGATGTTGCAATAACAGTAACATTCCAAATGTAAGACAAAAAACTGAATATGATAACAAAATACGAATGTTTACAGTCATTCAAACTGCGAAGATCAGATTAGGGTAGATACAATATGAGAAATGTCCAATATTTGTCATTTGGAACCTTCTTATCTTGTTCAGTTTTTTCCCACTACTTTTTTTTAGTAATTATGTCAGAATTTTACAAAGATTTTCTTTTTCTAAAGAACCATCTTAAAAAAAAAACCCAAACAATTTATCTATTTATCAATTTAACTATTTAGCATCAAATGTTTAAAAATTAGATCATTATCAAGCAGCCATACTACGGATATCAAATTAAGGGGCATGGTGGGCATTTCCCTCCTCTCTGGAAGGAGGTTTTTTTTTTGAGCGTATCTTTTGCTTCAGACCCCTGGTATGAATATTTCTCCGCTCCACATCTGGCTGTGGGTGGTCGGTGAACATGGAGAGGTCACATGTTGCATTAGAGCGGTAACTCTCCGAACACATTAATAAGGTTGGGTTGGGTTTTTTTTCCACATAGAAATCATGTAGGAATAAAACTTTCTCAGCAGCTGGGTTGTCTTTTGAAATGCGGTTAATACAAATACAGCTTGGTGCATCGCATTCAGCTTTTAACAACAGGGCACCTGGACACCTCAAGGACAATCTTCATGCCTTTGACTTGTGTGGACCCAGACTCAAATATAAAATGGGAAAAAAAGGCCTTTAAAGCTTAAAAGGAGGTTTTAGGAACGTATTCAGCCTAAAAATGTCATTTATAAAAGTTACTGTTGTTTTGAATTTATTATCAGTGGTATTTTGTATACTGTTGAATACATCAAGGAACAATAGTTGCACCCCAACTGCCACTCAAACATTGAGGATTCAACTGGAAACACATCAGCTTTATCACTTATTCCTTTTCCCTTTGTTAAATCGTCTTGTGCTTCTTTGCCGGTTCGGTTTGGTTCAGGTTTTGGTTCTGATTTTTTTCGTCAGCCGAGCAAATATAGTTTTAAACTTTACTAAGCCTGACAACCAGAGGACAGTTGACACGATGCTGTCCTGGGAATTCTATCAGTTTGTTTTCCGATCGCGTTTGTCGGGTCGATGTATTTTGAAAGAACTTAGCGGAAGTGGTGGCACGCCCGCTGTGTTCATTTTAACGGTGACTTGACTAATTTCTTGGCTGTAGTACCTCGTTTTGACCACCGGAGGGCAGACATTGGCCCAGGAACAACGCTCTGCTCTGATTAGCATAGCGGTTAGCATTAGCGAACGCTTTCGTTTGATGGCTTTATTTTAACGTATACGAGTAGTGGTACTATGCTATCACTTCTCATATTGACGCTAAAATTACCAGGATTTGTTGCAGTTCCCGAGTATTTAAACTAGATGGTAGTAAAAATTGTACTAAATGTTACTCTATTTGTAACGGACGTTTACTGACCCCCAGTGGTCGGAGGGACGAACTGCGACCCATCCACGATTAGTCAAGCTCACGTCAATGCCGCGAAGGGAGGCTTCCGCGCGCTTCCGGTCGACGCTTTCAAAATAATACTGGAACGTTTCACCGCGGCGGAGACGCTGTTATGTGACGTTCAGGGGCAAACATCGAAACATCCCGTCACGGTACTTTTGGTTTGACTGATCAGTGTCTGCCGGCGGTGAACCGTCAGCTGGTCCCCGATCGAAGAGTCTCCCGCCGAAGACGTCCGCCGGTCTAACTCAGCTTCTTGAAGATTCACTTTGTTTTTGTTTGTTTGTTTGTGTTTTTTTTTTTCCTCGGACGACATCGCGTAACGTTAGCCGCGGGCTAGCTAACCGGCTAATTAAGCCTTCTGGTCGCAGATCGCGCAGGTAAGCGGTGGATACCGTTAGCTAACCGCGGGGGGGGCGGCTAACGCTAACGCTAACCCACCGTCGCTAATCGCTCCTCGGTGTGAGCGTTAACGACTCGGTCCAGGTCGGTCCGGTGAATCCGTGGCGTGGGGGACAACGGGAGAAAGTCCCTGTGAACAGGGGACGTGAGCCGTCGCTAGTTTGTTTTTGGCAACTTTTGTTATCGACTCTAGCCCGTTTTAGCCTGAGTTTAGCGACCTCGTTACGCGCCCACATGAACCAGCGCCCGTAACTTCAGCCGCTCCTGTCGCTGCTTCTGACATTACTAGTTGTTGATGCTGAGCTTTAACACCGGGGCCGATGTTAAGTACCTGGTAAGACGTGAACTGAATAGTAAACTAGTTAAAGTGTCATTGAGTAATATGCACAATTGTGTTGTGCATATTTTGTCCATAGGTGATATGTCAGAGTCAACCCATTTTGGATGAATATAGCAAACCGTTAATAAAGTTTGAATGAATAAATAACTGCAAGCCTCGTTTCAGAGGGGATGGAGAAAGCTAAACAAGATGCATTCGACAATGCCAGACTCCAGGTGATCAAAGACGGCTACGAGAGGGCCTTTGAATGCATCAACGAAGGACTGACAGTGGACGAAGCTGGAGACAAGGCCCAGGCCCTGGAGCTCTACAAGCGGGGGCGACGGCACCTTCTCAGGGCCATCAGTGTTCCCTCAAAGGGGGAGGAGTGCGTGGGGAGCTCCTGGGAATCAGCCCGACAGATGCAGCAGAAGATGCAGGAGACGCTGAACAACATCACCACTCGCCTGGCCTTCCTGGAGACCAGCCCCGACCTCGAGTCCGCGCCTACGACGAGCGCCGCCGGAGTGCCGGGCCCTGGCGCCGCCGGTGCGTCCCCACGATGTCTCTACCCAAATCTCCCACCCACCAAAGAGAAGCCGGAGAAGCCGGCTCCGCCGAAGCTGCTCCCGGCCAAGGGCCAGGCGGCGGGAGCAGTCGGCGGCGTGCCTGCGTGCAGCAGCGCGGCTCTGCCTCTTTCGCCCACCAGACAACTTCTGGTCCCGGCAGAACAGCCCCCAGCTTACTCTCCTCAGGCGGCACACGGCCACCTGTCTATTTCATACGGAACAGAAGCGGGGGAGATGTCGTTGTTTGGGGACGAGTTCTACAGTCGCACATCTAGCTCAACGCCATCCCCTCAGAGTATGGGCGAAGAGGGAGAGGAGCTGCTGTACATCCCGTACGGCGTGCAGATCTTCTATGTCACGCCTGAAGGTCAAGTGAGTGCCCCGTCATACCCTGGCTACCTGCGGCTGGTGAGGTTTACTAGTGATCGCTCTGACAGGATGCCCAACCGACCACCGGCATTTCTGCAGGTAAGAAGAAAATAAATATTCTGCCCCGGATGTTTCAGCACAGTAAAAACACTCTCTACTACAAAGCGTGAAAAGGATCAGATAAGCCGCTCTCATGACCATCTGATGCAATGACTGCTAGTGAAATGTCATCACTGCTGTGTCATCAGTGCTCTTTAATCTTTCATGTGCCCTTTCACCTGATTTTGTAAGATGTTTGTGTTGCTCATCAAGATTTCTTTGACTGTGAGTCATCGGTGGGACAAGATAGGCTTGTTAATGATCTCTATCCCTCGCACTGTCCCTTGGCTGACTCAGTGCCCTAATCCCATTGGGTTTATGCACATGATGTCAGGCTCCTGGGAAGCACCTGATCAGTGTCATTAGTGGCACAGAGTTGGACGAATATGGTACCTCAGTCATCCCCTACTGTCTGCTGTCCTCTTGTCTGTCTGTAGCAAGTGCAGACAAGTCTAACAAATTAGTAAAGTAAATTCTGCTGCAAATTGCCAACACTGATAAAGCAGAGCTTCATCCAGCTGTACTTTTACTTTGTCTTCTGTTAAAGATGGAAATTGATAGAGATTTTTTAAAATTTTGCGCAACAGGGAGCTGAGTCTTTATTTTTTTTATTGTTTATTGTTTTTTTTTAGTTTTAGATTTTGACCTTCAAACTGTTCAGCAATACTCCGCATTCTGCATCTGTATCACCTGAAAAACGTAACCTGTCTGTTTCTCTTGCCACAAACACACCGGCTGCACAGATTAGTCTGATTAGTCTGAGAGACTCACCAGACATTTCTTTTTTTCCTGACCTGGTGTAATTTAGTCAATGAAAGTCAGGGACACTCATCAGCCCACACTTAGTTAGACTGTTACTTTTTCCCAGTGTCCAATGATAAGGTTAGAAATTACTAGGAGCTATGTAAACACTTCATCTTAGTTTTTTTTTTTTGTTTTTGTTTTTTTTTTTTTTTTGGTCAAGAGACTTAATCAATACTGTTTCTAAATTATCCAACTCATCCCGTTTTTAGCATTTTTGTGTTTTGTTTTGTTTTTGTTTTTTTTCCTTTTGGCAATGTTTTGCCCTAATGTCTGTTGAAACAGCCAATGCACTGACACTTGTTGGTCATAAGACTGAAATTTGACTCTTCATTGGGGAATTTCCCAGGTGCTTTTGCCAGTGGGTGACATCTGTGATTCACATGAATTCAAGTAATTATCTAAATCCTGCTAACACTGTTAGGTCCTATAATCCTGTTAGACATAGAGCAGTCAGGGGGAGACAGTGCCCTCTGGTTTGTCTTCTTCCAGACAGACGACTGTGTTGCATTAAATTTAATTTTGAAAATGTTTAAATTAGCAAAATGTTTTTCCCAGACCTTTTCTTTCCCCTCTTAGATTTGACTGTCATGTAAATTCTCTCATCATTGTACATTTGCTTTATGATAGGGCTAAATAGGAAATTTACACACATTCATACGTTTACCTGTTTCTTAGCAGATTTTCCATAGTTCTTTATTTTTCCGAACTTTCTCCTGCTTTTTGACAGGTGTGCGACTGGCTCTACCCTCTCATGGCGATGGACTCTCCCGTGTTGCTTTGTAACACTGGTGTGTTTATGTTTCCGGACATGATGGCACCAGCTCCGGGCTATTATGTGGGGGTGGTGTTGTCCTCTGAGCTGCCTGCTACGGACAGACAACTGTTCCGGGACCTGCTGTCCCAGATGACAGATCTGAGGGTTCAGGTCAGTGTAGCTGTGCAGTCAGATCTGCAACAGCACAGCACGAGAAATTGTTCTCTGAAATGTGTTTTTCACATTAAAAAAGTCGCTGAAGAATTGTCAGTCAAGGCTTTTTTGGCAAATCCTCTTGTACCAGTGGAGGGCAGTGAGAGTTATTTTAAGCAAATGAGACTGTGACTACATATAGCCCTGCAGCTATTGATAGTTACAGGCATATGAAGGTGGTTGCATCTTCACTTTGTGTACTCTTTAAAAACAGAGATCCCACTTCACCAGTCTGATTGTTCAATAATATTGATACTAGAATGAATGAGCTAATAAATAATGTTTCCCATAAAGAGGAATCTGAGTGTCTGACTAAATGGATTTGTCCTCACACAAAGATATCTTGCGTTTAAAGTTCTGCATTGAAATGCAGTTGAAAGTGCAAAGTGTTGCAATTGTATGTTTGTGATTTCACAGCTATTTTGTGTTTTCCCAATTGCCCTCCACCCTTTTCCAAGTCAGTCACCGCAATTGAATTTTGAAAGAACAGGAAACATTGCGAATATTGAATCTTTTCCTCCCATTAATGAGATTGTAGCTGCTGCTCCAGCAACACTTTGAGACTGCAGACTGAGAAGAGTCCATTGTTTCTCATTGTGTTGCCTGGCATGACACACTCACACCTACTTACTTCTGAGCTGGCACACTTCCACAAGTTACCCCTGCCTCAGCATTGTGGGGATTTTTAGGCAGACAGATGAGGAGAATTAATCAGTTATAATGCTCTTATCTGCAGCAGCAAGAACAATTAGAGGAGCTGCATCTGAAAGACAAGTGCCAGTTCAGCCATGGTGGGGATAGCTCGGACTGAGGCCAAACGAGGTCTTTTCTGATGTGTGCAGTCAGACTAGTTATCTTCGCTGATGGATGTGATTCCATATCAGCAAGTAGGCACTTTTTGTCTTGTTTTCATTTTTGGTTAAGTAGATGACTTAGGGTTTTCAGTGCAGGAGACTGACATGCACTGAGACATTGTAAAATGACAGTCTCCTTTGTGACAATAGTGTATTGTAAAGAGAAGCTAAGAATACTGAGAGAAGCCATTGTGCTTTTTCTTTTTTTTTTTTTTTTTGGAGAAGGGGTGTTAGTTGGAGATTGGGCATCTGAACAGAGATGTGTACAGCTTTGCACAAGTAGGAGACAGGTTGTCGAAAAGATTTTGAATGACAAGTAGTTCTTATTTTCAGCCCACATTGTCTTTGTCTTACAGTAGCTAACCAATGTGTCTATATGATCAGGCACCAGATGAAGCTGCGGACACCATTAATCTCAGTCAGAAAGTGTCCATCGCTACTCCTGAGGAGAACGCACCAATAGAGGCTGAGGAGGATAAAAATCTGCCCGAGTGGAGTGAAAAGGTAGCAAATGGAATCCTGACAGGTGAGGTTACATCGCGTCTTCAAACTTGAATATCCTCTTTGCTTTAGTTTGTTTGTAATTAGTTTAGAAAGACGTTCCTCAGTATAGATCAGCAGCATGATAGTGCTGTGTGAACTTTCAGGTGCTTCCTGGTTAAGCTGGGGTCTGGTGAAAGGAGCCGAGTTCACAGGCAAGGCCATTCACAAAGGGGCGTCTAAACTCAGAGAACACATCACACCAGAGGACAAGCCCACTCAAGTCAGCCCCACAGTTACCAAGGGCCTCCACGTCGCCAAGCAAGCGACGGGGGGAGCTGTCAAAGTCAGCCAGTTTCTAGGTGACCAAGTCTTCTTCAGTCAGCATGTTTTACTGACCTTGTGTGGCTGTTTGGCAGTGGAGCTCTAACTGAGTAATGCTGTGTTGCTGCAGTGGACGGGGTTTGCACTGTCGCTGGCTGCGTGGGTCGGGAGTTGGCTCCGCACGTGAAGAAACACGGAGGCAAGCTGATCCCAGAGTCCATGAGGAAAGACAAGGATGGGCGTTCCAACATAGATGGAGCCATGGTGGTGGCTGCCAGTGGAGTGCAAGGTAGAGTTTATCCACGCTCTGTATTCTTTAAGAGGATGTTGTTAACAATAAATGTGCTAAAATGTATTAACATGCTCTGTATGTTGGGTATTAACCCCAGGATTTGCAACCATGTGGACTGGCCTGGAAGTGGCAGCAAAGAACATTACTACGAGCGTAGCATCCGAGACAGTCACCACTGTAAAACACAAGTATGTCTTCCCCTCCTAATATAAACTCCTTGTCTGGCCACTGTCACTTGCTTGAATATACAGTAATTAGAATTTTTTCTCAAGACTGCTTGCTAGACAGGATGTTGTTGATGTGTATATGTTGCAAAGTACCTCTTGCATTGTGCAAACAAAACCAAACGTGCACTCACTCATTTTCCTCTTCAATTTGCTTTGCAGATTTAGGGGTCTACAAAACATCTTTGACCCACCTAATGAGAATAATGAGAAGAAGTGTAATTCCTCCTAATGTTACACAGCTGTTTAACTCTTGACACCCCTAATCACAAGCATGACTTTTTTGTTTTTTTGTTTGTTTGTTTTTTCTTGTTTTGAATGATTTGGCTCTTGAACAGAGCGCTCTAGAGTCAACTATGCTGTGGCAATTCACTGCCCTTTCCCTGTTTGGCAATTCACATGATGTTGCTGCTTTCACTGATTTTTTCAAGTTTCTTGAATGGAAATATCCCAATTAGCAAGATTTCTGTCTTGCCTTGATTTTACAATCTTTCTGTACGGTACAAGTTGGTGCATCTTCCAATGATGGGCTATATATCTGCACAATATAGTTGATTATAGCCTCAAATAGAGTTGGACGATACCATGTTAGATGTCATTAGAAAATATAAGTGTGTCATCTGTGGAGAGTTTTTGCTATAAAATATCTACCCTTAAGTAAAGTATCTCGATTTATTGGTTATTAGTCATAAAAAAAACATCATAAAAAAACATTCCCATCTGGCTATTTGATCTTTTAAGTGGTTTCCTAATTCAAATTCAGTTTTGATATTTTGGTAATGTGGAAAAAAAATTCTATTTATACGTATTATTAAAGATGATTTCATCCATTCCACCCTACCTTAGATTTCTGAACCATATGATTGATATTCAGATTCTGGCAGTCAGGAATTTCTTAATTTAAGATTGTGCACTTGCATGGGTGAAATTCACACAAAGCATGGCATCTCCACAATCCTTGCACTACATATTAATCAGTTCTCCCAAAATCCTCTGCCCCCCCCCCCACCTCTTGCTCTGACTTCTCCCCCAATCTGACTTTTGATGAAGGTATGGGTCAGCGGCAGGACAAGCCACAGACCACGCCGTCAACTCTGCCATTAATGTCGGTATCACTGCCTTCAACATCGACAACCTTGGGATCAAAGCTGTGGTGAAAAAGACTGGCAGGCAAACGGCGCAGGCCATTTTGGAAGACTACAATCTTCAGGAAGTACCAGAGAATGGGAAGGAAGTGGAGAAATCGGACAAATAGCCAGTAGTGACCTCCCTCATTCCTTCAGCAATGCCTTAAAACATAATTTTTATTCTTCTAAATGAATCTATATTTAATCTAAATTATTTACAACACATATTTCTCATGTGCAGAACAACCACTGTTATACACATATCTTATAGTTTGATACAGCTCTTATGCACTTTAATTTTTATGTAAAATGAGGTAGATGGCCCTAAATGTGGAGAAACAGAAGATTATACTATATAACCCAAAGTAAACCATTTATCAGTGCAGTATATTGATACACAATGTATCATTGAGGTATTTTCTCTTAACAGTTTAACTCTGCTTTTTATACTAAGAAAGGATTAAATGGTTTTTGACTAGCCACTGGAATTCGTACTAATCTTCAAGAAGCATCTGCGTGTGTTTGAGTTTCTTACCCTGATAGGGTAAGTGCAATTAATATACTTTGAATGAGTGATGAAAAATAATATCTAATGTGTCAGACTCCTGAGATATGATGGTTTCACACAATATATTTTGTACTATATTGTTTTTTTCCCCTGAGGTGTTTAACATGAGAAGTGATGACTGCTGCTGGCCGTGGCTACAAATATCAAATGATATGCAAAAATCTAATGTTTTTGTAAAAGTGAAGCTGTAAAACCTGTCTAGTCTCATTTGTATTTTTGTTAGAATTTCAGTATGTAACAAGAGCTTTTGCTGTTGAAAGGTCGAAAACTGATGTGTTCTACAATTTGCAGTGCATTTCAGTTCACTTATATCAGTATATTTTCAGAAAATTGTTATATTTTTTTTGAGTGATGTGATTTATCTCTTCAAATTCCAGCTTTAAGCCCTCAGCAGGTAATTCTAATTTCAAGTAATAAACTGGTTGTGCATTGAGATTACTACCTGAAGTAATGAAAACATTTCTGAAGAAATAAAAAGTTTAAACAGACAAGAAATTCAATATTTTTTGAGGATTTTCAAATGTCACATCCATATTTTGTACTAAATCAAGTAAGAGCAGAATTTGGTCAAGTAAATGATTCCATTTGCATGTGTTTGCTATAGCAGCTGTTGAAATCCAGTAAACACAATGTAAATACTATTTTGAATCAATTGGCCCAAGACCGCCACCTTGTGGCTGTATGTTTTACGGCATGTTAATTATGAATATTTAATCAAGTTTTGGGTTTATCCTGTAAATTCCTTTTCTCCTAAATGAAGGACATCAGTAGAGAATGGGGTCATCCAAATTATTTTATGTATTCCAGTCAACCAGGATTGGAATAATCACTTTTTAACAACTGTGAAATTGAGTCCAGTGTTAAATATTTAGACTAGTAAATTAAGTCATGAAAAATAATACTAGAAAGAATTAAGAAAGACACTACATACAAAATTGCTGCCAAGGGTCAGACCAGCACCCTGCACTGCAACTTTCTGCTATAGCACTATATAAATACAACTCTTTAAAATTCATTTCATAGATAATTGCTATATATTTGAGTATGATATTCATAAGTGAATGACTGAAATTTTCAACAAAATTTATTCAACTACAAGACAAAAACAACAGTCCTCAAATGGTTTATTCAACACAAACGATCCATTATATGGATTGGCAACTTTTTAAAACTGATGAAAAATACAAGCTATGATCTTTATTTACTGTACCTCAAAAATGTAAGACATGCACAGCTAGTGTGATTCTTTCAATGTTCTGCAGAAAAACTAAAGATTAATAGAGTTGGTAATCCAATCTCTTAATTTTTTTTCATGACCAAAATAGGGAAAATCTGCACTTTTACTCAAGTGAGAAGAATGAGAAGAAAATGAAATTGAGGTCTGCATATTATTCAGCACACAGACCTCACTGAAATTGTCACAATGAGCTACATTTGATAGCCATAATGAAAACGACATTACAATGTCCCACCATACTTTAGACTGTACCTACAGTATACAGACATGCATTGTTGCCAAGCTACTTTATGTAGACCCCTTCAAACAAAAATGACAACTGCAATGCAACTTTGGTTCCATAAGTATCAAAAAAACCAAAAAACAACTTCGTTGTCTTTGACAGATGCAGTGTAGACCATAAAATTTTGATTTAAAAAAAAACAAAACAAAAAGAGCAATATCTCTACATTATTTTTCTAATATGAGCATTCAAACCTGCAAATATGCCTTATATATGATGCATATAGTTAGTCGGATCCTTTGTACGGTGAAAGAACAGTATTTATGAGATTAGCATCAGGGAAGCTCAAGTTACTGTTGATATCCAACAGCAAATCCAGCCAAAAGGGACTGTCCCCATCCTGTGGGCTGTCGGTCACAGGGCTACTGTAGAGTTCACTCTCCTGGAGGAGTCTTGAATCACACAGAGCATCTGGCACTGGTTGGTTTCCATTCTCAGCTGTCAGGTCATCTGAACTTGAAGTTCCACTTTGAGACACAGACAATGGGACAAGTGATTGGCTTGTCAAATCTACTGAAACACTGTCAGTTAGAGCAACCAGAGGTGAATCAATCTGACTATGATCTCCTGGGGGTAAAATGAAATTTGTTACAGGAGTCTGTTCAGGCGGGTTGTAGGCTGGGCCAAAAGTCGCTGATGAAAGAGCAACGGGGTTTGCCAGACCAGGAGGGACGTCCCATAACACATGGCTCGAAGATGGGTCCAGTCCAGTCTGTGGTAGAGAGCAGCTGATCATTTCGAACGGGAAGCCACATGAAGTGGGGTTCATGAATGCAGAGGTCGGGTTAATCCAGTTATTTTCCGGAGACTGAAATGAGGACGAGAGACACTGATCCTGGCACACTGGCAGCATTTGTCCCCGGGGTACAGACGATTTGTCCAACAGTATTGGTGGGGGGTTCGCTGTGGTCAGGCCTTCAGCTGTAGGGAGCATCTGATCCATTGTCTGACAATTAGTTATTGTGATGGATAGCAGATTTTCTTTTTTACAGCTCTTCTGTTGAGTGCATCTTCTGGAAAGATGATCTGAAACTAAATGCCACATTAACAAAGATTCCCAAACAGGGCACTTCATTTACTTTAGAATCATTATCCCAGGATTGCAAGGCATAGTCTGTAAAACTGCAAGAATTGGCAAAATAAATATAAGTAACCAAATAATCATACCCTCAGTTTTTGTCTCCTTGGCAGCAGGCTTTGCTTGTTGTGAGGTGTTCCTCTTTAGCCTGACTGTTCTTTTAAAGGAAAGAAATAACTTTCATTAGCACTTTTACCTTTTAAAAAAAAATATGTAATAGTTCATGAGCATTAACTTTCAGATTTTTTAAAAAATGGCATTGAATGGAATTGAAACAGTTTCTACCGTTTTTCCTGTGGTTTCTGTGAGTTTTTCCACAGACCACCCACATTTTCCTCAACTGCTCTATTAACCTGGAGAAAGCAAGTTATTTAATCATGAAAATTACCAAAGCAAAAAACTTTGGCTTCTCATGCTGCTAAAGGGATTCAGTGGACCTACTTTAGACAGTGTCCTTCAGGTAGCTAATGTACCTTGCAGTGAGCTCTAGTGTCGTCGCTGTGTCTAACTGACAATTGACAAAGGGAAGGAGGTCACACAAGCGTTGGCAAGATTTTCTGATTTGAAGCCTAGGAAAACATGAAAAGATATTACATGAGAATATGGAGAGGAATCATGAGCCACAAGTTATTGTTGATACAGTGTCGCCGCTAAACTAATTCATCCTCAAATAAGGATTATCACACACAGGCAACATAACATACAAATGAACAGAATTCACAAGACTTTCAGCAGATGACCACTTTAAGTTAATTTGATAACACAATCTGGAACTGAAAGCCAAACCTCCGTTTTTGTTCCTTGTGAGAGTGAAGAGAAGGTCGGAGCTCACGTCCTTCTTCTTCAGAAGGGCAGAATTTCCCTCTAGCAGGTTTGTCTTTAAGGTCGCCCTCGAACCTGGAGGGAAACACAGCCCTTAATTGTCACCAAACACACAAAGATGTCTAATTTCTATTATAAACAAGTCGATTGGGTGAATATTTCACTTACGTCTCAGATGCTGAAGTTTCGTATGATTGAAATGATTTGATCCCAGGTGTGTCTAAAAAAAAATATAAAAAAATATATATATATATATATATATATATATATATATATATATATATATATATATATATATATATAAATAAATAAATGCAATGAGTTTGGGAGGTGTTATCCCTAAAGTCCCAAATTACTCTTCTGAGAGGAATATTTACAGAGCATATCTAGACTCCATCTTCATACGCTGAGGAACAAAGAACACAACGCAAACAGATTAATGTTCTCATAACACTTGAGGACACAGGTTAAAAGTCACAGAAAGTAGGAAGAAAAGTGAGTCAAGTTTTCAACACGTCACGAATTTTCTCCATTATTTTAAGACTTTGTCGGTTTTAAGTCTGGTCAGCAAACTGTGGCTTCTTAAAAAGAAAAAAAAAAAAAGAGAAAACCTTCAAGCATTCAGGATAAGTAACTTAAGCCTTCAGCCTGCCAGCTGGACCGATGCCCTGTAATAGAGTAAATGTACGCATCTGATCGCTGAACGCCATTAAAGTCGGGAGCGTGTCCCGGAGCTTTCTCACAGATGTCGGCAGGTGGAGGCGCAGGTGGAGGCGCATGGACGCACGACGCCCCGGCTGTGGAGAGTTTAGTACAATTTACCCGTCAGCTGGTGCTGCTCATACTTGGGTAGTTCATCGGTCCCTCGGACGCTCATCACCGTCGACGACCCGTCCGGGTGCGACCGAGTCACTTAATCACGCGTATCGACGGCACCTGCGAGGGGCCGGCGTCGATCACACCGCCGACGCGTGGCCTCGTTGGGAGCCGTCACCTTCAGTACGAGCACTTTCGATACTGTTTTTTAATATTGTGAAATTAGCAGCACAACCGGGAATGTCCCCAAACAAACAAACAAACAAACAAACAAACAAAAACAAAAACAACCGCGCTTTAAACGGCATAGTTAGATATGGACTGATAACTGGCTATATAATCATTAAATGGTAAGATAAAAAGAAAAGTGCTCTTATTGTTGGAATCGGATTCCAGGGCTTGGTGACAGGTTGCATGTCGAAGTCTTGTTTCCCCTTTGACCCGGAACCGAACCTAACTTTACCTCTGACCCGAACCAGTCGGGTCTTGACCCCGACTTTTACCTCTGACCCTGAACTATCTCTGACCAGTTTAGTTCTAACTGCTCCTGAGCCCCGGTGACAAAGGGGGGTTGAGTTGTCCACTTTTAAAGCGTTTGTTTTTCTAGCTAACCTGATTTTAGCGCTAAGCTTTGTTGCTTTGGTAAAATATCAGAATACACCTGCCGGCCGGCTAGAAACTACTCACCTGGTTGCTTTACGCTAAAGAAACGCCTTTCTCTGGGTATGAAGTAAGTGGTAAAAGCTGGTTGTTGGCTTTTTATTTTATTTTATTTCCAAACTAATGTCATAAATACCCCAGAGTCGAGCAGATCGCCGTGAACGCGCATCGTATCAAAACCCACCGAGGTTTCCGAGCGCGACTGCGCGTTCTCGGGGGCGTCGTGAACGAGCAGCGCTGACACCCGAGCGGTCCGGTGTAAAAAAAAAAAAAAAAAATCACTGCAATGGCAGAGGAGTAGAGGAGGAGGAGGAGGAGGAGGAAGAGGAGGAAGAGGAGGTGGTGGAGGGTGGAGGACACCGGCTACAGCCCTGCCTCCTCCCTGCGTGCAGGCACACAGCAGCGTAGACATACGGCGGGCAGGCGGTCGAGCTGACAGACAGGCAGAGCAGCACCACGGGGGCAACAAAGGGACGCGGTTCATCCCGAGGCATCGGACCGATAAATGATTCATTGAGACAAGTTGCATTTTGCAGACACGCGTTTGATTGCATCTGTCCTCACCTCAAAAGGTAAGAGACATTGCACCAGAACAAGAAAATCAATGTTTTATAACGTTTCCCTGCTATGTAATGTGTTTTTTTTCTTTTCTTTTCTTAATCTATTACAATAAGCTTTCAGCCCAGATCCCTAAACAGGTTTATGCTGTTGGACGTTGTGTTATCCACTGCAAAGGCATGTGGATTTCATTGCTATAAAGGTCTAACTGAGACACACCAGGGAGCATGAAATGGGTGTGACATGTTACTTCCTAACGTGTGTATTAGCAGCAGTAGCAGCGTATAAGCTTGTATGAGGAGTGTGAGAAACTGGAATGACAGAGAGTGTAATTGCTCTAATGTAATAGTAGGCTCAAGTTAGAGAGCTTATTCACAGGGTAATCATTCTGTTTGTATTATTCAGGGTGTAATAGCACTGCACAGTCATGGAGCTGGAGCACTTTGATGAGCGGGACAAGGCTCAGAGATACACCCGAAGGGGCTCGAGAGGGAATGGGCTCCCCAGCCCCACTCACAGCGCTCACTGCAGCCTGTACAGAACCAGGACGCTGCAAACGCTGAGCTCAGAAAAGAAGGCCAAGAAGATTCGTTTCTACCGCAATGGAGACCGCTACTTCAAAGGGATTGTTTACGCCATTTCTCAGGAGAGATTCAGGTCTCTAGAAGCACTCCTGGCTGACCTCACAAGATCCCTGTCAGATAATGTCAACTTGCCCCAAGGGGTGCGGACCATATATACCATTGATGGGGTGACAAAGATCACCAACATGGACCAGCTGGTGGAAGGTGAGCATTGCTCCTGAATAATTGTAAGTTTGCCACAGATATAGTTTATACTTAGTAATGTGAGATTAGGCAAATCACAAACGAAAATCAACAGCTGATGATGGTCAAAACAAAATGCATTACTTCCTAAGCGTTGTACAGCAATAGTAGTCAGTGTTACACTGTCCTGGGATCTTTGCATTGACTTTTTTCCATGTGTGTCTTAGCTTTTCTTTGTGAGTATCTGTTAATGTGTGTTGATTCTTTTTTTTTCTGCAGGAGAGAGCTATGTTTGTGCATCCATAGAACCCTACAAAAAGCTGGAATACACAAAGAATGTAAATCCCAACTGGTCAGTTGGTGCTAGGACTGCTGCGTTCGTCCGTGACCCTTCTTCCCTTGGTAGTGCCAAGGCTGGATTCCCAGAAACTAAGGAGAGTAAGGACTTCATCAGGCCTAAACTGGTAACCATCGTCCGCAGTGGAGTAAAGCCTCGCAAGGCTGTACGGATCTTGCTCAACAAGAAGACCGCACACTCCTTTGAGCAAGTCATGACCGACATCACAGATGCCATCAAGTTGGACTCAGGAGTCGTCAAAAGGCTATTTACTGTTGATGGCAAAATGGTAGGTGTTACCATTCCTAGGGCTTATTCCGTGAACACAACGTCTGTTAACTAATTTTTCAGACAGGTGATTTTTGACAAAAACAAGTTTCCAAGTGGGTTGCAAATTGGAGATCATTCAAAATAGGCAGTGGCTGCTAATATAAAAGGATAGGTATAAAATTTAAGTTTTTCCTTTGATTTTGAAGTTCAAAAACATTTTTTTTCAATGCAAAACAGGCCTAGGAAAAGTGTAAAGTACTTAAACCATAAGAATGGCAGATTAGCTGTGTGCATAATGCATGAGTACACAACCCTAGTTTTATGGGTACAGCATAAGGTATTTATAAATAAAAATAATAATCATATACTGTATACCAGTTCATTAAAGAATGTAATCTACTTAATTTTGCAAAGATCACATTGACTTTATTGACATTTGCCAATCCAAAATGCATCATAGAAGTAACATACTACAGACCCAGAAGACAAATAGTGGAAAACACAATCAATTAAAGTAGCATAAGTTGCTCCATGAACTTTTTGTGTATATATGGTTAAAGTTAATGTATTAAAGCTGTTTGTTGTGCCTGCAGTTTGTGGAGGTTGTTTCACATTTGTAGCCATCATTAATCTGCATTTTTGAAAAAAAAAAACAACTTAATTGCAGAAAATTCTATGAGATAGAGATTGAGAGATTGAATGTTTACATTTGAAAGTCATATAACAAAGCGGCCAGGACAACTTGAAGTGCTCTATACCTGAGAGAGGGCCATTATCTAATGCCTTTTTCTCCATCCACTAGTACATTAATTGCTCACTAATGGGGAAGAGGGAAGGATGCTTCTGATGGGTGGGAGTCAAAGGCAACTAGCATTACCTTTTTGCATTTGTTCCTAGCATGGCTTTGAGCAGTACCTATATACATTTGCTAGGGTGACAGGTATTCTTTTATTAAGTTTAAAACTTCTTTCTTCACTCTGTCTTTCAATTTGAGGTACTTGCTGTCACACAGGGAGTTTAGCTCAGGATGTTCTGCACTCGGCAGACTTGATGCACATTTGCAGTCAAAGCATGTTGAGTTTTTCTGCCGCAGTGAATGAATTTTGACAGTTTAGGAGAAATAGAACTTTGCCGCTTACACTAGAGGGGGTCTATTCGGTTCTTCATTCATGTCTCCAAGCAGCGCTACATCACCCGAAGAGAGAAAGCTCAGTAGGTTCAAAGTCAACTGGGAGTATTTGCTAAATGTATTACGGGAAATAGGTTTCTAGGGCTCCATCTCATATTCCTACCAACAGTGGCACACTATTAAATGAATATTCACTTAGTGAGCTTGTGCCAGACATATATGCATTGAAATGAACTTAATGGATTTACTCATTTTTTACATTATTATACTAAGGTGATATTATACTTTTTTTGCAGTTGGCTTATTTCACACCACATTGTAGACATACATTATATTAATTAACATTGTTTTGGATAGTGTAGCCATGGGTGACTTTTCTTAAGGGCTGATTCGGATGGACAAAACTTAAGTTGCAACTGCATATAGAACTGACTGAGCAAATTAGTTAAAAATATAAATAATTCAAAAAAAATAAAATAAAAATCAGCTCTTTAACTAAACCTATTCATAAACTCTATCACCTGAACTCTGTATTAGTTTCCTTATCAGAAAATGAGTTTTTTTTTTTCCCTGCTCATGGTTTCTATGGTGACATGGTTTCCTGAGCTCGTTGCTAAGGAACAGTCTCTGCGGCAGAGCGGTGCAGTAGTGATGTCAGGACTGTAGGTGTAGTGTGAGAGGGCTCATAGATGCAGTGCTTGGTCTGTCAGCCTTCTTAAACACATGGCAGCAAGATGGAACACATGGCTGCACTGTGATCTCAGGATAGGAGGATGGGACCCATTACCTAATGGGTGGAGGGAACCTGCATCAACAAACAAATCTACCTTCACAGATCATCTAAATTATTTTAGGAATATAGATTGTTTAGCGAAGCATAAATGAACATGACATTGCCATAAATCAAAGGTAGATCATCATGTTCCCCGTTTGAAAGTGAAACATTTGCTATGTTCCATTGCTTCACCAGTTTGGTGGTTATGTCGCCTGTGCCTCCTAATAATAAGCTGTTTTATTATGTGCTTGGCAGTTCGGCTTCGTGGCCTAGTTTCTCTGCTTTTTGGACTACTTGTCATGTTGGGACTCCAGATGGCCAAATAAGCCCCCATTGGCATCAAAGGGCCTGGTTTCATGGCTGTTTAACCTTTGGTAAACGACCTGCTTGTGCATTTGGTCCTGAGACAGAGACATTGGCTGACTTTCGAAAGAATTAAACATGGGAGGTTTGTTTTATATACACAAAAACATGTTTAGTCCAAAAACAGCTTCCTTATTTATATAATTAAAGTGGCAGAACTGCTGTTAAGTATCTTTTGTATCAGTGAAGTTGCTGCAGTTTTAACAGTAAGATTTTAAAATTGAGGATATTCGCATGCGCTCACATCTCTTGATTCTTCTGCAAAAATTATGGACAGATTTTTTCCAGATTTTTTTATTCACATTTATTTTTGGACTCATGATTTGCGATATTAGTGGATCTGCTTAGCAGGTGGCTGTGCTTGATCCTCCATACTGCTGAGTCACACTGTTATGTTTTCCTGCCATGAGAGTCTCACATAACCAAGTTAATAGTCTCAGGCTGCACTTTTGAACCTCAGACAACTAGTTATAAAAAACCCAAAAACCCATGATCAACTCTGAAAGTAGTACAAGCATAAAGTAGAGTGAGAGCTATAAAGAAAAGGGCACCCTGCAGATGAAGCCCTTTGAGACAAGAGAACATGGCATGGCCTGGTGTGATCCCACTTTTATGTATGGGCCAGAGCAGAGGCTATTTGCATGACCTAGGTTTCTCTGAGGAGACTTAGCCCATGGCATTCCAATCCCCACTCTAATGGATATGGCTCTGCACTGTAATTGTATTATGCACACCCTTAACATCTGTGTCAGCAAAGCCAGGACTCCTTGTTGAAATAGATGTCAACAGGCGCAGCCACCCGAGGACAGAGCCTGGCTTGACATCAATGCATGAAGGCAGAGGCTTAACTCTCCATGGTAAAATATGTGTCAGTAGATGTGATAAACAGCCCATTTGTGCTTCAGAAATTAAATATAAAGTGGAAGTGGTTATGAGATTTATGGTGACCAAGGTGCCAGAGAGCAGAACCTAACTTATGTTTTCCAGATCATTTCTTCATGTTGACCTTGACTCTGCTATTTCTTGGTTTGGCCTGCATGTGCCAACAATGAAGCTTTGTTGGTTGCTCGTACTACAGATGTCTGCATGGTGCATAGTGGCTCCAATCAATTGTTTCACAAGCTGATCGTATTCAAAGATGATGGAGGACTATCTTTTTAGTGCGACTGTAATATAGCATTTTCTCTTTATAAATGTTATGCGATGTAAAATTATGCTATTTAAACTAAATATTACTTTTTTGGTATTTTAAGAATATCCTTCTCAAACCCTGTCCTTTTTTTTAAATGTCTCACTGTAACTAAAGAGGCAAGAGAAAGATAAAGGATAAAAGGAGGCTGTCTGGCTTTCCTCTCACATACTGCTGTGACTTGGCTGTGAAACACAGTCCTGCTGCATTTGGTTATGGAGAGGAAATTTTCTGTTGTAATCTTTTTGCACTGAGAGGTTGCTAATTATGCTTGAGCTAAAGTTAGTGTTACACTTTAATGTTAAATTAGTACTGTGAACTATGTTAATCAGAGACATTGTATAGAGTCTGCACTAATTTATGACATTGCCATGTTGAATCACTACATTTGTTTAACAGTATTACAAACTCATATGGCATGGCATGGTGATGAATTGTGTTCTATCAGCAAGCAAGCCTTTTAGAAAAAATGACTTGAATTGGTGTTTATTTCTGGCTGTGAAAGTCAGACATTGTTAGAACTACTAAGGGCTAAATATAGCAACTCAAGACTAGGACATTTTGATTAGCTGGAAATGTGTGGGTTCGTGTAGTGGCTTATACGGTATGTGTTTTTAATGTAATTAGCCTGTGGGTGTATCCTTATTAAGGTAGCTAAAACTAGTATTTGTCTTTGCGACTGCCACTATATCAAAAATTTCAACAGCAGACCTAATTTGAATCTTTGATCATGTATGTCAATAAATACAATGTTTTATATCTGCTCTCTTTCTACTGGACGTTCTCCTGAGCATATGCACATACAGTAGAGTATGCAAATAGAAGAGAGAAAGTAATCGACCCTTGGTTCCTGAAAATGAATCATCATAATCTTTTTAAAAAAGGTAAACCGTTCAAAAGGGCAACCCATGCAAAATGGCACAAAGACCAGTCGAAAATTACATGTGAAGATGATAAATGCATGCTGAGTGACTGGCTGCTGTGTTCAGTCTTTCACTTCAAAGGGGAGATTCAGAACCCTGGAGAGCTCCACCTGCTCCACCTCAGTTTGCGTCTTTTGTGTTATCTATGGTCTTTGCCAAGGCCCAGATTGATCAGCTTCTATAGCATGCATACCTCCCATTGCGTTTTCTTCAGACTGAATTTCAGAAGCAAGGGATGTGCTTGCAGAAATCACAGATAGTTCCCTGGTGATCAATATTTGCACGGCATGCTCCAGAAGCATAAGCTGTGTGTGTGTGTGTGTGTGTGTGTGTGTGTGTGTGTGTGTGTGTGTGTGTGTGTGTGTATGTGTGTATGTGTGTTTTAGGGGGATGGTAGATCTGATGAAGCTGCTGTGTCACTGAGCATGCAGTCACAAGTAATCAATATAAAGCAACACATTCATGATTGCCCCAGTTATTGTGTTCCATCAGAAGTTTGACGTATCCTGTTTCCTAATATTTAAAAAAAGTAAAGGGGTGTCTCTAATAAAATCAATTAGCCACATCCGACTCTTAAATTAGATACTGTTGTTGGAGAGGGTGTACACCATTGATTAGATCTCTTAATGGCTTTTACCCTTTTGTAGATATTCCCTACCATCTAAAATCTAAATCTAATCTCATGATCCTGTTGTGAAATAATCACTTTTTCATGTCAGGTTTACTTAGTGTTTATTCTAACTTTAACAAAAACCTCACCTAAAGTTTGAGTTTGAAGAGAGTGAGTGGATGACATCCACAAAGTGTCTGTGAAGCCAGATTTGAACCCACGATGGCATGGTGACAAGGTGACAAGGTTTTTTCCATCTTGCCTGGACTGATGGTGACGTTGTTCTGTCTGCAGTTTGTCCTGTTCAGTCCCCCAGATATAGGAGCTGACAGTGGATCTTAAAGTAGCTGTTCCCCTCTCATCTCGAACTCGGCTGTGATCCTGTCTCGTCTCCTTGGCAACAGCTGTGCAGCACTCCTCCCTTTGGGATCTCGCAATCTTTTGGAGGAGGGGTTGGGGGCAGGGGCTGTCACCATGGGGCTTCTGTTGAGAAAATGGCCATGTTAAGCCCCCCTCTATGTTCAGTGTTTATTTTAAGATTTCATGGCTGAATGACCTTTGGCTGTTCTTGCTGCAGGTTACTGATAAACCAGTCCTTTTATTTTGTAGGTCCCACATTTAAGTATTTTGGATAAAAGTAAACTGAAACTCCACATATTGGTACATAATAACTAAGATAGATGATAGACTAGTGTGGTTGATAGACTGTTGGCTCTATTGCCACTTGACCCCCCCCTCCCTTTTATCACCTCACATTAGTTATAATTTAAAAATGACCTTCAATTTTTTAATCAGTCACATCTACCTCAATAGCTAATTCGAGACAAAACAAATGTCCACTTAAAAAGTAATTTCAGTATGGTGATCACATTTTTGTTGACAGGTTTGGCTCAGTTCAAGGAAATGAGGAAATGAAAGCAGAAGCTCTGCATACTCTGGCACACTGCTGTAGTTAAGCACATCAATAAGCCTTTTGAGGAGAAGGTCAGGACTCCATCAGCATCTTCATTTATTTATGACATCCACTGAGATGGGCTTCTGTGTTAATGAGAACAGCAGATGAGCATCAACTCAGCCATCCAGTTTCTCTTTTTAGAAAAGTGCAAAAGATTATTATTAACATTTCTCTATTATTATTGTGATAAAAGGATATGTTGTGACCATGTTATTTTAAATAAAGCTCTTAACCATCAAAACCATGCTCTGGTTTAAGGTTATATTTAACCTCTTACCATGTAACAGTTTCAGATTTTGTGTTTATTTTTTTGATTCACTTTATAATACTGATACTTTTTAACACATCACAAATCCAGTTTGGGCTAAAAGATCTAGTAAATTGTGAAAATTCTTCAGTTTGAAGAAAAAACATTTTCAGTGTCTTGACATGATTGGCTCCCTTAATGGACGGTAGTATTAAAACACACATTTTAACATTTATATTGAATGGTCCTGGATAATAGAGGGCAATTAACTTAATCTCCCACTAGGGATGGAAACAGTTTAATGACCAATGGACAGCACTGTCACAGGCTGTACTGTATAAAATCCTGCTTTAAGAGGAGCTTTTCTTTTCTTAGTTTTTACCCTAGAGACATTTTCATCTGCAGCCAAGCTGATACACCAGTAAAGAGAAATGTTAAGTCTATTGTTCATATGTTGTACACACATTAATATTAATTTTCCTTTTCTACTTTGGCAATTTTGAATGTGAAGTTTCACTCTGTCTGCCCATCTACAAGTATTTTTAATCTAGTTTTATTTATTTCATGGTTTTCAGATCTTTATAGCTGTAAATCTCTGACATCTTTGACAGCATACGTACAAATAAGTGCCAATCAGATTTAATCAAATCGACATAATGCATTTTTTAAATTCTGTCTTTTTGAGTGACTACAAGTCACCATGATTGTGCCACATGTTAGCATGAGCTTGGATGCTTAATTTGATATGTTTTATAGGGCTGTAATATGCTCTCTGAAAACTATACGACTCTCTAAGGTGCTTCTGTGGGTTTTGGTCACTGTCATCCCACTCTGAAATGTTACTCAATCTCTTCCGAGATGCTCCATTAAAGTTTGAAAGCTGTCCAAAACTGACTAGGGAGTGCAGCAGCAGACGGTGTGAGTGAGCAGGTCTGTGCATGGATTTAAGAATAATACCCACACATATGTTGCTTTCCTTTTTATTAATGATTTATACCGGTATGTGTTCACTATTTAAAGAAAACAGTAATCATTGGAATTAGTATTAGGTACAGTAGCACCATGGAGTCTACAGATTACATATTAAACTTGTTTTTGTGCCACTGACAGAAACCTCTCAAATTTCACCAGGTCACCTGCCTCCAGGACTTTTTTGGGGAAGATGATATATTCATTGCTTGTGGCCCTGAGAAGTTCCGGTATCAGGATGACTTCAACTTGGATGAAAGTGGTAAGTGTACTATCATTTACACAAGGCTTGGATAACCTATTGGGGAGAGCATAGTACTAATATTCCCGGGGTTTTTGGTTTGTTGTTTGTGTTGATGAGGACATTAAGGCCAGTTCTCACAAATGAAATGGGCTGTTTGAAGGTTAAGGCTTGGTTTTATGGTTAAGGTTAGAGTTAAGATAGGTCAGAGTAAGGCACACAATTGTAATGGTTAAAGTTAGGGTAAGTGTGTGTGTGTGTGTCAGGATAGGGCATATGTCATCAATCCCAGTTTGCGGCTTTGTGGTTTTTTGGCCGATGTACCCAAGAGAAAGCAGTCCCTATCAATGATGTTGTACTTATGCATCTTTTGTGTATTGACACTGTTTTGAGCTTTTCCTCATTCTTTTTTTTTTTTTTTTTTTTTTAACAAAAGTGGAATTATTCTGAAACTAACCCAGAACCTGAAACTGTGACAGACTCAAAAAGCAACTGTTAATGATAGAATAAGGTAGCCTAGTATTATCTAGGAAAATGTTGTTACCATAGTGTACTTTTCTATATATTTATGTATTTTCTTTCTTTTATAGAATGCAGGGTGGCAAAGTCTGCATCTTATGGCCGGCTCCCCTCAATGCAGGGTCGCTCTTCCCCAAGAAGTGGTGGGATGTCCCGCAGGAGCAAGTCTCCCTCATCCACTGGTTCAGGTAGGCGTGTGCGTGTGCATGTGTGCGTGTTCGTTTATGTACTTATTTTACTATCTTAATGATGACCACTTTGAATTTTGGATGTTGGGAATGAGGACATTTTTTGAAAAGCGGGGACATTTTGACTGGTCCTCACTTTCTGACATACTGTTTCAGAGTTGAGACTTGGATTTAGGCTTAAGTTTAGAATCAGATTTAGGTTAGTTTAAGGGTTGGGCGTAGGAATTTAGTTGTCACGGCTGAGGTTGGGGTAAAACGCTCAGGGATGCATTATGTTAAACGTGTACAAATGTGTTTGATGTGTCTTGACCCAAGGGAACAAAGGCTAATGTATTTTTCTAAAGTTTCAGTATATTTTCTTATTAGATTATAGGTATATGTATACACTACATATAAAAAGTACATTTAGTTTATTCTGCAATATTTCATCACGATTGGGATGTTTATCTCCATTTCTGCTGGACCGAAAGCTAATGGCACTGCAGGCAGTCAGTTGTCCACACCTCGATCTGGAAAGTCTCCCAGCCCCTCTCCAACTAGTCCAGCTAGCCTCCGAAGACGACAGGTAATGCAAACTGATGTTCTCAATGATTTATTTTATATGCCATATCATACAAGAGAGGCTTTCTTAGGGGTTTTAACAATTCTCGCATCAATGAATAATAATAATAATAATTTAATTGAGTATTATGGTGACATGGAATTAAACAGAAATCTTAATGATTATTGATGGGAATAAATTAGATAACCACCAGAATATTGCTTAGCAAAATATGAGCTTCCACTATCCATACATCACGAGCCTTACTGTTTGTTTTTGTTTAGCAGCCTTGTGACTGGAAACACTGCCAGAGGTGTTTATATAACTGAGAGATCTTTAAACGATTGCTTGGTCTGTGTACGCAGGTGTACACATGTAAACACCAGCTTATATACAACATGTTTCATGGGGGAAAAAATCAGCCAAACATCCACACAAGCTGTGTTTGTACTTGTATTATGAAGTTTTAGAGAAATTTTTTCAAAGGAAACTGTACTGTACCATCTGCACTGCAGTAGCACCTTTTCACTGTGATTATCATAGATCTGGGGAGGACAAACACGTTTTGAGATTGTGTAGTACAGCCAAAAATGGAGTGAAATCCAATTATCAGCGATGCCAACATTATTTAATCATAAGGCTGGCTGCCTGGGGTGGGTATTGTGGCTGTGGTGGAGGATATTATTTTCTGTCTCTCTCAAACCACATGCCAGTCTTTCTGATGGTGAAAAGGTTAGTATAATGTCTCACCACACTTGATTTATTTTTATCTAATCTCAAACGGCATGCTCAAGGCTGGCAGAATGGAACAAATAGGCTTTGTATAAGCCAGCTGTAATCACATTTTTTACAAGCTTTGCCTTCTCTGAAGTTTGTATAAGACAAATACAGTACATCAATGTGTCTTTCATACTCACTCAATGGCTATCTGTCCTTCCAGGGATCTCTGCACAGTGGCTCTTCACTCTCTTTAGCTTCTACCAAGGTTTGCAGCTCAATGGATGAAGGAGATGGGCCTGGCAGTGAAGGTGAGACATTGCATAACACATAATAATACTGGAAATATAAATAACGTTTAGGCTACAATTATTGTATACCTTTATATTATCGATCTTCTTTTTTTGCTCCACAGCTGAGCCAATGGATGACTACGCTTTGGTTCCTGCTTCCATATCTGAGAGGTACAAAGTGGGGAGAGCTTTGGGGGATGGGAACTTTGCTGTGGTCAGGGAGTGCGTGGAGAGATCGACTGGAAGAGAGTATGCTCTGAAGATTATAAGCAAAGATAAATGCAGGGGAAAGGTGAGCCTGCCTCTAAATCTGTTGGTCTATGTCACTGTTCATTTACTCCAGGTCCTCTATCTATATAATAGTGATGGAGTTCTATTTCAATGTTCATTCAGTTTCATTTCATTATTTGTTTTAGTCTGCAGATAATGCTATCACTTTCCTTTTAAGATTAATTTAGTTAAGCAGTGTTAAAAAGTATCAAAATGATTTCGACTATCATTTAAAATTTCTAAAATGTTTCTGAAAATGGTTTGTTATTCATATTTGATCTGAAATGACTGAAAAGGAGCCTCTCCATTCTCACAGTGTAAATGACATGTATCTGTATAATTTCTTTTAATATACAGTTTATGCATTCTTTGATTAAATTTCCATTATTACCCAGGAGCACATGATCCAGAGTGAAGTGTCAATCCTTCGGCGTGTTAAACATCCCAACATCGTACTTTTAATCGAAGAAATGGACACCCATAGTGGCCTCTATCTTGTAATGGAGTTGGTTAAGGTACTACACATAGATTGATCCTGCAAAGACATTTCAAGCTCAGATCCCAAAGCTGTATTTGAGGACTTATTGTGACATGTTTTTGATCAGTTAGTTGTTTCTGTCCATGTTCTTGTTATTTACTAGAGGTCTGTTTTGTGACATTGCTTTATATTTGTCCATGAATATAGATTTCTTTAAATCCCTGGTAACAGATAATGAGTTTGTGTCAGATCTCCTAAACCATTCAGATGCATTTACTGTGCAATGGTTAAAAACTAAGAAACGGTAATCTCAAACATCCCTAATACTCTTTCTCCAGGGGGGCGATCTCTTTGATGCAATCACCTCTTCCAACAAATACACAGAACGGGACGCCAGCTGTATGCTGTTCAATCTGGCAAGTGCCATCAAGTACCTGCACAGTCTCAATATTGTCCACAGAGACATAAAACCGGAAAACCTGTTGGTAAGTAAGACTCCCTCCTCATAGGTCCACATGCTCTATCAATCCCCTTGCCCATTCTCCTTGTCACTTTCTCAACAGTTCATGAGACATGTGACATGCACAGGATGAATAAATGAAAATATGAAAATTATTAAACGAAATTACTGTACACAACTCCACAAGACCTTACTTTATCATTACATTCACAGTTCTAACACATCCAACCTGCAATGTCTGACAAAAATCTAAAATAGTTTTCAACTCTTAACTCTAAATGTACTGTAGTTTTAGAAGCAGAAGCCTAAATATTTTTGAATTGACTGAATACATACATACATTCACTACAGTAAAAGAAAAACTGAGGCCAAAACTGGATACAGTTTCTTAGTCACAACTGCAGTTTTAGTGTTACTATTTGTTATATCATATATTCATATTTTCATATCAGTTTTACTCTGTGTTGATAATCTGTATCAAAGATGAGTTTGAATTGTGTTATATTAACATTCATGTTATCAAATGTTATTGTTACATCAGACTCATTAATATTTTTGGTGACCTTTTACCTTATTATGCATATTATACAGGTCTATGAGCACCATGACGGTAGTAAATCTCTGAAACTAGGCGACTTTGGCTTGGCTACCATCGTCAATGGGCCCCTCTATACTGTGTGCGGCACACCCACCTACGTAGCACCAGAAATCGTTGCTGAGACGGGGTGAGGCAGAAGGGTTACATCGTCTGAGAAATGATTATTAGGACATTTATTGTGAAAGAACAATATTCAGAATCCTAATCAAAATCTGCTACAGAGAGTTTTGTGGATTTTTGCCACTGGCAGATTTGTTTAATGTGATACCTGATATCTTCCCCTTCTATTACAGATATGGCCTCAAGGTTGACATTTGGGCAGCTGGTATCATCACTTACATACTGCTGTGTGGCTTTCCTCCTTTCCGTGGGTATGTGCTCCTGTATCAGGAGGCTTACTTTGAACAGTATGATGTTTTAACCACAATAGTCTGTAATCTGCCTATGGTGTGCCACCCAATTATAGACTATTATGTGGAACTTAGTACAAGCTTTATAAAATACTTATTTTTTATTTCTACAGCAGTGCTGAGGATCAGGAGGTTCTCTTTGAACAGATTTTGAGGGGCCAGCTGGATTTCCCTGCACCACACTGGGACAATGTGTCTGACACTGCCAAGGTTTGTGTCTGCCATCTCTCTGCTCAGTGTAAAAAAAGCAAACAAACAAAAAAACCCAAAACAGAACCTGCCATTGATCTGTTGCTGTGGTATCTCAGACTACATCATTTTATTGGGTACTCATGACTCACCAACATGCCTTTCTTAGGCTCTGATCACCGGGATGCTGCAGGTAGAGGTGGATGAGAGATACACAGCTATACAGGTGCTGGATCACCCCTGGGTCAATGTAAGTTCAGGATTTTTAAGTCAATCCTTACACCAGACTAAAACCTTATACATTCAAGTACTGCTAAGAAGAAATAAGTAATGTGATACACAAGGTAGGTTAGGTTGCTGAATCCTTTTATTCTCCAGGATGATGGTTCGTCGGAGAACGAGCACCAGCTGCCTGTGGCTGGGAAAATCAAGAAGCACTTCAACACCGGGCCAAAGCTCAACAGCACCACAGCAGGAGTGTCAGTCATTACTGTAAGCACTGATCTGTCCCTGTCCACACACTGACATTGCATGCCATTCTGCATCAGAAGAAGATTAAATATCAGCTTTTTATGAATCTGCCTTAGTGATGATGCTTTGGATGTAATCCAAATTTGAAAACCTGCAGTTTTGAGTTTTGAGTCACTGTGTAGCTCATATGCACTTCCTTAACTCTTGAAGTGTGCAAAACCTTTTATATTTGTCCTTTGGATTTCATTAAAAATCACGTGTTTTAAGCAAGCATTGTCTAATTTTGCAAAGCGGCAGATTAATCCATCACCCATCTTTTCTTTCTTTTTTTTTTTGTGAATGTAATTTTAGAAATTCACAACCTCTGCTTTATTCTTGGGACACATCGGTTCATCCATCTGCTTCCCTCTGCCTGGTCTACCTTTATGTGCTCTGGCCTCATCCTCTTTTAGATGGACTGTCAGCACTGTTGTTAGGAGATCTTACAAATAACATAGTTGGTCTACAAAGACTAGGTTTCGGTAGATGTGATTTCTTGAATAGTTTTCAAAGCTGAGCTGGATTTGTAAAATTGGCTGAATGATAAATTCTGGAAGTCAGAGACACTGCCTTTTTTTTCCCCTCTACTTGCCATTGATGGGAGGGTCAATTAAATCCCTCTACATCTCTCATATCTAGCCTTTTCTTTTTTAGTTTATGGGTAAGCTCAGCACTTACTTGTCAGCAGCCAAATGGAAACATTTCTGACATTTCACAGAATATCAGTTAACCGTGACATGACATTTCTCTTCCAGTTTTTTTTTTCTTTCTAGCACCAGCAGTTATAACAGAAGTTTAGAGTTGTGCGCCTTAATGCTAATTGGGTCAGTGATTCTTTGAGTTCAAGGCGATCCTCTGAGTTGCACCCGTCTCTCTCTGCTCAGCTGGACCAGGACTTTACCATCCAGAGGTCAGGGTCTTTGGACCACTACCAGCATCCAGGATTGTACTGGATAAGGTATGAAACAGCATAGTGCTAATTACGCAGTGCTTCCATGGCAAAGTGCTGGCAGTCTCCATTCCCCATCCCCACAAGGGTCTGACCCATTGCCCCTCAAGGGAGCCTTTTTAATGCCTCGCCCTAGTTTACCTCACCAGATTCATCACTTTACTTCATCCCACTAGTGCTGTGGCTGTTTCCTCTTGCCTAAAAGTGTAGTTAATCTCGCTATTTACCTAGTCTGCATAGAAAAGTTATGCATCCTAATGCTAAATGTGTGTGAGGGTTCATATCACGTATTGACCAGCTGGAGTTTGTTTCATGGGCTGAACGCATACTTGTTTCATTTAAAGAAGTGCTTTCACAGAAACAAAGGTGTCACACCTGACGCTGGCAGACCCAGTTGCCTTCCTTTTTCCTGGTTTTTGTTGAGCGCTGCACTTCTTTGCAGTGTTTACAAGATTTTAAACTTCTTAAGAAGAGTTGTGAGGAAAATGCAGTTTTTCAACTGCATGCCAACGGTGGCTCATCCAGATTTTGCCCAAATGCCTCTTTGGTGGCCGAGTGGATGCCACTCCTCATCTCCGTGGTGTTTAGGGAGAACCTAACCCTTGCTGCTGTGTCACCCTCTCTCAGACCACGCCACTTGATAAGGAGAAGCAAATTTTCCGACGAAGACGCCACCAGGATGTGAGGTCGGTTCCCCACCTCCTGCATGGTATCGGTGCCAGTCCCTCCCACGGCGCCAACCCTTGCCTCTCCCCCGCCGACTTCGCCTCTGAGATTGAAGACTATTCCCCAAGTTCGGCTGACACCGTCCGTTCGCCCACCTCTCCGTTCTAACAGCCTTCCTGAAGTTACAGCACTGTCCACCCTTCCATGGAAAAGTGTGAGAGGATGGAGTGAAGTGCAAAATGGGAATAACCCGACATCGGGTTCAGTCTGCTGACTTGGACATTAACAGACTACATATTTACCTGTA
Source organism: Istiophorus platypterus (assembly GCA_016859345.1). Classification (NCBI taxonomy): domain Eukaryota; kingdom Metazoa; phylum Chordata; class Actinopteri; order Istiophoriformes; family Istiophoridae; genus Istiophorus; species Istiophorus platypterus. The sequence continues at coordinate 6,637,569 of CM029116.1, forward strand.
CCTATTTTATTTTTTCCTGTCATAGTAATTTTAATAGTAAAATACAGATGAAGGGGCAGTCCTCTGGATTGAAGAATACACCTTAAGAGCATGCAACAATTTTTAATGTATTTTCCCTTTTCTTTTGTAAAAGCCACCAAACTGTTTAAGCCTTGTTTCTACACAGCACTGGTTCATTGTAGTACTCTAGAGCCCTCTACTGGTTTTAATTGTATACTGCAGGAAAGACAGCCTGCTATGTAAAGCACTTAGCTTTTTAATGGAAGATGTAAATGCAAAACATGCTTAAAACCTTAGCCTCTTAAATATTAAATTACATGACTCGGTGATATGACATATTTAGTGCATATCACTTACCGTACTGACTTAAACACAAATGCTTGTTAACAATAGCCCTCTCAATATAACATCTAACTTAACTTTGCTGTGATACTTGAGGTTGTGGTGCAAAAACCTTGGACACTGTTTAAGAAAATTTAAGAAACTGAAAAGAAATGCTGCTATATTGTACCATAAGCATTACTTGTACTGAACAGGGTTTTTTTTTGGGGGGGGGTTAGGAGAAATATTGTGCTGCCACCCAGTAGCTTGCCTCTTAGAGAATCATGGGCACTAATGTTTGACTGTCGATGATCCAGCTTACCTGTGTGCTTGATGGTGGTGATTTAAGCAGTAGTTTTGTTACGTGTCTGTGAGAGTGTGTGTGCAATCTGCTGGTGGTGGTACAGATGAATGTCTGTGCCGTGTAGTTGGTAGTAAGTGCGCGTGTAAAACCTTGCTTTGGCACATGTGGATTTAAGTGCAATTAGGTGTACTGGCCAACGATCACAGTGTCAAATTTGTCCTTTGCAATGCTGCAGTAAGTGAGACTAGATCTGTTGGTGGTATCATTGGTATCCAACTGACACACTTCTCTGTCAGACGGGGCAATCAGCTCTTGCACAAAGTGATTTTTTTTTTTCCCTCACAATGAAATAAGAAACAAGTTAAATGTTGGTAAACAGCAGTGCTTCCAGTAAAATCCCCCCTCCAAACAAGATGGCTAAGAAGTCTGGCTCATTAGAATATATGTACTATATGTCCTCTAACCACTTCATACATTGGTTCACCAGAGACCAAATATTCATGGATGTGAGTGTCCTATTGCTTTCATCAGAGACGGTAACCTGCATGTCTGCTAGTATGCATCCTAAATCAGTTGTTCTGGTTCTTTACTACTCGATATACGCCTGTCAGATATAAAACCATTTCTGTTGTCACTGTACATGCTGTCTTGGTGAATGCAGTTCAGACTATAGTCATACCACAGCTGAGTTAAGACTTGTATATACATATTTTAACAAATGTAACACTACACCACTGACTTTGTTGTTAAAGGGCTTCTAAGTTTTTGACCTGGGGGGGGGGTGAACATAAAAGCACAAGGAGAGAAAGTTGTGATGGTTGGAATGTCTTTGCTTTTCACAACAGTGTCTGTTTTACATCATCTGGAAAACAAATAATGTTCCTAACACAGTTTGACAACATGCTACTTAAAGACAAATGGGAATGTCAGTATTACGCGGAAGGAGATGGAGAATTTGAATGCTGTATTATATTCATCCATATTCCAATAATGTAAGGATGTTATAAAACCTGAATGAGGAAAAAAGTTATACACTTCTTTTCACATTTAAAAAAAAAAAAAAGAACTGTTATGGTTAAAAAAAGGAAACTTCCAACAATGTACTCTGCAAAGGAACCCAACCTTGAAATAAAAAGGATTTAATTAATCGAAGTCAGCAGCTCATCTGTATGAGTCAGTGTGTCAGTTTTTGCAAGACAAGTTGCTGCAGATTTGCTGTAACAGATCTGGACAGCAGATGGCAGTATAACCAAATGAAGAGCTCACAGCGTCAGTACAGTTCCACCATCAGCTGCTTATTTATAGCACCGGTGGTGGAGCTGTAGTCATACATACTTCTATTATGGGAAGGCATTAATACTTGCATGATTCTTTTAGAGGAAGTTCTCGAAAAGAAATACTCCTGAAGCTGTTATATTTATTTTGTTTTATTAAAAAAACAAAAAAAAGATAGCAGTTGAATTTAGTTATTAATTTTGATATAATCGCATAAACTTCAAACATATCCTACCTCTTCAAAAACATGTGAAAAAAACAATTTCAATACAAATCATAGTGTATCTTAAAATGTTACATAAAATCAAAATGTACTGCTAAATGCCAACATTAATAAAATGATTATTTTCTTTAAATTTAAATTCACAATAATGAAAATGATTTCACAGGAAAACAAAGTGAACTCAATGCCTTAAGTAGCTCCCAGCATGCAACACTTGAGCTTTCGGTAGGGTGGTGTCCTGTAGAAGGACTTAAAAAAAAATAAAAAATCTGAACGTAAACTCAAAACCATTTGCATATTTTTGTTAATTTTAAATTGTCAGTCACAGTGACCGACAACTCATTCCATCAGTTAAATGCAGACACAGTTGTTTCATATCACCAGAAATAGACCGGAGTCACTTTTGGAACAACTGCTTGTCGTCATCAGATCATTTACTATCACAGCTGAAAACCTTACTTAGAACTTTTCAGCACCCAAGTCACAATATTGCTCACCAATACATGGTGTTACAGCATGAACTTGTGTTCATGAATTCACAGATTTAAAATGGATGAGCAAGCTTTTTTTTGCAAAAATGGGAAAACTGAAATGCACAAGTATGACTGTTTGCAGTGTCAACAATTGTAAAATGTCTTAAAATGACACTTTTTTTTTATGCCTCAAAGATTTACCACAAACACAATGAAGGTCATGAGAAACTATCCAAAAAAATCCAGTGATTAATACCCTGGATATGTTTTTTGGAAGAAACTGAAACAACAAAAACAAAAGATTGCTTACAGCTATAATAATAGTTTTAAGATTTTTGCAGTAAATAATTTTTTATTCTTTGCCATCAATAAACAAAATAGTCCTCAATTTAAAGTATGGAGATATCACAATTTTATCCTTTCTGCTGACATAATCAAAACAAATACTTCACAAAGGACTAGGCTCACACTGAATTTGACATTTCTTCCATATAGACATTCAGACAACAAATTAACAAACATTGTCTTTTCACATACACATACATTTGACCACTGTTATTAACAATGAGCAAACATTGGCCATATACATGTATTACTAACCATCATATATCTGAAGTGCGATGGAGACATTTCAAACATTTATACATGGTAGCTTGTTTGACAGTATTTAGATCTTTACCTCTACCTTTACAGGGAAGAAACATTTTACACTGTCCATATTTACAGTTTATTTTTTTGTTCCTAGAAAAGTGTTCCAAGTGAGATATACATCTCATAAAAATGTTGTATAAATGCTCATAACAGGATTTGTTTTGTTTTGCATTTTCACAGTTTGAAAGAGTAACTTATATGCTTACATTGAGGTTTTTTTTTTTTTTTTTTTAACTTAACTGTTTCATCTAAGTGTTAACTCAGGTTGATCTCAGTGTCTCCTTGTCCATAAACAATAGACCTGCTTGACTCAGTTGGGGAAATGCTTCAGCTGGTGCTCAGGTAAGACATGAAACCAACAGAAAATGATTGTTCAGCAACAGACGAATGACAATAAGTCCCCCTGAACAAGAGGCGAAATGAACACATGTAAGCACATCCCGTTCTTTATGAGCCACACCACGCTGGTGTACTCCTGTCTACCGGATCTCCTCCATGTGGGTCTTCTGCAGCACAGTTCGGTTACTGGCTGGTAGGTGTTCCTCATAACCCTTCACACTTGCCTTCTGCTGCGTGGATCTATCACCTCAGTACCTGTTTTGATGCTCATAGTGCCACCGGTTGAAATCGATATTAAATGCCACGATGCTGCCGGAGGCCATGCCTGTGATTAAAGTCCTGAAGAACAACAATAGCATTAAAATTTAACGTGAAATCCCAATTTCAGCTAAAAAAGATACAGATGCAGAAAAAAACAAACAAAAAAAAAAAAATTCATGTGTGCATTTTGTTTAAAATATCCATCATGGTGAATGAAACAAGCACAGTAGGTCATCAGGGGCTGTAACAGTAAATTACCAGGTTTCTCTGACAACTGAAGTGGACCATTGAGGCCCCCTACCCCCTTTGCCCTGGTGTCCACGCCTGGCTGGTATGTAGGAAAAGCAGCTGATTTCACAGGGTCGTCTTATACTGCTACACCCCAAGGGCTTAAATGCTCAAGCACAATGAACAGAGCCGTGGCAGAATGCCCCTCTGTAAATGGTGTTACAGGGCATGGCTCACTTGTGTTACCTAATGTCACCCTATTGAGGGGGAAAAAAAGACTATGACTGAATGAAGGGATTCTTAAATATTTAATTACAGAGATTTGTTAAGTGATGATAGAAGAAATGTTAAAAGAGGTATGTAGTGCTTGATTTTAACGTTTTTAGTGATGTGATGAATACTTGTGATCCTTAGTTTACACTAAAACTAAATGAAAATGTTAATAAAAATTGTATCTTCTACCTGACCATCCTCTGCTTACCTTAACAGGTTATGCACTTAGTCATGGTGTAGAGTTATTAGTAAAGTTTATTTGTTTAAGAATTAGGCCTTTGTTTTTGGCCAGTGGCTGTGAAGTGCAGCTTGAATGTTCAGACTCTCTAACCACTCTTGACTGCCAGGGTCACATGATGACGTCAGGCTTATAGCCCCAGAGCGAACACTGTCGTCTCTGCGCCGCCAATCAGGCATCCATTATATTACTCCTGATGAATCTTTCAGAATGCAGACACATGCTGCTGACCTGCCCATGGGCTTGTGCAGCCTACATGTGAGCTCGCTTTTGTCTATTTATTTAAATAAGTGAATCTGCAGAAGATACCAATGTAATTTTTTGTCTCTATGGCAACTGCAGGGTCTATTTAAAGGGAAAGGGTGGTGGGTAATTCACTGACTAAAATATACAGTGACAACCATGAAATGCAGGCAACACCAGGCTTTTTACCTCAACCTATGCATACAACACAGTTCTGAGGACATGTGGGAACATTTAGATGCACCCAAACACATATGGATTCACATGAGCCCGTGCTGAAGTCAGTCACAAATATGTAAACACATAAGCCCATACAATGATTCTGTAAAGTAGAACCAAACTCATGCACCATCTCATTTTTATCATAGACTGAAATGTACAAACCATTTGGTGTGAACTTGCCGTTCCTTTTTACTTAAGATGTTAAAAAAAACGTCTTTGTTTGCTTCTCCTTATCTATATCTACTAGTGATAATGTCCATTACCTGGATTCACCTCATTGGGGGACCTTATTGAAACAGTAAAAGTAACTGTATGTGATGAGCTGGAAACATCACATGTCTCTCTGCAAACACACTCCCTCTCACTCTCTCTCTCACTCTCTCTCTCACTCTCTCTCTCAGCGGCCTACCATACCATTACTGTCATACAGGCGGCCCGCTCTGACCTTTGATCATGTGACAGATCCATGGCTCGGATGCCGGCGTCGCAGCCTGGGTAGATGTAGAGCTGTTTGAAGTCACAAGCCTGCCACACCTCCACCACACCGTTGTCCCCGCCTGTCACCAGGTTGTGGCCGTCACTGCTCAGGAGGATCGCCTACGGGAGGGACAGGGTTCAACGTGTCACCTCCGACTTAACTTTTGTTGAGATTTCCCGGGAAAGTTTTCTTGCTTCAGCGTGTGAAAGATGTCAAGGAATGAGAAATGGCTATGTACACAAATTGAGGATTCAACATTTTCGATAGCGGAGGAATTGAATAAGAACAACTTGCAGCAGTGACAAAGCTTTGAAATTAAAGTTTAATACAAATATGAGATGGATTATTTTATTATTATTAATGATATTTGTACAGTTATGCAATGTTTATATCTATGACAGGAAAACTTAACTGTCTCCTGTAGAGGATGTTTTGAACTATATACCTCGATCATCAAACATTCTGTATCAGTCAGATCACACCAAATCCCTCACTGGCCATTTCTTGTGACATTTTGCATCTTTCATTTATTACCAGCCGGAGTGGCGTAGCTGGTTTTGTTTGCACCAGTTCTTATGTGCATACTTGTACTTCTGTCTTTTTGAGGCAACGTTTCAGTTTTAGACCTCAGGAGTGAAGATATTTTGGCAAGGGAAAGACATTTTGACTGGTCCTCACAACTTTCAAAAGGCTCTAACTTTGTTTCAGGGTTCAGGATAGAATTAGGTTTAGATTAGGCTTGTAGTTGTGATCGTTGAGGTTAGGGTGAGGGACAATAGCACAGCAACAGTGTCACAGCCGTACGCAATGTACTCACAAATTTTTACAGGTGTGTAGCTGTTAGCAAAATGAAGGCTGAAACCATTAGTATTGATTGCTGATGTAATGATGGAGTAAACACTACTGAGTACTCATGTATTGTAATGTAGTACTGAGAACTCATGGGTTGGAATGTCCACATGTTGACAGGCGTCGTGGTACATGTGATCACACTATGGTTCCTTCTTTTTAGTTGCCTATTCAGGTAGCCATCAATAAACATCCTTCAGCACATGAACATGATCTTAACCGAATTGAAAACACCAAGCAATCACTAGTTATGCAATATTTCTGTAAAATGAGCTAGTGTCTGAATCAACATTTATGTACTTAGTGGATAGCTACAAATTTCCAGTTCAATATTTGAAATATATAAGACTACAGATAGATCCAAAGATGAAGCCACATCTTTTAATGGAGTAAACTGGTGTCAAAAAGTCAGCCTACCCTGGTGGAGTCATTGACCTCCATCTGCGCCAGCAGTTTGCCATTAATGCTGAAGTTGCAGAAATGGCCCCTCTCGTAGTAGATGATGCAGTGGCCCTCGCTGGACACAGAGATGAGCCGTGGGCACTGAAAGGGGTCTGGCCCCTCCAGAGCCCGCAGCAGGTCCCCTGTGATGGTGTGGACCAGACACGGACCCCCTGCAAATTCAAAAAAGATACATAAAACACAAGTGTCTGCAGAATAAAGTAAAAAAAAAAAAATATATATATATATATTGTCTCTATATAACCAGACAGTGTCATTTCTACAGTACTACTGCTAAGAGTGAGCTTAACGTTTTCTGTGAGGCATTTGCTTTTTTAGCGGCCACACATGCAGGTCTGTGTGGGTTGGTAATAGACTGATAACCTACAGCACTGTATGTATACCAATATGCAAGCTTAAAGCATGGGTGTCCCTGACTTCCTCCTTTCTCTTGGCCTTCCGTTTCTTTATTGAGGGACACAAAGGCACACTGACCTTTGGCTCCGCTGATGACCAGGCCCAGCTCTGCACAGACAGACACACACACAACCTCCTGGTCATGACCCGTCAGAACTGCTCGGGGGGCTGGGTAGTCACCTAAAAGATGACCGATACAAAATACTCTTAAACAAATGACTCACTTTAATTGATGAAATATACTGACCGCCTCTGAAAACATCACCTAAACAATTTAAATACCTGAATAGCGAACTGAAAGGTAATCTTAATTTACCAGTCAACATTCTGCATTTCTGAATGTGAATTTCTGTACAAATGTCTACATTAACAGCAAACCTTCATTACGTAATAAAATCATATGAATATAAGCACAGTGATTGTGACACACATCTGCAAGCAGGGAGGTCCCTTTGAATTGTCATGTAAATGCGGGGATGCCCAGTGATGACAGCCGGGACGCTTGATTTCATCCCGTGTGTCACATGATTGATGATGGCTGGGGGAGAGGTTAGTGAGGGGAGTTTCAGGACACCTGGAGCCGACCTTGAGTACTGCCAGAACGGGGCCTCAAGCATGAAGAGAGTAGGCTTTCTCAATCGCTCTGGTCAACAATACTAAACCTAAATCGTCCTTTTCCTAAATACTGTTACTTCTCTTTTCATCATTCAATCAGTAACTTTGAGAGTGACATGCTATTGGGTTGTAGAAAGAGTTGATTCTATTGAATTAGTTGTTAAATTAATATGTAATCATTGAAATCGGCACTAAATGCAAAACTGCATCAAGCATTTTCCACGTTTATATATATATATATATAAATTTATTTTTTTATTTTTTTTAATAAAACAATTATACTGTTAATTGTGTGGGTCATTAGCATAATTATCTTACCTTTCAGCCCAATAGTGATGGCAAACTCCTGTCAAACTGAATGAAAACTGAACACAACTGAATAAACTGTATGTCATGTGGCTGCTGGTGTTCAGCCAATTCAGTGAAAGTTTCTCTATCCACCTAGATGACTGTAATTTCCTGATAGATGATGTGGACATGTGTCAGACATGTCCCCCTACTCCCAGTCCCCTCCATCATCCCCTCCTCCAGTTCGGCATATCGTCTATGCAGTTGCGGCGGCCCAGTCAGTGAGCTGGACTGTGATCGATGTAAGGCGGTCTTTCAGAGACCAGGACCTGAGCGGCGCTGTCAGTCCCAGCACCTGCTGCTGAGAGGAGCTGAATAGGACAAGTGTCAGGAAAAAGCCTCCTGGGAAAAAAGGGGACCTAGTGCAGCTCACCTACCCAACAAAAGATTCAATCACCCTGTACCATGTACCCCCACCACCCTCCCTGAGCCCTGGGGACAAGCAAGATCCAGCCGCCACAATTACCCGGTGCAAATATCCCTTTGCACCCGGGTGATGGGCCGAGTCTGAGAGGCAGGGCCATGATTGAGCTGGAAGTTATTTTAATTATTATACATTTAGGACACGTGCAGCCTTTTGAGGTGCGGGTGAAATCAATTTCTTGGGCACACCGCATCTGCGGGATGAGGGAGTAGTGATCCGGCAGGCTGCTGCTCTGTATTCACACAACCTTCTACCGGCATTATAGAAAATATAATAGGCATGAAATCACCAGGATGAGGCTCCTGGAAGAGATTGTTCAATTAATAAGCCAGTAAGTGAGAGAATAAAGAGCACTTTGGTGTTCTGTGTCCTTTATGACATTAATTTGAGGGCTCCAAGGGGGAAGATATGAAAAAGTGGCGAGATTTATCCCTAAGGGTCCCGGCAAATGCCTGCCATCTATATTTGAATGTGACCGATAAAGGCTGGCTACAGAGATTTGAACAGAATTGTGTCAAGCATACAGTATGTAAAGTTTTTAGCTGATCCCAAGTCATTTTCCACTGCACTGTCCCCGTTCCTTCATAGACAAACTCCAGCTTCCTGCATCTCGAGGGCTGTGCATTCTTTAACCAAATTTGATTATTTTTGGCCAACTTGATATACTGATGAGATATTGATAAGAGTCTGGAAGTGATTTGATTGAGTGAAAACACATCCTGTCTTTTGTTTGAAGGGATTAGGTACTAGCCTCCTTCCCTTTTGTCCGTTGAAGATGCACTGTAAGCACTATGAGCGGGAATATCAGGGGAATACTGTTTTGCTGCTGCAGTAACACAAGTGCTACTGCCCCTTGCTAATTGGAGGCAACCAAGCTGAAATTCTTAATTAACTGTCGGAGCCTCAGTGAAGTTAATTAGAAAACACTTGCAACTAATCTGGAGCTCCTGGAATCTGTGACAATTGGAAACACAAGATCTTCTAGCACGCAGTCACATTGAAGATGAGGAGGAGGGTGAATTTTTGTTTTATTTCTGGATGACAATACAAAAATCACATGCGCATTTTGAGTGCCGAGATGCAGCAAATTTACACATCATAATAATATATCACAGCCCTACTGCAAATGTATTATCCTCTTCCTGTCCCTCCACATTATTTGATTTCTGGCATAGAATGTTTTTCCCAGGGTTGATCAAAGACTTGTACTTACAACATAACTTTACAAAAAAATACTAACAATAGACTAACACACCTTTTTTAGGCTTCTACTTCACAACAAAGGGCTACATTCATACGTAATTTATTAAAAAATATTCCTGTAAACTCATCTAGAGGGTGTTGCTACTGTATGCAGTCTGTGTGTTTATGGCACATGCATAAGCCCACTCACTGTTATTGGGGTTGTCACCGATAATATGGTGTCGCCCGCTCCAGTACCACAGCAGCAGAGTCGCATCCCTGGACCCGGAGACGATGTAGCAGTCCCCTCCAATGTAGGACTCTGACCTGGCCAGACATGTCACGACATCCCAGTGGCCGAAAACTATCTGGGTCAGCTTGCCTAAAGAGGATATGAGTACGTACATGATTTTAGTGTCAGTGAAAATTTGTGGTAAGAACCTAACTGACTGTAGTAAAAGAAGTGTTCTATTCATAAGGGAATTGATACTGCATTTTCAGGTTAAACTAATGGTTCTCAGCCTTTTCAGTTTGTGAACTCTCAAAATTAAACAATGCCTACTTGTGACCCCCTCAACAGAGTTTATGGTCTTGTGGAGTGTGGAGTGAGTTCGACAGTTCAACCCACAAGAGTTATTTTATACTCTGGTTGTTCATTTGAATGATTTTTAAAATGCCTGAAGAGGTCAAACAATCCAGTAATTCACAGGAGAAGAGAAAGGCTAAAGGACAACGCAAACACATTTTTTTCTCTGGGAGTTTAGAATCGATGGTTTAAATGCCGCTTGTCAGGTTGCAGTCGAAAGGAAATTCAAATTTTTTTTTTTAACTTATCAGTAAGTTCGACTGTATTACACTGCAATCATCCCTTTTTTCTACAAGACTTGTCAGGAGAGCGCAGCGAATACACTGTGTTATTCCCATCATAGCACTCGGTCCTCCACACATCAGTGCACACCTCTATAGGAAATAGACTTTACACTGTAACCTACCTGTCTCGGAGGAGTACACACGAAAGCTCTTGTCCCAGAAGCCACACACCAGGATGTAGCGGTTGTCAGCTGTCACCACAAAACAGTGTGTGGTGATTTGGATGCTCTGGTCCACTAGGTCTGTGATCTGACGCTTGTTGCTTCCAGTATTGTTGGCTGTGAAAAAAAGGGGGAAAAACAGAACACATGTAAATACCTGAGGCATTTTTAAGTTATTAATTAAGACATTAAGACCCTTCTAATTAGAAAGAAATAAAAGTGTTGCATTTTTTTTTTGATCGTTGTGTACGATGCAGTGCTTTCCCATTCAAAACAATCAAGCTTACTCACCAACCAGAGCATCCATCTCTATGGGTAAGTGATGGGCCTGCTCCAGAGAGTAGCCCGGTGCTCCTCGGAGACCTGGATTCAGACACAGATATGTAAGGAAATGAATCACTGAGCCTATTTCTAACCAATGCACACGTGTATTTAAACCCACATGCGTGCGCGCGCGCACACCCACACACACACACACACACACACACACACACACACACACACACACACACACACACACACACACACACATCACACACACACACACAAAAATTTGTACTCCTATCTTTCTGAGTACAGTCCTTGGAATGATTCATTTCCTAACCTTTTACCCTAACCTCAACCATTACAACTGAAAGCCTCACCCTGATCCTTACCTTACCTCTGGTCCTAAACCTAATTCTAAACTGAACCCTAAAACCACGTCTTAACCCTCAAACAGCCCTTTGAAGTTGGGAGGACTGGTAAAAATGTCCTCAAAATACTATAATGCCACCTGTTCCCCTTTCAGAGCCAAGTTAATTTATAATCTTTTCCAGGAGGATGGAAGTCTTGGAGGTCCTTCAGAAAGATTTCCATCTGTTTTACTTTTTTTTTTCTCCCCCCCGAGTGTCAAACTGAATGGAGACATTTCATCCATGCGAGTGTGTATCTGGAGCCAGTTTTGAACCAGCAACATGCCTGAAAATATGGAGGCCTTATTATCTTCATTATTCTGAAAAGCCAAACCACATTTCCCTCCTCTTTGACAGGATGGCAAGGGTGCTGCAGCTGCGTTCATTAGTGTGGGAGCAGCCAGAGCAGCCACACAGTGCGGAATCTTTGGTCCCGAGCACAGTGTGTTTTCTACAGTGACAGATGGGGACGTGTGAGGAGAATGTGGAGCAGTTGCGGCCTAATTTCCCAGTAACCATTGCTTTGGCCCTCTGACCCTGAGGTGAGGCTGATTCTCAGGGAGGGGCTCTTTTGGGTAATGTTGTTCACACATGTCTGAAAAGGAACATGTGGAAACACTCACGGTCAGCTTACCTGGGAGGCGCTAGTCTCTCACATAGCCGGCTGGCTACAACTCTATTAAGAGCAGTGAGCTAGTCTCTGTGTGATGTTGATGAAGTGATTTTACAGGGCCACTGCTGTGGTAGGTATCACATTTGGCGTGGCACACATTTTTTTTTTCCTTTTACAAGGGCACATGTGTATGTTTGAACATATCACCTGCCGTGTAACTTGAGCTCCACTCACCAACTGTGTTGTGCCATCGGTTGACAGCGAATAGGCGGCTGCAGGTGACGGTGACCACAGCGGGTATGATGAGATGGGGCAGGGTGTTGGCGGCCACATGGGTTACCGGCGAATTGGATGGAAATTTCAACACCATGATGACATCCTGCTGCATCTGGTCCTTGAACATGAGAGGACTCTGTGGAAGGAAACACTATTGAGTAGAAGAGAGAAAAGACGGAGTGTGGAGAAGGATGGAGGGATGTGATGGTGGGAGAGGAGCAGGAGTATGAGGAAAGAGGAGTGGGAACGCAGGGGATGGAGAAGATAAAAACAGAGAAATGAAAAGGATGGGAGAAAAAGAATGGAAAGAGGCAGTTAGTGTGGAGGTTGGAGGAAAAACTAGGTTCAGACACAGAGGAGAGATTCATGCACTGTACTCTCCGGACAGTACAGTCAGACAAGGGACTGGTCAAACATGGATAAGACATGGAAAACTGGAATGGAGTAGGCTGTACATATGAGATGGTGCATACATGACACGTGTATCAGAAAGGTTATGTTTAGTCCACATAGAGGCAGCAAAAATTGCATCAGTTTTTGCTTTTGAAAATGTGCCCCCCCCCCCCAAAAAGTAACTTTCAACTCAACCTTCAACTCAATCCTGGCTTAAACTACATGTGTAGTGGGAGTAAAAGCAATGGAGGAGATAGTAATACCGACAATACTCAGAGTTCTGAAGTAGTTTCCACTCTCATCTTATCCTTAATACTGGAGGCTTTTGACAGAAGTGGACAGAAGTGGATCAAAACGTTTACATCTGTTGCAAAAGTAGAAAATTGAACTAAAAGGTCTCAGAGGGATCTGCCATGCAGTTTCTTGTAGAGAGAGAGAGAGAGAGAGAGAGAGAGAGAGAGAGAGAGAGAGAGAGAGAGGAGAGAGAGAGAGAGAGAGAGAGAGAGAACCATGTGGGGATAATGAGGGCTAGGCTAGCTATTACATGGATTAGACAGGGAAGAGCAGCTTACAGCAGAAAGAGGGGAGCTACTAGGCCAGTAGAGAGCACTCTTCCCTTTACACCACACTCCTAGTAGGCGGTAGCAGCTATAACACAGTGCAGACAACTGACTCTGAAAATTTGTTGTTATATTGCAGGTCTGACCACTATGAGGCAAGGCTTCTGAAATATTTATCTTTTGTTATAAAAGAGTGGTTTGAAGGAAATAGAAGTGAGAAATCATTTCAATCTTTTTCCTACCTACAAACACGGGCACACTAACACACACTCTATCCAGACTCACACACGTCCACACATCCTGCTCTGCACACACACCGCTACCAGAGGGGTAGGGAATTTTCCTAGTATGCTCATTGCTCTTACTAGGTGCATGGCGGAACTGCGTGGAGGATGTGGCTCAATAAGCAACTGAGATGGCGTCTGTCCAAAGCTCTGGATCTGCGCCTCTGTGGCCTGCGGGAGAGAGGGAGAAAGGAGAAGGAGAGAGAGAGCGGCTGTCACAATCAATATGCATCAAAGTGATGGGTCAATGCGTTACTTGACAATGCAAGCAAATCCTAACTCAGCCGTGCCTCAGAGGAAGGGGGGAGGTAAAGGGAAAGGGGTGCACTCCCAATCCGCCCCGGTGCTCCCCCTTCCCCCCTCAGCCTGCAGAGTCATCCAAGTGTTAGTATGGAAGAGACAAGCCTTTTCCTATTAACATGCTTCAGTTAACCATTCCCATTTCCAGGCGCAGGGGCCCCCACTGCACGAACGTTAACCTGGAGTGACATCCAGCTAGGACTGCAGCAGGCCGGCCCGCTTTTAGATGTTATTGTGCTTGAAACAAAGGCAAAGAGCATGTGTATGCACACACACACACATACAGACACACACCTCACATGTATGAAACAGAGAGAGAAAAATCACACAGGCAGACTATGGTGAGTTGGGTAAGGCTACCTGGATGAACAGAGATTTACGGTTTATAAACTATGAGTCTAGATGCTTGTAACTTAGAAGGGAAAAAAAACTAAAATAGCACAAATCACACCTGGAGTAAAGGAAAAAAACAACAAAACGCTATTATCAGAAATTAACTTCATTTTAAACAGACAAGAGAACGCCTTTGCTTCCAGTGAGAGAGGAAAAAAAAAACAAGCAGTAAGAGCTGCTGAGCTTGACTGAAAGTGGGGCACTCCACAGTGGGAGTGATTGATGTGACTGGAGCCACTTCCACCATCAGAGGGGAGCTTGTAGACGTCCGTCAATGCCACTGTTCACAATGGAACCTACATCGCTCAGCCTTTCGCCCGCACTTCTGACTGCCTGGGTGACTGGCCCTCATTTTCCTCCGCCTGTACACACCACTCACTATCAAAAGGACCCATTGGGTAGCACATGCCACGCCAGGAGACGTGGCACGGGAAGCTTGGAGGTGATACTGAATTAGGACAGGCCACCTGCAAGCCAAACTGTCGCCCCCGCTACCCCCTGGTCACTTCCTATCTTCCGCAGCACCAAAAAAGGCGCTGTCCAGACGGTTGAGTGCTGTCACACAGCAGTGAAAGTTTCATGTGAGTTGCTGAGCACATTTGGCAACCATTAAGTGTTAGTCAGTATTTCTTTACAATGCAGTCTGTCAAGTAATAAGCAACTGACATTATGGCTATTTAAGGTTAGGTTTGGGGTGAGGGTTACAATGTCTTTTCAAATAAAGAAATTCGATACAAAGATCATAAAGGCTGAGAAGGGCCATGTGGAAAACATCACCATATTTCTTGTGATGATTCTATTACCAGGGAAACTGCACTGCTGCATGTCCCATTTTGGTAGTCTTAGACAACCTTAACGCGCAACTGTTATTTCCAGAGCACAGGGGGGGAGGATTTGTCTGTATGCGTTGGTGTTTTTACATGTATGTGTGTGTGTGTGTGTGTGTCGGGGGGAAGGGGGTCAAACTTGTTGAAGGTTAACTCAAGAACATGTTATTCTACTAGATGATCAAAACATGCCAATATCTCTCAGGTGCATCAACACTAATCCTCTCTGAGGTATGTCAGAAACTTATCTCTATCTCATTCTGAGACGGAGAGCACTTAACAGGCAGTTCATTAGTTTAAGTCACTTCAGGCCCTGCTTTTTGGCTGATAAGTGACACTCATTGCCAAAGCCATCTGGACGATCTCCCCTCCCAGCAACAGCCACCTTGCTTGGATGAGCAGCAAACATCCATCATAACGCAATGTGTTGGCCTGTCTGTCTGTCTGACTTTGTTCGCATTTGAGGTGCAGGTGAGTGGCTGCAGCTCTATCTCTCTATCTGCTGCCTGCTTCCCAAACCGGTGACAAAGACTCCGTGGAGGATGCCCCCGCCCCCTCCGCCCCCCAACCACCACCACCAGCATCCTCCAGTGCACTCATGCAATGCAGCAACAAAACAGCTCTGTCAGACTGAATGCAGACACGGCCTTACGTTGACCCGGTTAGCAACGTGAGATCATGCTGAGTCACGACGCCCAAGATCACTGGTGGCAACTACAAATATGAAGCTGCTCCACCTTTCACCTTTTGACAGATGCCGCAGATTACAGACAGCAAAAATTGCTTTCATCAAGTACTTGTGGCTTTTAAGTCATGTAAACAGATTATGAAAACAGATCAAAATAGAAACAAAAACCACACAGGCACATTCAAATACACATAAACAAACTAATTATGTGATAGTCTAATTGCCTTTCTTTCTCATGTGACCGCACAGACCATTCTTTGCGAGCCAATGGGAAAAGTGTTTAAGATAAGATTATCTGGCTTATTCTAATCCTTAGATACAAAAGAATTGCCCTGAGGGTGTTTTTTGACTGACAGCTCAGAAGTCGACATATGCACTACTGTATTCAGGAGCAGAAATGTCTCCAACAATGTGTCCACCAGTAACTGATTGTCTCTAATGCACCTATCATCAAAGACAATGCACACTGAATCCTCCATGCTATGTGATTTATATGAAGGGAGTTACTTCGTCATTAAGGTCAAACATTTAAACACTTGTGTCCCATTACCATGAGAATATCAAGGTGAAATCAATTTGAAGTGCGCCCGCTGCTTCAAAGCTCTTCATTGGCCAGCCACAGCACACTTTGTTGTCTTTGTTCATTGGGGGGGGGGGGGGGGGGCAGCTGAGGAGGAATACAGTCCCACTGATGAATAATTTGTCTGTTTCTTTCTGAGTGACACAGCAGGATCTGATTCAAGGGGTTGCTGTCATGTTTTTCCATAAGAGAAGGCTGTCAGGAGAGGCATCACAGCGAAGGACTGCTGTTCCGGCAGTATGCCCAGTAGAGCTGTCACCGTGCCCTCAACCAGAGGCCCGGCGGCATGTCAGTGTCATCATTTCCATCTGACACACGGACGGAAATTATCTCTCATGACCTCTAATTTCTTGACATTGGGAATGCCTTAATTGTTGTGACTAATGCCAGATCTGCAGTTTCACCTGTCAGGTCCAGAATGAATCAATACCCTGGAGTCAATTGTCACAGGTCTCAACAGACATTTGTCGGGCACTTTTCCATGCTCCACCTCACTGACTCAGCCAGGCAGATCACAGACTGCCCTGTGTTGGATCGGAGCAGTGGTAAACAGTGATGGGAATAATGGCACAACAAATCCTGCAGGGAATCGCCTACTGAATTATCATAACCTCACCTGCTACCTGTTAATGAGTAATGTTACCTGCTAGACTAAGCAAGAAAGTGTTCAACTTAAATCATATCATTTCACAGTGGAGCATCAAATTATAGTAGAAGCACTGTATTCAGATCAAAGTAGAGAAAAAAAAAAAACTAAAAAAAAAAACTGCTCTTAGGAAATTAGGATACTGGACATGAATTCTTTTTTTCCTACAGTCTATATGTGCTTCAGGTTTGCAGGGGACTGCAATGAAATACAATAATCTGTTTATATATGCAAGGATATTAAAAAAAAAAAATCACATTTTAACAGACTTGTTCATTATGCATTTTCAGAAATCTGCTAGGTTTTAGTACAGAGGTTTAAATATACAAGATTATAGTTTAATATAACAGGAGAAAAAGAATCAATCTAGAAACATGACTGAGGGTGTGAATACTTGTCTTAATTAGTGCTCATCATATCAACATTACATCAGTTGCAATTAGCAGAGCCAATTTCTTTCTCCTGCAGAAATACGTTCACATGTCACAATAGTGAGTGCATCAACTGGGCACAATTAGGGAGCCTTAGTAGCAGACTTCCTAATGTGCAACTAACTAACTGTACTGTCATCTCACAGGGTAACAGTAGGCAGGATGGGAGAGAAAACCCCTCAACCTGATGCAAAAAACAAAAAACAAAAAACGAGAAAAAAAAAAACAAAAAACAAAGGCATCATCTAAAATTTTTCTCAGTATGATGAAAACCAGACCTTCACAATATGGTTTGGCAATTAGATCAGCCCAATCTTCTGCAGGTGATTTGCATAGTGGTCACTTGATAAATAAAGGCGCCCCTGGAAGTGACAGTATATAAATGACTTGTTTTGCAGACAGCAGATGGTGGATATCACAGGGAGAGACGAGCTCACACTTGAAAGTACCACAATGCATGCCAGCTGCTGCAGTCTCTAGTCCTCTTTCCCCCCTACGCAATTAAGCCATTCACGAGTAGTACGGTCACGCTAATAGATATTCAATTAATTAGTTAGGAACAAGAGGATTCACTCCCTCATCTATTGACTGACTGACCTTTGGTGATTGTTTCAAGGGCTCAATCAGATTCATTGATCTGATTAAGGAACGGCACACAAGGTACATTCAACACCAAAAAGAGAAGAGCACAGAATCCCGATGTTTGGACATATATAAATAATGTGGACAGATATTAAAAGATGACTGTTTATCTGAGAGGAAAGGAAAGAAAATTAATATATATCAGTTGATCACAAAATGACACTAATCTCAGAGCAGACTTGATGAGTCAGCAGCTCAGTCCAATTTTCTCACGGGGTTACATCTGCATGACACAATAATTGATTGACAGATGCGTGATATGAATGCTCCCAGAGCTCCAGCACATGCCAAGACAAATAGAGACAGGAAGTTGTGCCTATGGTGAATAAGAGAGGAGGGGCCTAAGTCACCATGGTGATGTGCATGAGTGTGTGTGTGTGTGTGTGTGTGTGTGTGTGCGTGTATGGGTGTGTGGATGTGTGTGCCTTACCTCTCGGAGGGAAGGGTCAGTGATACTGTCCAGGTTGACGGAGCCCTCGTAAGTCAGGTAGTGAAAGACGTTGAGGGCACGCACTGCCTCCGGGCCTCGCTGCTTGTAGCCGAAAATAAGGTCAATCCACTGATGCAGCTGACATGACACAAACTCGCTTTCCAGGGCCTGTCAAAGGAGTACAGGGCAATTAGAGGTGAGAGGCATACCAGCAGTACACAGGACATGGGCCAAAAGACACAACACAAATTGTGCTTCCACACCACAGTGCGCACAAGAAAACAAAAGCCTTTTTTACTGTACACAGATGGCCTACCAGAACACTACATCAGCATCAAACATTGAGGAGCTATCTGTCATTCAAATAAAGTCAATATTTAACCTGCTTTACTGCACATAAAGATTACATAAGAAATACAGAAAAGGAAATTGCATTCCCTGCCTTTAATGGAGTTAATTAGCTAACTCAGTTAGTCTCCCATATCACATTTTTTTTTCATCAAAAAAAAAAAAAAAAAAAAAGACAACTGACCTTTTTTTGCATGGAGTCAAAGAAATAAATTCAATCCAAACAGGGATCCAATTTACTTTAAAACCATCTGCAGGAGCAACACTGAAAAATTGCTTCAGACGGAAAAGATGACTAGATTTCTTGTGGGAGCGTTAGCGTTAGTGATTTGGGATAAGATTTAAGGCTGATAATTACTATAAATATACCTATGGAGGAATTGTACTGGGAGTTTGTTGTATTGTTTCACAATAGGGTACAATATAATTCCCATGCATGCAGGTGGAAGGCTTTTCTGGAGGTATTTACACTCCTCCCCTCACATCCGGAATAACAGCCATTACCAACAAAGCCTGCTTGAGCACACAGAGGCAGAATTTGCCACAGGGCATATCACTACAATTGAAAGTGGCACATGCAAAGATGGGAAGTGGGAGGAAGAGAGAGGGAGGAAAAGAGGGAGAAAGAGAAAGAGAGAAAGAAGAATGGGAGAGAGGGGGAGGCAGGAAGAGAAATCCACTGACAGAAATGAAATAAAAGAGGAAGCGAGAGTGGCCTAGCTAGGGAAAAGAACAAAAGAAAGATAAAAAAAAAATGGGGGCAGAAGACTATGATTTTCTGGTCGTGTGAACACACTGGTCTGTGAATTTAACAACGCAAGGCAACATCACATGTATCCTTCAACAGGGAGAAGATATTCACTCTGATCCTTTTTTCTCCAGTCATCCTCTTTCCTTGTTTTGGAGATGCAGACATACATTCTTTCTCACTCTCCCCCTGCCTCCCAGTCTGCAAGTACACAAGCCAGATAGAGCTCGGCCAGGCAGCGTGGGTAGAGCATGGGGAAAGGTCACCTCCATGAGAACAACCCAGCTCTGTCACTCCAGCTGAAAAGGTCAAGTGTGCTCCCAAAGCCTCCTTTTTACCTGATCCAAAACCAATGTGGACCCTAACCTCAGGATACTTAATGTGTATTAAACTTTGTGTCCTCCTAGCAGTCTTACTTAAGATACTGAGGTTTTGGGGGGGGGCACTCATTAAGCTTAAATTAGACTGTGGGAGGATATCATTTATGATTTTCACTCTTAACTAAAACTGTAAATTTACCCATTTTTCCTCAAATTAGCTTCTGTAATAAATTTTGTATAGGTTGGCATGAACACACAACAAAGTACAAACTTTATTCTTATTCTGTTCTCTGCCTTTGGTGTTAAGTAATTATAGAGCGGTCGGGTCTGGAAACATGAGCATTTTGTCTACTGTATAAAATTTATCTGCACAGTTGTAAGCACATGCTACGTTCTTCTATCATGTTCTCTTCCATTGGGCTCAGTGGGAGGATAGCTGTTTAGTTTCTACAGAAAGTGATTCCAGATAAAAGTCAGAACAGATTTTATCTAATGGCAAGAGAAGCTTTGGATCTCCATGTCTGTCCCTGTTCTACTCCTGAAAAATGGTGGGAGCTTTGGGCTACATGTTGATAGGCTGTCAGTAATAAATTCGCATAGAAACAGACACACACAAACACAAACGCAAACAATAACACTAACACACATGCGCAGAGGGAAAGGGACCTGCACACTGCCAAAGTGACAAGACTCGGCATTACAAAAAGTAGCACTATAGGGCAAACTTGCCCTCAGTCTTGTCCTTTAGTGATATCACTAGGGTCAGGGGTTCACTGTTAGTATTGAGCAGCGCACTTTATTAGATGGTTTATGAATAAGACAAGGAGACACAGATGCATGGGAAGGTTAGATGGAAGGGTGGGAATAGATTTATTTACTACTGTGAGAAGGAGGCAGAAAAGTTAAAGGTGCAGAATTTATTACAAAGGTAAAACTAAATCATATTATCATCCCCCTATAGTTCTTATTGGTACTACATATATGTTATACATTCCATATTATGACAGATGATAGTGTGCCATACAGTGGGAGATGTAAAAGATAGTTTAATTCCTTTTTTTGGGGTAATAAATGAGGTAAACTCTTATATATGGTTAGTTTTGGATAAAATAATTATACCATGAGATATGGACTTTGACAGATGCTTAAACCTTACCATTCTGTTTATCCTAACAAAGTCCTCAGGCTTCTTGGCCCAGGCTGGCAGGTCCACGTCACAAACCATGGTCCTGTCCTCCCTGATTCCCAAATGGTAGCCGTTGCTGTTGACAAACATCTCCGGGAGGTAGTAGAACTCGGGAATCAGTTCCTGCATTTTAAAGTAGGATGAGATGGTCATATTTTACAGCTGAGCGAAAAGACCACAATGCTTAATACCACAGTTTTCACTACATAATCCCCTAAAAATTCAGCCAAGTGCAAGGAATAACACATGTGAGGACAGGGCCACAAAAACAAAAACAAACAAAAAAAAAACCCCAGAAAAAAAGGTTCTGTATCCCACTGAGATGAAGTGAGAATTTAAAGGGGAAGGTAACATAAACAAACTAAACAGCAGGCCATGAGGACGCGGTGAGAGGTGCTAGTCCAGTTATTCCAGGCACAGGTGTTAGGTGTGTGAAATGAAACTGGGAATGAGTTGGGTTTTTCTCTATGGTCTCTGGGCTCTTGTGATGGGGTCAGGACCTCACAGTGGAGGGGAAGTCAGCATGGTAAAGGAGCCCCCTACATCCATACACTGAAGAAGAGAGCAAATATTTACCCGAGTTTGGAGACAAGACTATTCTTAGAGGATTTTCTCCTGTGTTGCACGACCATGATGGTATTTTTTTTACCTTTTTTAAACCATACAGCATGTATAATGTACTTTAGATTATTGCTGACCTTTTTTACAAAGCATATTATAAGTTTTTAGAATGACTCCTCACCCTCTAGGCAATCATTTATATACGTTACGAGCATCAACTTGTAGAGACTTGCTTGAGAGAGGCAATCCACTACAGTGAACATTTTGATGGGTGAAGTTAAATTAAAAAAAAAAATAAATAAAACAAAACTGTTTTAAAAACTCACAAAATTCATGTTTGCTTATTCATGTCTTCTGCATTTATTTACCTGTGATTATGGCTTGCACAATGTTTCCTGGTAAGTGACTCTGAAATTTAGTGGCCATTCATTCTTGAAAGCATTTGGACAGACATCACAAATTCAAGTTTGATTTTCACAGTGCCTTGAAATTACATGGTGACTCCCTGGATTGTCAAGCAAACGATCCAAAAACTATGGCATGCTTTGGATAGGTGATGGGCTCCGATACCGATATGGTATTATTTTACAAATTATTCATGAAAAACGTATTTGCCACAAAAATTATGTATATTTCCCATGATTTTGCACACTCCATTCTGATCCATTATCCTCCTGATCATTCAGCTGAAGAGGGATGCGTGAGTGAAGCCTCTGCATAATGAGGCATATGCACACAAGGAATGTAGGTCCCCCACTCATTAGAAAACATACACACAAGACAAGTTAAATGGTGTAGTTTGTCTATGAACCTAAGATTATAAAGGAGGGCACGAGACAGTATTTTAACTCCATGTATCAGGCTTGTTTTATGAATGCTGTGTTTGTCAGATTCAATGGTAGTATGGAGTTTTATATTGCCTATGGGATACATAACATGCAGAGCTTTTAGGCCCCCATAAATCATGGGGTTTTGAGAGAGCGAGTTAGCATGATATGGTACGGGCCAATAACACTACTGCTCTGCTGTTGGTCACATTTCACCCTTTGCTCACGACAGGGAAGGGAGTACGGCAGCCATTCCCCTCTGCTTCCTTCTGTCTCTCACATACACACACATACACACGACCGCACTTTCCCTCCTCTTTTCGTTTGTAAACTTCCTGCCATAACTCACCGCCAAGCCGTTAAAACTGCCAGCTCCGTTTTCAAGCCACCCTCCCATGGCAGCCATTAATTCTGCAACAGCATCGTAATGGGCTAACAAGTCAATCACACAAGTCTCCATTGCTTTACACTATGTCACCTTAATGACATGTTCGTCAAAATCTGTCACCGGTGGAGTGCTGCTTGATTCCTTCAGACAGCATGGTGGCAGTTTGTGCGTGTATGAGAAAGTACCTATGTCTGTGTGCCCACTAGTTCTTAGTAAAAATGTGCTGCTCTTTACCCATGGGTGGCTGTGCCATCTTAACATAATTGTGTGCGCACCACGAAAAAAACGAGAGGTATGGATGAACATTAATAATGGGGTGGTCAAGTGGGCGAGGCTTGGTTGGTGCAGGGTTGTTTCCATTTGACATGCTCTTTTACGAGGTCATCCCCATCAGGGGTTAAGCCTCCCTCGATCTTGTCGTCATTACTGCTGGAGAAGCCTGGGGTTAATGAAGGAGAGACCCTGGTAAAAACAAGCTGCCTTTTAATCAGGGCTCCCAATGGCCCGCTTGGTGTACTGGGCCGAAGCTGACCTTAACCCCTAAGTTGCTACATGGTGGCTGTGCATGGAATTTGTGTGTCGGTCTATATGTACAGCTGCCTTCTTTTATTTTATTAAAGGAGGGCATTATATTTAGCATTGCTCTTTTTGTACATAGGATTCAAGAATCAAGGTTACAAATACCAGAGTAATTTAAAAACTCTGCTGGAATTATGAAAAGAAAAACTGGAGAAACAAAAAGAAACTGAGATTAGATGAGATAAAAATAAATCACAGCAAATAATAATTCAATCAGTAACAGTACTACCTCATAATTTTGCCCTATGCTCTTGCATAGTATTTTTCTTCTTCTAATGCATTATGAAATACTGTTAGTAATCCACTATTATCCTCCACAGTACAGTGCCTCTCCTAATAGATCAGTAGCCATCCTATGTGTGTAAAAACAAATGTGTGCAGACATACAAGTAGTTGAAAGCAGGCTGTATTTGTTAACAGGGTCGCGTTTGACTATTCAGCTCTTCACTGGCTTGCAGCTCTCTGCCTCTGCTTCACATAGATTGTTGGCTGCTCTCCCCCAGATCCTGGCAAGTAAAAGCCCTGTCTGGACATAAAAGACTACATTTTAAATATCTTTTGTCATTAATGCTTTATTAATTGCCTGGGGCAACACAACCAAGTGCAGGGTGTGTTAGAAATATATGACACTTTGAGGTCAGTGCATACTCCTGCTGGGTGTTATGCAGTGGGCAAAATGGAGGCAAATCAGCAGGGTTCAGCGTTTTCGGTGACTGCTCTCTGGATTTGCAGAGGGAGGGCTTTGTCTTTCACTCAGACGCAGCCTTTGTTCGAACTCATGAGTGCTTGCATGCACAGATAAAAAAAAAAAGAAAATTGGTCTACCTTTGAGATAGTTTGTATTCTGCATGAGATAAATCACATGTGCATTTCTAAGTGCTTAGGGTATTCCTGTACACCATGGGTCTTTGTGATTCGCTGTGTGGATGAGGCATTTATAATTAATGGTATATATTTTTGCAGTGCATATTGGCTGAGGAAGTGAGCATAGTAGGTGAGGGGGTTGGTATGGTTATACTGCCAATTATACATGCTGCATAGTTGCAATTTTTCTTATCGATATTGTGATATACATACATACATACATACATACACACAGACACAGACATGTATATTATATAAATAAACATAAATATATAGAGATAGATCATGATATTTAAAGTCATTGTTGTCAACATTAGAAATCTATCACCCATAAATTCAACCCAAAGAAAGAAATTGGAACTGAAACAAATAATCGTTAACAATCACAAAATTAACTTCCTCTTGTTTGAGGGCAAAATTTGACTTTTGTATGTATCCATGGTTTATATAAATATAAACGTAATACTTGTAACGTAATACATGTAATACTTTGTTGCGACACTCACCTTTACATCGGAGGTGTCCCTCTGACAGTTTCTCCAGGAGTGGGCAATGGCAGAGAAGGAGCGGTCAGGGTGGTCGAATTTGTTCTTATTGGCACTAAGGAAAAACGTGGTAAAGGGTTCCTAAAGAGAAAGAAAATTAGAAGATCAATGATCTCCCCCTAAAAGTCAAGATCATCCTCTCCACGCTCTTGACATCCATTTGGACTGAAGCTATACCTAAAGGATTACATACTCATTCAAAATAGATGTTAATAGTCTGAATTATTTGCATTATTTCATTGTTATCCTTTTCTGCACTGGGCTAAGGGTCATTAATTGAATCCAAGCCCGAGGGAGAATTAATTAGTGTTCTTCCTGAGCACAGTAAACCATAATGATAATTGGCTCAAATTTGGTTTTCTCAGCCTTAGATGGCGACCATTGCCGGATGGAGGGGAAGGATCACTCACCAGAGGAAGAAAGGGATTGTGGGAACAAACCCACAGAGGGCAATCTAACTGCTGTCAAGGGAGGTCCCTCAGTTCATCAGCCCCTTTCTACTAATGATTGGGGAGGAAGAGAAATACAGTAACTCCCCACAAAGTTCTTTCAAATTAATAAGCTGGTGTCAAAATCAAATGAATACCAACTCAGAGATGCCGTGGAGGTTATAAGGGCTTGTTTTGTGGGGAACAGATTGGAAGTGCGTGCACCTCCTCCCTCTCTCCCAGAGTAAATGAGGACAGTGCTCAGTAACCTTGATGGACATGTCTCCGGCGCTCACTGGGTTGCCTGAAACACATAAACCTGTCACAGCAGCCTCTGTAAATCATTACCCAGCCACTCTTTATTTGGTTCACATATGCCTGTTTACTGGCCTGTGAAATGTGTTTTCTGAGCGCCATTGGTCTAACTCAGGTCCAATCAAATTGAGATGTCGAGCCGTTTCCTGTGCAGAAGCCGACAAACCTCAAAGTAACAACATTATCAGGTCTGACAAGTGACAATCAACTAAAGCAGAGTCAAAAATGAAAAGCTGTCTGAGGATGTGGGTTGACTTAATTTCTTTTCAGATGCTTGACTAATTACGGGATTTTGAACACAGTACAATGATGTGTTTGAGGTCGGCTGAAAGAGTGATTTTACTCACGATTCTGACAAGCCAGTGCAGGGTGTTGGCGGCAGTGGAGTAGTGGGAGTTGTAATGACAAGGTGGTGTCTGGTCGTCTTCCCGAGACTCATAGCGTTCAGCATAGAATGCTGCACGCTTTGGATTCAGGGCACCAACAGGCTGGTAGGGAAGACATATAAGGATTTAATGATTCAGTTACTGCTGTGAAGTAATTTGTTGCTATTTGCTCATACAAGTAAAATACAAACCAACCCTAAAGAAAATTTAAGTTTTCTATTTTATACTTTAATAAGTCATATTCTTTGTGAAGGAAAAAAAAAACCCTGATAGGCATATATGGCTGTATCATTTTGATTTTTTTAACTGACTTTGCAAGCTTTTTTTTGCAAGCTTAAAATAATGCTGTATATGTGTAAATCAGTATGTATACAACACTGTGTCTGATTATTTTTGTCTATGTCTTACTGTAAACTGGAATGCTTTTATTTATCAACATTTACTTTGTTGATGTTTACCTTCTAAATAGTTTAGACATTGACTTTTTGTGTAACAATATCCCATAAACAGAAGGCATTCTCAGTGATAAAACTCTAAATAAGGAAAATAACATAAATTTAAACTATAATATGTGCTCAGTAGAGCGCAGACCTCCGCCAAGCCTGGTGTCAAACAACGTAAACCGGACTTCAAAGGAAAAAAAAAAAAAATTAAATTCAGAATAAATGATTCAGATCTGTCACAAAATTGAATGAATTCATGCCTAATCCCTTTTACCAAATTTGTGTGAAATGGTTCAGTAGTTTTTGCGTAATTCTGCTGACAAATAAAAGAAAAAAAACAAGGACATGGGTGACCATATAACCTCCTAGGCGGGGGGGTAACTATTTAAAGCTGAAAGGAAATGGAGATAGCCTAAAATGACAGCAAACCTGTACTGACTATTATCATGAACAAAATATTACATCACACCACACAAACGCAGTACACAGTCAAAGTGACCACCTTTATGTATCCTTGATGGCCATATTTACAGGAACGGCTCTTCTGTAGAATTTGGTATGGCTTGTCAAAAAACAATGTCCAAAAGCACCATCAAAAGTAGATCAAAAATATTTAAGTAAAAGTATGAAAAATAATGATATTAGTAACATAGTAATAATGGAAAATTCAAAGGAAGGCTAAAAGTGGCATTGTAGTCACTGATCTTGCTTTCTTTACAATGTTCTGAGTTTGGATCCAAAACTGCAGAAGCTTCAGTGACTTGGTTCAGTGAGCAGCAGTCTGTAGATCTGAAGTGCATGAAAGGATTTATAGACAAGTTCAAGAAATTGTATAGAAATCTATAATCTTTTCCTTGTTCTTACTCTCTTGATTGCCTTCTCATCACAACCACGCAGACCGACTTAAGTTAGATGATTGCATCATCAGTAAAAAATACACTTATGTGTAGTAGCTCGAATATTTGGTTTGTTGAAATACAGAAACCAAAAGTTGTTGGCATTTTTAGCAGCTTACACCCACAATATAGACAAGGCTGAGACTAGAAGGCATTTTGTGTGGGCTAAGATCAACTCTGTCGATAAATATAGCTTATACTTTAGCAAGAAGTATGTGGAATAATTGGCGGTAATATATACTATTAAAAGTATTAAAACTAATCTTTTCGAAATCCAAATTTAGTATTTGTTTTTATACTGTGCAATCACAGGTCTTAAGCCTGCCTTTCAATCCCTCATATTAGGACAGCAAAATTTGTAGAAAAGCATAATTGAGCACAATTAATAGAGATAAACTTGCAGAGTCTCAGTAATGCCCCATTAGGCTGCATTTGCGAGGCTGGCAGAGAGGCTTTGGGAAGAGTTCAGGGCTGACCAAGAGCTTTAGTCTGGGATTTGTCTGTCAGACCCCATTATTCTCTTGAACCCTAAAAAAAAAAAGTTCCTGTTGCTCTGCCTTCTGTTTTAAATGTACAGGGATATGGTGGCAGGGGTGAGCAGGATTGCGAAATGAGGATGGAAGGAGGTGATCTGAGTGTCTCCTGCTAAATGTTTTAGGTAATCCGTGAGGATTAACCCTGGCTGACCTGATTTACACCCAACGCACCCACTAACCAAAACACTTTACTTAGCGCTGCTACTCCCATCTGTATTCAGAGCCCCTCTGGACCACTGGGCACTGTTTATGGGAGTTACCAGGACCTACAGAATATAGTGTGATATAATAATGTAACCTCTAAAGCCATGTTTGTGAAATTGTCAATGAGTAGAACTGAGTTTTTTAGGGCACTGAAAAAAATGAATACTGGGTAGTATTCATTGTAGAAAAACTGAATGGATTTCATTTTACAGGCGTACATGATATCTGAAAAGCTCCCTACACATGTATGGAATAAAGTACTGAAAATTTGCTACCTAAATATTTTCCTATCATTAAAGTGAGGAGTAGAAGAAAACAGTCTCAAAAAACCTTTGATGGCAAAGAGCAGAACCTGAAAATCTCCAAAATGCCAAATGAGCAATGAGTGCAGTGTCAGGACTGGAAATGTCAGAAATCATGATAATCTCATTTTCGTCATTCTATATTGTAAGAACTGCCGCCTAATCATTGTGAGAAAATAAAATAGAAAAAAATTACATCAACTATATTTATTTGACATCCATCCAATTATTTCTTAGTTAGGCCAAACCTTGGATAGCGCGGTTCCTTATTTAACCACAGACTCAGTAATAACTTCAATATTGAACCGACGACATCATGGGGTTTTTGCCCTTTGGCGGCTGTTTCATTTTCATGTGTTCTTAAGGCAACAAAATTACTCCCATTAAACATACGTTTAGTGGTGAATAAATTGCTTTCTCTGCCTTTTCAATCACCCTGTCCAATATGAGAGCCTCGCAGGAATATTGGCAGTCAATATCAATATACTCGGTACCACTGAATAGGTTACAGAGGGGGAAGGGAGACTGGTAATGTAATCAATGACAGCTTTTCTACCTGAAAGCTGAAGCCCAGAGGTCAGAGGAAATAAAATAAAAGCCCCCATTTCAAAATGGTCTGAGACTGATGCCTTAAAATTAAGCCACTTATTTTAACATTATTAAAATTACACTGTTATTCTTTTGACTGCGTACAGTTTGTATGCAACCTCAACACGACAGACAGACTCCCTTGGTCATTTTTAAAAACTAAGGTCATATCCGTGTGTGGCACGTTGCACATGCCTGAAGCTCTAAGTCAAAATTTAATGGGGCCAGTTTTTGGTTCTTCCTTAAAATTTAATGGCAGTCCACATCAGTGTTAGCACAATTGAATAGACTGAAAGAGAAGTTTATTGAGATCTATATAGATTTATGGAGTGATAATAGTCTTGCATGAGACGTCTTGGCCCAGCTGGATCAGGGTGCAAGCCACAAGACATCTCACACTCCGTAAAAACCGCTGCTAGTAACACTAACTCCAGTTAGAGCACTATGAAAGATCCAGGTAATACATGTGAGAGAGGGAGAAGAAAAGGTAAAAGACACCTGCAGGTAGTACTAATGAGGGTAAGAGAGGGATAAGTAAACAATCCACATAACAGGTATTAAAACCAAAGCTTTCAAAATGGCTAATGGGTAAGATTTTGATTTACAGTTTATATTAAGTGTTTTACTTGCCCATTTCAAAATCATGATACCAGAAGAAGCTGGACAACAAACTGAGTCATGTTATTATAGGCTACAGTATGTGATATGAAACACATAATTGTGCTTAAAGGGATATTAGAATCCACTGTTACACTTTTTAAGCTTTAAATTAAGTAGTAAATCACGTCCCTGGACCCTTGCTTACAACATCTCTAACTTTTTCTGAGAGTAAGCTAACCGCAAACACATCTTGAATGAATCCCCAGGTTACAGGAAAGGGATCCAGAGACATATCCACTGAAAAGTTATTTCCTGTTAATTCTTTTATTTGCCTCCACATAAATGAGGCAAAGATATTCTCACAGTGTTCCCAAGTCACTCAGCTGCATAAGCATAAACATAATAAGGCATTTTCTAAGTAACTTGTGGTGTAGTGTAACAGTAAGAATGCTTTTACTTTGTTTCTTTTTAGAAAACTTGTGTGGTTGGAGAGCTAGGATAATTATACTGACTGCACGGGAAATCTTGTTTTGGTTCATCCACATCATTATTCTTTATTTACTGTTTGTCATAGGTTGCTGTCATCTTAAAGGGAATTTGCACCTGGAAGACTGTTAAACACTGGTAAAGTCTGGATTGTTATGCAGCCAATACCCACCCACAGATATGTAGGAAAAAAAGACAACAACAAAATAAAGGTAAAGATAATGTAAAACTGAAAAATGACCAACTGCCTATTTCTTAGGGGATTTAATACATTTGCTCTGGTGCAAATCCTGAAGCAAATTCAATTAATAGCTAAAGAAGTAAGGTTTGCATATATGTATACATTAGGTAGAAGGAAAGTAGAAGGAAGAAGTAAAGCTGTTCTGGCAGCTTGTGGTCACTCATCTGTATATAAAGATGAGGCTGTAAACCAAAGTGCTGAGTGTTGGTTAGTGAGCTCATTATATCCCTCCAAAGTCAACATTAGACTATAGAGCTGACTGTGATTCTCTGTCTTAACAAATCCTGAGCAATGTCTACTTCTAACGTTCCCACTCTGCTCTGAACAAGTTGAGTCCCATTTATTTTTTAATATGTGTACATAACTTTTTCACTTTGTCACTGAGCATTACTTTTGATTGCAGTTGTAGTTAAAATAGGTTATTATTTTAAACACATGGCCTCAGCTCAGTAACTTTTTGGAAGTAGTGTGTGACACTAAAAAAGTTTAAGCACACAAATAATAAAAAAAAACCAAAAAAAACCCACACATGATATTGTAATAAACTGACCATAGGTACCCTTGAAAGAAACACTATGTCTATAGCATGTTTGCTGAGACACTCTCAGCTACAAGAAAATCAATGCTGGGCACAATCAGTTTGTTGTCCATGGTTGAGTTTGAGCACGAGGTAAATGAAAGGCTACTTCCAGGTTAGTCCAAATCCTAGACGACAGAGACTTAGACATAGAACAGCAAAAAATGTGAGGATATATAACCGATTAGCTATTTAATTACAAATAAATACCCATTTATGATAAGGCACAATAAGCACTTCAGTAGTTCTTTAGTGCCTTTAGTCCTGTCATAATAACTATCTGCTGACAAATCCAAATCAGGCTTTGTTTACCTCTTTTCAACAAAGAATAATCACCTCTTCCCTTTTCTCCACATTGCATATCATACTGATCAGAGATATAGGACAATGAAAACAACTAGTTCAGACAGTTCCACACTTGCTCCCATCTGAGTTCATTTCTTGTATAACACTTGACCCAGTGAAATACATCAACACAACTAAACAAAGTATGATCAAACTTAGGTCTGGCTTCAGATTCAATCAAGATCACGTCTGAGGTTGCACTCCAAAGATGCAGGAAACGAATGCTGCTGCTGTTGAGTGAGTGTACAGGGAGTGCCTCCATTTGTTTGGTTACATCTAAGCCACCTCCCAATGAGACGCATATTGCGATTTATATTTCAAAAGAAATTACATTACAGTATGTTGCTATGGTGCTCTGTCAGGAGAAGTCACAGTCGTTTTTGCTTGCCTTGTCAGAGGCAGGGCTGTGTTGCAGCTCCAGTCTAATGCAATCAAGTTGCTCCAGCTCAAGATAAAGCAGATGTGCTCCCAAACAGCCTGACTGGAGTGGAAGAGAGGGTGAAGGAGGCTCCATTATGGAAAGAAAAGTGTGGCAGGGGCCTTTGTAGCAGCCAAGCTCTGCCTGCATTACTCAGAGTGTGTCTCTTAGAGATGCTCAGCTTTCACTGAGTGCCACAGCAGAAGCTATGAGAAGGAATCAGATTGAAATAGTTCCCTACCTTAGCGCAGTTTGTTCAGAACATGTTTACAAGAGTTACTCAATACCATCAGCATTATTTTAGTAATTTTAAGTAAGTTTAAAATGTATGTAATGCTTTGAATCACACAGGTTGAATAGTGCACTTGTCACTTTCGGTGTTGCTTGTCTCTTGAAATTACATTTTACAAAAGGATACATCTAATAAAGTTCAGTCAGTGAAATGAAGAAGCACAGTGTTAAACCACATCTGCTTTTATCACTTCCTTACGCAATTAAATGAATTTCCATCACATCATTTAACAGCTATGAGGAAGATTAGCTTCCCCTATCTATCATCCACCTGTCACTCCATCAGGAAATAATCATTAGAATCTAATGAAACACTTCACTGCATGAATATATTTGACATCCAAATATGCACAACGCTGGCCCCGAGGCAAAGGAATGGTGTGTTCAATAGCACTGTTCACAGCTGACTGAATGCCCAACCAGCAGGTAATTGTAGGTGTGTTCAGTGGGCTTGGGAGGATATTATTTGGCAGATCAGTACAGAGCTCCGGCAGTTTAGACAATGCTGTCCGTCAAGCGGCAGTCACCTGTAACTGACAAACAGGTCTCAGGTATGACTCTGATCTGTGGGAAAGAAAGCCTCCTAAACTCTGCAGTGCCAGCGTAGGATAATTTGAGAATAATTTAGGAGCATTAGTAATGCTTCAGTTTATAATCTATAATTTAGCTGCAATTACACTTGAGCTTTATCCAGCATATTAACCCAAGAGCAATGATGTGACAATTTATTTTAATAATGTGGCAGCTCACTGAGCTCAGGAGTGACAGGTGATATTACATGAGGTGATGTGATGTTATTCAACTACAGAAAAAAAAATAAACATACAATTTAAAACAGAGGATGAATAAAATTAATGCAGTAACCACTTGGGCTGGGTTTTGAACCACAACAAACAAAAAAGTGTCTGTAGCAAAGTGGATCAAAAACTGTCAAGTACTGGAACTGGCATTAAATGCTTATTCAGATTCACACTCTTCTTTACCTAGGCTTTCATTCAGAGAAATGTTTAAATATATATATATATATATATATATATATATATATATGTGTGTGTGTGTGTGTGTGTGTGTATGAGTTTGTGTGTGTGTGTGTATTTTTTAACTTAAACAAAGTTCTTGTAGGAGTGTTTGTGTCAGAAAGCCCAGAATATTTGATAAGTCTGGCCTTTTTTTGTTAAATGAATAAAAAAAAGACTTCAGTCACAGTCATATTACTCAATAAATGGTATTAGATTTGTATCTTTCGTGAATATGGGTATCGTATCAAAAAGTTTGAAATGAGAACCAGTCCTAGTTTCCCAACACATACAGTACTAACACAACCACACCCACTGGACACACACACACAGCCGTAATACAGTATACAATGAGCGAGTCTCAGGAGACTGTTCCACACTCTCTGATCCATAATTGAACAAAAGGGCAGACCAAGCAAAGAGGAGAAGTGCGGGGGCCTCTGTCCCTCCCCGCTACACTAGCTGTGAACTTTTGGAGGTAAGAGCCCTGGGGTTCCAAGGACAACTGTCAGGAGACACAGGCTGTGAACTC
Source organism: Istiophorus platypterus (assembly GCA_016859345.1). Lineage (NCBI taxonomy): Eukaryota > Metazoa > Chordata > Actinopteri > Istiophoriformes > Istiophoridae > Istiophorus > Istiophorus platypterus. The sequence continues at coordinate 6,671,112 of CM029116.1, forward strand.
ATGCTAATGAAGGCAGCTCAGCCCTGTAAACAGCATGGGAGGATGTCACTGGAATACATTACAATACATAACTGTCTCCTCAGGGCAGGAGGGCTGCACATGGCTCAGCCCTGATCACTTCACAACACACACACACACACACATTCCGTGGCTCTCTCAAGCCCACCTGGACACCCCACAGGCCAGAGCTGCCAAAAGCAGACAAGTACTGAAATGATGGTGGGTAGACATAAAACTGATCTGTTTGTCCAAAATGCTCCAGGTGCACAGAAATGTGAAAGAACTGCTCCAGCACAGTGGGACCTCATTTTTCACATTCACAACACTCTATATAACTTGTGCATGATTCTTTGATTGTTTCACAGCAACCTCTTTTTCTTCATTTCAAAGCACTCCTCCTCTCCCACTACAGAACGCAGCGCACACATGCCTGAAAACCTGAAAATTGATACAAACTGTTGAGAACTGAGATGGCAAAGTGAGGCTCTTAGTCACGACGTCGGTTCTTTGAGGGGAAACAAAGAGGAATGAGGGAGCGATAAAGTGAGCGAGAGAGAGAGCTCAGACAGGAATGCGACTGTTTTCAGGTCAGTGAGCTGCTCTATGCATGTGCGAAAGAGAGAGAGAGAGAGAGAGAGAGAGAGAAAGGGGTTGGTAAGCGAGTAAACCAGGTCGCAATTTGTGGCAGAGCGATCGGTTGCCTTTTCCCCTTCAGTCAGGGACAGAGCAAACATGAGGCTGACCTTCATCTCCCTGGGTTGTGGAGAATTAATGACATTGTGTTCTGAACTCTGGTGATTCGGTGGGACTCTCTACCACGCAGCTTGATGTGTTTTGTCGACCTGCCACATTTTGAACAAATTACACTACAACACTGTATTCATGACCTGCTCTCATCAGTTCAACCCCGAAAAAAAGTCTAATCAAAGCAGAAATTTGAATTTACTAAATGGTTTCAATGAACATTTAATAAAGAGGCCTGGTGAGAAGTCATTAGGGTTTATTGGCTTTCAGCAGATCGTGATGTTATGATCTTATATTTTATCCTATGTTTCTTGGTCGACACATTTCTGTTGTCTAAGGTATTGACAACAAAATTTGTTTTCAAACATAATTTGCTGCTCTGGGCATCATTTTGATTTTTTTGTGCCATGATTTGCCATATTGTGATGCAATATATCAATATCAGAACCACATGGCCCATACGTTCTTTGGATGATGAAAATTGATACTGGATTGCATGATGCATATAAAGCTGCCTTGCTGAAAGGGCTTTTATTAACTGTGGGCATTTTACTGCAGTGTCTACTATACAAGGCACATATGGTAATAAAAAATGTATAAGCCTCTATAATGGAGAAACCAGAAACCCATTTTAAGCTTATATTCAAAAGAGAAGGCGCAAACTATGTGCTGAGACAATACAGTACCAAATAAATGGGGAGTAAAGTTACATAGGGTATTTGAGTGCATTTCAGGATCTTACAATCAGTATTTTCCACTTTCTGCATTCCATCTCATGAGTTTAGACTCTGCACATGATTCCTTTGCCATTAAATATGATATTGTTTTACAGTCTGACTCTTAATAAGGAAATCCCCTGCTGTCAGAGCCAGCTGCCCCAACTTGCCCCCCTTCTCTCAGTCATACTGAGGTGCATGGCCAAGAGGCCCGGTACCTTTGAGAGATCTCTGAAGTTCCCTGGCAAGGTCAGGTCCAGCTCCTCGGAGTCGTAGTTGGTGAGGACCCAGGGAAAGACAGGGTACTGGTTCAGGTCATTGTATGTCCTCCCTAGACACAAAGAGCAGACAGAAATCTGTGAGTGATGAAGGCTTGGAAAGAAACAGAAGGGGTTGAAAGTGGGGCAGGTTACACTTGAGGCTTCATTTACTTTGCGGGATCAGCATGCAACATTCCAGCGAGCCCCCAATCGCATAGCCCTCAATCAGAGGCACTTCCTGTCTCATTCGGAGCCTGCCAGGGAAACACGTACGCTAATGGCAAGCTCTCTCAGCTATGTGAGAATGTTTTTGGTGTTCCCCACTGCCTTTGTCTACTGAGTATATTTTATCAACAGAAAATAAGTATCTCTGTGTTGTGAGGAGTGAATGTGATTACAGAGAAAAATATTCTACTCTGGGCCATGGCTCAAAATGCCTAAAATGTCACCACGAGTCTGATCCACTGATTGGCCAGATGTGAATTTCCTCAATGCTCTGGCAGTGGGAATATGGTTTTCAGATGGCAAAGCACTTCTTAGAAAAAGCCAAGATCATGTACCATGCTGTCATTAATGCTTTCTTTTGAAGATGACACTGATACAGCTGTGAGGTCAGGTGGTGGCCAGTTGTAATACAGGGCTGGGATAGGTCTGCTATAGATGTTTTTTTTGGAATTTTTACAGGCAATAAACCAGGCTAAAAATGTAGGCTCAAAGCAAACTGAAAGTAAAAAGGCAACCTTTTATTTCATCCACTGACAAAAGTTAAACTAAACCGTAAAAGGGAGCAATACTAATTTTCAGGTCTGACCACGTTTCCATGAAATACTTCCTTAATAAAATAAACAAGTTATCACATTTTTTCCCCAGGAACATTTAATAAATATATACCTTTTCCAGTTTTTCAGTGTTGATGTTTTCTAGTATTTACCAAACTTTCTTAAGACATAATGTGAAAACTACTCTTTTAACTGGAGGTCAATTATTACACATTATTGCATCATTACACCAGACCAGTGCAGGAAATGCACTCTCTCACTTGAATAAAATTGCATTTTCATGATTAATTGAGGTTAACAAAGCAGTAACAGAAACCAAGAATATCTTAAATCAGTAACTCACATTGCTCAAATTGCCTTTTTGGGATGACCTTCTCACTCTATCATGTAATGAGCGACACATTAAAAACATTAAAGCATTACAAACCAAGTAATATTTCGAGGAAGCAACACATTGGTCAGAATAATAAAAGCGGTTTCATGACATCAAAATGAAAGCTCCTGTGTTTGTATAGAATATCATCAAAATATAATGAAATAAGAGAAATAAATAATCTTCCCATGTGTGACCTACAACCATAAAGTTTTTAATGAAAACCTACAAAATATCATTAACTTGAACCAATACAGCAGGTGCATCTCTGCTCACTCCTGGACTGCAGCAGGTTGGTATTAGAGAGTCTTAATGTAGCTGAGCAAGTGATAACATCTGACAGGGTAGTCAACAGGAAAGCTTCTGCAGAGCAGCCAGGGTCTGGGTGAAGTTAGAGACCATAATTATCCAGGTTAATGCCACACAGTGAAGAGGATGCAGCAAACAGGAGTGTGGAGAATGAGTCAAGAATGTTGGTTAGACCTAACGGTGCTGAGGCCTGAGTTGGGGTGGCAGGATGTTAATAACAGTGGAATAGTGTTTAATTAGAAGACCCTTTCCCGTTCACACCTCTTCACAGCACTTCACCCCCCCTTGCCTGTCTGCCACCCCACACTATTCTGACATCCCTGTCAGACTAAGTCATTACTAGAGATTTTTTAATGAATTTGGGGCATGTTTTTCTGTCTGCCTTACATCTAATTAGCTGACAATAATGTATCGAACTCAAGCACAGGCTAAATATAAATATGCATGAATATGCAGCAAGAGAGAGGATGACACCTCTCAGAGCTGGGTAGCGCACAGTTGCTCTCGCCTCCACTGTTCGCTGCAGTTCAGATCAGAGAGTCGACAACAGAACCTCTCAACTCTGCAGACACATGTGTGCGCTCTCACAAAGCCAGGCACTAATTATCTCGCAAAATCTACTGTGCCTGCTCTTTGCTTCAAACAGCACACTCCCATGAACAGTGAAGTGTACTACGCCCAGGACCACATAAGGATAGCATTGATTCTTAAACAAATATGACATACCTGGGGCCACTTATAGTATGTTTCAAGTGCCACTAACACATAAAGTTAATTGATCATGATAGCTAAACTTAAAGTCATAAGGCTCTAATGGTGAAGGGATTCACATAGATAATATACTAAAACTTTACTCTTTCACTGGCTGTACATTTTTCCCCGATATGGAAGAAAAACAAATCAGAATCTATCTATTTAACTGATGGCTGCATAAAAAGAGAATGCCTAATTTCATTGGTTCAGCTCTTTTCACTCGGGAATCACAGCACCGTACAGCATTAGGAGTCCGTACCTGCAACAGTGTTGAGAAATGTGAGGTACTCAAAGTTGGAGATCTCTCTCCGCTGCCAGCGTTGGGTCATGTTGGAGGATTTGAAAAGCTGCCGAGGGGTGGCCAGGGAGATGCGTCTGAAAAAAACATTTTAACATTAAAACAGAACTTTTTGATTAAAGTCTTAAAATTTTAAAGCTAAAGAGCTTTAGACTGTATATCAGGCCATGTTTAAATTCAAGGGAATGGCTACATCAAAGTAAACTGGTAGAAAAATGACAACAGTCAGTATCTGATAACCAGCTCAATGGCTTGCATTTCAGTTTTATAATGAGCATTCTGAGATGAAGAGCATACACAAAAAAATTCAAGATTCAAACAAGAGACTAAATGTGGCCTCCAGTGCAATGGCATTCACTGGTACACAATTTCTATTTCTAGTAGATTAAATAAAAACTTAGTGGAAATTACAAGCCCTTCATTTAGTCAGGTTGGCTTGCTTCAAATCCAACCACTTAACAAAAGACTTAAGAAAATATTTTTGTTTTCTAACAGTGTATAAATAAGTCTGTTAGCGCTATGAAAATCTAAAGGGAATGTTGGGTTTTCTCTGTGGTTACTGGCCTGGCTGTGGCCCTGCTGTCTAGAGTCTCCTCTCAGAGAATTAGGTCAGTTCAATCAGGGTCATTGCACATCCACTTCAATTACTGGAGCAATGGGACTTCAAATGACTCTGCTGCAGGCCAGGCTGCACAGATGCTCCGACATACGACACAGAGGAGGTAGCTACAGCCATGAAGGGAGTGCAGTGTTAGAAATATTTAACAGTGCGCTGAAGATCTTCTTTTGGCATCTCTGACCCACCTGGCTTGTGGAAGTCCATAGCTGGTACCCACTCCCACTCGAGGAAGACTGTAGACCACTTTCTTCACTGTGGCTTGGTCAGGAAAGTTGAACATGACTGATGCTGTTAACAGTGAGAAAAATCACTTAATAACAGAGTAAAGGAGAAAAAATAACAAAAAAATAAAACCTTGGATTTCAAAAGCTTTAATAATTGGCACTCAAGTTACTTCTATTGGCCATGAAGACCTCCACTGCTGTGTTCTGCAGGAGGTAGCGCCTGGAGAAGACTGCCCGGATCTCACTGAACATCCATTTCCCATGTAGGCCCTCAGTGTATCCTAAGACCTGGAAGGGTACAAAGGATAGAGGAAAAACATAGATCGTGTCAGGTTACAGATGATAGATGTCTTACCATTTCATCAAGTTTTAATTCCATAGTTGCACGCACACACACACACACACACATTTTATATATATAAATATATATTTATATATAAAAAAAACAATAAAACATCACCCACAAGTCAAGTGTTGCAACTGGCTTTCAGATTACTGTGTAACATTTCTTTTATGTACAATGCCACTGGTATTGCAGTACACTGTCACATGTGAAATGAGGCAAGTTCTCAGATTACAATTTAATTGTATGAACTGAAGTATTGCTGTGACCTGATCTACTGCTTTGTTTTGAGATGGATTGAAAAAACAATCCAATTCTTATGTTCCATACTGTGCCAGACCACAGACAGTAAAATATAACCACAGTAAAATTCTGCATGTGTTTACTGCTGTTCTATTCAAGTTAAGTTGACAGCGGTTTCACTTTGTTAGGTTTTTTTTTTTTTTGTGAACTGTCTTGTCTATGACTATCACAATAAAAGTTTTTGAGGCCTGGGATACTGCACCAGCTCACTTATCCTGTAATTCCCCTATCCATTAGCTTGCTAAAATCAATTCTTAATAACTATTCTAGGAGTTTTTATTGGAAAGGGAATATCAATATTGCAAGATTATCAGTTCCATCATTCCGCATTGTCACTTAAGATAAAACATTCCTGAGACATTACAGCATATCTCTGGTCGCCTTTCTACACATTATGAAGCATTATACGGATTCTTTGAGTGTTTTACACTTTGTAAAGGCAAGTGGTTGAAAAAAAATGACCCCCCTCGGTCAGTGGCACAAACAATCAATACAAAATCATCATACCAAGGAGGGGAGCAAGGAGACAAAGGATCATTAGTATACATAGCACCACAGGGACTGCAGGTCAACACACAGAAAACTAAGCCAGTTGTTCTGACAGGTGAGAATGCCCCCCCCCCCCGAAACCCTTCCATCTCACTTCCCTATTACTGAACAATTTTGTCCAACAGTACAAGCCGGAGAGCAACCTCATCAACTCCCCAGGTTATAATCACACATAGGAGTAGGCAGGGAGGGAGGGAAGCAGAGTGAGATGTTCAGCTGGGTTAGGTCTGATGCTAATGCTCATTTAAAATAGTGACAGGCTAGAAGAGTGCAGTGCGAGTCAGGTTCTGCCTTAATTTCTCCCTGGAATAGCTCATGCCCGACCTCCGTGCCACATCCAAAATCTCTGGAGCTCAATTAAAATTGGATTAGGTGGAGATGCTGGATGTGCAGCACAGCATCTCTGGTGCTCTCCTCCTAGTAATGCCCCTGCTTGACACCTCTGCAACCCCCAACTCAAACAGTTGTCATAGAGACAGCGTGGCCCAGAGGAGGCAGTGTGCTGACTGGAGGGGAGGGGAGCGTACAAAGGAAGGGAGTGGAGATGGACGGATGGCTATGGAGCTGCAGGCAGACTATTGAGGGGGCAGTGGCAGCTCACTAGGAGGCAGAGTAACTTTTATCTGCCTCCTGCTCTGCAGCCAGATGTTCTGGAAGAAGTCTTTTGAGTGCAGTGATGAAAGGCAGGATGTAAACATATGCATCATGGGAAGGCTATAACCACATACTCAATCAAGGAACTAGCAGGCAGTTATTTGAATAGGTATTACGTTATTTGGATGTCTGGAGAATGGCTTGTCATTTTCAGCGGTCTTTATTCATTTTATGAATTTATTTTTTATAAAGTGCCATAAATTTTCCTCTTGAATTCTCCATTTGTTATATCCTGCAAAATGCAGTTTACACAGGTTGTCAAGCAGACACCGCACCACAGGCTCTAAAGAATTGAAAATAAGTAAAAAAGGTTATAATATGGTATCTCAGAATAGATTGTCATTGCAATAATATTTTAGCACTGGTTTCTTGTTCCCCAGCTTCAGTGAAAATTTGCTGCCAAGACAAAGTACAGGCCAAAGGGCTAGCTGTCAACAAAAGAGGGGCTAAAGAGGAGAAAAAAGAGCTCATTTCAAACAGCCCAGATCAAAAAATTTGTCATAACAACAAAGCTTTGGTCTAAACCAACACACAGGGGCCCCTGTAGACTTGGAGATTTGACAAAGCCCAGCCCTCATTTTTGGAGGCCCAGCTGTAAAAAATGGCATTTAATGAACCTGTCTGCTGAAGCTGTCCCCTGCCTGTCAGAGGTGTCAGGCAGTGACAAGCGCTGGGGACGGCCGCCTCCAGTCACAGACAGGCCTGCCAGCTGGAGACTTCGGGCCCAATCTAATCACGCCACCAGGAAGGGACCGGCGCTCTGCTCTCGGTCTGTCACGCTCAGGGCTGGGGGAGCAGCAAGGGGGCGGGTGGAGGGGTCTGGTATGGCCGACAAGCGCAGCCTTTTGTTTCCACACAGGTCCCTCCACGCAGGCTCATTAGGAGCCACAGGCGCATGCGCTGCTCTGCCAGCTGCAGGGAGATATACCTCTCCAGCATAATAGCCATAATGCAATTTAATGGCTCTGTCCTCGCTTTCCCTTTATTTGTCTTCTCTTCTTTCCTGGATTTGACAGAGGGCAGGCTGCAGTCTGCCTGTAGGAACATCACAGGTGGAAAATGGAAAAATATTGTGACAGAAGAGATGAGCAGAGGCACAGGTGACATCAGTGTTTAGGCTGAAACTCATATATAATAATGTGCAGATGCTCAAATGGAGTACATCATACTTAAAAGCGATAGGAAGCCACTTCATGCATGGAAATAGATTCTAATCATTTCTGACTTCCAAATACCTTATTGACTGTAAAACTATGACAAATGTATTATTACATATAACAAAAAACAGAAAAACTCTGAAATGTGATGCAATTTTCTCCTATATGGAACAATGCAATCCCCCTCCACTGCATCTATACCAAAATAGGTACAAAAGTAATATAATTCAGAGAGACCTCCAAGCCAGCATGACTGATATATTTATATGAGACTGTGGCGCACTGACAACCTGGTATCACAGAACCTCTGCTGCATTCTTTTCAGATTTGTCTAATAGGCTTCCACTATAAAGACTCACAACTGCATGGTCCCAGGCAACTATAGAAAACAGTGAGGTGGAGGAATAAGGGGAGGATGCGAAAGGCGGTTTCATTTTGAGTGATATGACTACTCCCCCAGGAGCAAGTGGGATGGATTTCACACATGGCAATTTGGAGGATCAGCACACACTGTGTATACTGTATTCAGTGGCTGACCTCAGGCAATATGGGCCAAATCTGTGAAGAGGCTGAGCATTTGGAGAAGGCGAAGAGGAGGCATAAAGCTTGGTAACAGCAGGAGCAGAGAGCAGCTCTCAGTTCAGTAGGAGAACATCATCAGCCACAGACAACATGGCTTAGCCACCCCTAAAAAAGGAGATCATATATCTTTCTGTAATTTGGTTGAAATGACTCTTTAAAAGGAAATAAATAGGAATTAAAGCAGTTGCATATATTCTTTTTTTTACAAATGGCTCAGGTGTTCCAAATACTGTGAAATCAAACTACTGCTGGGATATTTAAGTTTACTCAGTCATGCAAACAGAAATCTTAGTTGTATGACCATGACATGTCAAAGTCCACACTTTATTTTAGCTTCAATCCCTTTTACATCCTGCACAGATTTATAATGTATGCCTTCTCTTCAAAGCGAGTTTCTCATCTGATCCTCCCTTAATGTGACAACTGTTATGAAGTGTAAAAATACAAAAATGTGAAAGATTCCCCCAGATTATTAAAAAAAAAAAAAAAAAAAAAAAAATAATCACCGTTCCACTTGGTTCCTCTGTGTGAGACCCATATCTCAACTTCAATAAAGTAGAAAGCTCCTAATGCAGGTATTGGGAGGAAAACAAGATACAGATTTGCATAATCAGTGTCACTATACATTTGGGTGGTAGCTGGAGTGTGGCAAGATGACACAGCTCAGTTGCTCTGGCAAGACCAGTAGGATAAAGGAGATGAATATGCATTAAATATTCTGGCAGTTCACTGCCCCAAATGTCCAGCCAAGTTTGTCAATAACATTTATGTCAGGGATGGTATTTCATGCACATTAGCTGGGCCCGCAGTGCTGTCTTCCAACACTGCTGTGGTAGGACAGGTGGGAGGAGCCGTTTTCCCAGTATGCAATTTCTTCTTAAAGAGTGAAGGCTCTTTAAACATATGTCTACATAAAAAAAATAAAGCCTCAGGAAATGCTGTGTTAAAAAAAAAAAAAGGTTACTGAGACTTCTGGTTCCTAACAGTGATGATACACAGTTTAGCACCAGGCATGAGAAAGCTTCTGAGAGGAATCGATCCAAAACAAAATATATTACCTTTATAATCCTACTGGTGTCCATGTTGTCAATAAAAGCACAGTAAGAAAATACATATTGTATAATGTTATCTTATAGTCTATATGTACATATAATGGCACATTTTATGTATTTTTTTATATACACAAGGTCATATTTACTCATAAAATCACAACAAACCATCTTTTATTTTTGTTCACACCTTTACCCTACACAGTTGTAGAATATTACATAACACACAGTTAAATTTTATTAGAAATATCAAAAAATCCAGTGGGTATAAGAAATAATGATACAACTACTTGGAAATTTGTCCAGTAGTCTTTGCTGGAATCGAAGCCATGTTGATCATATCTCTATTGGATCATTTCAACATACACTGATCCTTTTTGCCAGTAGAATTTGTTAGTATTTGGCATATGATGTGATGAAATTGTTCCGCACAATGCATTAAAATAATTTAGCTTTTGATTAACCAACCACCTACAGTTTGGAAACAGATTATTTGGCCTCTTCGGGGCTCTGCTAGTTATCTCTGTGTAACTGAAAAACTTAGATATAAAAGTACAGATTTCACACTTCTTTTAGTGCTGACAAATGGTACGAATTAGCATTCAAGCAAATATGACACAACTCTGTTGCAAGATTATCCCATCAGAATTCAAATCTTTTTCCATTTCATATAAACTATTTGGCCTCATCCCTGTAAGTGTAAATATGTTTTTGTCTTGCAAGTTAATTGTATGCACTGAGAAAACAAAGAAAGACAGGGACACAAGAAACATATAAAAATATGTATGAACATGTTCAAGTGCTGACCCGCTCACTGCCACATCCACACACACACATGAACACACTTAGTGAGCATATCATCCAGATAAACAGCTTGAGGATGCCTTCACTAAGGAGCTTGAGAGAAGGAATGCAGTCATTTGGCATGGGGTCTTTTCAGCAGGCTTTTCCTAATGGGACTTTTACAGGGACTTGTCAGCCTTAAGATGACTGAAATCTTCCTGGCCTGGGTACCAGCTTCCTCTGGCTGCCACTGAGAGTGCCAACATGATCGCTTTAAATCCCACTTTCCTTTTTTTTGTTTGTTTTTTTTTGTTTTGATGGTGTGCGGGAGGGATGGGGACTTAGAGCAAGACAGAGAGGAAGAGAAAGAACAAGACAAGGATAGAGAAGCGTAGAGACAGAGGAGGAGAGGGACAGAAAGAGCAAGTGGTTAGACGAGAGGGCCTGATGAGCAATGAGCGCCTCACTCGTCCTCAATTAATCTTGTCTCTCTACCTTTGCTTTGACGCTTCCCTCAGCACCAAGGTAATAACGACAACCTCATCCATTATCCTTTTATCCCTGTTATTCACTGGGAATTGGTTAATAATATGTTACAGATTTGTCCTCCTTCATATAATTCTATCTGTCATTCGCAGTATATCATCTGGAAAACACACAGCCCCCTTTACTGCTGGACGCTCTTTGAGGATTATCGTGGGTGACACCTCCGTGATGCAGCCAGAATCTAGAGCATCATTTTTCAGGCATAAAGAGGAATTACCCTGACTTATCTGTCATTGCCAAAGCACAACAAGCCATTCAGGGCCAAAGCAAAGGTGGAACAGGTTCTTATCGGCTTCTCTGTACGAGAAGACTTGTAAATTTATGCTAATGAGGCCCTTTTGTGATCTAGGCTCACCCCTTGGGGCTGAACGGGGCTTGCAGGGGATGATAATCTGGCTGTTGAGTGCACTTGATAATTTGTACTTTATCCTCATGTAATTATATAGTTTAAATCTTTTTACCAATGCTAATCCTAAGACATGAGGAAGTGTCTTAACCGTGTCTGTGGTTCTTAGCTGCACTAGTTAGCGTGCATCTGAGTCTCTCTCATAAAATCACGTAGGAGGAGTGCAGCACTGATATAATTACTCTGACTTTCTGTAGCACGTGCTATGAATCCTCATATCATTCTGATCCACCTTAGCAGGCAGGCAGGAAGTCAAGCAAGCAGCCAGAGGATATGGGAGACAACTCAGTAAAGGTGAAAACCATGGTAGCACACCAAAAGAGCCCTCCCCACATAGGTCAAGAAAAAAAGAAAGATGGAGGAGACTACGATAACGGATTGAAAGGACTAAAAGTAAGCGCAGTATGGAGGCTTTGCGCAGCTTTTAGGTCTCTCTGCTGTCCAGTGGGACTCCAGGCCATCTTGTGTGCCTGCCAAAGCTGACAGCCCCTGACAAGCCGCTTGGCGTGCTGTAATTTGACTAATTACACTGGATTAGACCATATTAATGCAAGCTGTTTTCTCTAGGGTCAATGACCCACCCAGTGTGTCCCTCGCTAGTTTCCCCCTCTTCAGTGTAAACAAAAGACACACAAGAAAGAGAGAAGACTCTTTGTTCCTTGAAATTATAAAACAATGAACATGTATCTGAATCCCTGACATTATTTTTATAATGGGAGAGAATGTGTTACAAAGCACCCACAGCAATGAGACCTCTGAAATACAGACTGTACTTTCCTGAAGTGCAGCATCACAGGATTTCACAGATTTGCAAACTGAGTCTTTTGCCTGTTTTATCTCTCTGCAGGAAAAGAAAAACAAAATAGGGCTTTCATGAGTCTTACTGAAGTTTTTTTTTTTTTTTAAACAGAGGCATATGGGGCGTAGAGAGGAAAGTACCCACATGCTGACAACAGCACTTCAAAAGTTCCTTTTAATTTTACTTTTATCCATAAAAAATATCACAATTAAATCTGAGTAATAAGGTCTTGTTTGTTGAAATCCATGATACATATAGATAATAACAGATACATCATTTGATCTGCTTGAAAAAAATGAGTAGATATATTCAGAAAACCAGAAAGAATACTTATTTGCAAAAAGAAGCAGGGGAATCTACCCTTATTTGCATTTGTAAAACTCCAAAATGAAAGGGGGGAAATGAGCCATAGAATATGTGTGTTTTAATACAAGTGCTCTCCCAATTGTACCAAATCAATTTGAGGTTCACACAATGGAGAGGCAGCTTCACTGTTTGTATGTGCTCCTCTGCCTTGAACACGGTGTAATAATAGTCTTAAACCAGGCGTTATAAAGACAGAATACCAAAGAGGCTTACAGCCTTGGTTTCATGAAACATTTAGGCAAAAGTTCCAAGGGCTGAGGATGATGAAAGAAGGTAAGCTTGAAAATGGGCCTCTGGGATCCACAGCCCTTATTGTACAGAAGTCACATCAAATTAATACTGAGGGCCATTTACAGCCTTTCTTCTCCTGAGCTTTTCAGAACGGATTAAGCTATGAAAACTCAGAAATTACTAAAGCACCTATTAGGCATTATGCTCACCCTTTCTTCTCTTTCCCTTTGAAAGTCATTGAATGTGCCTCACTTCACTCGTACTTTAATTCATAAGTTGTTTGCCCTCTTAGAAGAATGGCAATTTTATAAAATTTGTCATGTAAAATGTATATTTCTACTTGCATTGTAAGAGACCTTTCCCCACATACTTGTATATAAAAGACTTGTATTCACATTTTACACCTTTTGCCATTCTATAATCCAATTATTTATTTATCATTTTGGAGATCTGTATATTACATAAAACTATCTCATAATTTAGTATGACAATACAGGCCACAGTATTCAGGCTTTTTTCTAAAAGTCTCTAGCAGTGCTTCCACACTGATGAAGTATATTGCTGGGGTTCTCTCAAGCTTTCTGCACCCGTCTTTGCTCTCTCAATGCTTCTTCAAAGAAGCGCATATAGTGCATGAATTGTAATTATGGCTCCTAACAGGATTCAAGAGCACCAAACGATGGCACTTGAGAACCAGGTCGTGTGGAGTTAAACGGCTGTCAGACACTCAAAGCTCCCCAGCATGTGAACAAACCTACAAAGGCTGGATGTATCCACTTCTACTGGCCCTCCTACCCACTTTTCCCTCTCATAGGGAGAGATTAAAATCAGCTAAGGCCCCTTTAAAGACCCATATAGCTTTTCTGAATTTTTTTTTACTCACATTACAATTTTCAAGAGGTGTTACAGCTTTCCAAGTCAGATACTGAAAAGGAGGGATACTAATTAGTGAAAAAATAGGAAAATAACGACATGATGTTGACCTAAATTTAGTATCTAATCAGCGAAAATGTGCTATTTTATTTAGAAATACATTCTGGGCACAATACAAGGCAAATGAGATAACACCAGCAGAGCATGTGAGAGTAGGGAAGCAGAGGCATGTGAGAGACCAGGTAATTGTTACCACATCAGAAATCATGCAAACCACGGTGTCAGATTATCTCCCGACCTTGCCTTCAGAAGATCATCTGTGCTCCCTGGACAGTTTCAATGACTCACCAGGGCACAAGACCCCTCACTACACATTAAAGAGAGCAGCCTTCAGTCAGGCCCCATCCCAACTTTAGTCTCATCCTACTCCCTAAAAGCACCCAAAAGAAACCAACCTGCAGCGTGAAGTCCCTATGTATGACCCTTATTAAACTCCTAATTGGATTGAGAGCCGCTAAGAGGAAAAAAAACCTCAACATCATTCATTCAGCTGAGGTTTTCTTTAGCATTCCTTCCAGTAGTTTGCCTCTTCAACAATAACATTCAAAATCAAGTTGCTGAAAACTTTTCTTTTTCCCTTTTCAAAACACAACCAGATTTTCCAAAAATGGGAGCATAGGTAAAACCTTTTTCACCTTTTCTTTTAAGGCAAAGCGCTATTTGATTTTCACAGGGTGCAAGTGACAGCCTGAAACAAAGCCCAGCACTGGCCATTGTGTGGCCTTTCACTGTTGTAATGGTCTTAAAATGGCTACAAGCAGGGCCCTATTCAGTGGTGACCAGGCTGCTCAGCTCTGTTCTCCATATCCAACACAAACTCTGCACTAAGCAGGAACTCTGAGGTCAGCTGATGAGTGAATGAGCGACTAAGTCCACTTATAACCAAAGACTCAGACTATCAGTGCCTGTTCTCAACACATTTACACTAATTATAGAGTGCCATAACATTAAATAGTGCCATAACAACAACATCAATCAAGTCCATTATAGAAAATAGCATAATGGCAATAATTACAATAATATCTCATTAAGAAAGGGAATGAGAGACAGGGGAGAATTAATAGCAGACAGGTGTACAACACACTGCAATTATGGAACCTGAAATTAGTTCATTGCCTCAAGGCAAACAGAAGAGAAAGGGAAGGTTGTAAGTGAGGGAGGGAGTGTGTGTGTGTGTGTGTGTTGAGGGAGCTGATTTCAGGGCTGGGAGTAGGACTGATACAGAGAGGCTCACTGACAAAAAGGAATTGCAAATAAGCAAACAAAAATGTCTTAAATGTGTAAATTAGGGAGAAAAATAAGAGGGAAAAGCAGCTTTTCCCTGCAGACTGGTGCCTTAGATGAGAAGGGAGCAGTGAAACGTGATCAAGGGGAGCTGTGGAGCGGTGCGGCAGGCGTCAAGATGAGCACTCAGCCAGCGAGTGGCAGCTTCTCCTTTTCCAGTCAATCATTCATTACAGAGCCAAGTGCTGTGGAGGAGTGCCTCCTCTTTTTGACCTATCATATTACTGCCTCTGTAAACTCCTAATCCCCCCTTCGTTAGATGGTGTCAACAGCCGACATGCTCTCACCCTGCCACTGCACTCCTTGCTCAGACACCTCCCAAGCCCCGCCAAGACCACAGAAATGACACTCTAATAAAATCGTTTGAAATTTAACAGGGTAGAACGGCATAACTTTATCCATCTTTTCTGATGCTTTCAACCACTTTTTGTTTTTTTTTTGTTGCTTGTTAGTTTTCAATCATTAGAGAGAGATTCTGAAAATTTACTTGCTAATTAGTTAACATTTTCCTTTTGTTTTACCGTACTTTCCAGGCGCCAAGTTCACGGTAAGAAACACTAAGAAATTCTGACTTTAGCTCTTCAATCTTTCATCGGCTTGACTGTGCGGCCTCGTTCTTTTCGCCTTGGGGCTGTTCCTGAGCAGGTGAAAGCCTGGAGGCAGGAACCAGCACATCAGCACTTCTTCGTCCATCATGACTCTTTCATGGGGAGCCTGTCTCCTGAGCTTCTCTAATGGAGTCCAGTGAGATGACTACTATAATGAGTCCAGCAGATGAAAGCGCAGCAGGACAGAACAACATTCAGATACATCCCCACACACACCAGGGCACCAATCAGAGACTTGCTGCGTGAATGTTGTTATTTAGGTAAACAAAAGAATCAGATGCAAAATAAGAACCCAGATGAGGCATCTGCATTTTGGCAGAACTCCAAGAGGGAATTTTGGAGTGGGTGAATATGTCATGCTGATCAGAAAACAACAGAAAACAATCTAACAATCAATTCATCACAAGCATGTGCAAACATATCACATACCCAGCTGTCCATTCACGTGCATTAGTGTACAGACCCACTCTTCACAAACACACAAACAAACCCATCCACACAGATTCGTACAGCCTGTGGATGGGTTTAGGTAGGGTCCCAATTTAAGTTGACAGATACCAGATAGAAGATACTCAAGGAAATTACAGCACTGATTCAGATGGTTCTGAGTTTAGCTGAATGTGACACTGTCACAACAAAACTATTACACATGAGTGAAGGCCAGCAAAATTAATACACATCATTTCTTAATGACATATAGCACATAAGCCTTTGTAGTCTGTGGGGATCTTAAAATATTTTACCTTATTGGGAATATTTATGTAAATTTGGGAGATAAACTTTGTCACGGTTGAGACACCCCTACTACATAAGACGGTTCTGCGGAGCCTTAATTACCGTATAAAATAAGCAATTGGCATCCTGCCCCATATGTCCCACTTTTTCAGTGAGGAAGATGGAAATGAGGCTGGGTAGATTTGATTGTGACATGCTCTCCGTCTGTGCTCCACGACGTGTGGCTTTGCCAGTAACAGGCTAATATTCAGCACAGCTCACCACCACCAGAACTAATGAAAGTAGACAAAATGTCTCTGCTGCCATCTTTGTCTAGCATCCGCTCAGGGTGAGCCTCCCTCTTTCCCTCCTTTCCTTTTCACCTCCCCTCTTTCCCCTCGCTCTTGAAGGGAGGGTGACAGCGGCATAAAATGGTGCCGAGCAAATGTGCCTTCCATGTGGCAGCAGCGGTGGGGGTGACAGGCCAGACTGAGGCCAGCGCTATCAGCAGTGTATGGCTGTTGCTTTGAACAAGCTGGATGGCCGCCACAGAGGATCAGGGCCTAGCCGATGAGACACCAGCAGTTAGACAAAAGCAGCTCAATATCAAATCAAGAAACAGCCCACCCATCCCAGGCAGAAAACAGCCAGTTCTGAACAATGTAAACTTAGTTGTCTAGGGTAGCGTGTTAATAACTTAACTGTACATCACCTAGTTATTGCTAGTGGGCAATTTTGATGTGCAGAATCTCCTTCAAAAATGATTTCTAGATAAAATATTACTCATACTTTGATCAAGATGCTATTATGTCAGCTGTGAATATAAGATATAAAACTCTCAAATGATTCTAAGAGAGTCTAAGGAGAGGGAATTTCAAATCTTCTACAAATAATAATTTTTGAGACAAATTTGTGATTTTAGGCTATATTCATTAATTCACTCGATTAGACTTAAAATAGATGATATAAAACTTTTAAATACCACCTTAAGTATATTCATTCATGCATAAAACTACTGGACAAAGCAAAGTCCCTTCATTCAGTAATTTATGGTTGAGCCATTCGGGGGGGGGGGGGGGGGGTTAGTTAACCCTGAGCTCAGAGAATGATGAAGTAAGGGCATAAATCACAGAGTGAAACAAGGCAGACTCCGCCGATTCATTAATGGAAATGATCTGTCAATATGCTGGAGTCAATTCACACGTGTCAGCTGGGCTCAGCACACAATGGGCCAGCCAACTTATGAACTCCCAGCACCACTCCACTGAGTCCATAAAACAACTGGCAACGCCACTGGGGAGCACCCCAAGACACCACCCTCTTGCACAGACCACCAGATGACACAGATGGGGCGAAACCAAACAAAGACGAGGCGCCTTTTGTACAAAGAGGGACCCCTTTCAAGAGTCATTCATGCAACAAATTGGGGAAATCTGGCCATGCAACACTCTGGGTTTACTCTTTTATTAGCATGAACCTTACGTCACAGTAAGTGAAATCAGATTTATGGCTCCGTGATGCAAAGGTGGTTAAAATCAAGCACACTTTGAAGACACATACAAAAAAAACGCTTTTAAAGCCATGTCAACCAACAATGGTTTAGCTACCTTAAACAGGAGCAGCCTGTTATTTTTTATATGACCCACACAATGAGAAGCCATTTCTAATTTTACTACACTTTGCCATCTTGCACAAGGATGGCTATCAACTAAAGAAAAGATAATGAGGAAAACCATACACAAGGACAATACTGATCCATGCTTACTGCACATGTCCTCTCTCCTCCAGAGTTGATGGATTGTTTCGCTAAATATAGCACTGACTTTGCCAACATGATTTTTTTTCTTTTGGGGGGGGGTAAAAAAATAAAAAAATAAAAAAATAAAAAAATAAAAATCTTGGCATGCTTGCAAGCAAATTTAAGTTAACTTTAGTTTTTATTTTTTTGTTCAACGTGTCAGGTAAAGGAGCAGATAGCAATGACTCTTAGTAGTCACAGAGACTAATGACTATTAATACCAGTCCCAGGTACTGTAGGGGACTCCTCCAATTTATGGCGGCTCTAAACAGCATCAAGCTCGAGTACTTTCAAAGTCAGGCCCATCACTTTGGGAGGTTTGTTTCCATGTAGGTCATTAAATATGTGTACACAAGCTTTCTCTTATTAGGCCCACTGCATTTTTCTTTTCTTGTTCTTTCTCAGCTGCACACCCGTGCTGCTGCAGCAATCTGCATAGAGAGACATTTGTCATCATTAGCCCTGCTCTGACAGTTGGCACCCGGCACCTCAGATCTGTAGGACTGGCAATTATGAACCCTTCATCCCTAATTTAGGCAACATTGCCTAATTTCATCACAAGCCTCACCAGCAGCATTTGATTACTAGCAGCCCTAAACCTAAAATATGTCACCAATTCTTCCACGTTCTTTGTTTTGTGCTTATATGTAACCCTGCTCTTAGATCATATGACGTGTTGGAGAGAACTGTGCTCAATTAATATGAGATTTGAAATTGCTTATAAGACACAAGGACTGTGAAGAGGATTCCAGAAGAGCATCATGGGGTCAGCGGGCAGATGATTACAGCGCCCACCTTTAGTTGGTAGATATCTCGCAGACATTAAGATTAATCAGGCTGCCGCTGCTGAATGGCTGCCTTTTACGACAGACAAGATGGACATTGCAGATATAGTTTATAATGATTAAAAGAAAATGAAAATGAACTGCATGCTTACCAATACACTAGTAAATTCTTTTAGAGCAATCTAAGCCCTACCAATTTACAGATAAAACACAGGAACCGTCATGCTGAAAAAACATGCACACAATATTTAGCATTGTCATTAAAAAGAAATACAGGGCTAAACTGTGTGCTCATAAAATGAGTGGAAAGTACTAAACCAGCACTTTCACTGCGCCTAACTGCCAACTACATAACCTGTGCAGGAAAAAAAAGGGCGCTGAACACTATGCGAGCTTGTATTTTCCTTTTATGAGCAGAAAACCTACATTTTCCGAATCGTTATCTTGGCAAATAAAACTGAAGTATTCATGTTAAATTCATGCAAATACATGCATGTAATTTATCACGAAGGCTGACAAGCGTACCATATTGCAGAGGGGAGGGAGTGAAGGGCCAAATGAAGCTGAGACAATCAATTAAGTTTCATAGTTTACACTTTTCTCCAGCTCTTTGTTTTCTCAAAATTTCCATCATGTTGATAAGTTTGGTGTTTTCTGTGTGTGCATATGATATTGATATGTTTCATAGTGAATAGAGCCTGTTGAGTTGATCACAAAAGGGTTTCTTAGAGCCTCTGGCTATGTGGTACAGCTTCTTGACTTTTGCAAAGGGGAAGGCTAATACACAGTGAGGAATAAACCAAATGAATGGACACAATCCAAAGGGGTCCTCAGTGAGGCTCTGGGCCCAAAAATTAACTGGCCTCCTACAGAGACACCATATTGCTTGGAATAATAATGTTTCATTATTAAAAAAATCCCAATGACAATTTAATTTTATGGCAAATAAAATTACAGAAAATGTGTTAAAGTGAGTGGCTATCCCATGAGATTAAAGTATATTATTTCACACAGTTTGAGAGCCAGTATTTGTGTCACATCTCTGAAGTGTCACTGCTATTAATCTGATTTATAGAGAAACATGTCATCCTATTAAGTGCACTTTGACTAATCTGCATATTAGCTTGGGAACTAGCGGGTAAACTCCCTTTGTATGGGATATAGCTTGAGATTTTTTCTTACACACTAAAGGACCCCAGAAATTTGATGAAAAAGCACATGGCAAGCCTTATTTGTTCTTTAGTAATAGGATTATTAAAATAATAAAACGTCATTCATAATTATACTGCCTGCTAGAAGATTGCTTGTCATAAAGGTCCTGATCCAGCTTAAACTAAGCTAAATGCTATGCACATATAATGGCGCTGCCTATTTTGTTAACAGTTGTGAGATAATATTTGAAACTTAAAGAAAGCTTGGATAAATGTTGGCCTAAAACCTTTTGTATATAAAATTTAGCTAGGGCAAGGGCCATAGATAATATTTGTAGAGCATGGGTTTCTCAATTTATGTCCAGGAGACTCTTGTTTTTTTTTTTTTGAAAGATATTATAATCTTTTATTAAATGCTTGAGGCTACATATTGTTTTGTACATACAATAAAATAACACGTATTTACACATATTATGGTTATCTGTATATGAACCCATATGTGCTGGCTAAATACATATACTATACAGTATAAATAATTTATGTGTAGCAATAGTACATAAAGCCTTGAGGATGAAAAAGGCTGAAATACATTTAATGAGATCTGCAAGATCTACAATCACCAGAATATCATCTCAAGTTACTCAAAGCGCGTGTCATCAAAGGGCATTCCAGCCATCAGAAAAGTACCACTGACCCTATGCCCAGCCATGTTAACAGGACGATCAGTCTTGCTAGAAGAAAGGAAAAAGAAAAATGGAGGAGAAAAAAATGAATAAGTGTAGAGGCATGCTCTGGAAACAAAGAAGCCTTCAAAACAGGGTCACATGCTTGTGCAAAATTAGGGGAAGTAGAAGTCATTGTATTGATTTACACAATCATGCATGCATTTTGCCGGGTCAGAAACAGGCCTGTCCTGGAATCGCAGGCCCATATATCACACTGGAGACCCTCCAATAGCCTAGCGGGATGGCGAATGAAGCAACAAAGCTTGCAATGTTGTAATGGTAAGGATACGGGTAAGAAGATTGGATTGTCTTAGGCCAGACCTGACAACTGCTGGAGTCTTGGGACAGCAGAGCAGGTTGAGTTACTGTGAGATCTGTGCAGCCACATGCTTTAGATTAAGAGGTGATAATCTCAATGAAAATCCCCCCCCTTCTATCACGCATACGGATGGCAAAAGGCTGGCGCACAAACTCGAGAGGTGCAACTGGATTCGGAGGTATCTGACCCTGAGCAGGATCGCCTGCAAAGTGAGGCTAGTCTGGTTTCAATAAAAGGCAAGTACCTGCTGGGCCAGAGACAGTGGGAGAGAGTGAGAGAAAAGACTATCAAAGCCTGAGAGGGGAAGGAGCTTATAGCCACCTCTCACCACACCTCTCAGTCTTCAATAATATAATCCATATCCTCCAGGAAATGTATCCAAAAAAATATCATTTTTGGTTGTGAACTTTTATCAGACCTAAATGGGATAAGAAAGACTATAGACCTAATCTTATGATGTAATTTCAAGATTTGCCTTTAAATAGTCCTCTATCCTGTCCCAAAATTAGATTTATGAAAAACAAGAGAGGCTACTCCACTTTCTGCCTGGTAACAATGGGAAATCATCATTTGGGCCTGCCAAGAAGCTACTAGCAGTGTGTCCATGACAGGATGTGATGATAATGGGAGTCACCTATCTATCAGGACCCTTCCGCCACACGCCACCTCCCGCTCAGCTGCATCCAAGCAGCGAGAGTCAGAGCTAACGAGGGGCAGTTTGCCCTCATAATGTCTGCTCGTATGCAGTTCTGACTGGAGTAGAGATGGGTGTAAACGCCTTTTGTGTTCCTTATCTGATCCATGCTGCATTATCTTTTTTTTGAAGTCCTCTTCAAAGCATACACTGTGCCTTGATAGACGGAGTATCGGTGCAATGATGAGAGCCAGAGAGGGTGTGGAGGCTAGATCTCTTTATTGTGAATCGCTGTCTGTATCAGACCAACATTGCTGCACGTAAAAACATCATGACTTTATGTAAAATTGTTGATAGTGTCAATCTTAATTTTTTTTAGAATTCTAAGAAATTACTGTTTTTTTTATTTTACTTTTTAAACACTCAAACTGTGTATTTTTTGCTATTACTGTTTCGCTGCTGCTATTATCATCTTCTTGTTGGAAATAATAAATATATTTGTAATTAACAATAACAGGCTGTAGAATGCCAATGTATATTATTCTCTTCATTTTAATCATTTGGATTACTGCCATTTGTGAGAATAATACTGTCAACATAACAAGTATTTTCAAGTATAAAATATTAATTATAAATGCAAAGACCGAAGCATTGACTATCCTGCATTCTCTCTCCTAAGTCAGTTAAACACAATAAAACACTGCAATATATAGTTTAGTAAATAGGTTAATATACCTTAATTTTTAAGAAATGTAACAAAGATTTTTACGTTTAAATCATTATTGTTATAGTATTTTTTTCTTACAATACATATTAATTAACGAGCTAAAAGAACTAGCGCATGGAATAGCACATCACGGTACAGGCTGTCCCCGCACAGTAAGAGCAAAACAAATACGCCTCTTCAACTTGCAAGTTAACACAGAAGCTTGAAATATAAAGTCTCTGCTGCATCACAGCCTCTATAATTATTGCGTCAAATATAATCAAAATGCTAAATATAAAAAGCGCAATAAAATTATAATAGCTCTGAAATAAGCCTGGTACCAAACCAAGTTGTCCAATAAATTTATCTAAGGATAAAATGTTTAATTGATAAAATAAATCATGATTATTTCATAAATAAACGCATACAAAATCAAAACGTACAAATAAGCCAAAACCCAGTCTTAAAATGCGAATATATTTTGCGTAAAAAACTAATTACTACATTTTCATTTGGATTTAACCGATGTGCCTCATGTGGAGGGAATCAGATATTTTGCACTGCTTAAAAAATTATTTAAATAATATGGCTAATTTAAACGTTTTATTATCCAAAGACCAAAATTCTTTAACAATTCTAAACCCACCTACTGTTTCTTAAATGATTCAATATAGCAGACTAAAAAAAAGCAGCGGGTAAAGTCCAAGGAAAAGCAACGTAACGCAGTGAAAATGCAGTTTTTTTTCCTTCTATCCAAATGCGTAGGTGTACTTCCGCTCCTCGACGTACTACTACTACCTGTACTTTTTACTTGTATATAACACCCGAGGATGAATTTGTTTTCGATAAACTGGGAAGCGGTGACGCATCAGACAGCCATTGGACATCTTGGTTTCAACTCCTCCCTTATAATAAAGAGTGTGTGTGTGTGTGTGTCTCCCTGTTGTAAAACACAGCAACACCGGGCGTCTGCGTCGGGAGGGCACACTCCGCTCTGCGCAATTACGCGGACTCCTAACTGGCACAGTGATCAGAGAGATACCAAAAGGCATTTTTTTTTCTCGGCTACTGAAACCCCACAAGGCTGAAATGGACTTATAATCAGGCCATCCTGATCATCTCCAGGACTTGCTTCGAACACTTCAATGCAGTTTACGGTACAGCAGCTGTGAATGTTGTGATATGATTTTTACGCATGTGCTCTGAGCACAGCTTTAAATACGCTGTCTTATAAATAGACATCTTTTTTTCTTTTTAAATAGCTCTCTTTCTTCTCTAAAATTGGCTCCCGTACAAACAGCCGCGTTGGATCCCTCGGCTTATTGCGAGACTCCGGTGTATAACCCGGATCTCTGCCCTAATATGATAGCCGCTCAGGCAAAGTTGGTGTATCACCTCAACAAATACTACAACGAGAAATGTCAATCTCGAAAAGCGGCCATCTCCAAGACCATCCGGGAGGTGTGCAAGGTGGTCTCGGATGTCCTGAAGGAGGTCGAGGTGCAGGAGCCCCGCTTCATCAGCTCTCTCAGCGAGATGGATAACCGTTTCGAGGGACTGGAGGTCATTTCGCCCACCGAGTTCGAGGTTGTGCTCTATCTGAATCAGATGGGAGTATTCAACTTTGTGGACGACGGGTCTCTGCCGGGCTGCGCCGTGCTCAAGCTCAGCGACGGCCGCAAGAGAAGCATGTCTCTCTGGGTCGAATTCATCACAGCCTCCGGTTACCTCTCGGCGCGCAAGATCCGGTCGAGGTTTCAGACGCTGGTGGCGCAGGCAGTGGATAAATGCAGCTACAGAGATGTTGTCAAAATGGTCGCTGACACGAGCGAGGTGAAGCTGCGCATTAGAGACAGATACGTGGTGCAGATCACGCCGGCTTTCAAGTGCACTGGGATCTGGCCACGAAGCGCCGCGCACTGGCCTCTCCCTCACATCCCCTGGCCGGGACCTAACCGAGTGGCAGAAGTCAAGGCGGAGGGTTTCAATCTTTTATCCAAAGAGTGCTACTCGCTGAACGGCAAGCAGAGCTCGGCGGAGAGCGACGCCTGGGTCTTGCAGTTCGCCGAGGCCGAGAACCGGCTCCTCCTGGGTGGATGCAGGAAGAAATGCTTGTCAGTCCTCAAAGCTTTGCGCGACCGTCACCTCGAACTGCCCGGGCAGCCCCTCAACAACTACCATATGAAAACTTTGGTTTCCTACGAGTGTGAGAAGCATCCCAGGGAATCGGACTGGGACGAGAACTGCCTCGGCGATCGCCTGAACGGGATACTATTGCAGCTTATTTCGTGTTTGCAGTGCAGAAGGTGCCCGCATTATTTCCTGCCCAATTTAGACCTGTTTCAAGGGAAACCACACTCAGCTCTAGAGAACGCAGCCAAACAGACCTGGCGACTGGCAAGAGAAATACTGACCAACCCCAAAAGCTTGGAGAAACTCTGAGGTAAAAAACAACAACAAAACAAAACAAAAAAAAGAAAACACGCTAGTTCACCTCGTCTTAAAAATTTGTGGTAAAGAGGCCTAACGAGCTCATTAACGGACAGAAAAAAAATGTTGCCAAGCAGTTTGCAATGTCTTGTGAAATGTTGCTGTCCTTCTGTTGTTGAATATGTTTTTTGGCCAAGCCTGTTTCAATGACTTTTTTTTTATATAACAGTCTAGTTTGCCATTATCCCCGAGCACCTTTTTGGTGGTGTCAATATTTAGGAGCAAGTGGAAATTATTGGCCACCGTTTTCTATCCGTGCCACACGGTTGCCTAAACCCCAGATTTCCTTAAATGCTTTAAAATAAAGCTCCGTGACAAACTTTGGAAAAAAAAAAATAAAATCAAACAATAAACACACATCTGTACATTTTATACTGTAAATACATTCATACATTGTGATTCAAGTGGTCTGAAATTGTGAATGTTGTTCTGTGACACGTAAAAATAGGATCCACCTGTTTAAATCTACTTCTGAACCTTTTATCTGGTAGAAGCGTTATTAATTTATACTTGCATCAGTGGTAGTCTGATTCATCTGTTTCAATGGACATTTTTTCTAATTTTTGAAAGTTTACATTTTGATGGTAGGCGTATGATATTTTGTTACAATGAAAACATTCCATCAATTTACTTGAATTATTATTTAAAGTAACCGAGCTTTTTTTTTTGGTTGTTGTTTTCCTCTACCATGCTTAGGCCTACATGATAAAAAAAAAAGAAAAATGATAACATATATAGTATATATATATATTACAGTTTAATTGAAAAAATGCACTTGAAATACACTGGATTATAACATCTGTGATCTGATTTTTTTATTTCTGTCTTTGATCTAATTTAAAGAGCTAATAAAACGAGCTGTTTTATATTTGTGTCCCATTATGGTTTCATTAAATGTAATTTTGACAGTAGTGAGATAGGCCTGTTGCTATGCAAATAATAATGTAATGGAATTTTTAATTTTGAGGTCTCTGGCTCTCCTAGGTGTTTGACACAGATGAGTTTGACGACTTAAAAAGGAAAAGGGGGAGGGTTATTTTCCATTCACATTTAAAGGGATCTCTAACCTTGCAGACCAGTTTGGATTTTTTTAGAACCTCAACCTCCTGTGCAAGAAATCTGCGTGTGTTTGTTTTCCATTCTTTGTTGATAACCAGTTACCTTGCAATAACTTGATATTCTGTCCACGCTGTCTGATGGCTGAGACTGCAGGATGAGTAGGCCTCATATGTCATCATATTATTATTTTTTTTAATGCATAAATAATACAGCAAATTGAAACACACAAAATATAATGCGACCGGGAATTAAAACAATATTCTGGCCAGAAAACGTCATTTAATAATACAAAAAAACACAGGATAGTGCATGGCAGAGGCTGAGCGAGCCTCATAAAACGTCACCTGTGCAAATCCGCGCGTTTTTATCATGTATCAACAGCTTTTTATTTTATTTAAAAAAATCAAGCGAATGATTAATACCTATAATAATAATAATAATAATAATAATAATAATAATAATAATAACAGTGAAATATATCGGAAACCAAACTGCCGCCCCAAGACTCGGGCTGAATATCCTCTTGCGTGTTACTTACCTTTGGGTCGACCCTTTTGAAGGCAGGGTCATCCTCATCCACCTCAAAGTAGATTTCAGTGGTGGTGATGGAAAGAGTCCCCCGGGCCACCAGGACGGGGGCGACAAGCTGGGCCGGGCTACTCAGAACCACTGGGCCTGCAGAGTGTAAGGGGGGGGGGGGGCAGCAACACGCCGAATCAGTAACAGGCAAAAAGAAAATAAACACCAACAACAAAAAGCATTTGCTGTGTAATAAAGTAAGGATGAGGTTAACACCGCAAAAATGATTTAAAATAAAAACGAGAATAGCATCTTGCCAGCGGCCTTTTTGTATCGCACCACATCCCTACTTGCGTTCACGACCTGTATACGCCTCAGAGAATTTTTTAATTAATTTTTGCAGTTTATTCTGATATCGTGCGCCATGACAGCCCCCTCGAAGTTTTCGTTTTCTTGGTTTTCTTCGTGCCACAGAACAAAGGCCTTGGGAAGCTTTTCTTTTTGTCTTTAGTGTTGCACGTGTCCATACGCGCGTGATACGGTGGATCCATCAGGCCTATAAATAGACAGAGGTGTCATCATAACAATGTACCCGCTTGTACCTGTGCGTAAACCAGCTGACAAAAAACCTCATATGACCTGGTCGCATCATTACGCAAACGCCATCAACGAGGAATGAGACGTTTATTTGTTTAGATATAACAAATTAACTCATTAATTCCCCGACGTGCTCCCACCGCCATTAAGTATTTGCAAGTACCGTTCAAAAATGTGAATTTTCACATTTTCACCATTGATATCAAGGGCTGCTTTAAGAGCGGTGGATTCCGAAAATTGTATGTGAAAAAATAGGCCGACTTACTTATACACACACACACACACACACACACACACACGCGCGCACGCGCGCACACACTGAGATATGTACGAAAACAATGAAACTACAAGCTTGTCTTTTTGAGTCCAAATAATTGTCCCGAATTTGAAGGTGGGTCTGTGACCCAGGTCAGCTGATAGTGATCACATCTTTATTTCAGTCTCCTCCCTCCCTCCCTTCTCCGCCTCTGCTTCATCCTCCATGTTCTCAGATCAGCGTCGCTGCGGAGCACCGTTACGGTGATTTGTCCTCCCCTCGGCGCAAAGGCTCCCGGAATCGGGATATCTATCGATCCCTTAAACTCCAAAGAGCCACTTTAATGTCTCATCAATCTTAATCTGCGTTCCTGAGCCAATTATGGCCGATAGTGTTACAGGAATACAAGTGGATTTCGGTCTCAACTCCCAGAGCGCCCCTTCATCGCTCTTGCAGGCTTGCACAGTCAAACCGCCCTCCCCGGACCCCCCCCCCCCCCCCCCCCCAGTGTTGCTCGGGTCCATTAACGGTGATCCTATCTGGTGATGCTATCAGCCCGGGCGCTACACGTTGCTCACAAGCTTCATATGAAGAGTAAATACACGCAGTAACCACATCCTGTTTTATCGAATTTCAGAAAACGTGTAGTGTATTTGCAAAACATTAAAAGAAAAATGTATGAAAAAATATTCACTTTCACGCCAATGAGAAGTAAAAGTATTTGTGTAAAACTATTACTATAACTATTACTTCTGCCAATTGACCCTTTTTGTGGCATTTACCGTTTCCACTACAATAAAAGGGGATTGTCTTTATGTTCCAGCCCCTAAATTACAAGCCCGTTCACCTCTTACTAAAAATAATAAATCTAGAATATTTAGCATTGTATTGCAGCCCTTCTGGGCTACAAATAGAGAAAAGACACTGGCCCTAAGCACTAAGCTACAGCATCCATTGCTCATGGGGAGGAAGAGGATTAGGCAGTAATCCCCTCAGGGATCCTTCCATAATTAGGCTATATGGTATTAAAATGTTTACATGAGAATAATGAAATTAAGGGCAAGTTACACAGGATGAGTGGTGTATACAGGCTAAAGCTTGGAAAACCCAGCTGTTGGGCCTTTTTTTTTCTTCTAATGAAAATGCAAATATTTGTTAAAAAAAATAAATAAAAATGACAGGCCGATTTAATGAAGTGATGAAAAGTCTCTCTTTGGTGTGGTGGGAGTTTGGGAGAACTGCTGAGAAGATGGGTGTATTATTACCCACAATTCATTCGCTGGACTGCAGCGTTTGATTAGGCCAACTGCCTCTATATTTTTATATCATGAGAAATATATAAGAGGAAGTGGGTTACTTGTACATCTGAGCCCTATCACTCATTTGCAAACATGTATATGTTGACTTATAATAGATACACAAACATTACACACACAAACACAGCTGCAGCCATTATATCCTATTGTATGCTGAGTATCTGAAAAAACAAAAAAACCCCAAAACAATTCTTGCTGTTCATTAGAACCACTGAAACAATGCTTGCCCCCCCCCCCCCCCAGTTTTCAAAGCACGCATTTATCTTTCAACATACAACACAGAACATTTACATGTAAAAGCCTAAAAAAATATATATATTCCAATACACACTATTTAATGAGGTTGAAGCATAGAATTTATATTAAAATAGAAAAACAATTAAATACTTAATATCTATAATTACAATTTACATTGTTTGTATATTTTTGTCATGGTCTTACTCATATGACCCATATATAATAAGAACTTGTAAATATTTGAATAAAAAAATAAATTAAATAAAATTGAATAAAAATTAAATTCATAAATAAAACAAGAAACCTGGGAAACCTGGTCATGGGCAACAAAGAATACAATAGACCCTTCTCTTACTTTTCCCCCTGGTATTATACATTGAGAAATGTTGTGTTGGTTTAATTCTTCTAAACATGTCAGTACTCGAGGGCTCCGTATTGTGAATGAGGATGAAAATGGACACAGAAAAGCTAAATTAGGGCAGAACAAAATGGTTGTGGCTGCTAAACCACACTGCGGGGCATACTAACATGGCTCCAGTATGCCAGCACAACAGTCAAATGTACCGACTCCTCTTTGACATGAGAAATGCCCTGTGAGCCTCTCACATGCTCGTCTTAAGTTTCTATTTTACCGGATTTTGGTTATAATGTGCATACAAAAAGCCTCATTTGATGCTAGTGCAAGCATGGACAGCATTTCCAGTGTTTGTGGGGGAGCAAAACTAATCATAGGTTCAGTAACCACAACTGCCTGGGCCCTTGAGTGCAGGCGCCGCCCCTTTGGCAGCAGAAGCAGGCAGTGACCCAGAGGCTGGCAGGAGGAGCACTGTTGTTGACAAGGATCTAGTCCCAGATCTCTCATTAGGGCTGTTCATGCCTCAGATTAGATACTGGCCGAGCACAGACAGTGGATCCTGGTACAAAGATTTACCCAAATGTTACAATGTGAGGGAGCTCCCCTATCGGTAAAAACAGGAATTTAACTTTGATTAAACACACACACACACACACAGACACACACAAACACATGCACACACACACCAACACACCAACACACATACACAAAATAAATTCCAGCAATTATTCTTCAAAATTAATAACTGATTCATAATTTCAAACAAGCTCATAGTTCATAAATACATCAAATATTCCAACTCAACATTTTGTAAAAGGTTAGTATTATTAGTTCTCTCAGGAGAATAGACTTTGCTTTTGTTTTAGCCCTCGCCTTGCTCTTTTGATCCGGCAGTCCAGAGTTCATCTGACAGACACAGTGTTTGGCTGCCTGCTGGCCCTGGGACAAAGAGGAGGGGTTAGCCTCCTCCCCTGAGATTCATCTGTGGGATCTTAGAGGAGATTTCACTGCTGAGCAGTGCCCTGGTTCACCCTGAGCCTCTTTTACCAAGCCATGATAACTGGGTATATATACAGTATACAGGGCTATGAAACAGAGATTGCTATTTAAGTGTCTGGGAGTCTTGAGTCTCAGGCCATGTTTTTTCATTCATTTTGCACCTGGTATGAATCTAGAACACTCATGCATTTTCTGTAAATTTGTTACTGTTAAGACGCAATATGGGAGCAGCCTTGAGCCTATAGATTTAGTTAAGACATTAGGTAATATTATAAATGTCAAAAAAACAGTTCAAAGCACCAAATTCCCCTGTAAACTGAATTATTTATCTCATAGAATCTAGACACAAAATCAATAAGATCAGATTATTTGATTAGATTATTTTTGCCTTTCCATCACCAAACATGAGAACAGTTTCCGATTTGCCGGTTCTGTTGTGTTATTTTTGAGCACAGTCCAGCTAGTATTACAACATTCTCTCTGTATGCATTACAAATACAGTTTATGATATAATAATATATAAAACATAGAAAATACACAATACATTAATTTACATCATCTGAAGCAGCAAACTGCCGAAAATAAAAAGTATCCAGTGAAAACAACATTAAAACAATGGTCCAGACTGATGGATTCTCACTATCGGAGGAAAAAGTAATTCCTTTACTTCTTTACTTATTTATCATCTTTGTAACTGGAGAGTATGAACTGTTTTGTGAACTGCTACTAAAAAGCCTGTATAATTTAGGCATCAAACTAGTGATGGATTCTATTTTTTTTTTAAATGACCAAATGTATGCATTATGATTTGGCGTTACTGTCGAGTACGTAGTGCAGCATTCTTGATCTCCCGTCAAAGCAAGACTGAACTCTGGATAACTTACCTTTAAAAGTCACGGCAATTACGTGAACAGCAGATCAAGGTCGGCCTGATAGTTTGGCTCACACAGAGAGAAAGCGTGACACTGGTTTGATTACAAGAGGTTTGGGTAACCAACGCCTCGGCAGTATATTGCACTACTGACTGAATTGTGTGAGACAAAGTGTTAAAGCTGTGTTAAAAATGTGGATAGAAAATCAATAACAAATGGGTAAAATAGATCAAAGATTAATAAAATGTTAATATTGTATTTGTCTTTCCTCAGCTTTTATGGGTCAGTTAATCTCTTAATGATTGTTCACCGTAGAGAGACGGAGGAAGGTCAATTTAACTGCTGAATAATTAAGGTGATGCCTGCTCTCACTTAACATCAAGGTACTCACATTTACAAGGAAAATACAAAATATGTTCAATTTTCTTGGCAAAGTCCTTGTAGATTCAGTAAAGAAATTTACACAATTTATTCATTTAAATGAGGAAAGTTAGTTGCTAACCCACGGAATGGATCATATGTTCTGAAAAAATAAATGTATACAGAGTTTGATTAACTAAAACAATTTCTATCAAAGAATTATTTCACTGGTTATGTTAACAATATTTATGGGGAGATATATGTTTGATTATGAATGTGTTATTATTATTATTCAGGGTTTTGATTCAGAGTAATGAAACGTTGCATGTGATCTCATAAGATTTATACATAGGAATTTCACTGTGTAGTTTTTTTCCCATCATCTAGAGATTTGTAAGAAGTGTTGTTGTTATAATTGGGTGTCGAAGCTCAGATCACTTTGATTGCAATAAATGACACTTTACTATGGCCTTATTGAAATGTAATGACCAATATATAGCTAGGGCCATGGCTTTTCCATGACACGGTACTGGTATAAAGAATTAAATGAATTTAACAACATGACCCGAGCACAACAGCTCAATTAATACAAATAGATTTTATAATGTTGTCGTCCAAACACATAGGGTACATTATCAGGTCAATGGATTAAATAAGACCACTGTAAAGTTGAGCAAGTGGTGGTTCATATAAACTTTAATCACCGGTTGCTTGAGCAATCCTAAATGTGGACCGTGACATATCTGGATTGATCATTTTTCCGGAGTTAGTTTAATTTTAGAAGACTTGCCTCTGGAGATAAACACGCGAGGAAGGAACCGTACTGAAGAGACCCAAAACAAAACAGAGAGGGACACTCATCAGGCCAAAACAAAAATGTCACTGTCAAACTTCAGCAACACTGTCCAGATCAGAACAACTGAGACAGAACTACACTTTGGCTCCAGAACTACACTGAAGGTTAACTTCAGAACCCGAACCACTAAACTCACATCTCAAATACATTAGATAAATAGCTTTTCAATACTAAATAACACTAATGCTAGATATCTATATCAGCTACTCCATTTATCTAATCACTTCACTTGATACACTAATATTGATCATGTATATAGTAACTTCTCCAGTTATTAGGAGGAGGACAGATAATAGACAAATAATGACGCTCCCACAGAGGCGATGTTGACTTGGGATTAATGGAGGTTGCAGGTGTGTTGACTTACCACCCAGGTTGTCCATCTCCTTCTCCTGCAGCAGGCTGACAGCATCATCGTCTCCCTCAAGCATCAGCTCCGTCTCAGGGTTCTGGCTGGCCACAGCTTGGCTGCGGAAGGTCCTCTTAGACCTGACCACCTCGTCCTCCTCTGAGCCTGTAAAAAGAATTATGGAGTAGGGAGACCACTAAATATCGCACTTTGCCCTCTAAAGCTTGGAATGATATCACTCACTATGTTTAATTGGACAGGACCCCCCCACACACACACACACACACACACACACACACACACCCCTACACTCAGACACACGCAGTAACTAGTCATCATTATGTGAAAGTTTAAATGTTTTCACATTACATTTGAATAGTAGGACAAATAAATTATTGCTCACGTAAACCATAAGTAACAGTGCAAAAATATTTATACACTGACATTTACACATAAAAGCCTCAAAATAAATGGAAAAACTCGGCATCGTAACCACATTTCTGAGTATAAGCTGTGGTTTATTGTAACCAAGTTTGGGCATGTAAAGCAAATTCAAACAAAAGAAGCTATAACTATCTTTATAGGCTCTTAAAATGCATAACATCTTTTAAAATATGAAAAAAGTAATAAACCATGGACAGTCTCTGTATGAATCCCACAGTGATCTGCAGGATAAACCTGAAATGAGATGCTCACTAATGTACTTGCCACAGCATATGAAAGTATGTCACAGTACACATTCGTTCACTGAATACATTTCACATGGTTGAACATCAGAGGTGTTTCAGCTTTTATTTTCAGACAAGGTCAACAATGAAATACTATCTGCGTCTTGAAAGACCAACAGCTGAGTTGGGGGGTGGGGGGTACATCTTGAGCTCGCAGTCGATTAGAAATATCTTTTTACGCTTTTGGAGACTTGACAAGAGTGAGACGGAACAGACAGCACAATTAGGAGGCTGCTTACACCAGGACTTCATCATATAGCGATAGCAGAACACGCTTATTGAAAAAGATGTTTTCATACATCCTGAAAAAACCAAAGAGGTCTCATGACACATTTATCAGCTTAAATCAGCCCATCTCCAACATGTGCCTGCCACACGGCAGCTCAAAACCATTCACGGGAATTTGTCTTCCTAAAGTCCAGCTTAGGAAATAACCAGAGGAAAAAACCTGAATGTACGAAAAGAAAGAACACATATCAAGAAGTGGGAGGTGGCTGACACCCGTCTGACATGTTTCCTTTCAGCACAGTTCCTAATTCGCCTCTCCCTCCCCTGAGGAACATGTACCTTGTCTTGAAGAGGTCACATTTGACTGTTGTCATCACTGCTACTGAGAAAAAAGTCTGCTTCCTGCTCTGTCTCATATCTGGAGTGCTTTCATCAGACGGAGGGAAGAGGTCTGTGAGCTTCGGAAATGAATTCTGTGTAATGTTAAAGGCAAAAGCCAGCCAGCGGTCAGAGATCAAAGCGGAACGAGTGAAACTTAAAACTGTAATTCTGTAAACCATCATTATGCTCCGAGTAAATGAGGGAAAGCACAGCGGACGGACTGATGCTCTGATTGGCAAGTCTGTACAGTGTTGAGTAGACCAAATAAACCATGCTGATTTCGACACGCAAATGGTCAACATCAACTGTTGTTGGGGAGCAAAAGTGATGGGTAGAGAACCAGCTTTACACACAATGTAATCTAGTTCTCACAGAAGTAGTAATATGGCTGTAAATAACACAAAATGAAGAGCTACGACATGAAGGAGAAAATGTGCTGAAATGAAAAGCGATCTTCTCTTAAGTGAGAGCCTGTGGACTTGAAGACATTCTTGTAAAAAACCTGCTGCTGTGAAAAGAGTTGCAACTGGTCACTATTTGCTACAACTACTGCTGTGCAGTGGAGTTGGAGCAAACTCATTACAAAAGCTTTTCATTCACTCCTGACCACTGCGTGGCAAAACAAAGAGAACGAGCCTTTGAATATCTAACCTAACTCTTATGAGTGACTTAAAATTAAAAAGAACAAGAGACAAATGCTGGCTGGGGTAGATACTGTGTGCATATCCAATAATGACATTCTGAAGGATTTACACTCTCTTTGTTCACCTGATTCTATGGTGCAAGAAGCCAAAGTTCTTACTCTACATTTATATTTTATTATCTTTAGAATAAACTGTGGTTACACTCCACAAACTGCATCATTGGTAGGATACCGTGCAAATCTCTCTCTCAAATCCTGAAATTGCGCATTTCCAACCAATATTTACTTGACAAGGTTGGTATCAACAAAAGGAAAAAAAATGGCCTTTGCCATGTCACTGTATATTGCTATGCCATCTTTTATCCATCTTGGTTAACCTTACAGAGTGAGCAGTCCATCAGAGGCCACAGCCCCTGACTTCTGAACACCTCTGAGAGAATCACAGCAGTTTCATTTCATGTCTGCTCTAAAGCTCCTCAGGAACAGCGCCAGGAGAAGCCGCCGATCACCAGTCTCACGGGTCCTATTGTTCAATCACTGAGTTGAAACTGCCTCAGAGTGCGCTAATTATACTCCGTAAAGTGCATTGCAGGGCTTTCATGACCCAATTGCAGGCTGATAAAGACGTGCCAGCTGTGACCAACGGAGGCCGCCCCTGAGCACTCATCACCAAGGTTCAACAACGTGGTCCTGAGTCCCATCTAGGATATTTACCAATGGAACCACTGTGGCACAGTTTTCCTGAAAACACACTGAAAACATTTACATTAAAAATATACAAAGTGTTGGGTGATATTTTGGACTTCTTTTTCAATGCAATCTTCATGACAAATCAAAGATTATTGGATGACCTAATGGGTCTTGATATAAGGACAATATATAGCTTAGGTCCAAGGGAACTTATTGGAGTTTATATACTGAGTTAATAATGTGAGTAAATTTCAGTTTGTATTGAATTGTTGAGAATATTTTTTTTTTTGTTGTTTGTTTTTTTTTTTTTTTTTTTTTTAAAGGGGCATGATTCTTTTTAAAGATGCAATGAAATGTGATGTAACTCACATTACAAGACAATGAAGGACCTTTCTAAAATGTTAACTGGTGGAATATCAGTTAAGGAGAAAAAAAGGCTTTTAAGAAGAAGATAATGGTAAGTGTGACAGCTTTCCAGGAAATTAAAGTTTAAATTTTATTGTTACTTCACAATTATAATTAAACACTGAGATGCATAAAAAAACGAACATGTACCAGCAGCAACATTTTGTATTTCAGAATAAGACAAATAAGGATAATTTTCCTCTGAGTCCAAGTCAGATTAAATCAAGTAAACGTATTCTTTTGTGAACAAGCCAAAAACCCAATTCAAATGAACTTTATAATCTTACATTAGGGCTTCCACTTTGGAAATATTTCAGTGTCAGTAGTTTTACTATTCAGTATGGAAAAGATAAGAGTTGAAAGGCCTTTAAAAGACTGTTGAATCAACTGTAATACTGCTGCCAAAGGTCCATGTTTCATATACTGCAACGCTGGAGAGTTTTGTGGCACTGGCCTTTTATTTTTATAGCCTCAGTAGGGCTGGCAAGCATGTGTTTTTCTACATCTCCTATGTACAATACACCCTGTCTCAACCACTTCACCGCCTCTCTCCTTGAACAGAAATCCACAACATCATATTTTACCTGAGGTTCAACTAATTTGTAAAAGAACTTCAACTCTGCTGATTTCAGAAATAATGTGGGTAATTCAAAAAACAAAACTACGAATAAAAACAAAAAATACCTCAGGTTTTCATGAAGGGGCCAGATCAGCAAGGGAAAAAAAATTGGATAATATGCTGGAAAAAGACAAATGTGGGGCTCTTGTAAAAATCACATAATTTCTGTCAATTGATATGACAGGCAGATTCTGGACACAGTGAAAGACACAAAATTATCATGACCTCTTTTTAAACAAAGGCTTTAAAACAGATCTTAAACTGCAGGGTTTTTTCAGGAATATTTCTATTCTATGTATCATCCCCTCAGACTTCCGTAGATTACACAAATTAGTATAAAGTAAGCCTCAATTCCTAAACTTATTTAGTACTCTATCTTACAACATACGTCCGTGTTCAGTGCAGTCATCAGTGCAACATCCACATAATGTGAGCACCATAGAATGTTTTAAATATATCTCTTCCGTTTTCCAGCCTCTATCTGTTTCAGATCCTGCCCTCCTACGCTCCCTCTCCACGGGCTCCACATTCCACATGGAGAGAAAAAGTCCAGTCCATGGGATTACATTACCGTTAGGTCGATGAAGTTCTGCCCTCTGTCTCTTCACTTTTATTTACTCTGCACTGAAAGATGAAATGAAGGGAGGGAAAAAAATGACAGCTTCATACTTCCTGTGATGCAATCCATCCGTATTGCAGAGTATGTGTTTTGAGACTGCAAAAGTAAACATTCTTAACTTTGATGTAGGGAAGTTTATATAGTGCAGACGCTTCCTCTCGGGTTGATCTTTATTCAATATCCTGCGACGTGACGTGCGTGTCTACTGTGCTGCTAAGAGCTAACAAACAACCTCATCTTCTCTTCATCAAAACATTAACAGCAGCGTCTAATAATCCCCATCTGGACCTGAGAGTTCGGTCCTCCACAAAAAACGTTTCGGAGCATATCTTGTATTAGCTGAACGGCTGAATTCCAACGTCCAGATCAGCATGCTAGCTAATGCCCTGATGTCATTTGTCCCTTTTTTAGTATGTTTTATTATAAAGCTGGAGAAGGTTAATATCACATCACGAGGCTGCTACCTCTGCTGCAGTAAAGAGCTGTAAAGATCTACGCCCAGGGCAATCAGCTCTGAGAGAAGCTGCTCACCTGAAATGAGACAGCAAGGACACCCGGAGGTAAAACACCCCGTTAAACACTTGGATCAATATTAACGTGACTTCCATTTCATGCTTGCCCAGTTCCAATCACCTAACAATATACCCTGATACTGGGCCGTGGCTGGCTGTAACAGGGCAGGTTATTACAGGCAGAGGGCAGAGACAGAATGTGCTGGCTAAGCTGTCAATGCTGCTAATAGACAACGAGGCAGAGTTTAAGGCAGAGTTTAACCTCCTATCACATGTGTCCATGAAGGTACACACTCTTTCACACAAATACACACACACAAACACACACAAACACGCGCGCACACACACACACACACACACACTGGACAAAAGTGATTATAATGGTTACACTCATGCACTGGATTTGTCCATTCATCAACAACTTCTTTCGGCATTTGCACTCTCAAAGAAATTTAGTAAGAATTTTAATTTGAATTGTTCTAAGAGATTCTATTTTCAATTTGAAACCAGTATATGATAAATCTGGGGAAAAGCACTTGAGTTTCTTACTGAAACTTTCATTATATAGGAGGCAAAATTTTAATGTCAGGCTTTAAAAATATTGCAGCTGGCAACTTTAGTCTAAAAATATCAATATCAGATTACCAAAAGGCCATAAATAGTCAAAATAATTGGTGAAATAATTTCTCTTGGAAATACACATAATAGATGAATAAATTAATAAATTAATAAACAATGGCACAAAAAGTATTTCTTAATCTCTAAGAGAAAACACTGTGGACTGCAATACTCTTAGATGCTGTCAAAAATGTTGCAGACCACTCACTCACTGAAATATATTTGTGAAAAAAAAAAAATCCTACTCTCTTTCATTTTCCCCAAGTGAGCTTGAAAGACTGACGTTTACTGTGAAGACAACAGTGTAAGTCTGCCCTCTTCAAACTCAAGATGGTGGCTGAGTGTATATTGTCATATCCTGCTGTCAGCACAGAAACTGTGTATTCAATTTGGACAACCTACTGGCTCTCCAATAGTCCCAGATTTTAAAGCTTTAATAATGACTCTCAAGGGCAAACTCAAGCTAGCCTCTTTGTTTTTCTACTCTGGTGCCGATGCAGCCACTAAAAAGTTCTAGAGAGTCCTTGTCAAATCGCAGAAACAAGGTCTGGATGTTATTACTAATGGATACCCAACCTCTGAGCCTCTGCACCAGGGTTTTCTGTTAAAGACGGGTCCTATCTCTAATAACATGCTAATTAAAAGTGAATATTCATAAAAAACACACACCAACTGTCAAGGTACATTTTAAACAAAAACTGCCAACTGTCACTGCCAAAAAAAATCTACTGAAGCTCTAAAAAAGAACAAAAGATCCTTCTCATTTTAACTCATAACAAAACCTGGCCTCTTCTGTGCAACCACATCAAAGTCTGCTGGAAAAAAGCCTGGGAGTGCAGCTCACCTCTCAAGGAGAGCAAGAGGGCCATCCAACTGCAGGCGATCCCTTTCACTTGACAAGTTTATACATTATTCCACTCATTAAAACCACCGCATGCCAGCAGGACTTCAACAAGTCTTCAGTCAACTACGCCGAGGCTCTAGTGTCAAACAACAGAAGAAAAACTGATAGCTCAAAAACATATTCTGGTGATCTGATGGACTGAGTAACATGATGTGTTTTTGTCTCGAGGAGATCTGTCAAATAGCTCACTAAAGGAGATAATACAACACATACCAATTTGAGTCACTGCACAATGGGTAAAGAGGCCGACGGGTGAAAAGTTATCAAATGGAGTAATTGATATGGATGAAACAGCTGTTTTATCCTCCTTCAGTACAATATTCTTCTCGATCTTTATACAAGCGTTATAGTAATTATATCAAATTTATAATTTCCTGAGTGTTTTATGTTCATATACAATCAAGAAAAATAGGCATTGTATGGTGTCCCACAGGCAGTTATGCTGTTTAGATGAAAAAATCTGTCTTCAGTGTCAAAATCAACATACCTTGACACACTACTTCTATGTTGCCCAATGGCCTCCACATAACTCAGAAACTATGCCAAACTGGCGTACTTGAAGAGCTGTTTTTTTTTTTTTTCTTTAAACTGAATGGTACTAAATAGATTAAAAAAAAAAAAACAACAACAACAGTAATGAGGAGGAGGAGACGTTTGAGAGGCTTCTATAGATGTTTTGATATGTTTTACAGGTTTACCGGCATTTTGAGGTTGACGAGGTTGATGCAATGCAGTGCAATATCTTTGCTGGTGATACCCAAGTCATTAGGAGCCTGAAATATTTCTAAACCGGTTAAAGGCTCTTAAATTGTAACATCTGTTTATTTGAGTCCTCCCCACCAACAGAAATAACACCTCACCAAAAGCCCATGAAATTAGCCCACAGCTAAAAATAATTGAACTGCCACAAAATCTAAAGCAGAAGGTGCAATTATTGCATGTGTGTATGATACACAGTATGGACCACCTGCAGCCAAGGCAGCAGCTGGCATGTGTTCCTCTACAGAGCTGCCATAATCTTCATACAGCAGCCATGGCAGGGTCTGAGCTGAGAGCAGCCAGATGACATCCTGAACCCAGCCAATGGTCGGCTTCAGTAGCTCAACACCGAGACACACATGAGGTCAGTGAACGTTGTGGTCATTATGTATGTGTTGCTGTACGTTTATAGTCATTTTTAAAAGGCTACCCTGGCCATAATGCATTGCCTGTTTTCTATTTTCTATAAAGTTAAAAAGGTGCTTACTCCATTCATTTCAAAATCAATACAATCATCCCTATGCCATTAATACATTTGCTCTGTTATTCAATTACAAGCCTGAGAGAAGGGCCAGGAGTGTTTAATAGTGCTGAGCTGCTTTCCTTTAAAGGTCGGCGTTGCATGACATAAGGCAAAATTGACACAAGGTGGTGGGCAACACTGTAAGACTGGCTGTGTCAATAAGAAAAGTTTCAGGCGAAGGGAAGAAAACAATAAAGGGAGGGATCTAATTTGTTCTTGGGTATTTGTTGGGATGGAAATAAAAAAGTGCAATAAAATGGATGTGTCATGTTCAATTCACAGGACTCATAAATCTTTTACCTATAAAAACTGCAATTAACTTCTCCTAAGCAATGTACTAAACTATATGGACAAACCCAGGCTTAGTGCCCTTTTAATCCTTTCTTTCTATGATACTTTATGGGCAACAAGATATTCTACATTATATACGGGGTAATGATGCCCTTGGACTTTCAGCTCTCTAATTCTAACAGGTTAGAAAATATACAAAAATACTACACAAAAAACCCTGATAAACTCACCATACTCCTGCAGGGACTTGCATGTGATATCTAAGTGGGTGGAGCCAAATGGGTTTCGGACAAATCTCCGCCTCCGACGCAGGTCATCTTCCCAGTAGTCGAGGCGCCAGAAGTCGTGCAGCTGACTACGATAGAGACAAGAAGGACAGGCAGGTTAGACAGAGCACACGCCCCTCAGGGATGATCTGATTACTGCAGCCGCTTCTCTATCAGCGGAAAACATCTTGAGGAGTAAATTCAGGCCACAGATAGTAGATTTATTAGGCTGACTAGTGGCATGCTCTGCAGAGGCCCAGCAAAGTTGCTTCTGCTAAGGCCTATAGCATCAGAACAACAGGGAG
Organism: Istiophorus platypterus; assembly: GCA_016859345.1. NCBI lineage: Eukaryota > Metazoa > Chordata > Actinopteri > Istiophoriformes > Istiophoridae > Istiophorus > Istiophorus platypterus. The sequence continues at coordinate 6,712,368 of CM029116.1, forward strand.
CAGCAGCAGCCGTTGCAGACATAAATCACAGGCACTCCCATTAACAAATACAGCATCAAATTACAAGTATAAATGGCACAGCTTGCCTCCTTTTTTACAATGTTTTTTAACAAGTCTTGTAAATCAAAGGTAGAAACCTCAACGCAGACAGCGTGGGGTTTAATGATTGGGGTCTTGGGGCGGTTGAGGCATGAGCCTATAAAACAAGCCCCCTCCCTGCCTATGTGGAGCCATGATTAAAATAATGTGCTGAAATATTCATTGAAATGATTCCCAGAGCCCTGGAGCAACCCAACAGAAAATTGCATTTTTATTCATTATTAATAACAGCGAATTAGGGTTGTAAAAAAAAAAAAGAGAGAAAAAGAAAAAAAACAGTTCCAGCATGTGGTAACCATCTTTGTAAATGATTATTCCAACATTAGTGAGGACCTGGGATAATTTTATTGCTTGCAGCTAATGCAAACCATTAAGCACCAGGGCTAGCATTAGGTTACTAAGTGCTGCTTGTTCCGTCTGTGCACTAGCTAGAGCTATTTCAAAGCCTTTATGTTTCCTTTAGAGGGAGATGCAGCAAAAAAGGAGTCTTGCTTTAATTCACCTTTTAACAGGGAAGAGCAATACATAAAAAACAGTGATGATTCAAATAACTGGTGAGCAGCTGACAGAAAGGTAAGAGGTGATTACATTGCCCTGACATGAGGTTCATTTTCATTTCATTTTCACCCAAATGTGAAGAAATATGGCATCACTCTGCTTCATTTTGTTGAAACTCAACAGCCACAGTATGCCTGGATAGGAGAGAAAAGTGTAACTCATATAGACAGTTTTATTGCTGTTTATTACACAAACATGAAGTACATGCCGTAGGATAACAGAGCTCTTTATGCTCATATCTAAAATGTTGTTTTTACATCCATATTATGAGTACGTAAAATACCAGTAACAGCCATCCAAAGCCCCAAACAAAAACCTTGGATCTGGCACTGCTTGTCCAAATCCAAGTAGAGATTTTTCAGTGCGTGCCGGATATAGCAAGACCTTGGCAGGCAGCCGTTTATTTCATTGTATGAATTTCTGCCCCCTTCCCTGGCACAGTATTGAAGCAGTCTAAACAGATTAAAGTGTTACAGGGGATCACATCACAAAATACAGGCTCCTTGCTCCATGAATATAATATCTACAAATGTCAGAAATCAAGAGGCTCAGGAGACTTAGCTGGGCTCTGACAGCAACAAGAGCTCAGTTTCGGTTAAGTATCAATCAAAACTGAGTATGTTTGTGTGTGCGCGTGTGTGCTTAAATGTGTGTGTGAATGTGTGTGTGTGTGTGTGTGTGTGTGTGTGTACAAGTGTGCGCACGTTGTATGCACATACTATCATGAGCTGCTGTATGCAAAGCAAGTCTCAATGCCTTGAGCATGTCCCCTGTCAATCTCCCTCAAAGCTTAGCTGAGGAAAAGAGAGATGTCAGTGGGTGGAAAGGAGAAACCCACGTAAATGATATTGTAAACGCAAGATTACACAGTGTGAAAAATGTAAATCCACTGTAGGCAACTGGGCGATTACTGCTGAAGATTATGTCCCCTAATTCTTTGTGCAAATAGACAGCAGATGCCAGTGGGGGATAAATCCACCACTTTGAAGATTTAGTTATTACAGCATTAACTGCATTTGATGCATTTCATTTGGTCTCCTCAAGGATGCTCATTTGAGTACAACTTTAGTATAAGCCAAAAATATCTTCATTTGTCTTTAACAACAATCAAATGCACAACAAACGAAACCCTTGAGTTACACTGATGGATTAATGAGTTGGACGCCAAGGTTTTGATGTCTCTTCCCCTCGTTTAGTGCAGTGCAGATGGTTTCAGTTTGATTGCGGTATTCTGCTATTTGAGTAAGACCTGGGACATTCTAGAGTATGTGGTCAGTGCTAGACCAGATTTGGACTGTGCCAAAATGCTGTGCTAAAGGTACCGCCTCACTGAGGGTGGTCCAAAAAGCACACAGGAGTACATTCCTAATGGAGTTCTACAGCTTGGAGTTACTAAGCTCTCACACAAGGGGTTTCCAAGGTGGCACAGAGCCACTAAACAGCTCATCCATTTCTTAAAAATATGGTGGGAAATGAGGAACAAGCAAGAGATTTAATGGCACACATTTGTGCCATTTAATATACTGCAAAAGTTATCCCCACATTTTCAAGGCTGCAGATGATAAATTTTTTGAATAGACACAACACAATTCCTGCCTCAGAATCATTAATAGAAAGCGAGCTGCCTGTATTGTCTGTCTAACAACAACAAATTGTCCATCCAATAGCATTCTTTATTAAGCAGTTTGCTCGAGACCTCCGCATTTTCCACATCAAATGTGTCTGGCTTCATGACAACCATAAAGAATGGCTGTGAGGCGGCCTCCTAGAAACCTGGCAAAATTTATTAGTCCCGTCACCCATCAATCACCCAAATGGATTTCAAACCGCATTTTAAAAGCTAATTTTCCAGCACTGATAACCTACAGGAAACAGGAGCACCATTATTTATGGACACTTCCAGACTTGCTAAGTGCAGCAGGATAAATGTCTAAGAGGACTATCATCTATTCTCTTCTCTTTCAAATAGGTATTTAAAGCACATCTTTACTCAGGGAGCCAGTGTTGAGGTTTTTGAGGTGTCAGATCACCCCAGTCTACAGGGAATGTGTTTTGTTTGTTAAAGGAAAGAGATAGCTAACAGGAACAACTCAAAATAAGATGAGGAAGAAAAGAAAAGTGAATGGAATGATAACGGAAAGGAAACTGTAACATCATTCTAGAAAAGAGAGATACTTTTGACAGCTGACAAAGGCTCATATTGGATTAGGGAGTGATATATTTGTAGTGCTGCTGTTGTATTAGGGCAGCAGAGACCCAATTTTTTTCCCTAATATTTTGTCAGATTATTTAGGGAATAGTACAAGTGTTTGAGTGAAATTGTAAACTTGAGCCATTATTGCTATAACCTGATTTAAGGTCTGTCAGTTGAAAAAAAAAACAAAAAACAAGAAAAAACAAGAAACTGTCTCATGCTCAAGTTAAAAAAAACTATACATTACAGATCAGCTACTTCAGTGTGCTCCATAGTCACTCAAATTCATGCAATTGCCTTGTATTGTCGTCTCTGCCAATAAAATAAAATCCCTACATTTAAGATAAAAATCACTGAACAAAAATGATTACAGCAATCTATTGTCAAAAGCAATAACCGACTTCATGTTTTTCAAGTAACCGAAAGCAGAGTGGCTCACTAAAATCTGAACAGGGATGAACTGCAAGTAGATGAGGATCTCATGGTTAAAGATTTCCTTCTTATTCTATTTATGTTCAGAAGAGATCTGTGTGAGGCGGTCGGGAGGAAGGACAGGGACATGCTGATTCAATAAAACACCATTATACTCCTTTTAAAAGCTTCCATTGGTGACATGAGTAGAGGGTAATTATAATAAATACCAGTAATCAGTGACAATTCTATTCAAAGGCGTAGCGACTGGTTTCTATCACACACACACACACACACACACACACACACACACACACACACACACACACACACACACACACACACACACACAGTCTGCCTTTAAGTGCAACTCTGAGGACAAGCAGTCTTTTCTTTCGTTTTCAGTTGTCCTAACAGGCTCTGACTATGAGTTACAAAGTCCATGAGGACTTTGTAACAAGTAGCAATGAAAAAAAAATAAATACAAACTTAAAAATAAAAATTCAAAAATTGAATAAAAACTTAGAAAATAAAATAAACAAAAGACATTGTTCATTGGTAAACTACCAACAGTATCATGTGACTACCCAAACAGAATTAGAAAATGTTGGCATCATTTTCAGTCCAGATATGTATGAAACGACCTCTCATTTGATCAAAAAATGTTACTTCATTGAACCAGCCCTTTGATCCCATTAAAATGACAACCAGATATGTGGATCTGGAAGCACTGAAATTCCACAAGTCATGAAAACCATCACGCAGCTGGAAGACACTAAAAACCAAAGTGAGGAAATGCAAAAACATTGTCTGTCAACCAGCGCATTCTTCTTGGTAAGCATTTTTACGCCACATTCTTCCTTATACTGCTGCTGGATGGGAAAAAAAAAAAATACCAAAAAAAAAAAAAAAAAAAAAGACATTGTGCATCACAAAGTGGTGACTGGCAACCATATGGTGATCAGCATTTCTCAGCCCACTGCTTTTCAAAGTAACCTATAAACTAAGAAAAAAATACATGGTAATTTCCTCTATAAAAACACATCAAGTTTGATCATGCGTCTGTCGAATGCCAAGTGTTAAGTGACTATATAGCCAACATCATGATCAGATTATCACTGAGGGCTGCAAATGGTACAGAAGACTTTCATCTCTTTAATTTCGCCATTTCTTATCACCACTACACTCAACACTGTTGCAGACATCAGGACACCAAGCTAAGATCCAAATGCTTCTAGTTATGGATATGACATTTTCTTTTGTAGATTGAGAGATAGAGGAGAGGCACGTTGAGGATTGGGTATTGGACAAAGACGAAAGGGAAACACAGCAGCACAAAGATTAACTCCAGGTCATCCGGTGTAATGAAGACAGACGTGCGCAATCAGCCGAGGGATGAGTGGCGATACTGTACTGTAGGTGAACTCCCCTGGATGGCCAAATTTGTGGATACCCATCTTTCATCGGAAATGGGGCACAGTCAGGCGATGCCCGGCTCCATTTCGCCACACAACTAAATTGATGATTGTGTGAATGGGACTTTTTCCAGAGATAATTAGCACAGTGTGCAAGGTTAAGAGTACCCCAAGGGAATGGAGCCTGGTGTAGGTCAAGAACAAGTGCCAGTTGAGAGAATATAAGCTTGCAAGTACAAAGCAGCATCATGTTTTAAATAAGATCAAACTAAATAATTGATTTAAAAAAAAAATTAGCACTTGCAAGCTGTTATCAATTGAGCTGCATTTTATTGAAATATCTCTAGATAGTGAACTGAAAAATGAAAGAGGTTACACAGAGGGCTGGTTCAGAAAGAATCAGTTTTAGCAAAATTGGCCCCTTGGATGTAATTTTATAGTGATTTACTAATTTCGTACAAGGTAAGTCATCATTTTGCTACTCTGGATGTCAAAAAGAATAACATTTCTGAATTATGTCTGATATCCTAGCAAGCTGATTTTTGTTTATATTGTCAGGCTCAGCCAGAGACCTTGGCCCCTCTTTTCTGCCCCAGAGGGGTCATCAGACCTTGAACCCTCTGAGGCTGTAAGGCCGTATAAAGGTTCTCTCCCTTTGTGCTGGTGGACTTCTATTAGAATTGATAACCCTTTCAGGAGAGACCAAATACTCCGGGCACATCGTGAGTAAAAAGGTTCATTCCATCACAAAGTTATTATCCACGGGCAGATTGTTACCATTCATCACGTGTGAGAGATGAAACTCACTATTAGTCAAGGGAAACGGCTGTTTCACTGCCTTGCCACAGATCAATATGTGCCGCCATTTTCCTTTTGTCTTCGCTGCTACAAAAAAGTAATTATACAGAAGAAATGTTGACAATCAATAGACTAGTCAGGTAAGGTTAAGGTCTGCTGCTGGTGCCAGCGGAGGCTCCCTCGTCAGCTGTCACCGATGCTGCTGATGTGAACACAGACATCCACATTGGAACAAAGGGAGGTTTGTCTCCTTCAGCCCCTTTTAAATTTCTGTTGTGTCGAAACAATTAGTAGCTGAGAAGTGCTGGCAAATGACATAAGAGAGATTCACTTAAGTTTGGATTGTGAATACTTTAGTAAAAATGTCTGTAGCATGTAGGGGTGTCTAAGTGTCTGTGTGTGGCTTTATTACCTCCTCAAGATGTAAATCATTTCAACACCAATAAAAATAAATCATCTCTACATACTCCATACAGCATAAAAAAGAGTTTGTGATGTGGAAAGGTTAAAATAATACCTCTAAATTTTATTAATTAATTAAAAACTTATCAATTGATAAAAAACAACATGGTATGCAAACCTGTTAGTGTAATTTTAACAGTGTATTATAAATTGCTTGAGGAGTTGGATTTCTGTTGCACAAAACAAACATTTGCTGCTTAATTTACTCCAAAGCAGTTCCCTGCAGTGCGAGAGAGCTGCAAAATGAGAGAGAATTTATAGTATCGTCACAGTAAGGTGGTCCTCTCCCGCAAAAGTGGTGGACATTACTCCTCAACGAATCTATCAGCCTTGCCTTGACATCTACTTTCACTTTAGACGAGCCTGAACTTTATAATCCACTGGCACGGTTCAGGGGTCAACAGCAGAGGGGACCAGAGGGCAGGGAAAATCACTCTCTCCCTGGAAAAAACTCTGACATCCAATTTTCAACTTGATTTATCAGTGTAAAGCTAAAATTGATAGTGTGTCATTACTGGGCAGGGAGCTGTCTTGGAGAGATGTATCAAAGCCCCCTCGTTTTGATTTAGCACAGCGGATCAATAGAACCCTATACTGTTTCAATTTGAGGAGTATTGATTTTCCTATGCTGACTCTATACAGGGGGACATTCATCATCAAGCAAGCATATAGTATGATCCAATGGGCCACCATAGGGTCTGATCTGCTTATTCTTCACTTGGGTCACATGACTGCAGAGCAGCTGTTTTCAAGCCTTGCACAGATTATTTCCTCATCATCGGCCGTTGTTGTAGGCTCTGCAACGCAATTTCTTACAGCGTTTGCCACAAAGAGAACAACAGCCCAAAACATAGTGGCCCTCAGAGATGTAGATAAACAGCAGATGTCTGTAATTCAAAATAAAATGGATGCATCTAATGACAGAAAAGGTGGTTATGTCCGTTTCATGCATACAGTTAGAAACTGTAAATTATAAACATATAAGTTACACTAGTTTCTGTCTCTCAGCTGCCCAAGGATTTTTGTATTTATAGAATATTCTACACAAATGATAAATATCCTTAGGCATGTCTCCAGGCAGAAGTTAGGAGTAAAAGGCAAAGCAATTTCTGTGCATGATGGTGAAAACAAACATTACCCCCCTCCTCAACACACACACACACACACACACAAATAGACACAGACACAGACATAACAGACAGCCACCTCAATATGCTTGAGGGCTTTATATTTTACAAGAGCAGCATAAATGGGAAAGTTAATGTAGCATTGAATAAGACTAAGCTGTTGAACTGCAACACTGCCTTGAGCTTGTGAGCATATTGCATCATTTTTCTTCACCAGCAGGTTACCATTAAATTTGAATTTGTTGGAAGTTTTGCGGTATCATTTACAATGCACACACGCTCAATAACCTTTTGTTTCAATGCAAATGCTGTGCCTCTGAGAGGGGCTCCATAAATATTTGAGCAAGAGCCCAGAATTCAGTCCAATAGATTTTGTCATGGGCTGCTAAGGTTCAGTCAGTTTTATGAAAATCTATACTTGAATACTGTAAACTTCTTAGTCAAAGACAAAATAGGGCTACGATACTAAACCCCATTTTTGTACATGTTTTTGTTTCTCTTTAATAGTCCCGAAATTAATCACAACAAATTAATGTCCTCTTAAACACTTGAGTAATGCCAATATACATTCATCTGATATCATGAAATAAATAGACACAGTGCATAATCTTCCATGAATCCATGAAAAAAGAAACCAAATGTAGCTGTTTATGACATCTGCCAATTTGGGTGGAAACTCTTTGATTCTTACTGCAAGTCAAAGAAAGAAAATACAGCCGTGAAAATTAATTACACCTGCTAGGGTATTTTTGACAATAGTAGACATGGGTTAAGAAATGAAACAAACCCAATTTCAGCAAACCTGGCTGAACATCTGCACTGTATTTTAAAAATTTAATAACAAAACCAAACATACTGTTTCAGCAAAGAGGCAAAACTTGTAAATTTCTGCATCCAACCTGCATCCAGCGATGGTGTTATTTTTTCTTTAACAGACAAAAACTAGTATGAAAATAAACCCCACTACAGCTTCAACTACAAGCAGCAACTGAAGCTTCACAGTTCTGTCTTTATAACCATGGCATGTATACTGCTACATCTGTAACAAAAGATAAATGGCCCAATTCACCACTCTTAGCTCTGTACACAATACAAACAGTATGTTGTAACACTTCTGTTTGTCTCCCATAACTAGGTCTTGATCCTTCCACTCCACACTGTATCTTTGGGACCATGTGGACGAAGGTGAGAGGTGGGAGGCAGAGCAGGAGAGCCGACGGTTATTTTAACAGGGCCCAGGGGGAAGTCTGCAACTAACACCAGGTGCTTGGCTGTGTTACTGAGAGGGTCAATGAATTCTTGGACAACACTGCAGAAAACACCCCAACCCCCCACTTCCACCCCGGTATGTCGGACGACTGGCCAATCAGCTGTCCCCAGGGGATTAAGCCACTCCACACTGTAATTGCGTTTGGTGACCCGATCGCTGACCCTATCGGATCCTGGGAAAATGACATTAACTGGTGGTCCTATCCCATCACTGCAGAGTTTTGTGAACAGGTAACTTTTGTCCCCTAGGTTGGACCTACAGGGAGCAGCAATAGTGTGCAATGTGAAAAGACATATCGAGCCCTCTGTTGGTCTGAACCTGCTCGCCTAAGGGCTTACCTCTGGGCCAGTGTCCCCCAGGCACCATGCTTGTTGGTGAGGATGTTGACGATTTTCTGCTTTAACTGATTGGCCGTCACATGGTCTCTGTGTTTGGCAGCGCCGATCAGGTGGTCACACATCTTCTCCTCTTCTTTTCTATCGGCAGCATATTGGGCACAGTTGGACTATTTTAAGTTTGAAAGGGGAAAAAAGAAAAACATAGGGTGAACCTCACAGTATATTTATGGCTTTGGGTACAGTATCCACTGCCAAAAGTGATATTTGATATTGTACTAATAGCATCTGAGAATGTTTTTATTCGAATAAAGCCATGATAATATATGCCCTCTAATGGAGCATTTGTCACACTGAAGAATGTTATGGCGTCATTCAACACACTTGAGTGCATAAAGATATTAGTGGACAGCTGAGAGATATATTTCTGCTCCCTTGGAGGAGTGTAGTAAATCATGGCCAGCGCATGAAGGCAGCCCATTCCCTTACTGTGGACAGATGAGGCTCCCTGCTAGGAAGACGTGGAAGGTGCTATTAGAGGCAAATGGGAAAATACTCTAATAGATCCACAAAGAGTATTGACTGTCAAGGTTTACAGAGCTACACTGCCATTATTATGGTGGGATATGTTACTGTTGCCTGATAGGAATGGTTTAAAATGTGAATATGCAGCCTATTCTTATAACAAAATGTACCATAAGAACACATGACCTTCTGCAATTTGCAAAAAATTAAATACACAGGAAAAATATCAATGACAGAATGGTCCAAATATCTTTTGATCAGATACTGAAGAATACTGAAGAAAAACGGTGATACTAGGTTTTAAATCATTTCCAGAAGTCAGTGCAACACTCAGTGCGTTCTAGGAGGCTAAAGGTAACCTAGAAGAGTTACTCCAACTCTGCATTATCTTACTATGCCACCTGGGGGTGGGACTCTTGCTAATATTCAAAATCTAATTTGCTAACAGAAGCTGGAAGTTAATCAAATTTCCTGCTTCAAATTTGAATTCTGTCAGATATTATACTTCAACATATTCTTCATAGGGCAGATAACTCAATCTCTGCTTGTCACCTCGGATTACCACGTGACGCTGTGACAAATATCAAATGTTATTTATCACTTTAAAGCATATGATGCTTCGCCCTGCCACCAGCTTAATTGTAAAAATGTCTTATCTGCGCCATGAATCTTCAATCTTGGAGACTAGGTAATAAAGTAATGTCAGAGCCAGATGAAAAGTGTAGGCTGTCTGGAGTTGGCAGACAGAACGGATGGGGCCAGGTACACTTCCCCCTTCTCCTGACATTGCATATCTAGCCGTCTCTTCCAGTTTATCTAGCAGGTCAAGGATCCTCAAGAACTGTATATCAAGCAGCTGTTTGAGGATGGCTGCTTTTCCCAGATAAGGAACTCATCACTCCTCACATGTACAAGCTGCTAACAGAGGTGGCGGAAGTGTATGTGAAGGTGTGCGTGTATGTATGTGTCTGTGTGTGTGTATTTGTGTCTTTTGATGCTCTACAATATCAAAAAGTGACTGTTTTATTACACAAAGATTTCTTTACCTTTATATTTTGCTATCATTCTCTCTCTCTAACCCGCTATTTTGCTGACTAGCTCACACTGATAAATAGAAGGGCCATATTTTTTTCTTTTATTTTCTACACAGAAAACAATTAGTAGAATAAATAAAGGCTTAATACACATTACACTCATAAATTTCTTAGACCTTGATTGCTTTTGCCTTAGTGTCTGAAATCGGAGGCATTTGATATTGGTGGGCTAAATACACACACAGGAGGTTATACCCTGATTTGGTTGGCTGGTTGGCTTATATCAAAATCCTAAATTAATATTGCTGGCTTATCCCTTTAATAAATTTCCTTATGAGGAAATGTGAGGGTGAAGTGTTAGTCATCATGAGGACACAGGGGGACATGATTATTGAACATGTACAGATGAATGGCTGTTTTCTACTAATCAATGATTTGTTTACAGTTCCTCAAAAGAAAGACAAATATTTTCACAGCAAATGGTAGAAGTTGAATTCAGAGAAGCAGGGATTTCCTGTGGAGCTGTTCTCTTTTGTACAATATTTTGTCGGTAGTTAAACCCTACGCCCAACTTCTCCATTTAATTTCAGGTGCAAGGAAGGGTGCCAGCATTTATACCTCAAACTCTGCGTGTTTGTGGACGTCCTCTGCTCGCTGTCTGTTCAGGATGAACTCAGCTTCATTGGCAACCCGAACTATGTGGTCCTTCATGGCATGGCAGAGCAACCTTCAACATTGCGGGAAAAGTTAGATGCAGCAGACACTGCATTCTCATGCACATATTAATCATTAATCAGGAAATATACATTTTTTATTAGCTAAAAACTGTTGTGTTGACATCCTAAGAAAGGAACAGGGCTGAGGCTTATGTAGCTTGTCAGGATTGTGCAACATTCTGCTTGTTGAAAGAGCAGACTAGTAAACAGTATCATTTGTCTGTGTTATGTTGCAAGGCAGCAGGTCAGTGACACATCCCTCTGTAGCATTAAGGAGGGAATGGAGTGTCATTAGAGCATCGAAGCCTGTCTGGCACGTTCATTGATTGATTGAACATCCCTTCCCACTGACCAGAACATAAACCCAGTGCCCATACTGCTGACAAATCCGGCCGTGGATAACTTCTCACATGGCTGGTTCAAGCTCTGCAGTCTCTGCCCCAATTCACATTTAGATTCTAGCATCTTTAATAATTGAAAATACCCTGGCCATTGTGTGTAGATTACATGCCATTTTACACATCATTAGGCCAGCTTTGTTTTAATTAAAGCGGCCCCTGTTCCTCTTCAGTGCTTGATACAGATTGTAATTTTCCTTCTGTCCCAAGGAGAGGCAGTAATCCAGAGTCTGCATTCATCAGCTGCTATTGCCTCTTTAACTGTTGACAAGCACTCATTTATAGACAGACGTCTACTGTTCAAAGAGAGGAGCCTGACAACAACAAGCTTTGTTTTGAAACCAAGAATGTAGGAGAAAGGATGGTGACAAGTGATATTGGGAAATGGGAAAAAAAAAGAAAAAGAAAAAGATATGTATATTCTCTACTGTAGTTCTGCATTAGAGTTTCGTACATAGGAAACACCAATCGATACAAGTATTCACATTTAGCCTGGATCTGAGTGATGTAAATGCGTTTTTCATAAGCACACCACAAAAGATCAGTGACCATCCTGGCTGAAAAGTGCCTGGTGATTGTACTTGTGCTGTGAATGGAAAAACAAAACCACTAACAATTAGGAGACAGAGCCTCTCCAATCATATCTAACAGATTGTAAAATTAGTCTTTTTTTTCATTTGTCTTTTACTAAATTGTTTTTCGAAACATTTTGTGTTCAGTGCCTAAAAGCACCAGATATTTTGTCTTAAAATAGTAATGGTTCATCATTGTGATTTTTCCGTAGCTTTTACTTCTGAGGCTTAAAGGCACTGTTTTATCAGAGCTGTATGAAGAAAATTATATTGTGTGTATCTGTATAATGCATGAACATGAAAACCTCTCTGACATGCAATTCTCTCATATTGAATGATGGATTACATATACAGTCCCGTTAGATGGGAGCAGTTGCAATGATAAAGTAAAGTGATCAGTTTGATCAGCTGATCACTTTTAAGGTTTAATCAGGACATTTTTTTAGTTAATTTAGTGTGCGACAGTGGCTTGACAATGAAGCAGCTGCATGATGAAACAGAGGAACAGGATACGACTACCTGCTGTATGTGTTGTTGCATGCACAGCAGATGCAATGACTGTCTGCCACGCCTTGTAAGGCAAGCAGATTTACCACACTCTCGCCACCTCTAGATGTGTCTAGTTAAGCAGAGCAGGTGTGCGGGGCCTTGAGTAAGGCTGGGAAATTATGTATCTGTCACCAGCACCCTGGACAGCGCCGTGTGGCCCTACTGACTTAAACTCTTTGTTTCAGGGCCAGCGGGGGGACTCAGAGAAGCCTGGCTGGGCTGAGGCAAGAGCTCGGGCATAGAGAAGCCTGGCGCAGATGGGTCAGCAGATGGGCAAGGAGGCTGAGCCACCCCTGATCTGCTCTACTGAAATCTCTGAGACTGGCCACACCCAGAGACGAGACGAAAAAAGAGGGAGGCAGAAAGTGAAACACAGACACTTGGTTTTACAGTGACACAGAGAGACAGAGATATAAAAACACAGACAATTAAATAAACTGACTGCACTCTAGTGTTGATATTCTTAATTCACCACCAGTCTTATTTACCTTTAACCCCAACAGATCAGTCAACAGGGACAAGAGGTCTAGAGCTAATCTATACCCTGCCACTTAATCCAACAAACATTTTATGTTTGCCAGGTGGAAAAGACATATAAATTGGACATACTGATAACAGAGGGAATGAATAACTACTGCTTGTCTGCGTGATTTGATCAGATGCATTACAGTGGAAGGATACATCACCTTCCTTCGTTGATGAGCTCTATGAAGGCCAGGCCAGCATTCTTCTGAATGGAGTTCTGCCACTCCTGAAATGAAGGAGATTGTAATCTGTTACTTATAGAAGCTTTGCATTTCTTTTTTCGTTGCTCAGTAGATAAACAACAATATGATTACACCCTGAGTGAGTGATCTGGGTGAAAAAAAAAATGTCAGTATGGCCAGTTTGCACCAAAAAAAGTCAGAGGCAGCCAAGCTAAAAGTTTACACTAATGAAAAGAGCACACCAAAAGTTAAAAAGCCAGAGTATCAGTATCATAATTCCCTTTTGATCCAATGTGCAACAAGATCAAGATGAATAAAGAGCAAGTATCACATTTCACCTTCCAAATTGCATATTTCAACTGTAATTTAGATTACATTTCATGTCTTGTAATTCAAGGCGGTAAAGAAAGCATTTTTTTCATATATCCTTTGAGGAAAAAAAGTGATGGCTACACAAAAGTTGAAATTCTGCACCACATGTGTGACCATCCTTTCTTCCTCTGTGAAAAGATCTGTAAACACAGGAGAGATGTAATTGTGGGATGAAACTATATCCTCTCCCTTGAATACAGCCATTTCCTCTGTCCCTTACAGTGACAGATTACTGAGCAGGCTCACCGAGCCCTGCAGTGTGCGCCTGGAAGGGATCCGAGCCCTGAGCTACAGTGCCAGCACTCCATGTCTCACAACATGCTCTGGAAATGATTAAAAAGCAGTTTGAGAGCACGCCTTTCACTGTGGGAAATTCAGCTCTCCCGTACCCTCACTGAGGTGCAAATGGAAGAGAAAACAGAGAAGGCCACAGTTCAAAAGAGGAGGGAAAAATATAGGAAAATGAAAGGAAAAGATTTCCAGACCTCGGACTAAAACAAGTTAGCAGTTTTAATGTTGTGGCTGAATGGTGTGCAGTGGACACAGACATAGACACGCAGACACAAATATATATATATATATATATATATATATATATTAGTGTGTGTGTGTATATAAACATATTATACACCATTCGACCACAACACTAAAACCTGTAACTGGCTTTAATGTAGTTGCTGATCCATATAGGTAGTCATACGTGCAAGACAATAAACACTGCTTATTTTTATGTCAGTGCCTGGGAAAGATGAGCAGCATTTGTTGTGTATAGTACCAAAATAACTGACATTGACATTATTACATATGGGCATGTGTTTTAGTACACAGTTGTCTTGCCTGACACATACCAGTTCATGCAGGAGTGCACAGTCTGACCCTACAATGCGTTAAGTCGGGGAGATGGTGCTGACAAAATGCTGAGCATCTGGTCTCCAAATGTTCCCCATGACCCCCCTCCACTGCTACAGTATCTGCCTGAAATAAGCTGTTCCTGATTTGGACAGGGATCATGTACAGCCAGTCTTCTGAGGTTCCACTTGCACCATGCTCACGTGACAAAAATAAATACGGAAATCAAGGCAGATGTGACACTTGGGCAATGCCGGGAAAATGGCAGCAGGTCAGTGTAGGTATAGCATGAACTAGTCAAATTTGCTATCTCGTCTGAGGTATGCTTGTTGACAGCTGAGACAGCACTTCAGAGGCTCTCGTTTTTTTCTAGGTTTTTTTTTTCTTTACTGGAGAACAGAGCTCCCAGAGGAGGCTGCCTTTGATTGCAGAGATTTCAAAAGTTCTCTCCTGCCCATTTGAAGGGAATCAGGTCTGACATGCACCTCTTTAAAGAGATGTGATCCTTGATGGAAATGCAAATCATGACCAAAGTGAAGCACCTCTGCCCAATGGAAGTCTGTTTAGTAGCTTGGATTTTAAAAGCTGTGATTTAAAGCTGCGTTAATTGAGTTTCTGGCATTTTTGGGGGTGGAAGAGTCCACACAACAAACTGAAAAACAGTCTTGACATATTATTGTCCTATATCATTGGCTGGAACACACCAGAGGGGCCATCCCTATTAACACAAATGTCCATGACTAACTGACTGGTTGAGTGATAAAGATGAACCATTGCTCAGCTGAATGCCATGTGACTGAGTGTTCAGGTTACACCATTGGATGGCCATTTTGTTCTTTCTCCACTGGCTGTTGCTCTATCACAATGAACTGGCACAAACAGTTTCAAATAAGACATCAGTGATTACAGGCTGTTGCCAACTTAGCGCTTTTGTTTTGTATGATGTTGTGGCTATAAAATCAGGATTTTAGCAGTGCAGAGCAGTAACGTGTAAATGGCTTGGAAGTGACAACTGGTTAACATATAGTTTTAATGGGCTGTATTTCATTTACTATTCATACTTGCTCCATTGTCTGACAACAGAAACAGAAAAACCTAAATGAGAACAGCTTTACTGGGAATTCAACTCTATTAAAATACTGTACATGAGCACAGAAAGTAGGAGAGAATCAAATAGATAAAGAGAAGACCAGCCATATACTAGGTTCTGATCTAGTCTTGCTGTTACAACTAACTTGTAAGCCAACAGTTGCCTACTTACATATCCAGCAATGCATGGCCCACACTTAGTTATGTTTCAAGCAACCTGATAAATGTAAGTCCACAAGTCAGTCATAATTTAATGGAACCATTCTTCTATCTATCTTTGAAAACCCCACCACCTTTTTGTGAACCTCAAATCCCATAACTCCTGTCCCAGAGAACAGCTTGCTGACCTTGAGAAGATTTTCTCTCCTCCCACTTTCATCTTCATGAAATTCAGCAGGGCACTAAGTATTTGTGGTGTTTCAATCCAACCTGTCAGTATCTGGGAGCCTTTGCTTTTATCTGATGTGCTATGCTCTGCTATATACTCTCCACATCTGGAGGTCTTCCATCACTAAATCTCTATGGCTCCACTCTAGACCCCCCCCTCCATGTTTAAGCTGTTACAAGAAACAGAGCTGCTTGACCTTTTCATTCAGCTGCCCAGGCTGAGGAGAGACACACAGTGTCTGCAGCTGTAGCCAGCCACATGATGATTGCTGTGATTAGTATGCATAAATAAGAAAAGGCAGATCATTGGCACTAATTTATTCATAAATCTGACAGGTGACCAAACAGAGAGGGACTAAAGGTCAGCTAAGTGCCCCCTTGCTGTCTTAAAACATTAATGTTGAAATATATGAGGGATATGTTCAAGTTGGCATTTTATAGTGATGTCAGCCAAAGCTCACACAGCACCTGAGAAGACTCACTTTGCTTTTCGAAAGCACTTGAGATACAGTACCAAAGATACCAAAGATATTAATTAGTAGCACATTGCAATGTAATTATCGTAATAAATACCATCTATTCTCCCTATTTCTCTCCTAACAGAAGTAATATGGAAGACACTGATGTACAAATATTGATGGTACAGTTTTAGAGTACAAAGCAGTGGCTCATCTCTATTTGAAAGGTTGTGGAAGGACGCCAAGTTACAGGGTCCAGTTTCTACCCCTCCCTGTCTGATCAATATCTCAGCCTGGGTTTCATCCCTGGAGCCCCTAATGGCAGGAACCTCTGGAGCCACAGTAATGCTATCTGTGTAAAGGGGGGACGGACTCAGACCCTTAACAGCATGCTTACGCTCTCATCTGCAATAAATCCTAGCGCTGGAAAAAGCAGCTCCCCACAGATACTCCACAGACAGAAAAGCAGCACCAAAAGGGGTCCGTCAAAAAACCTTCAAAAGCGCAACAATAACTCAGTGCCGGCTGCCCCATTTATGTACATTTTTTGGAGGAAAGCCCCTCAATAATGGCCTCCATATAACAGAGGTTGAGCTCCCTGCTGAAGAGGGCTATGATCTGCGGATATCACGGAGCACACATAGTGGCAATCCACCTCCTCATGGCTCTGGCCCTGCAGTCTGGATCCACAAAGAGGCACCAAGTAATGGCTTCCTTATGGGCTCCCAATGCAAGACTGATGGGCTGACAGAAGGTATGTTAAATATCTTCTCTTCTAACTGCTACATTGGGGCTTTGACCTTCTCTAAAACAAGGGCTTAACAAGTGATTCAGAGGGTCAGCTCAGAGGTGATCAGTCACCAGCAGCATTGCATGAGGTGGGGCTCATTCTCTAAAGGAGGGATGGGGATTAAAGCTCTGGGGTGTAGTGAGAAAGTCAGTTGCTTCTCAGAGAGCTGTATGAGGCTGCATGTCATCATCGGTTTAAACAGTTCGCGTATGGAACATTTCACAAAAAGAATACATTGATAAGCAAAACTCCAGGAGATATTAAATAACTTGTTCTATGATAGAAGACATTGCCCTTAAAAATTAAACAAGGATTAACCCTAAATCTATACATTCACAAATGCAGTTTTAACAGGATACAGTCTGAATCTGCGTTTGTTTTTGGCTGTGCGTGTGTGTGTGTGTGCATGTGTGTGTGTGTGTGTGAGAGTGAGTGAGTGAGTGAGTGAGTGTGTGTGTGAGAGAGAGAGAGAGAGAGAGAGAGAGAGAGAGAGTAAGAGAGAGAGAGAGAGAGAAATAGATGACTGTACTGACCATTTCCAATATGTGATTGGACAAGGTGCCATTATAAATTCAACAAGAGAAACCAACTCCTAAGATATCAGCATATACTGAAAGAAAGTATGTTATTAAGAGAAGCATAGTAGAGAAAGACATATAACAAAGGGATAAGAAGAGAGGATGGGACCTCGAGAAAAAGACAAAGAGAATCAAGGGAAGAGGATTGTGAAGTGGAGGAGAAGAAATAAGCTCACCTGAGAACAAAGCAGCATGACAAGCTCCACCACTGAGGTACTTGACTTCATACATACCAGACCTGTGGCGACAAAGCAGATGAACAGAATAGATAGTAACCGTAAAGGGCGGTACATGTAATGTCTGTGGGTATAAGTTTATTTTTATATAGCAGTACGAGATTTTGCTTTAAAAATAATCACAGTATACAGTACAGCGCATACATACAGTGCAGCACCTGGATAAAATTACCGTATGATGTATTTGGCTTAAAAACTCATTTCTAGGCAAGTCTGTGAGACGCCTAAATTGTCCTCCCAATTTGCCTGGCATAAAACTGCAAAAAAGTAATTTGCATCTGCACAGGATACATGTGTGTGGAACAGATGTATATGTGAACACCCCCTCCAAACACACACACACACACACACACACACACACACACACACACACACACACACACACACACACACACACACACACACACACACACACACACACACCTACTTTCACACGTGCACACAAAACTCACAGAAGTGAACACTGACATTCACAGCTTCTTCCCTCTCCATTCTGTAGATGGTGAGCCACAGAAGCAGACAACTCTCTAATGAAACAAGGGCAGGTGTGAAAAGCTCATTTGCAGAAACAATGGCTACAACTGGTCTCGTATTCTGCACCTCCAGCTCCTTCAGTTGCACTTGGGGGGAACCATTAAGGTGCAGTCATTAGTAAGGAAAGAAAGCAACTATCTAGGAATCATTATAAGCTGGCAGGAGTACAAGTGCCACAGAGCTGCCATGTATGAGAGGGTGTCAATCAGTGGGGAGAAAAAAATATTCCTAATCAAGATTTTAGTGAATAGATTTTTAGAAGAACGCAAACAAGCTTTGCACTGTACAGTAAAGCCTCTACAACATGAAATAAATATTGTTTCCTTTTATCCAAAGATTAATTTCTAAAATTATTAATCAGGTAGTAGAGCACTCTGCATGATACTCAATGATTGATCTATTGAAAATCTTGAAAGGCAGTGACATGACAGTACATAGTAGACATGTGAACACATTTTAGAGGGGAAAGCTGTCTCCACACTGTAATACTTGATGATAAATGTGACAGTATCTTCACCATACTGTAACTGCATTGTGAATAAAATTTTCACACTGGTAACAACATTAGCTATAAAGTGAAAAATTTTCTATCCAATTTTTATCCAAAATGCCATAGTTATATCAAAGCCACTTTCTGTTGTCTGAATGTAAACAAAACTGCGGCCCCACTGCCAAAATTTAAAAAGACAAGATTAGAACCTGTAATGACTCTTTAATTGGCTGACAGGTTGATTTTTTTAATAGAATAATTAGTTATTGATTTGAGGTTAAGGAATTCAAGCTCATTAGTTATTATATGAATTTTACTCAGA